>CM032453.1:54431608-54481608 GCA_019049505.1 Pachyrhynchus sulphureomaculatus
AGATACAAATGATGCTGAACGCTCTGGACGCCCAAATGAGGTGGTTACACCGGAAAACAACAAAAAAACACCACAAAATTGTTTTGAATGACCGTAAAGTGAAAAATTTTGCCTAAGACAGCTGACACCCTAAGATATCAAAAGAACGTGTGGATTTTTTCTTGTCTTTTTCTGTAAAAAAATAATCACTTAACCTCCCAGTGTCGATCTTTACGTAACAGGTAGGCTAGAACGTGTTGATCATATTTTGCATGAACATTTGTGCATGAGAAACTCTGTTCGAAATGGGTACCGCGTTTTGCTCAAAGTGGATCAAAAACAACGTGTTGATAATTCTGAGCGCTGTTTAGACCTATTTAAGCGCCAATTTTTTCATGCGATTATGTGACAATGGATAAAACATGTATCCATCACTATTCACCGGAATTAAATCGGCAGTCAGCTGAGTGCACACCGACCGGTGAAAGCCGCCCGGAGCGACCAAAGACACAACAGTCGATCCCTGGGAAGGTTTTGGCCTCTGTATTTTGGGATGCGCATGGAATAATTTTCATCGACTACGCTGAGAGGGGGAAACATCATCAACAGCGAATATTATATAAAGTTATTGGTGCGTTTGAAGGCAGAAATCGCAGAGAAACGGCCCCAAATGAACAAGAAAAAAGTGCTCTTTCATAAAGACAACGCACTTTGTCACAAGTCATTTACGATGGCAAAATTGCTGGAATTGAAGTTCGAATCGCGTCCTTATCACCGTATTCTCCAGATTTTGACCCCCAGCGACAATTATCTATTCGCATACCTCAAAAAAAAATGCTCGCAGGAAAGAGATTTGGCTCTAATGAAGAAGTTATCGCCGAACCTTAGGCCTATTTTGAAGGCAAAGACAAATCCTTCTATAAGAAAGCGTTGGACTAATTGTATCGCTCTTGAAGGAGACTATGGTATATAAAGTCGAATATTGCAAAAAAATGTATTTTAAGTAGCTAGACCATAACTTTTCAGACTACGTGTTAACTACTTTTCTCCTATATCAAATTTTGTTGGTAAACCTGACTCTATGTCAAAGATACAAGGGAAGAGATAGACTATTTGACCACTGTATATACTTAAGCTTATAATAAGAGAGAACATTAAAGAAAATTTCAGTAAAATGTCATTTGAATTTTAAAAGAACCGTATAGGTCTACAGAAAGCTTCCCAAGGAAAAACAGTAACCGTTTGTTTCCAATATTGTTTGATAGAAAAGTCGTTAGCATGCAGGGTTAATGGAGCCCCTTATTTTCACAAGTAATTCGTGCAGTTTCCATGTATGCGACGCCAAACAACTTTTTTTCCCATCGACATACCTTTTGTAAAACGGCATTGGAAAGCCCTGATTTTTTTCCACATTTTTTCCTTAAACTGTTTTTTTCTAAATTGTTTTGCAAAAAAGTTAGGCAGCAAAAACGTTCTAAAATATTATTTTTTTGTCATCGCGGTTGCCATGGATCATATGCCACGTTTGACGGTTTTCAAACAATTTATCTAGTAGGCAGCTGTCATACTTTAATTTAATAGTAATTTAATAATATTAGTTACTATGCTGTTGAGGTTTTTTCCTTTAATAAAATACCTTTGAACAATAAAAAACAAGAATACATTATTTTTATTAGTTAAAACGACATAAAAACTATATAACTTTTAACATTAACTTATACATATTTATAACATTAAATGTTTTGAAACTTAAAAAATAAAAAAAAAAAAACATCAAAAGAAATTTTCTATATGTCTTCTATCTTCTATCATGCATTTTTCCATTCTTTTCATTAACGCTTAATGAGTGGTTTGTAAATAATTCCTCCAAATATACTATTGTACGCATATAATATTTTTGCCTTTAAGTGCTCAATATCATTTGTCGCAGGTTTTTGTATACAATATCTTTAGTACCCACACAAAAAAAAATCTAATGGCGTGGTGACTTAGGTGCCCATTGAATAAATGAACTGCAAACCACTATCCATCTTTGTTGAAAGCGTTAATTCAAATACTCTCTAACAGCAGCAGTTGTACGAGGTGGTGCTCCATCGTGTTGACACCACATATGCCTTCTTAAAATAAGGGGAACATCTTCTAATAAAACTGGTAGAATATTAACCAAAAAATTAAGGTATCTATTTCCAGTTAGTGGTCCCTCAAAAAAAGTATCGTCCAATCAGAATGTCTTCCAATTATCCCACACCATACATAATCAGCGCAGTAATGATAATTTTTTCTGTTAGGTTTGCCGTTGCTGACAAAATAATTGTCATCGGTCCATAATATCTCGTCATATTTAATCATCAGTTTTTTTACAAAACTAAGTGGTCGTTCCGAATCAAATTGTGTTAATAACTGAAGATTATGCATTTTATAGTCATGGTATTTATCATATTTAAGAGATTTCTGAACAGCTCCATAAGATACATTCAACTGAATGCTTGCTTGTCTGGTTGAATTATATGGATGGTTTTGAAAATATTGTATAATTTCGGCTACTTTTTCATCTGTTAAAACAGTTTTTCGTTTAGAAATACCATTCTGCCCAAAAAAAGGCATCCATATTACTCCTCAAATTTCGTTTTAATCGAGAAAATATAGTGTGATCCAGGATATACCTGAGACTAGACGACTTCCCGAGAATTTTGTCTTGCTTCTGCATAAATAAGAATCATATCTATCTTTTCAGCGTGGGAAACCATTTCAATCAGAAGCTATTAAGATACTATTTACTTAGTTTAACTCTATTGAATTCAATAGGTGTGCAGACAAGAGCTGTCAGACTAAAGTATGACAGCCGTCTACTAGATAAATTGTTTGAAAACCGTTAAACGTCGCATACGATCCGTGGCAACCGCGATGACCAAAAAATAATATTTTAGAAGGTCTTTGCCGAATATCTTTTTTGCAAAACAAATTAGAGTTTAAAGAAAAAAAAGTTGAAAAAAATTAGGGCTTTCCAATGCCGTTTTACAAAAGGTATGTCGATGGAAAAAAATTGTTTTGCGTCGCGGCGCTCTGCGTCGTTTTCATTACCAAATGTTAAATACGTCAGTATGCTCCTTGACATACACTATACCATTCTACAGTTAAAAATAAATATCCAACAATTTTCCATAAAGTGGGGCAGCCCAGAGCGTCTAAAAAATGATCATCCTGTACATGTAATTTAATAAAGTGTTTTATATTATTTATATATTTCTAATAATTATGTGTATTTGCCTGTAATAGGATATAAAAAATTTAAAATTGCCACAATCTATAGTTATGTTTTGTAGAACAAAGAGGGGAATAATACTCCGAAATTACATATATAACCTTATCTATTATATTTTCTGAAAGTGGAATCACAGACAGTTTTTTATAATCTACTGTTTCCTAATAGATTATTTATAATACAATCACAACAGAATAATACAAAAATTGATTAATTAATATTAATCAGTTATTATTAGTTAATTCTAGACAGTGTAAGTGGGAGATAATGGCTGTTATGTTTCGCTGGTCGGTGGCAACCTATCTATCGATAATTTTACCTTATCGATATGTCGATAGTTATCGATAACTATCGATATATAGATATTTACCGATTGTTATTCCAGAAATTGATTACCGAAGCGGGAGAGACTGCCCAAAAAAGAACCTTTTTTCAAAATGCCTAGCGATAACTATCGATAAATCGACAATTATCGATAACTATCGATATATCGACAATTATCGATAACTTTTAATTCACTATCATTTTATGACATATCGATAAGTCTCGATAACTATCGATATATCCGCATCTCTAGTGATAGGACACAACATTTTGTGAAATTTTTAGATTTCTAATTTGTAAAAATGTCATATGGTAGAGCTGGTAGGAGTCAAACTTTGTGGGTGGTTTTAACCAAGTGGTTAATTAATTTGAAGACCAATAACTAGTAAAAAATAAATAAAAAAGAACTGCATGACCTGAATGTTGGTATAGGAAAAATCATATTCCAAGTCAGAAATTCTACTTGCTGCTGTAGCCGTTTTTTCTTTTACTAAAATTCTCGTTTTGCCTACAAGGCATCTACAAGCTAAAAAACTTAATATTATACTCCTCGATCAAACAATAAAGAAGGTTTATATGTAGACTTTTAAAAATAGCATGGAACCAGTTGTGAAAAAAAAAATTTGGCATAAAAAACTATTATATAAAAATAATGCCACACTCTTAAGGGGACCGTGCTCACTACTGGCTCTTTAAGACACGAGGCCCAGTTATAGATAATTAGTACAAATCTTAAAATTACTATTATCAAACTCATCAACTATTACCAAAACCCTCATTTCAGCATTCTATGTGTCCCTATATATATATATATATATATATTATATATATATATATATATATATATATATATATATATATATATATATATATATATATCAATCGGTTTTATAACGTCTTCCGTCTTCCGATGCCTAATTTTCCACTCCTCCCGGTTTCTCCATCCCTCCTCCTCCAGATCTCTCTCTAGAACTTCCTTGTTGATTCCTGCTCTCCAGCTTTGGCGTGGTCTTCCTCGCTTTCTTTTTCCATGAGGGTTCCAATTTAAAATCTTTTTAGGTAGTTGCTCCTGTGACATTCTCTGTACATGTCCGTACCATACCAACTGTTGGGTTCTGATTTCGTCCACTATATCGTGCTTTATTTCTAAAGCTCGCCTTATCGTGTCATTTGGTATGCGGTCTTTTCTGGATTTTCTGGCTGCTCTTCTCCAGAAATCCATTTCTGTAGCTTTTAGTATTTTTTCTGTTCTTTCCTTTAATGGCCACACCTGGGAGCTGTAAGTTATTATACTTTTCACTATTGAGTTGTAAATTCTCTTCTTATTTTCAAGGTTATGTTTTTGTCCCATAGTATACTATTAAGCATTGCAATCGCTTTTCTTCCTTGGATATTCCTCTCGAATATTGCTTCTTCCAGTGTTCCGTCCCTAGATATTCTCGTTCCCAAATACTTATAACTGGCACAGTGTTTTATGGTGTGTCCTGTGGCCAGTTTCAAGTCCTCCTGTTGTCCTCCAACGCACATGTACTCAGTCTTTTTAATATTGACTTCTAGGCCCATTTTTCATGTTCCTTCATAAGTTTTCGTGTCATGTATCCTGAGCGACTACTACCTGGTCATCTGCGAATGATAGCGTGTACAATGTAGTATCGTCATCCAGTGGTAATCCCTACTGCTGCATTTCCTTTTCCAGTTCTTCAGTGCACTCTCCAAATAGATTTTAAATAGCGTTGGGGATATACAGCAGCCCTGTTTGAGACCCTTTGTGACCGGGAACCCTGTTGTTTATACCATATTTGGTTTTCACACTACCTCTTGCATCTTGGTATAAGGATTTTACGGCTTTAATTATTTCGGTGCTTACATTACTCTGTTGTAGTGTTTCCCACAATCTCATTAGGGGCACGCTGTCGTAGGCCTTTTTTAAATCAACAAACAAGACATGGACTTCCTGATCAAATGCGGTTTTCTTTTCTAGGATTTGTGTCAGTGAGAAGAGATGGTCTATTGTGGATCTTCCTGCTCTAAAGCCTGCCTGTTCTTCAGCTTCTACGTTTCTTAGGAGTGGAAATACGGACCCCTGTCCGCACCGCTATTCATTCTTGGGTACAATAAGAGAGACTTTAAAAAAAAAAAATGAAATTTGCCTATATATTTCATGGACCACAATAACTAATACCAAATACCTTTTTTTCGCAATGATAATAATAACTTACCTTGTGTACCTTCATTTCTACGTCCAAACTGTTGATGGTCCTCTCTCTCGCCTTCACGACTTACGCTGTCACTTCGGCGGGCCCTTTGTTCAAACCCTCTTCTTCGCCCATCTTGATTCCCGCCTGCTCTTCCACCTTCTCGATTGTACGTCTCACCACCGCGGGGTACCCGCCAATTTTCTCGATTTCTCCGATTACCTTCCATGATTTTTTTATTTACGTATTAATTTCCATAAACGATCTTGCTCGTGGAAACATATTCTATAAAATGTAAAAAGTACAGAACGTTTATCAGTATTTAACCTAGTTGTTTTTTAGCTGTCATCCAATTCTATTTATAATCTACGTCATTAACTTCATTCTAACAATCTGGCAACACAAAAAAAAAAAAACTCGGCAAAGTAATTAATTTAGTTTGCTGTGTTGGGAAGGCCCTACACTTTTAGAATTTTGGTACAGGAGTTTTTCACTAAGGGGATCTGAATCCCCGGTTGTCATTTGCGCCCCTTTCCTCTCTAAACAGTTCAATAGTATTATGAAAATTGTTCCTAGTTTTGGATTGAGTTAATGGACAAATTTTAAGCATAAATTTATAGTTAAACGTATAAGGAAATAGAGGAGAGGAAGGGGTGTTAGGTGGGTGGCTTCGCATATGTGTTATATGTCCTTTTTGGGATTCTTGGAGCCAAAGAAGTTAAAAATTGTGTCTTTTTTAAAATTATTTTTACTTAACGTAACAAAAACATTATGTAAAAGGAAATGTAGGATTTCAGAATCTGAAGCTCTTTCTTTACTCAACTTTATTGTCATTAAGATCTTAACCCAAAGAACCTACTATTTAAGATATGGACTTGTGTTTGTATTAAGTTATTCTTTAGTGTGAGAAAGTCAAATTCTCTATTTATGCTAGATCTAAGTAATTTTGTGTTATGTTGTACACATTGAAGTTTAAAAATGTATATATTTTTAACACACATAGGTATTATAACATTTTTAAAAATTATGGTAGCAATTACAATAACTCAAGCTATTTAGAATGAAGTAGACTTCAAAATAATAATGATGCAAGGGGATTCCCAGAGACGACTCAATATTCTAGAACTAATCCACGTAAAAATGTGACGCCGAATACCGAATGAATACTACCAAAAAGAGTAAGAAAATACTCCGCTAAGAAAGGAAAATTTGAGAAACAGAAAACATTAAAAAAATAGGTTTTAATACTACTAGGCATTATAAATCCTTTATTTTTGGCAATACATATTTATCTATAATATATATAAAATGCAACGTCTCTCGGTCCGTCCGTCTCTCCGTTAGTGCGCTTATCACTCGAGAACCACTTATCCGATTTACGTGCTTTTTTTTTAAAGGTATATATGTTCTCTGGTCAGGTTATAGGATATATTTTATTACGTTAGGTAACAAAAGGAATAAGCAGTGGCGATAATAGTGAATCAAGTCGGAAAAAAGTTTGCCGCTAGAGCGTTCTCTTGCAATACACTGCCTAAACGATTAAATATGGAACAATATCATGTAGCAAAAAAATATAATATATAAAAATGCAACGTCTGTTTGTCTGTCTGTCTGTCCGTTAGTGCGCTTATGACTTGAGAACCACTTATCCGATTTACATGTTTCTGTTTAATTCATACATTTGTTCTCTGGCCAGGTTATCTATAATCTTATATAATATATATACAAGCAACATCTCTCTGTCTGTCCGTGAGTGCGCTTATCACTCGAGAACCAATTATCCAATTTACGTGTTTTTAGTATTCCGTACGGAACACTTATAAGATCACTTCGGTGTCTGTCTGTCTGTCTGTCTGTCCGTCTGTCACACCCGATTTTCTCCGAAACTATTTGTCATAGAAAGTTGAAATTTGGTAATAATATAGGAATTGATGGCCTCATCAGAGTCATGTAGTTTTGAAAGTTAAATTTTGACTTAAGGGGTTAGTTTTGGGGGGTAAAATCGGAAGTGAAAAAAAAAAATAGGTGTGTGTCAAATGAAAGCTTGTGAAAACACGAGTATAAAATATATATATATATATATATATATATATATATATATATATATATATATATATATATATATATATATATATATATAATGTAATACTTGCGCGCACTTTTCTTTGTATTATTTTTAAAAAATTGCGAAAAATCGCTGTCCACCCGCCTTATCTCGAAAAGTACTTATCAAATAATTCTGGAATATTCTCCACGGGGTGTAGATTGAACGAAAATTATCACAAGTGCATTACCTGTAATAATTTATCTGGTATATAAAAAAACAGAAATTTCAAGGTCATCAATTTTCAGTAAAGATTGGAAATAAACTTTGTTGAAAACTCATTTGGGGTGTGTTTTGTGAAGTCATTGATTATTTCATACTTCCGTTACAACATTTTTTTTATTTTAAAAGCAATCAACGTACGGAACACCAATTACGCAAGTTCAACTTGCACTTGACCGGTTATTTTTTAAAACATACATATATTCTCTGGCCAGGTTATATGATATATTTTACTACGTTAGGTAACATAAGGAATAAACAGTGACGATAATAATGAATCAAGTCGAAAAAAAGTTTGCTGCTAGCGCGTTCTCTTGCAATACACTGCCTAAACCATTAAATATGAAACTATATCATGTAGCAAAAAATATAGTACATATTAAATGTAATGTCTCTCTGTTTGTCTGTCTGTTCGTTAGTGCGCTTATCACTCGAAAAATCACTTATCCGATTTATGTGTTTTTTTATTCATACATATGTTCTCTTTCCAGGTTATATAATGATAATAATATATAATCTATAATATATATAAAATGCCATAATATATAATCTATAATATATATAAAATGCAACATCTCTCTGTCTGCCTGTCCATTAGTGCGCTTATCATTCGAGAACCACTTATCCGATTTACGAGTTTTTTTTTGGATTTATACATATTCTCTGGCCAGGTTATAGGATATACTTTATTACGTTAGGTAATATAAAAAATAAGCAGTGACAATAATAATGAATCAAATCGGAAAAAAGCTTTCCCCTAATACACTCTCTTGCAATACGCTGCCTAAACCGTTAAATATGGAACAATATCATATAACAAAGAATACAATATGTATAAAAAAATGCAACGTCTCTCTGTCTGTATGTCTGTCAGTTAGTGCGCTTATCACTCAAGAACCACTTATCCGATTTACGTGTTTTTTAAATTCATACATATGTTCTCTGGCCAGGTTATATAATAATAATAATCTATATAATATATATACAGCGCAACGTCTGTCTGTGTGCTTATCATTCGAGAACCACTTATCCGATTTACGTGTTTTTTCAATTCTTAACTTAATATTTATCGAAAAAATCTATAATATATATAAAACGCAGTCTCTCTGTCTGTCTGTCCGTTAGTGCGCTTAGCACTCAAGAACCACTTATCCAATTTACGTCTTTTTTTAGAAAAATACATATGTTCTCTGGCCAGGTTATAGGTTATATTTTATTACGTTAGGTAACATAAGGAATAAGTAGTGACGATAATAGTAAATCAAGTCCACGCGAGCGGAGACGCGGGCACGGCTAGTCTTAAATAAGTAAATCAGGGGTGCTCAAACTTGAACTGCTGGCGATCTACCTCAATATTGTTAGACTACGATCGATCGACTCTGAGAGGATGTAAGTAAGTGTGATGCAGGATTGTCGTCTAGGTAGGGTGTATCGTGGCATATATATTAGTTTTCCGCACAATGCATTTTTTTTAGTCAAGGTAAGTGTAGGTCTGCTCTAATATGTCAATGAAAAAACTCATAATTATTCAAAATTGCGAGTTTATTGGTTCTTACAAAACAAACGAGTTCTAGTGTCTAAACTTAACTAAAGAGTGACTTTGGATGTTGAAGCGAGGCACTGCATGTCCTCAGCATACTTTTCATAAGATGGTACGTAATTACCGAGTGCTAATCGCAAGCATGATGACATATGTTCGTCAGTTAGTCGATTGCGATATATTGACTTAATTATCTTCATTTTAGAAAATGTAGACTCGCACAAGTAAGTTGACCCAAACATTGCCGTCAGTTGAAGGGCGATTTGCCTTAGATTCGGATATTTATCTTAGAATATAAAACACCAGAATTTTGTATCAGATGCTGTGGCTTTGAGATGTATATCTGATATAATCTGCACTAACTCATTTTCAACAGAACATGAATCCATGTTAAACTGACTTGCTATTTCAGTAGCTAATTCCTCAATGTTTTTACACGAAAAAGGATAACTCATAAATGATGCGATATTTGCCAATTTACTGAAATCATAAAAACGTATTTTGAATTGGCCCAAAATATTTGATAATTCTGCCTCATAAATATCATAATTCAACTGAGGAATCCTTGCTTTCAAAGACGGAAAATTTTTCAGATCCTTTCTTTTCAGTTGATCTATCATAAGTTGCAATTTACTTTTGAATGCGTTTATTGCACTAATCATCTCAATAATAGTTTTTCCTTTACCTTGAAGCTTCAAATTAATGGTTTTAAATGCATTGTGATGTCTGTCAAAAATGCCAAATCAGTCAGCCATTTTCCGTTTTTCAGCATCTGAGTGTCATCACCTCTTTCGTCCAGAAAAGCTGTTATTTCGGGCAATAATTCTTGAAACCTTTCTAGGAATTTTCCGCGACTCAACCACCTGACGTCCGTGTGAAGAACTAAATCAGTGTGTTCAGCTGACTCACTCTCTTCCAACTGCAATTTAAAGAGCGGTCGTTGCAAGCTACGTGCACGGATAGAATTCACAATTTTTATTGCAATGCCCATAATCTCCTCCATGTTTAGAACTTTTGAACACAAAACTTGTTGATGGAAGGAGAAAAATGAAGGGAAATCATCATTAGCTCGACACAATGCCACAAAACCGTTTTCGTTTCCAGTCATTGCTGGTGCTCCATCGGTTGTAATGCACACTAGTTTGTATATTGATAGCTTGTAATTTGTTACAAAATTGAAGAAAACGTCATATATATCTTCGCCACGGGTCTTTCCTTTCAGAGGAATCATTGTCAAAAACTCTTCCGTAGCCGACATGTCATTGAATACCATTCGAATAAAAATACACAGCTGGGCAGTGTCTGTCATATCGGTGGATTCGTCGAACTGTAAAGAAAAGTATGTACATTCCATGATATCATGTTTTAGTTTATCTGCCATGTCCTGACTCATGACTTCAACACGCCTTGTGACAGTCGGACGAGATAACTGAAGTTCTCTAATAGCAGACATAATCTCTGTTTTATTTTTAAAATCTCCAAATAAAGTCTCACCCGCTTCAGTAAATGCTTCCTTCACAACCAATCCATCATCAAATGGTTTCTTGTGTTTCGCCAATATATGAGATACTTTAAATGACGCGATCGTTGCAGCTTTTGATTGTTTGGCTGGTCTTGTGAACATGGTTTGTTCTTTTTTCAAACAAGTTATCAAATCACGTACTTTTCGTTTTCTTAATTCACTCTGTGACGGAAAATCCTTTTCATAGTTTTTATGAACCGTTTTATGATGCCTCTCTAAGTTCCCGCGCTTAGGTATTGCAACTGACGCATGGCAAATGAGACAAATGCACTTATCCTTTACCATACAAAAGAAAAATTCTTCCTCCCAATCGTTATTAAAATGATAAGTTTTACTTTTCTTCGCCGCACTCATTTTGGACTATTTATTAATAAACTTTGTATCGATGTATTACCTTCAAGTTACAACTCAGACTAACTCCTATTCCTGCAACGCAACATTTATATCGGCGCGAACGAAGTCTCGAATGTTCCCGTCAAACACGTCGCCCGAAGTTTCTACAAAAATCGGCGGGAATCAAAAACGCGGCTTTTCTTTGACAAGTACCACGCGTTCCTTTGATAAAGCCGCCTTTTGCCGCTAGCAGGGGGTTATTACGATAAAAGGAAGTGATGAGGGGGTTATTCTGGCCTAATTGTGGATCGAATAAATTTTAGTAGTTTATTCATTACATTTTGTTTTAGTTACCTAAAACAAAATCTGTGAATAGTTCTATATCGGAATTTTTTTCTCGAGATCGACTCAAAAAGCACTCGCTATCGACTTGTCGATCACGATCGACCGTTTGAGCACCCCTGACGTAAATCAGTATCAGATGGAAAGTATATGCAATAAACCACTATAGAGATGCTTTTAAATACATTTATATAACATAACCGGCCAAGTGCAAGTCGGACTTGCGCAATTAATGTTCCGTACGTTGATTTCTTTTAGAATAAAAATTTTTGTTACAGAGGTATAAAATGATTAATGACTTCACAAAACACATGCCAAATGAGTTTTCAACAAAGTTTGTTTCCGATCTCTGTTAAAACCTTGATTTTTTTTTTTATATATACCAGATAAATTATTAAAGGTAATAATTTTCATTCAATCTACACCCTGTGGAGAATATTTTTTTCAAAGTTTTTTGATCAGTACTTTTCGAGATAAGGGTGGGGGGTACATAATACAAAGAAAAGTGTGCGCAAGTATTACATTATATATATATTTGAACTCGTGTTTTCACAAGCTTTCATTTGACATCCCACTTGATAGCTTGGTGTTTTTTTTCACTTCCGATTTCACCCTCCAAAACTAACCCTTTAAGTAAAAATTTAACTTCAAAACTACACGGCTCTAATGGGACCATCAATTCCTATGTTAGTGCCAACTTTCTATGTCAAATAGTTTCGGAGAAAATCGAGTGTGACAGGCGGACAGACAAACGGAGAGACGGAGAGACACCGAAGTGATCACATAAGTGTTCCGTATGGAACACCAGAAATAAGATACGAGATTCCCGTATGTTTCGAGGACGCCTAGGTTTAGTGGTGGTGGAGATTTTAAATAGACAGTGTTGATGGTACTTTCCACTGTTTTTCCGCTTCCACCAATGTTGTATGGTAACCGACCATTACTTTACTGGTCTGTAAGTCGATCAAAAATAACACGTGATGTTTGGTATGAATATAATAATATCAATGCTCATAACAACAATATTTAATACTTGATGTTATTGTTAATAATAATGCCTTTTATGTCTTTTGTTAATTAATTATAATAATGTAATGATAATTGTAATTTTGTCTCAATGTGATAATGTCGTAAGTGTGTCTTAAAGTCTTAACGTCCTCTCTCGCTGACTGCCTGGCATTTTATACATTTACTCTCAAAAATTTACCAGTTTACTTCAGTTTAGCTAACAAATATTTACCTTTGTTGTTAATGACTAAATAAGTTGGCGACTTCTCGGGTGCTATCAAGAAGTTTACAAAGAAAATTTAGATATTAGTAAGTGTATAGGGTGGTCCAAATTGGACACTTTAAAAGGTAAACCCCTTTATCTAAAGGAGATAGACGAAAACTGATGTCGGTGTCTGAGGCTCAAAGTTTTGCAGCTCTAACTCCTCTTGCACTAATCAACTCGGTGTCCAGAAAAGGTGCCGCCTATGTGTAAATGAAACTGGTCTACATTTCGAACATCTCTTATAGAAAATTGTTTTGTTTTAGTTTGCTCTACTCGGAATAAATTGTATTATTGTTGTTTTGTTTTATTTTCTACATAGTTTAAAGTACTATAGCATTTAGTAAATTTCATTGTAGTTATGACTCTTAGAGTTACTTCTGGGAATTTTTTTTTACGATTTGACTGCTATCGGTAAAACAATTGATATTGCCGCTCCGTCCAAAGCCTACTTCACAAAATGTGCATTTAAAACTCGCGTAAAAACTGAAAACCTTTATATTTTGAAGTAGATTTAAGCAAAATAAAAGTGTGCTATATTTTTAGAATGGTAATTTAAAGCTCTATTCGGATAAGGAAAAATATACAGGGTATCCCATTTAAAAAAATATATTTTTGCGTTAATAACTATTAAAATATTAGTTGTAAAAAAATATAATTTACACTGTTGAAATCCACGTGAAAAAGTGCTTTGAGAATGTTTCTATAGAAATCAAAAATTTTCAATAGGAAAAGAATTATAAACATTTTTGAAGAACACCCTGTATAGCTGAAACGGTGCTAAATATCGATATGCGGTTTTCACCATTGAGTTTATCATAAAAATTGAGTCTCAGAGACCGACATCAGTTTTCGTCTATCTCCTTTAGATAAAGGGGTTTACCTTTAAAAGTGTCCCATTTGGACCACCCTGTACATGGTATATCTTTTATTGAGAATTGATTATTGATAAACTATGGCTTTGTATTAAACTCATAGGCGTAGCAAAAGAGATTTTATATGATTGCAAATTATATAAAATCTCATAAAAATAAGATATGTTAAATAAACGTGGAACCTTATTATATGTTAGTACCCAAATATAAAAATATAATCTAATAAACTCATCATTTAACATACTTAAAATTTTATCTTAATGATCGTCTAGCTCGAATATATCCAATTGATCTGCGTTGGGCAGATTCTATATTTACATTTTCATCTTCTAAGTTACTTCTCTACATCGAGATATATCCCTATTATTATAGTTATACCTTGCTACATATCTATCACTGTTATGAGTTGGTTCAATATTTTGGTTAACTTTAATACAAACATTGGGTATTAGTCCACAACATGAAGTTTTATTTTTACATTTGGTATAAGTTTTATATAATAGATATAACACTAGACATATCGCTAATACGTATAGCCTGTCCCAAAATATAAGATCCTGATTTTTGCCGTTTTAAGTAGGCAATATAAAAAATCTGACCTTTCGTTTATGATAGGTTGCAGAGATGGACTTAAGAATTTTATTCATTAATGCAAATAAATAAAATTATAAGTGTTTTTGGAGATGTTTATTTATAGATGCATATAAAAACGAATGGATAAGAAGTAAAAATATACAATTGTAATGAATGGGGTTTACAAGAGGGGACATATTGTATAAATAAAAATTCATTTTAACTTAAGCCTAATTCGGTTTCACTATCACTGTCATCAGCCGAGGTAATTATCAGTGGTTTTATATTATTTACATAAATATATGAATCTTTAACTGTAACAACGTGCTGAATGGAATTCTTCCAGCTTTCACAAGGTATATCATTTATAACTTTTTTTACTAATTCAATCACTAACACGCTTAAAGTAGGAGAAACATTTTGTGCCCTTATTTTTGATTTAACTTGATGCCAAATAAGTTCAACTGGATTAAACACACAATGATACGCAGGAAGCCGCAAAACAATGTGTCCCATTTTCTCAGCCACACTATCACAAACATATTTCTTTTTCAATTTATAGTCTTTCAAAACTTCCAAAAGATCACTTTTTTTATAACTAAAGTCAAAATAAATGTCATTTCCTAACATATATTCCTGTATTTCCGATTTGGTGTTGCATTAGGAACCTTATTTAGTAGGCGACTATGGTAACTTGCATTGTCCATAACTATAACACTCTGTTCGGGAACATTTGGCAAAAGGGAATTTTGAAACCAATTTTCAAAAAGTTCTGTGGTCGTGTCTTTGTGATAGTCCAAACTAGAATCTTTTTTTGCAGATAATAGTAGACAATTTTAAACCCAGCTCTTTTCAGATCCAGCATGCAAAATGGTTATTCGTTTACCTTTATTTGAAAGTGCGTTAGTCTGACATTTTGTACTGCTGTCAACCCACCCTTTTTGCATAGTGTCATGGGTATCGAACTATGTTTCGTCAAGGTAAATTATTGGCCAATCCTCTGATCGATACTTTTTAATTTCTTGTAAATAAATATGTCGCAAGATCTTTGTGACTCATACTACTTGCCTTTTGTTGATTTTTCGGAACGTGAATCCCATTCTTAAAAGAATTCTGTGAAGGGTTGATCGGCCACAATGTATATTGGTCCCGTCCTGCAGCAGACTTAATTTTATTTTGTCTAGGGTCTGTACCAACTGCTCTTCATACATAGAATATATTTTTCTCCTGATGACGTCTTTTTCACAATCGTCTACATGATGCATTTGAAAATCTTTCCGTTTTTCCCTGTTCCTGAGTGATGGTTTTCCTATAATACCCTTAATCGTAGAAATTTGGGCTTTTGTTAGTTCACTGGTGTCTTGCAAAGCACTTTGTTTATTCAAATTTCTTTTTACCAAACTGTCGTAAACATTTTTCACTATCTGTTTAGTGTCAAGTGATAAATGTTTTCTCTTGCGATAGCCACTATTGCAATTTTACCACGGACGTCACATAATTAAAATAGAACCATTACGTTGTAAGTTGTAAGTAAAAACTAAAAATAAAAATAATAATCTTTCGAATCTTAATGGGGACCTGTGGTCGGTAGGCCTATGTTATGAAATACTTAAAGGGCTCCAAATCGGGTTGCCGTTTATTGTAATACCTGGCAACTGGGCACAAAACCTTGATAGGGTCGTTTATTGCCCCATTGAAAAAGCAAAAAGGCAGGATCTTATCTCTCTCTCTCTCTCTTTATATATATATATATATATATATATATATATATATATATATATATATATATATATATATATATATATATATATATATATATATCTGAAACAGAGAGTATATATTTTAAGTTCGCCTTTGTTTTCTGAATATCATCGGCTATTTTATAAATGTCTTCTAATGGCTTGCGATGTTAAGTTTTGGGATATGTTTTGGAAGACTTTTATAATGTTCATTTAAAACAATTTTTAGTCTGTGTTAATTTACTGATTAACAGAATGGGGGTTAAGATAGCTGGGTGCAATATAACTTTTTTAGTAATTAAAATTGCATTCGTGAGTGTCATAACTTCAAGTTGTAATTAGTTAAGCATATTTGTTAAAGTTATGTTCTAAATTTGTTTTTAGCTTTAAGAATTGTACATCTTTCTGTCGGTCGTCCATAAGTTTTTTTTATATTATTTTTTAAAGTCTAAGGTACCTATGGTATTATTAAAATTTAGTAGTGTGGACTGTACAATTCTTGTTTGTTCTTTTAAGAGATTTGTTACGGATGATTCATCTTTTGTAAATTCTGGGATTTTCAGATCATAATACTGCGCATCGTTCTCATTTAAAACACCGAAAAAAATTTTTGTGGCTTTACCTATAATATTAAACCATCCTGTTTTTGTTCGATTAGATAGATTGTGGCCTACCAGCTCATGTAAAACGTTTAACCCATTATTAATTTTATCAATGGTATACTTAGTTGATTTTAGAAATAGATCGCGTATGTAATAGTGAAATTGAGTATTTTTGTTATTGCATAATTTTGAAGTTAATGTATAGTAGTTGTTTAATGGTAAAAACTTACTGCCGAGATGATCTATATCTACAAACGTAATTAATTTCCACTTATTGTTGAAGAGTCGTAGTTCTCCAATTTTTCAAAGTCCCAGGGACATGTGGTTCATTAGAAATATTTACAACGGTAACTAACCACGAGTGATTATTGTTTACTTTCGTTAATGAGGATCCTAAACAGACGTTCTCGGAAAGTTTTTTAGAATTTACGATTCCTTCAGTATTAGAAATATTAGCTAAAGCGGGTATTATGATTTCACATCTTGCAGGGATGATCGTAACCATACCAGAGGGTAAAATTGTGAAAAAAATATCTTAGAAATGTACAGTTTCGTTTTCATAATTTATTTTATCTTTATATTTTTGCACAAAATCGCGTCCTGGAATGCCATCATTTTTTAAGGGAATATTATCAGATACTATGTGAACAGGGTTAGTTATGGTTTTATTATCGACAAGTCGATCGCGAGTGCTTTTTGCGTCGATCTCGAGAAAAAAATTCCGATATAGAACTATTCACAGATTTTGTTTTAGGTAACTAAAACAAAATGTAATGAATAAACTACTAAAATTTATTCGATCCACAATTAGGCCTCATCACTTTCTTTTATCGTAATAACCCCCTGCTAGCGGCAAAAGGCGGTTTTATCAAAGGAACGCGCGGTACTTGTCAAAGAAAAGCCGCGTTTTTGATTCCCGCTGATTTTTCTAGAAACTTCGGGCGGCGTGTTTGACGGGAACATTCGAGAGTTTGTTCGCGCCGATATAAATGTTGCGCCTGCAGGAATAGGAGTCAGTCTGAGTTGTAACTTGAAGGCGATACATCGATACAAAGTTTATTAATAAATAGTCCAAAATGAGTGCGGCGAAGAAAAGTAAAACTTATCATTTTAATAACGATTGGGAGGAAGAATTTTTCTTTTGTATGGTAAAGAATAAGTGCATTTGTCTCATTTGCCGTGCGTCAGTTGCAATACCTAAGCGTGGGAACTTAGAGAGGCATCATAAAACGGTTCATAAAAACCATGCAAAGGATTTTCCGTCACAGAGTGAATTAAGAAAACGAAAAGTACGTGATTTGATAACTTGTTTGAAAAAAGAACAAACCATGTTCACAAGACCAGCGAAACAATCAAAAGCTGCAACGATCGCGTCATTTAAAATATCTCATATACTGGCGAAACACAAGAAACCATTTGATGATGGATTGGTTGTGAAGGAAGCATTTATTGAAGTGGGTGCACGTAGCTTGCAACGACGGCTCTTTAAATTGCAGTTGGAAGATAGTGAGTCAGCTGAACACACTGATTTAGTTCTTCACACGGACGTCAGGTGGTTGAGTCGCGGAAAATTCCTAGAAAGGTTTCAAGAATTATTGCCCGAAATAACAGCTTTTCTGGACGAAAGAGGTGATGACACTCAGATGCTGAAAAACGGAAAATGGCTGACTGATTTGGCATTTTTGACAGACATCACAATGCATTTAAACACCATTAATTTGGAGCTTCAAGGTAAAGGAAAAACTATTATTGAGATGATTAAGGCAATAAACGCATTCAAAAGTAAATTGCAACTTATGATAGGTCAACTGAAAAGAAAGGATCTGAAAAATTTTCCGTCTTTGAAAGCGAAGATTCCTCAGTTGAATTATGATATTTATGAGGCAGAATTATCAAATATTTTTGGCCAGTTTAACATGGACTCATGTTCTGTTGAAAATGAGTTAGTGCAGATTATATCAGATATACATCTCAAAGCCACAGCATCTGATACAAAATTCTGGTGTTTTATATCTGAAGATAAATATCCGAATCTAAGGCAAATCGCCCTTCAACTGACGGCAATGTTTGGGTCAACTTACTTGTGCGAGTCTGCATTTTCTGAAATGAAGATAATTAAGTCAAAATATCGCAATCGACTAACTGACGAACATATGTCATCATGCTTGCGATTAGCACTCGGTAATTACGTACCATCTTATGGTACATGCAGTGCCACGCTTCAACATCCAAAGTCACTTTTTAGTTAAGTTTAGACACTAGAACTCGTTTGTTTTGTAAGAACCAATAAACTCGCAATTTTGAATAATTATTAGTTTTTTTATTGACATTTTAGAGCAGACCTACACTTACCTTGACAAAAAAAAATGCATATTGTGCGAAAAACTAATATCTATGCCACGATACACCCTACCTAGACGACAATCCTGCATCACACTTACTTGCAGCCTCTCAGAGTCGATCGATCGTAGTCTAACAACATTGAGGTAGATCGCCAGCAGTTCAAGTTTGATCACCCCTGACCTAGGGTATGCGTGGGTTGTCTACTTACGCCTTTTAGTTTTATGATGGGATTTGTGTTAATGTTATGGTTTGTTAATTTAGATAATTTTAATAAAGAAACTTCAGCACCGGTGTCTAAAAAAAGATATGCTACTTCCTTTCTTGTATCTACTTACTCTAGTTTAATTATGTCTAAATGTTTATTTTCTGAGACTAGTATTGATTTGCATGATTTGGTTTTTTTGTTATTACTCACGCTTATTTTGGCTCTCCCGTTTTGATTTGAAAAGTTAAGAGTTTATTGTATTTAGGAAGTCCTTGGTCGGTTGTTCGCGGCAGAGAATGTATATGTGAATTTAAATGTTGCCTATTCTCATAACTGGTATTATTCCTATAATTAGTAAAATCGTGATGTGTATTCCTTTGAAAATGTTGGTTATTGTGATTTGAAAAGCTGCGTGGTGTTTGTTGATTAAAATTGTGATTTTTGTAATTAGTATTATTAAGGTTAGGTCTTGTTTAATAGGTTGATTGCTATTGGTTTAACCTAGGAGTTCTGTTTAAATTTTGGCTTGAGAAATCTGAGTTAAAATTATATTAATTTCTTTGAGTTAGTTCTAAATTAACACGTAAGCTGAAAAGTTTTTGGTCTGGCTACTTAAAACGGATTTTCTTTGCAAAATTCGACTTTATTCATCAATATAGTCTTTTTCAAGAGCGACACAATCAGTCCAACGGTTTTCTAATACTTCTATACCTTTCTTGTAGAAGGATTTGTCTTTGCCTTTAAAACAGGCCTCAGCTTCGGCGCTAACCTCTTCATTGGAGCCAAATCTCTTTCCCGCGAGCATTTTTTTAGGTCTGCGAATAGATAATAATCACTGGGGACCAAATCTGAAGAATACGGTGGATGAGGAAGCAATTTGAACTTCAATTCATGCAATTTTGCCATCGTAATCATTGACTTGTGACACGGTGAATTGTCTTGATGAAACAAACACTATTTTCTTGTTCATTTGAGACCGTTTCTTTGCGATTTCTGCCTTCAAACGCACCAATAACCTTATATAATATTTGCTATTGATGGTTTTTTTTTTCCCTTCTCAGCATAGTCGATGAAAATTATTCCATGCGCATCCCGAAATACAGAGGCCAAGACCTTCCCAGTCGAGTATTGTGTCTTTGGTTGCTTCGAGGGGCTTTCACTGGCTGCCGTACACTCAGCTAACTGCCAATTTGATTCCGGTGTGTAGTGGTGGATCCATGTTTCATCCACTGTCACATATAGCATGAAAAAATCCTTTTTATTGCGCTTAAACAGGTCCAAATAGCGTTCGAATCATCAACACGTTGTTTTTGGCTCCCTGTGAGCAAACGCGGTGCCTATTTCAAACATAGCTTTGTCATGCCCAAATGTTCATGCAAAATATGACCAACACGTTCTAGCCTACCTGTTACGTAAAGATCGACACTGGGAGGTTAAGAAAGAAAAATTTTGATCTGGCTGTAAATTAGAAAATTGTCTTTGGTTTCGAAGTAGATTTATATTTCTATTGTTTTTAAATCTATCATTTTCTTCTAATTCTGTCTCTACAGCTATAGCGATTGCTGTATCTAATTGGGAGTTACTTTCCGCTATTACTCTAATTTCAATTTTTTCATTAATTAACCTGTTCCTGAACGTATGTACTAAAGTTGAGTTGATGTTATCCAATAGAATTCTAGTTTCATTTGATACATAATATAATAGTAATAACTGTACGATTAAAAAATCTTTAATTTCTTCCCAGTTTTGAAATTCTTTAAATTGGGTTAGTTCCTGCGCTTTTCCCTTAAGTTTAGTACCGAAAATTAAGGCAGCTAATTTATCTTTTTAATCTTCTTTTACGATTGCATCGCAATTTTTTATGAAAAACTGAAAAGAATTTCCCTTACCATAGCCATCAAATGAATCTATTTGGTTAAGTAAGTCGAGAGCGTCCTTGCTAGCCATTTTTATTCAGATATATTTATATATTCTTTGAATTATAACTATTAACTTCTTAATTCTTAACTAAATTAAAAACAGTGTTACCAAGGAAAAACAAGATAAAGGACTTACATGTGCATTTCACTGTCAATGCGTACCTTCAGATTTTTCCCTTGTTTCCTTCTCTGGGCGGTTGCTTTTTTTTTAGGAATCTGCTGTGTCTCTCTCTCTTATTAATGGCTACATAAGTTGGTGACTTCTCGGCGCCATCAAAAAGTTTACAAAAAAATGATTAATTTAGCTATTAGTACATGGTAACACATGGGCTGAAAAGTCCCGGGCCTAACAAAGAAAACACGGTTTTTTTGGTTCAAAATTAGCTTTATTCATCAACGTAATCTCCATCAAGAGCAACGCAATCATTCCAGCGCCGCTCTAACATTTCAATACCACTTTTGTAGAACGATTTATCTTTTGCCTCAAAATAGGCCTCAGTTTCAGCGATAACCTCTTCATTCGTGTGAAATTTCTTACCGGCGAGCATTTTTTTTCAGGTCTGCGAACAGCCAGTAGTCGCTGGGAGCCAAATCTGGCGAATACGGTGGATGTGGGAGCAATTCGAAGTTCAATTCATGTAGTTTTGCCATTGTTTTGATTGACTTGTGACACGGTGCGTTGTCTTGATGAAACAAAATTTTTTTCTTTGCCATATGCGGTCGTTTCTTTGCAATTTCGGCCTTCAAACGCTCCAATAACGCTACATAATAGTCACTGTTGATGGTATTTCCTTTCTCAAGATAGTCGATGAATATTACACCACGCACATCCCAAAATACCGAGGCCATAACCTTTCCAGCCGATTGTTGTGCTTTCGGGCGCTTTGGACGAGGTTCACCAGTTGCTGTCCACTCAGATGACGATCGTTTTGATTCCGGAGTGAAGTGATGGATCCATGTTTCATCCATTGTCACATATCGACGCAAAAATTCCGGTTTGTTACGTTTAAACATGGTCAAACACTGCTCAGAATCAACACGTTCTTGTTTTTGATCAACAGTGAGCAAACGCGGCACCCACTTTGAACAGAGCTTTCTCATAGTTAAATGCTCATGCAATATAAAGCCAACACGTTCTTTTGATATCTTTACGATGTCAGCTAACTCACGCAACTTCACTTTTCGATCATTCAAAACGATTTTTATGGATTTTTTTGATGTTTTCTGGTGTTACCGCCTCATTTGGACGTCCACTGCGTTCTGCATCATCGGTGTCTCTACGACCACGTTTGAAGTCAGCAAACCAACGTTTTATTGTTGTTTCTGATGGAGCGGAGTCCCCATAACACTTTTCAAGCCATTGCTTCGCTTGAACGGTATTTTTTCCCATCAAGAAGCAGTGTAAAATTAAAACACGAAATTGTTTTTGATCCATTGTTTTGAAAATAACAAAAGTAGCGTCACTCTTAGCACAATAACTCACAAACTAATGAATAGAATATCATGAAATTTTAACAGCTGTCTTTTGAAGGTTAGTATTAACTGAAAAAAAGGTGACTGCAATAAAACTAGCGCCATCTATGTGTTAGGCCCGGGACTTTTCAGCCCATGTGTTATATCTTTTATTGAGAATTGATTATTGTTAAACTATGGCTTTGTATTAAACTCATAGGCGTAGCTAAAGGGCAAAACAATATAGTAATATAATAATAACAAATAGTTGGTTGTTGAAATAAAAATATAACCGGTCAAGTGCAAGTTGAACTTGCGCCCATTAGTGGTCCGTACGTTGATTGCTTTTAAAATAAAAAATGTTGTAACGGAAGTATAAAATGATCAGTGACTTCACAAAACACATCCCAAATGAGTTTTCAACAAAGTTTATTTCCAAGCTTTACTGAAAATTGATAACCTTTAAATTTCTGTTTTTTTATATACCAGATAAATTATTACAGGTAATGCACTCGTGATAATTTTCGTTCAATCTACACCCCGTGGAGAATATTCCAGAATTTTTTCAAAATTTTTTGACAAGTACTTTTCGAGATAAGGCGGGTGGACAGCGATTTTTCGCCGTTTTTTATAAATAATACAAAGAAAAGTGTGCGCAAGTATTACATTTATATATATATATATATATATATATATATATATATATATATATATATATATATATATATATATATATATTACTCGTGTTTTCGCAAGCTTTCATTTGACACCACATTCGATTACACTTCCGATTTCACCCCCCAAAACTAACCCCTTAAGTCAAAATTTAACTTTCAAAACTATATGGCTCTGATGAGGCCATCAATTCCTATATTATTACCAAATTTCAACTTTCTATGACAAATAGTTTTGGAGAAAATCGGGTGTGACAGACGGACAGACAGACACCGAAGTGATCTTATAAGTGTTCCATACGGAACACTAAAAAGTCATCAGTTTTTATATAAATAATACATACCAATCAAGAAAATTGTAATATAAACTCACAACTGTGCTACTTCACGTTTGAGGTCTGAAGACAAAGAATATAAACAGTATTATTCAGATTATTGTGGTATGTGCAGTTCCTGTTATTTCAGATCAATATTTTCATTAATGATAACAAAAATAATGTATTCATAGGCGGAGTCGAGTAGAAAAAATGTGGGCCCGGGGGATTAAATAAACAGGCCCTTCCGAAAAAACCTTTTCTTATAGCAGAAACCAGAAGGGATGACCGGAGGAAGAGCTATTCCAAGAAAATTACTTCCTTTACTTCCTTCTCAAAGTAATGACCGAGGGGGAGATTTACACAAAAAAAGGGGCCTGAATTAAAGTGATAACGGGAAAATAGTCCAGGAAATTTAGACATTAATTTCTCCAAAGTTGGAAAAAATAAGATACAGGCTGAAAATTTAGAGGCAGCTTAGTTTCAGTGTTATAAATGTTATGTGAAAGTTCCCTATCGATCTGAGTGTCGCACGATTAATTACGCGGGGTCAAAAGTCCCGAAATACGGTTTTTTTCGCGAATATCTCGAGAACGACAATAAAGATTTAGTAATAAATTATAGCTGAGTAAATTCTCTACAAAGAAAGTCTAGAAGTACTTTTGCGTAAGAGTGATTATTCGTGAGGTAAAGCGCTCTAAAGGATCGCGAGTATTGCGCTACTCATTGTATGTACTCTCTTCCGCATCACCTAAGAGGTTGAGCATCAGACGCGTTTTTTTTAACTACGTGGTATCCCCAGTAGGCCTAATCCACGGTCATTGATGTTGATATTTAGTTTGATGGTCCTGAACTCTCATCTTCATCTTCTAAATCCAACTCCACAGTCCTTAAACATTATTCTACTAAAGACGATAGATCTACATTGTTATAAGTAATGAATCATCATTGATATTATCAAACATTTGACTTGGAGGAGGGTAAGATTTGTTATCGACGACTGTCGATGTTATGTCCTCGCGAGTAATTTCAGCTGCAGTTTTGAGAATCCCTAATCGTTCTTCACTTTCATTTTGTTTCCTATTGTCATACCATGACTTGCTTAATATCTCATGTGGCCTATTGCTTAAACAAATAATCGCAGAACATCCTTTTTTCTGTAATTATAATATGAGGACCATATTTTTTCTTTTAACTTTACTTTAATGGTCTTGTCATTGGGAGGATCCTCTCTACAGATTTCTTTCAATTCATTTATAGTGGACTGGCAGTCATTGTTGTCCCCAATATATTTATAAATATTTTCCATCGCTGCTGTAATACTTTCATCTTCGGGAGGACCAACTTTATTTTCAGTCGAAGATCGCTTGAAAGAAACCCAGCAATTTAAATGATATCTGACTTTAACCGCTACTAAATCGACTGTATACAGTGTGACAATTTAAGTCCGCATCTTATGGGATTTTTTTTAAATAATCACTTTAGCCCAGATCTGGTTATGGCATCCATTTGTGCTTCAAATAATATCAGAAATAAAGTATAGTCATTTTTACGCATGACGTCACCTGTCAAAAATGACATTTTCGTAAAAATTTTTGAAAAAACGTATAATTTGGCCAAATTTTAAAAAAGTTATTAGACAAAATGGTTTATTTTGTGATTCTAAATCTGTTTGTCAAATTTCAACGGCCTACTACGATTTTGAATTTTTGGCAGTTTTTCACATTTCGGCAATTGTTTTTCATCTTCATTTATTGCAATCTTATTTAAATCATTTAATTTGTCAAAAACTAGGCACCTATAATCTATTTAAGAACAAAATGAAGTCGTCTCCATAATTTTTTTATAGAATATTAAAATCCACACATAATCATGAATCATATTTGATGCAAAGTTCGATTAGCTTTTGTTTTTAAATAGAAAAATGTTTCTAGCTTACGTATTTTCATAGGGAACATACTTTTTAGTAACGTATTTAAAGTTTTAACAATGTAATGTTTCTTTCTATAAACGCTAAATTAACAATTGGCTATTTTAACCTATTTAATAAATACTTTGTATCAAATACACGCATATTGCAATATTCTCCATTTCGGTGTGTCCACCGTTTCGTTCAATGCAACGAATGGTTCTTCTACAAAAATTTCTTCGACGGAATTTTTCACAAACTCGGGAGGTATCTCCTGAACACACTGCCTAATTATAGTTTCTAGATGGTCGATATCTCTAAATGGTCTAAATTTGTATACTTTTTGTTTGAGATAACTTCATAAATAGAAATCCAATGGGGTGATGTCGAGCGAACGAGGGGGCCAACAATTATCCTGATCTCGCTCAATGACCCTGCCATGAAATAGTTCATTTAAAGTGTTTCGTACTTGCAAAGTATTGTGTATTGGTGCACCATCTAATTGATACCATAGAGCATATCTTAGATCCACAGCCATGTTATCCAGAACTTCTAAAATTTCGTTATTTAAAAAATCTAAATATCGAGTTTAAATTATATCTAAAAAAATATGACCCTATTATTTGCTCATTTACAATGCCACACCAAACGTTAGTTTTAAACCAGTATTGGTCACGACACTCAATTATGAAGTTTGGATTTTCTAGGGCCCACCATCGACTATTCTGTGAACTTACTACTCAGTTAGAAGTAAACGTGGCTTCATCAGTCCATAAAAAATTGTACGGAAATTTGGAGTCCTCTTCTATTTTTTCTTGATACCAGAATGAAAATAACAACCGAATATTAAAATCCTGTAAAGTGTTTATCAATTTCGCTTTGTATGGTTTAAATTTCTTTTTGTGTAAAATGTCGATCTCCGGTTTAGACTTCGAAATAGTTCTAACACTGGTTTTGCCTTCTTCCACTACACTTAAGCACACATCTAACTCAGTATCTTCGGTATGTTTACGTGCAACATGATTTTTTTGGAAAACATTTCCCACAGATCCAGTCTTTTTAAACTTTTTTGTAATTCGGCTCATAGTAGATTGCTGCAAGTTTTTTTCAGGATAACGCTCGTTAAAAACATTTGCAACAGTGCGATGAGGTATATTTTCCCAACACAATAAAACAATTTCAATTTTTTCTTGAAGAAAAAGCATGTTGTGACACCATCTGTTTCTTTCCATTCTAGTTTGAATTGCTAACTAACAGACAGCTTACGACACCATATTGCGATCTCTAGTTCTCAATTGTTTCCAGGGCTTACTCTTAATAAACGCATAGAAATATCGAGTTTTGCTTAGCGTGTTAATTTCTCTGTTTAGCTCTTTTTCCTGTAGAAGGTAAGTTTTCAGGAGGAAACCGGCCCAACCATAAAGGGTCTTTTTAATTTTGCGAACGTTAATTTTGATAGCCACGATTAAAATATGGCAGGATTTATTTTAAATTAGCAGATACGTCAACAATGACACAGAAAACATTTTAATGTAATTTTTCGGTGGTATTATTAACGCGTAACTGCCAAATTAATAACTAGAATATGTGTAATATTTTTATTACGGTTGCTAATTAGAATCTAAAATGTATTGATCTAAAAAGTGGTTTTAGCTGAAGTATAAAAAAAAACAAATAGGATAAAGCAGCAAGTTGTTAATTTGGTGTTTATAGTAAGAAACATTACATTGTTAAAAATTTAAATGCATTACTAAAAAGATCAAAATGTAAGATTTGTGTTAAATTACAAACGTTTAAGTGTGTTCCCTATCAAAATACGTAAGCTAGAAACATTTTTTCTATTTAAAAACAAAAGCTAATCGAACTTTGCATCAAATATGATTCATGATAATATGTGGATTTTAATATTCTATAAAAAAATTATGGACACGACTTTATTTTGTTCTTAAATAGATTATAAGTGCCTAGTTTTTTGACAAATTAAATGATTTAAATAAGGTTACAATAAATCAAGATGAAAAACAAATGCCGAAATGTCAAAAAACTACCAAAAATTCAAAATCGTAGTAGGCCGTTGAAATTTGACAAACAGATCTAGAATCACAAAATAAACCATTTTGTCTATTAACTTTTTTTAAAATTTGGCCAATTTATACCTCTTTTTCAAAAATTTTTACGAAAATGTTATTTTTGACAGGTGACGTCATGCGTAAAAATGACTTACTATACCTTATTTCTGATATTATTTGAAGCACAAATGGATGCTATAACCAGATCTGGGCTAAAGTGATTATTTAAAAAAATCCCATATGATGCGGACTTAAATTGTCACACTGTATATCACGCGATGAGTGACAGCTTTTGAGAAATCATCACCACATTATTCCGTATACTCCATTATTGAACGAAAATGTTGATACATTGCTTCTTCATTACAAAAAATGCACACTTTTTCAAAAGAAAACACTTCACTTGATCGTGTTCTCACACGAGGAGGGCTTAGAGATGGACCTGCTTCGTCAGCATCTCTCTGTCGATTGACCGCAGCATTGCTGCTTTTGCGAGTATAGTCTTTACGGCTCTCACGGTGAACAGTCACAGATTTTTTTTCTTTTAAAAAATCAGTGTTTCCATCACCTCTTTCAACACTTGACTCAATTAACGTTTTTATTCCACGGTCAAAAGTCCAAATGTCACCACCTGACAGCGATTTATTGCAAATGAAACAATGATGTTCCATTTCTGTATGATACAATATTCAAACTCTATAAAATTGCGAACACGTTCGTATACTACGAGTCATTCAAAACTGACGTAAATTTTGGCAGTGACCGTCTCGTTACCATAGAGAAGTCAACGCAGCTATACCTGTTCATGCCCAAACAAAAGAACGAACGACAGCTGCATGTCAAGGTCACATTCCTTATAGAAAAGGGCCTAAATTTCTAACGGGATACTATTTTGTCACACTGATATGATCGATTTTAAAGAAGAAGAGAGCATTTGTAGTATGAGCATTGAGGGAGTTATTGAAATCGCGGCAGTGTTCAACTCAGAAGTGAAAGTAATGTTATTGTGTTTGTATCGTAGAGGCATCAGTGTGTATGAAGTGTTTATAGACAGGTTTGAGCAGACATTGGAATATATTCAATACAGGTATTCTCAATACAAAGTTGTTATTGCTGGTGACTTTAATATTAACTTCTTCAATTGTAGTAATATTCATGTTAAAGAATTGTTAGATCTTTTAACTGTTCATAATCTAAATCAATGTATATTTGAAGCCACACGTGAGACAGAAAGTTCTGCCACTTTGTTGGACCATATTTTTTATAGTGAAATACATAATTTTTCAAGTTACGTCTTAAATTCGTCACTTTCTGATCATCATGCCCAAGTTATTCATATTAGAGAGATAGACTGTACTAATAAAAATGAGAAATTTGTATATAGGAGAGTCTTTCCAAAGCTAAGATGATGTCATTTAATCAGGAAGTAGAAACAATTGATTGGTTGCCAGTGTATGCTTCTAAAACTGTAAATGATGCATACTCACTTTTTATTAACACTATATCTAATATCTTTCATACCATTTTTGTAATTAAGAAATGGTATGTATCTAAGAAACGCAAATATTGGATTACTAACGGTATCAAGGTCTCATGTAGGCGTAAGCGTATACTTTTTTATAAGAAGACAAAAGGGATTATAGCAAATCAATACTATGTTAGATACTCAAAAATATTGCAAAGAGTTATAAAAGAAGCCAAAAGATTGTCGAATAAGCAATTTCTAAATAAATCTGAAAATAAAGTGAAAGCCACCTGGCAACTTGTCAAAGGCATAACTGATAGCCGTTGCAATAGTGAAAAATCAGTTATAAAAAATTTTTCAGAAAAATATAGTGACCCATTTGGGGGGTAAATAATTTAAAGTTACATTTTCTCAGTGCTTGCCCACATTTAAATTCTAACCATGTAAACACATTCTCTGGCCAGAGTTCGGCGTGCTCCCTTTATCTTAGGCCCACAGATTGTTACGAAGTATTAAGAACGATCAAATCTTTAAAAAACAAAAAATCTGTGGGGGACGATAACATACCAGTTCTAATTCTGAAAGAAATTGCACAATTGATCTCTGAACCTTTATCCTACATAATAAATCTATGCTTCACAACAGGAAAATTTCCTGATCATTTATAAAATGCTCTGATAAAAGCTATACACAAAAAAGGTAACCTTGATGATGAAAAGAATTATAGACCAATTTCTCTTCTCCCTAATATCAGTAAAATTTTTGAAAAAATAATCTACAACAGACTAATAAATTTTTTGGAAGGAAACTCACTTATTTCAGACAATCAAAATGGCTTTAGGATGGGTAAGTCTACTATAAGAGCCATATATCAGGCTTTATCAAATGTATTTAATTTATTAAACAATAAAAAGTTAACTTTGGCTATGTGTATAGACCTGACATTTGACAGTGTCGATCACAATATTCTACTTTTTAAGCATGAAAACTATGGTATCAGGGGAAATGCCCTAGACTTAATGAAATCATATCTGGAGCATAGAACTCAGCAGGTTGTAGAGAGTGATTCTTATGGTAGACTTATCACTTCTGACATGCTTGAGGTTGCCAGGGGTGTGCCACAGGGATCCATCCTTGGACCCTTACTATATATAATGTACATAAATGAATTATGTAACGTTACTGAGCAATGTACTATAATGTATGCAGATGATACAACATTGATTTTTACAGAGGATAGCACGGAAAGTGTGAGGGTGGCTTGTGACGCTCTTGACATGTATTTCTCAGCCCACAACCTGCTGTTAAATATATCAAAAACTCAATGCCCTGTTTTTGGAAATCGTGTTGAACGGGCTCTTACATTTTATTATAAAAACAAAGAATTTAAAAATTCAGAAAACATTTCTTTTCTTGGCTTGACGATTGACAGGCGGCTGGACTGGGGAGCGCATGTTGGGGCTGTAGCGTTGAGCGTAGCTAAATATTGCTATGCTCTAAAAGTGGTGGCTCAGCATGTTGGCACTGATGCGGCCATAACGGCCTATCATGCATTTGTTCAGTCCAGGCTGAGATATGGTTTGGTATTTTGGGGTAATTCGTCGGAAGTCAAAAGACTGATGGTTCTTCAAAAAAAATGCATACGAAGCATATTTCAGATGAACTATCGAGAAGGCTGTAAATCAGTATTTATTGAGTATAGGATTTTGACGCTTATTAGCATGTATGTATTAGATTCTTTTACATTTATACAAAAAAATAAAGATCTGTTTGAAAATGCTGAATGTGAAAACCACATATCAATATCTAATACCGTTTCAGATATACAGGGTGTTTTTAAAAAATCTGCATTTTGGAAAAATGTTTGTAATTCTTTTCCTATTGAAAATTTTTGATTTCTGTAAACTTATTCTTAAAGCACTTTTTCACGTGGATTTCAACAGTGTAAGTTACATTTTTTTACAACTAATATTTTAATAGTTATTAACGCAACAATATATTTTATAAATGATACCCTGTATATTTTTCCTTATCCGAATAGAGCTTTAAATTACCATTTTAAAAATATAGCACCCTTTATATTTTGCTTAAATTTACTTCAAAATATAAAGGTTTTTAGTTTTTACGCGAGTTTTAAATGCACATTTTTCAGGTAGGCTTTGGACGGAGCGGTAATATCAATTGTTTACCGATAGCAGTCAAATCGTAAAAAAATTCCCAGAAGTAACTCTAAGAGTCATAACTACAATGAAATTTACTAAATGCTATAGTACTTTAAACTATGTAGAAAATAAAACAAAACAACAATAAAACAATTTATTCCGAGTAGAGCAAACTAAAACAAAACAATTTTCTATAAGAGATGTTCGAAATGTCGACTAGTGTCATTCCTAGCGGCAAGTAATTTATACCACGAACGGTATCCAGAGAAGCGTCAACCCTTCAAGGATCTATTCGCTCGATTGCGACATAACCTAGTTAATAGTAGCGAGTTTGAAAAGAAACGACCCAAAAATTATGCATCGAACAGGGATAAGGAGTTAGAAGAAATAGTAGTTTTAGGAACTATCGGAAATAATCCCAACACTTCAACCCGACAGTTAAAAGAATCCACTGGACTACCAAGAACTAACGTAAGTCAGGCCATATAGGACAAGTCTTATTGACCTAAAAAAATTGCAGAATCTTATATAGTTTTATATATCACCGCGGAGCTGGACTTATGGTAAAACTTAAAAAATTAACCGAAGACAAACTGAAGGATACTGAAGTCATTAATCTTTTAAACGAAACCGATGTTTTTCTTCGGCTCTGAGGACAGCACTCTCGATTTTAAGCATAATCCCAGTCAGTACTGTGACAGTAGGACGTTTTTCAATACGCTTCGAAGATCGAACACCTGGCCGAGGAACACTATGAAAGAGGAAAGGCTGACTGGATTAAGTCTGATGCCATTTATTTATTTTTTTTTTAAAGAAAATGGGGAGGAGCTCGAGAAGAACTTTGAACTCCAAAAAAAGCTTTTATCTATACAAGCAGCTCTTCTTCATTTTTTGATTATAAAAAAATCCCGAATCTACCAGGTGTACAAGTATGAAATGCGGATTTCAGACAACAGATGGTGCACCAATGTAGTTTGTGCTATAAATATTTGACACTGTGCCATTTTGTTGTGTCATCAACAAGTGTCGGATGCGCATGAGTGATAAATTGTAAAAGTGTGTGCATAGTGTTGTGTTCAATATGTCGAAATTTATACCGAACAAAGAGCATTCGCGGACAGCATTAATTTTTTGTTTTCATTTGAAGAAAACTGCTGTTGAAACATACCGATTACTTCGAGAAGCTTATGGTGAATATGCTCCATCGCAAGATACGTGTGAACGATGGTTCGGCGTTTCAAAAGTGATGACTTCGATGTTGCAGTCAAGGAACGGGGAAAACCGCCAAAAAAATACAAAGATGTGGAATTGCAAGCATTGTTGGATGAAGATGATTCGCAAACACAAAAAGAACTCGCCGAGCAATTGGGCCTTAGTCAACAAGCTGTTTCCAATCGGCTACGAGAGATGGGAAAGATTCAGAAGACCGGTAGATGAGTACCGCTAGAGTTGAACGACAGGCAAATGGAAAAGCGCAAAAACACGTGTGACATTTCGCTCGCTGGGTACAAAAGGAAGTCGTTTTTGCACCGTATAGTTACAGGGGATGAAAAGTGGATTTATTTTGAAAATCCTAAGCGCAAAAAACCATGGGTAGGCCCAGGCGCACCATCCACATCCACCGCAAGATCGAATTGCTTTGGCAGAAAAACGATGCTCCGTGTTTGGTGGGACCGGAGGGGCGTGATCTATTATGAGCTGTTAAAACCTGGGGAAACGGTTAATACTAAACGTTACCAACAACAACTGACCGATTTGAACCGTTTGCTGCTTGAAAAAAGGCCAGAATACCGAAAGAGGCAACACAAAGTCATTTTTCTTCATGACAATGCTTCATCACATACGGCAAAACCAGTTCGCGACACGTTGGAAGCACTCAGCTGGGAAGTTCTATCCCATGCGGCTTACTCACCAGACTTGGCTCCTTTCGATTACCACTTGTTTGCATCAATGGGTCACGCACTTGCTGAGCAGGGTTTTGGTTCGTACGAACTTTTTTTTTCTTTTTCTAAGAATGATCTTTTTAAGTCATTATAGAAGATTTTTATGATGTTCTGTTTATAATCTGGTATTATTTCTTTTGGGCTCCAGTAAATGTGTTTTGGGATGTTCAGGTAACTGCCTATTTTCGCTAATTTGTCAGCCTCTTCGTTGCCTTTAATTTTAACATGACCCGGTACCCAGGCAAGTTTAATAATGTGTCCACCTTCGATTGCCATGTTGAATATTCTTTTAGTATGTATTGATATATAGTCTTCTTTAGTGTCTAGATTTGTTTTGTTCAGTTTTAGAATGGCACTTTTTGAATCCGATAATATTATTTCTTTATTGATGTTTCTTTTAATGATAATTAGAATAGCTTCTTTAATGGCTACAATTTCGGCTGTGGTTATCTCAATTTGGTCCGGAAGTCTTTCTGAGTAGTTGAGATCAAGTTCAGGGATATGTATACCATATCCCACTCTGTTCATACTTTTGGAACCGTCAGTGTATATCTTAACAAAGTCTGATTCTATTTTGTTCAGGATGGTTCGCAGCAAAAGGGGAAGATTTTTACTGGCGTAGTATTCACAAATTGCCCGAAAGATGGGAAAAATGTTTAACAAGCGATGGAGCATACTTTGAATGAACACTTTTTATAATACTTTCGAATTTAACATGTTTTTTAGAAAAAAAACCGCATTTCATACTTGTACACCTGATATATTCGCCTGGTGATGATATTACCTCTTAAGATACGGACTCGTACACCCCTTAGGAATGTATTTAAAATAACCGGCCAAACGCAAGTCGGTCTTGTGCACTTAGTGTTCCGTACGTCGATTACTTTTATAATAAAAATGTACGTTACGGAGGTAAAAATGACCAATGATTTCACAAAAAAAGCACCCCAAATGAGTTTTCAACAAAGTTTTTTTCCGATCTTTACTGAAAACTGATGACCTTGATATTTTTGTTTTTTTTTTTATATATCGGATAAATTATTAAAGATAATGCACTCGTGATACTTTACGTTCAATCTACACCCTGTGGAGAATATTCCAGAATTTTTTCAAAACTTTTTGATCAGAAATTTTTGAGGTAAGAGGGGGGAGAGCGATTTTTCGCAATTTTTCAAAAATTATACAAAGAAAAGTGTGTACAAGTATTACATTATATATATTATTGAACTCGTGTTTTTACAAGCTTTCATTTGACACCCCGCTCGGTGACCTGGTAAAAAAAAATTTTTTTCACTGATTTCCCTCGCCAAAACTAGCGCCTTAAGTCAAAATTTTGACACCCCAGTTGATGACCTGATAATTTTTTTTTTTTACTTCCAATTTCACCCTCCAAAACTAACCCTTGTCTAAATTTAACTTTCAAAACTACACAGCTCTGATAAGGCCATCAATTCCTACATTAGTGCCAAATTTTAACTTTTTATTTTAAATAGTATATAACATAGTAAATTAATAAACAAAATAATAGTAAAAAAAAAATAAATAGTAAATAACATATCCTATGTTAGAAGTATATTAAAATATGCGAGTATAGTATGGTAACCCTTTTATAATTGTCACAAGCGAACACCTCAATTGATACAGAATAAAATGATGCGTTACATGCATTATAAACAAACCAACTCTATGATCTCTTCTACACTGTTGCACGAACGCTATGGGATGGTAACCTTAGAGAAATGTAGAAAACAATATTGCATGCTCTACTTGTACAAAGTAGTGAATGGTCTCATTGATGACCCGGCATTTCTGTCCAACTTATATTTTAGTGTGCCAACGTACACCACAAGAAATCATAGCACTTTCTATATATCAGATGTAGCCCATAATAACCATCACCCGGGATCTTCATTGTATAATGCTTGCATGCTATACAATGGAATCCAGAAGAGTGTCGATATATTTAATGATAAGTGCAGTCTTTTCAAAACTAAATTGCGTGCGTTGTTTTAAGTGTATGTCGATTATTAAGTAGTATTATTTAAATTAAGTTAATTTAAGTTCTAGTACTTTGTAATTGGAAAGATCTCTGTGATCAATCTGTAAAGTGCAGTAAATAAATAAATAAATAGTTTTGGAGAAAATCAGGTGTTCTATACAGAACACTAAAAATAGTTTTTTAAATGCTGCCTTTGCTTCAACTCTAGTCTTCGGCTTCTAAAATTACTATTAAAAAAAAAATATTTATTTTAATTTTATTTCTATTAACAATAAATATTTCTTAAAATTATATATCGTTTTCTTCAAATCTAAGATGATTTGCTGACAGTTTTTTCTGCTTTTTTCAGTAGCTTTTGTCTCCCCCTTTGTTTTTTTTAGTGGATTTTTGAAATTTTACTGTTCTGTCATTTTCAATTTTTTCCCAGTATTTTTTTTCTTCTTCTCCTTCAAGTACTGTTTTTTCTCCATTAAAATCATTACTACAAAAAATTTTTGCAGCTTCGCTTTTGCTAAACCTTATAAATACTTCTTCACTACCTGATGGTAAAGGTATGTCGACATACTTAACTTCAAGTGATACAGTTTTTATTTCATTCTAAAAAAAATATTAAAAATTAATTAAGATAAATGTACGAGCCTTTTAAGTTTTTACAAATGACACTAGATGGCGCTACTGAGTTGTAGCATTACCACTAATTTAATGTTTGTTAACAGTGTTAAACAGTGGCAGCTCAGAAATTGGCTGAGTAGTTTGTTTACAGTAAGCGTTAAAAAAAAACAGTTTTGTGAACAAATGGAAACTTCACGTAAACGTTTTCGTTGCATGATTTTTTTACGATTTTAGTAAATGCCTAACTCAACTTGAACTTTTGGCAATGAATCACCATCAAATAAGACTGTTTACAATTGGTTTGTAGAATTTTGTCATGGTCGTGCTTCCGTCAGCGATGAATTTCCTGAAGGTCGACCAAAATCAGTTGTTCCAAAAACATGGCATGTGACTTACCGTGAGATAGAGGCATGCTTAGGCACATCGAACACCGCGGTACATTCGACTTTCCATGAACATTTGGCTGTGAAAAAGATCTGTTCCCGATGGATTCCGCATAATTTGACCGAAAGTCAAAAACAGACTCGTGTTAATTGGTGTATGGAAATGCTAAAAAAATTCGACCGAGGGCATGTAAAATCCGTATACAACATCATAACAGGAGACGAAACTTGGATATATTTCTACGAGCTAGAAACTAAGCAATAATCAACTGTTTGGGTGTTCCACGTTCGTCTGCAACATCGAAGTCACCACTTTTGAAACGCCGAAACCATCGTTCACACGTATCTTGCGATGGAGCATGTTCACCATAAGCTTCTGGAAGTAATCGGTATGATTCAACAGCAGTTTTCTTCAAATGAAAACAAAAAATTAATGCTGTCCGCGAATGCTCTTTGTTCGGTATAAATTTCGACATATTGAACACAACAACACAAACTATGCACACACTTTTCCAATTTATCACTCGTGCGCGTCTGACACTTGTTGATGACGCAACAAAATGGCGCAGTGTCAAATCTTTATAGCACAAACTGCATTGGTGCACCATCTGTTGTCTGAAATCCGCATTTCATACTTGTACACCTGGTTCATGCAAAGACATTTGCTCCCAAATTAATGCTCAGCGAATTGAGTGACGATGCTAGAGAAATGGAGTGCCCCGACATAACTATGTCGGGTTCAGCAATGTTAACTTTTTTAGAAAAAACTGCAACCTGGATTTTTGTAGTGCTAAATTCTACTTGGTTACTGTCACCCCAAGATAGAATTTCTTCCAGGTCCTTGTTAAGCTGAATAACCTCCTGCTGTCTATAGATATTTACATAAATACTAACACATTATATTTATTTCTTGTGTTTAGATTATTACGGCCCATGGCTCCATGGTGTAGTAACTTGCTTGTGGTGCAGAAGGTCTCAGGTTCTACTCTCGTCAGGTCAGTATATTTTATTTATTAATTTATTATATATGTCTTTTGTGATTTGACAAAAGCTTTCAATTGTGTTAATCATGGGATCTTGCTGTCAAAGCCGGACATTTATGGGTTCAGGGGGTTAGCTTGGGATTGGTTTCGGTCGTATTTGTCGGGCCGAGTTCAGGGAGTAACTTTTAAGGGTCAATGCTTGGAGGGGGTTGGGATCAGTGTGGGTATCCCTCAAGGCTCTGTACTTGGACCACTACTGTTTTTGATCTATATTAATGACCTGCCCTGTTTGACAGTGACTGGCAAATTTACCATCTTTGCTGATGACACCACAATTTTGTGACACAATAAGGATGTGGAGAGACTTTGGGCCGATGTTCAGGCAGATTTATCATCTTTGCTGATGACACCACAATTTTGTGGCACAATAAGGATGTAGAGAGACTTTGGGCCGATGTCCAAGCAGATTTGTCTAAGATGAAGGCTTGGCGTAATGATAACAAACAGTCCTTCAATATAGCCAAGACAAGGATTCTAAGCTTTAGATGCAATATAGACAATGTTAATGTTGAGAATGAGATCATCTCTGCAGCTGATAAGAATTCACTTCTCGATCTAATAATTGACTCATCGCTGCGGTTTGAGGATCACATTGGCAACATCTGCAGCAAAATTTCTTCAAGCTGCTATGCCCTTAGGGTTATTGCAAGTAGCCTGGGGCTGGATGTGGCTAAAACCTCTTATTTTTCACTAGTTGAGGCTCATTTGAAGTACAGGATCTGCTTCTGGGCTTGCTGCTCTCGAGTTCACTTTAGTTCGGTTTTTGTATTGCAAAAGAGAGCTATTAGATATATTTCAGGAGCTGGGTTGCTAGAGTCATGTCAACCATTGTTTCCCAGGTTAGGAATTCTTACTCTTTCTGCCCTATTTATCCTGAAAACTGCTATCATGATCTTTAAAAAACATCATCTTGAGGCAATGCCAGTCAGCCAGCACGGCACTAGGCGAGCGTTCGTCCTGCCATTGCCGGCCCCGAAATCGGAGCTGATCAAATCTGCAATTGTTTATAATGGCAAATAAATATACAATCATCTGCCTCTCAAATTGAGAGGACTGAATTGCGAGAGGGTCTTTAGAAGAAAGACTGGGGCCCTACTTATAAAAAAAGGCATACTATGCACTAGAGGAATTCTACAATGATAGACTGGAATAAGCATATAACAGTAGCTCAGTGGTTGGCATTTGGGTTTACTTATGTGTAAATTTTATTTCTTTTATTTTGGATTTACTACATTGACTACTAATCTTGTTCTGTTTTTTTTTTTTATTTTTGTGAATCTGTTTATTAATATAATAATAATTTAAGTTAAACTTGCTTTGTCAACAAATACGGTGTTATTTATTCTATATTTTACCTGGCCATGTACATAAGTAGTTTTTGTTTGCAGAAATGCAATAAGGTATGTTTCGGCACTTGGATAATATTGACAGAAATTACAACATCCCCGCTGGTATCCTCAATATATGAAAAAGGATAAAATCCCTACTCAGGCAGGGAGGTGAACAATAATAAAAAAAAAAAACAATCCTGTTTTACCTTTAGTTTTTTAACATCAATACAAGGCTCAGGCAATTTCAATTTCACAATAACTCCAGGAACATAACTAAGTTTTTTTAACTTCTTCTATGACTTCATCAGATTCCTCTTTGTGATCCTTCACACCATATTTTTCTTCTTGTTGATCTTTCTTTTTATCATAATTTTTTTGGCTAAATTTTTGTTTATTTAAATATTGTTTAAATTCTTTCATTTTCTTTCTTTGCAGGTCTAGGTAGCGATTTCTTAATTTTTTCCATTCTTTCCTAAAACCAAATATAAATTCGGACTTACAATGTATCATAAAACATATTTTGATGAAGCTAGACACCAAAAAAGCTTCTGAAGGTAATGGAATACCTGCCATAGTATTCAAAAAATGCACAAGCAAATGAACACCAGTTTTCTATAGACTTAAATCTGTTCCCCCCGCTGATACCCAAAAAAGGCAAGAAGACCTTAGCAAATAACTACCAACCAGTTTTCTTATGAATACCGCAAAAGGTAACTCACAAATGTCTGTAGTGTACATGTATTGTCAAATTATTAAATTTAAAATCATACAAAAAAGAATAACTTACTTAGACAGCACTTGCATCCCTAATTCTTTAATATAATTTTTCCTCTTTTCTTTCTTGTTTTTCTTCTTTTTGCCATCAGTTTCTTCAACAGTCTCACTTAGATTTTCAGTAGTTGATCCTTCATCATCTGTTTTAAATTTTTTATTTTCAACATTATCTTCCAAACTAATTTTCCTCTTTTTTAAATTTTCAGAAGAACCCTCTCTGTGTTCATCTTTATTTTCCTCATTATTATCTTGGTTTTCCTGTTTATTTGATTCATCCCCTTCAAAAGTCAGAATACTTTTAAGCTCATCTGGATTTTTTTCAGTGGAAATTTTACATCCTATACTTTCAAAAAATGATAGTGCTTCATTTGCTTGTTCTTCAGTCTCATATTCGATAAAGGCGAAGCCTTTATTTGCTTTATTATGCTTGTATTTTGGTATAGAAACATAAACAACGGTACCAAAATCTGAAAATATTTGCGACAAAGTTTCGTGTGTTGCATCGGCTTTGATGTTTTCAACATATATTGTACATAAATCGACATTTTCGTTTACTTTTATAGGCTTCTTTCTACCTATTTTTTGACCGTCTTCTGAAAGTTCAATTAGATCAGATTTTCTTATAGCTTTCTGAATGTCCTCTACAGTGCAATTTAATTTTCTAATTTTGTTGAACTTTTGGAATATGTCTATATCAACATCTGAAAAATATTTCTCGAGTTTAATGAACTTCACATTGGGTGATGAAGCTATTAATTTTACAAGTACTCTTTTAGGAAATAAGTAGCTAACAGCAGATCTAAAGATTTGCTTAATGTCAACGCATCTAGGCCTCATTAAAAAATCGGCAAAGTGTACTTTCCTTGCACAGACGCAGTTTTAAAATAAATACTGAATTTGACTTTCAAACAATAAAGGAAAATTTACTCTAAGCCTTACAATTGGATACTTTAAATGATAGGTGAGGAATTAATCACAAAAAAAATTAGCAAATAGCATAATTTTCAGTTTCAGAAAGTCACTCCTCCTAATCCCTTTACCCACATCTTTTGCTCCTCATATGTTTAATTATAAATAATAGTTTTTCTGTTATCCTATCCAAGAACTAGAAAAAATTTTCATAACACTATTGAAATTATACAATATTTAATGACTCCAACCTCTTTTAGCCCCTTCCAGTAAAAGAAATAGCTCAAAACTATAAGTTCTTTTCGTACTTCATGTATTATATGAGGTGCGACAATAAAGTAATAAGAGTAACGTAATAAAAAAATTTACTTATGTTTTTAGTCAGCTCTAGTGTGATCTTGTTCAAAGTAATTTCCTTCTGCTTGCACACACTTATCCTAACGCGCCTGGCACTGCTGGTAACTTTTCTGAAACTCTTCTCCTGGAATGTTGTCTAAGACTCTTGTCGCAGCATTTTGGTCACCTTTTGTTGTTTGAAAATGATATCCCTTGACTATCAATTTGACTTTTGGGAATTAAAAAAAATCACACAGGGAGAGATCTGGTGACTAAGGTGGCTGCGATAGTACTCAAATGCATTTTGAGGTTAAAAATTGCTGTACAGACAATGCAGAATGACATGGTGCATTATTGTGATGAAGAATCCACATATCAGCAATGTTTGAACGGACATGGAGGACTCGTTTTTGAAATCTTTCTAGAATTTCTTTGTAGAAATATTGATTAACTGTTTGTCCAGGAGGCACCCATTCTTTATGAACAATGCCTTTCCATGACAAGAGACAAAAACATATGTTCACTTATTACACCACTACTCAAGACTGAGAGGTTGCACAAATATGCCGCTTGGACTATTAGTGGCGTGAGGATCAAGGTCAAAGTTGGAGTATCTATGAAGGCTGTAAGGTTGCCACGTTTTGTTCAAAAAAAAAAAATATCTCATTACTTTATTGTCATACTTCATATGTATACCAAATTTCATTTTGTTCAGTCATCATAGTATCAACAGACCAACGAAAATGGGAAACTATTAGAGGTAAAAGTTAATCCTGTACCTCCACCTCTTTTAGACTGCAGAACTTTTTTAAACTGGAATTTCTCCCTCGTCCTATGGTCATTTTAAAATGTAATCTTTTGACTTTACAAATAGGTATAATGCTTTAAATTCTTATTATAATAATAAAAAAAATAATAATTTATGTATTTACATGGTATGAATATTTGATAAGTTTAGAAAAGAGAAATATTTAGGTAGAAACAATAATTTAAAATGCCCATTGCAAGTTGTAAAGGTTTTGTTTTAGCTTAAATTTGTGTATTTATCATTAGCTTGTCAAGTTAAATAAAAGGGAATAATGTTTTAAACAAATATTTACACATCCTCATCTTGTTTTTGATATGTATGTATGAATTTTAACTTTTACTGTATTATATATATGTTTTACCTTTATACTGATTTTTATAAGTATTTTTTCCTTTAAATTCATATTTTTTAAATACCTGTATATCTTTACAGCTTTTTTTTAAAATAGACAACACCCGCCAGACTCACCAAAGTGCCCTAGAAGTTAGACAATGTAATATTTCATATTGTAAATGTCACCAACTAAACAACGTAGTAAATCCACTAGAAAGCATACTTTCCTTAACTAGATAATGCAGTTAGAAAAAGATGGTTTAAAAATAGTGGATCTGCCCCACAATATTAGAAATTGTTTTTTTTTTTTATTTTTAATGATTTAAATATAAATGAAAATAAATTTTGTGGTATTGTACTGCATAGCATCACAGCTTTAGTTGACTTACTAGTGTGTGTCACTTTAAATTCAGAATTTTCTAATTAGACCAGTTAAAAAATAAAATAATTTTAGTGAACGAGCAATAAATGAGTTTAAGTTTGAATTATGGAGCTAAAATCATTTTTAGATTATTTTTTCTTTAATTTAAGTAGTATAAGGCACCACAACTTTCAAAATTTTACTGTAACACCAAGTTAGCACTAAATTATATAATACTAACTCTTACTGAGGGATGTTCATCCTGCATAAGTGATTTGTAGGTTTGTAGAGCTGGATCAAGAACCTCAAGCTACATACATAGCTAAGAACATATAGATAATTATCGCTAGTTTTAGACTAGTAAATAGATTGTAACTACTATATATCTTTATTATTTTACCATGTTTTATTTACTTTTTAAACTGTTTTCATTTTTATATTATATATTAATCTTTAATGAGTCTTTTCTAAGTTTGTACATAAATGAATGATATGATAAGAAATGTACGCTTTAATTATAGTATGATTTCAAAATTTGTTATTTTTATAGGGTGACTACCTTGTTCTAGTAACTATATTTTTGTATTTTAAAACTTCTTTTAATTACTTAAGTTTGTAAGGTCTCGTATATTCTTAAGATAATAAACCATTCTTATGGAGAAACTTAGAACTTCTTTTAGACTATATTTTTAGTTGACAATCAACAGCTGTGTGCCATCTTTCAAAATGAGAATTTAAGAGCTGCATATTCTAATGCAAATGGTAAAATACCTAACACATAGCCAGGCTGATAACCAACTTATATTTAATACTTACAAGGGCTCTCTGTTAACAACTGAGATAAGAATCTGTCCTTAGTAAGATTAGAGTCGCTAAAATAGAATTCCATTTGTTGTAAAATCATGTTGTAAAGATGTTTTTTGCGATGTCTCGATTTTTTTCGGTTGTTCTTCAGGGAGAGGTTCACATTCTCCTTCACCCATTTTAACAGACGTTCTAATTCAATTACAAATTAACTGATAACAAAGAAAAGCTAAAGAAAAACTGAATCTAAACGTTTAGCTTACAAAATATAAACCCAAACAATTTTATTTGGTTATGTTTCCTAAATTTTCCTTACTTTCTTTTGGTCTTTGCTACAACTAGAAAAAAGGCACGTTTTCCTGTATACTTATATTTCAAGAGTCGCCTTTCTACATGAGCATATTTTAGATTTCAACATTGTAAAATTTTTAATATGAAGATGTTAGATATTGAATTTTTGTTTATAGTAGAACTTTTAACTTATATATGTCGCCGCAATCCGTAGAAAGAAAACATTTTATTTGTAGCATAGAGATATTAGAATAGAGAAGGTAAAGTATAGAGCCTGTTGTAAGCGAAAGCGTGGCTACGTTAAAAAGGTCTCGCACCGGGCGTGCGCCAAGTAAGAGAGATAAAATGACTCATATTATTTTTTCTCTTTTTATGACCCCACGCTTCTCGCGAGAACTTACCTCCTCTATTATAATATCTCTATGGTTTGTAGCATCTAGAGTTCCACTAGATGGCCGTTCATTGCTCTTCCAAACCACAGGTGACAGAAAGTTGTTTGCATACTTTGATGTCCCGGTAAATAATTTACGATCTGTACATTTTCTAAAAGTCTTTACACTTACATATTAGTGGTAGTGTACTTTGGTTCAAGTGAAAAAAAATATATAGGCATCTTTATCTATGTAAATGACAAATAAAAGGGCAACCAAACATATTTTAAGTACTAACGAATCTGACTGAAATTGATGAAGAACAATTTATTTCTAGTTTTAAGCTCATTCGGCTCTTAATTGCGCCTTATTTAATAATTATAATGATAAACAAGTCAAAAAATTCCAAAGCTCACCAACAAGCGTCAACGTTTACTTTGCGATATCAAGTCATGTTTACACTGCTTAACAAGAGTGCAGTAAATGATCGTTTGATGAGACTTTAGACACGCTTTCTGTTTCCTCTCGAATATATTTTGTAGGTTATGTCCATAGATAACGAATTGGTTATGTTCTGTTTATGATGTTTATTGTTTAGTATTTGTCTTTTGAGAAAAAGATACATAAAATTTATTTATTGAATAAAAGAAAAACGAAATTTTAATCCGTAATTTATCAATTGAGGTAAGTACTTATGGTGTTTCCACTTTAAAACATTGAAAACAAAAAGTGAGGTTATACTAAATAACAGGAAGTGCGGCTCTCACGTGTGCTTGTAATTTTTATTAAATAACTTTTAATAGCAGACAATATTCTGCAAGTATGCAATATTTAAAGCATATTTTAGAATATTAATAAAAATATGAACAATAAAAAAAATATAATAGTTTAAAGTTACTTTTACTTTCCAGTATGTCCTTTAGAGGCGGTGGCAGAGGTTTTGGAGGTGGTCGCGGTGGTGGTGGTCGTGGCGGTCGAGGGGGCGGAGGCCGTGGCGGTCGAGGGGGCGGAGGCCGTGGATTTGGCGGAGGTCGTGGCGGCGGGGGAGGTAGAAATTTTGACCAAGGGCCTCCCGAACAGGTCAGTATATTTTTTTATGCTACTTGATATTATTTGCATTATATTCTTTAACACATTCTGTAAACTTTTAAGATAACCGCATCATGTCCCATCTCAAGCTTTTACCACAAATCATCTTACATTATATGATGTATTATTTTCTTTGTGGCATAAAAAAAGAGGTATACATTTACTCAGGTTGTGGATTTCCAAAAATATAAATTAAAAGTAACATTTGATCTGTATCTAACTAGGACAAGATATTATCAATGCTGCCATAGAAATTCAAGCATAGAAGCTCATCAGTTACTGACATTAAGTACATTTTAAAAATATAGCAATTTATTTTCAGTCCATTTCTCACTAACTGATAATTAATGCTTTACATAATAACTCTATTTTATAGGATAGACAGCCAAGATAGTGCCTCAGTAAACAAATACTAGTGTGATCAAAAAATAGTAAGACTTTTAAATTTAAATCGCCTGGGCATTTCCAAATCGGATTAATTTTTTTTTTCGTTAGGTTGGAAAGACCTTAACTGCCATCTGTGTTAAATTTTAAGACCATATCGTGAGTAGTTAATAAGATTCGCTTGCATTTATTCAACAACAAAAGTACGTTTTTCGATTTTTAACATGAGTGAAAAAATTCAGCAAAGAAGTTGCATTAAATTTTGTTTTAAAAATGGTTTTTGGGCTTCCCAAATGTTTGAAATGATAAAAAAGTCATTTGATGATGATGCTCTATCCAGAGCAAGTGTTTTTGATTGGTATAAATTGTTTAAAGAAGGCAGAGAACGTGTGGAGGACGATGAACATCCTGGTCATCCTCCAACATCTACCTATGAGAACCACGTCAAGCAGATCAAGGATTTGGTGCTCAAAAATCATAGAGTGACAATTAGAGACCTTATTGACATCACCAACTTATCATTTGCGTCAATTCAGTCAATTTTAAAAGACAACTTGGGCCTCAAACGCGTCTCCTCTCATTTGGTATTAAAAACACAGTTTTTTTTTCGATAAAGAGATCATTACGGGAGATGAGACATAGATTTACACATACGATCCGGAAACTGTCGACCAATCAAGCAAATATCGTTCTAGAGGTGAGCCCAGAACGAAAAAAACCACGCCAAAGAAAGTCGAAAATCAAGGTGATGTTAACAGATTTCTTCGATTAAGATGGTGCTGTTCATTATGAATTCTTTCTGCTGGACCAAACTATCAACAAGGAATATTATTTGAGTGTTATGCATCGTTTGCGTGAAGCTATTCGTCTCAAGAGGCCGGAATTATGGGCCGATAACTCCTGGTTTTTTCATCATGATAATGCTCCTTCTCACACAGCATTAGTTCTTCGTGCCTTTTTCATCAAAAATTCAACTCATATCATTCCACAATTGCCCTATTCGCCTGATTTAGCTCCGTCGAACATCTGATTATTCCCTAAACTCAAAAAACCACTTCAAGGACATCATTTTGAGTTGATTGAGGGGATTAAAACCGAATCGAAGAAGGCTTTAAAGGCCATTCCAGAAATCGAATTCAACAACTGTTTGGAAGACTGGAAAAAATGACATAAATGCATTATATCCAAGGGGTATTACTTTGAAGGGGATGAAATAAATTTGGAAAAATAAATAACCCATTTGCGTTTTATTTCAAAAGTCTTACTATTTTTTGATCACAGTAGTATATGCAAATTTACATAAATAATGAAATATATACAAATACAATACAATAAAAAGCCTAGATAAATAATGTTCTTAAAAATATTTTAGGTTATACCATTAGGCTATTATGATTATAGTGTGCAAGATGATTTAGTATGTAAAGTTGAACTAGAAGATGTACCATTTTTTAATGCCCCAATTTATTTAGAAAATAAGGAACAAATAGGAAAAATTGATGAAATATTTGGAAATATTAGAGACTATTCTGTTTCCATTAGGCTAGGAGAGAATATGAATTCCAACAGTTTTAAGAAAAATCAAAAGGTATGCATATTAATAATAATCTTTAGTGTATAATATAAATATTTTTTGTTTATAAGATAATTACATATAAATATTACTGATAGATAAAGCATATAGGATGGTATTTAAAATCTTTGTAAGAACAGCACATGTTCGATGATTCTGGCAAGTTAGCTTACGTCACTCCTAAACACCAGAGATTTTAAGAATGTTTTAAAAATACTCTGCGCAGTACAATAGATTGGATATATACATAGGTTCATATTATTATGGCATATTCAGGTTTTGTTCTAACATAACTGTTTGTAAATTAAAGAAGAAATGAAACACTTTCATAGTTTCAGCACATGTTATCTTGATATGAGAGGAGAAAGAGAAGTTTGTTGCATCTATCTTTCACTCACAGCATTATCCAATGTATAATCATGACCCACATTGTTTGCTTTATTTGACAAACTCCTTGTGAAACATTTATTTATATGTTAGGGCAGATTGTTTATATTATACCAATTGCTAGTAAATTATCCTAGAATGTTAGGCTGTCATCTATGTTATACATCACTTTATACATTTTAAAATCATCTGCCAATAGCAATTGTATGGCTAGAAATAGTTTGACATATGAATTATAACTAGTGAGAATTTTTGTGGCTCAAAGTTGCTGTTTTGTGGTGCTCCACTCAAAACTTGGAGCCTATATGGCTGACGCCGCTGGAGCATCACATACTATAGCTTGTAGCTATACCAAATAAAATAACTAATTTAATTTTATAATTTGTTCAACACTTCAATTTATACAGATGTTTATCGAATCTTAGAAAAAAAAATGACACTAAGAGTATTTTTTTTATTAAACATGGCATTAAACTCTACATACTTTTGAAACTTTTTTTTAGTTATTTATTGACCCTGCCAAATTACTACCACTCTCAAGGTTTCTACCAAGACCACCAGGCTCAGTTCAAAAACGAGGAGGCAGAGGGGGAGGAGGTCGTGGTGGACGAGGTGGCCCAGGGGGTGGTAGAGGATTCCAAGGAGGAAGAGGTGGAGGCGGAGGACGAGGAGGTGGTAGGGGTGGCAGAGGCGGAGGTGGTGGGTTCAATAGGAATTCAGGAGGTAAGCAAAACAAGGTATAAAGCTCTGTTTATGCAGAGCCATATTTTGTTGTCTAATTTAATTCCTAATATGACTAAAATTGAAACATTTTGAAAACTCAGTGATGCTGTAAACAATGCTGAAGGTATTAATATCTTAATTCTCATTTGGACATTTGTTAAATAACTGTTGGTATTAAAAATAAAGATAGCTATTTACCAAGGGTTACATGCTCTTGAAAGTCTGTGTATGTTGCAATGGCATCACAACATCATATGAAGAATTTGATAGTACTTTTTACAGATAGATGCAAAAATGACAGTGTGCAGTGTTTTAAAGTTATTATAAGCAAGTTTTATATACCAAAGCATACAAGGAATGATGGTTAAAATTCCTTTATTTCACACTGGGTTGGCTAATGTCTATCCCCATATTGATTTATTTGTTAAATGCTCGGTATTCACCTGTAAACTGCAAATGATCCAAAGTCTCAATATGCACTGTGGCACAATTCTTTTCTCTTTTTTTGGTGTCTGCTTTTTTGGTGACATTTAAATTCAGGATAATTCTAAGGTTCAATTTTATTTATTTTGTTTTACCTACAACTAAAGATGTGTAATCTATCATTTTTTTTTCTTCATTTATAGTACTTGTATATATTGTATTAGTACTCTCTATTTTTGTATGACTTTTACTGAAAGGACACGTTGTGTATTTGTAGAATAAATAATAATATTAATTATATTATATATATATGTAGCATCCCACTAATTTTAACATAGAATTTCACGGCATTATTGGCAATACATATACAGGGTGATCATTTTTAAATTGTTGGATATTTTTTTAAAAAATGTAGGATGGTATAGGGCATGTCATGAAGTATACTAATGTATTTGACATTTGGTAGTGAAAATGACGTTGGACGCCAAAAAACTTTTTTATCATCAACATACCTTTTGTAAAACAGCATTTGAAAGCCCTATTTTTTTTCGACATTTTTTCCTTAAACTGTTTTTTCTAATTTGTTTTGCAAAAAAGTTATGCAGCAAAAACCCTCTAAAATATTATTTTTTGGTCATTGTGGTTGCCATAGATCATATGCCACGTTTGGCGGTTTTCAAATAATTTATCTTGTTTGAGGAGCAATATGGCTGCATTTTCTGGACAGAAAGGTATTACTAAATGAAAAACTGTTTTAACAGATGAAATAGTAGCCTAAATTATGCAATATTTTCAAAATCATCCATGTAATTCAATCAGACAAGGTAGCAGGCAATTAAATGTATCTTGAGGGGTATTCAGAAATCTCTTAAAGAGAACAAATACCATGACTATAAAATACATAATCTCCAGTTATTAATACAATTTGATTCGGAACGACAACTGAGTTTCGTAGCAGAAATAATGATTAAATATAACAAAGAACATTATTTTCTGAATCATATATTATGGACAGATGAAAGTCATTTTGCCAGCAATGGCAAACCTAACAGAAAAAATTATCATTACTGGGCTGACCAGAATCCATACAACGTTAATTAAATTCAGAGTCAAGGCCATTATGGCATTAATGTATGCTGTGGGATAATTGAGAGACATTCGGTTAGAACATACTTTTTTGAGGGAACACTAACTGGAAATAGAAACCTTAATTTTTTGGTTAATATTCTACCAGTTTTATTAGAAAATGTTCCCCTTAATTTAAGAAGGTATATGGTATCAACAAGAAGGAGCACTAGCTCATATAACTGTTGCTGTTAGAGAGTGAACGGTCTCAACGAAGATGGATAGGGGTTCGCAGCCGTTCAATGGGCACCTAAGTCACCAGACCTCATACCGTTATATTTAAAGATATTGTACACAAAACCGCGACAAATGATACTGAGCACTTAAAGGCAAAAATATCAGATGCGCGCAGTAGTATATCTGGAGCATCAAGCGTTAATGAAAAGAATGGAAAAATGCACGATAGGAGAAGAAGACATATAGAAAATTTCTTTTTATTTTTTTAAGTTTCAAACATTTATTTTTATAAATATGTAATAAGTTATGTAATGTTAAAAGTTTTTTTTGTAGTTTTAATAAAAATAATGGATTTTGTTGTTTATTATTCAAAGATATTTTATTAAAGGAGAAACCTCTACTACTACGTAACTTTTTTGCAAAATAA
>CM032453.1:54489108-54557599 GCA_019049505.1 Pachyrhynchus sulphureomaculatus
GCTGAATATATAAAGAGTGCGCTCCAATTCCCAAAAAACACAATTGTCCCATAGGCTGAACTAAAATATCGTTTAAAAAAAATATCTGGGGCGAATGGGCACCCACCGGCGAATCTAGGATTTTCCAGCAGATCGTCAATGTAAATTAGAACGAGTAGGAGACAGTATGGAGCCTTGGGGCACACCGGCGTTGATAGTGAAAGAAATCCGCCGACCGCCACTCGTCAAGAACCATAAAAGCGTAGCTTAGCCAACACGGTCGAATGCCTTGGATATGTCAAGAGCAACCGCTCGAGATTCTCCAAAGTGTTCAATTGCGTTGTTCCAAACATGTGTCACAAAAGTCAGAAGATCTCCTGTTGATCTATGCTTACAAAAGCCATATTGGTGATCGCTAATAATGTTGAATCATTCAAGATATTTTAGAAGATGTTGATTTTTTTATGACTTTCGATATTATTGAAAGCAGTGCGACTGGTCGGTAGTTATTTGGCAAGGTCTTCTTGCCTTTTTTAGGTATCGGCTGAACTGTGGCACATTTCCAGCAGGAAGGAAATATTCCCTTTCTGTAGGATAGGTTGAAAAGTTTACAGAAAACTGGTATTAGTTCCTTCGCACAGTTTTTGAGAACTATGGCAGGTATCCCGTCAGCGCCAGAAGCCTTTTTGGTGTCTAGCTTCATAAAATATGCTTTATGATATGCTGTCTGAAGACAACATCGGGCATCCTTGACTGTAATATGGGAATAGTAGGTGGCGTTTTTTCTTGGAAATCGACAGTAGAATGTGAAGCAAAGAGTTCAGCCAACAAGTTCGCTTTCTCAACAGGTGTCGTTGCAATAGAATTATCTGGCCGTGTGGGTGGTGGTATGGTGGATTTGGTGAAATTTTGACTAACTGCCTTAGCGGCTGCCCAAAAGGACCTGAAATTGTTGGGATAAGCGAGAAGTTTGTTTCTAATTCGTTGATTGTGTGCCTCCTTGGTTTCGTCGATAATTCCTTTGCATCTGTTCCGGGCACGAACAAAGGTGTTACGATTTATGGTGTTTGCCATTGTCGGTAGGCAAGATGTTTAGAAGCATTTTTTGCATTTTCGGTCAAACCAAGGCATGCCCTTAGAGGGGCATTTCTTCGAAAAAGGGATGTAAGCTTCCATACCAGCCAAAATAACGGAGAGGTTATAGGATATATATATTTTATTACGTTCGGTAACATAAGGAATAAACATTGACGTTAATAGTGAATCAAGTCCACGCGGGTATGGCTAGTTAATAATTGGTAAATTCATCATGTATTTACGAAATTTAACGCTAAAATACATCCATCGATTCATAAATAGAAAGATATTTTACCACATTCATAATAAGATCCTTTTTACCTCTCCCTTTTAAAGCAAGTATCTTTTTTAACAAACATTTAAAACATCTTAGATTAAAGGTCTGATATCCCTATTTGAAAAGACGGACGCATTAATCAGTCAACTTAGCAATGCACTTTAGTTTTAAACAAAAATGGATGTCTTACTTAAGTCTTGTTCACTAGCATTAGGGTAACAATTCCATCCTATTTCTCCATATGCATCTAAACCAAGTAATGGGATTCCAGGTAATACTTCTTGGAATGATTCCAGTTCTGTTTCCTGATATTTTGCTGAACAACATAACCGAAAACCTAGACTGTAATTTTTTAATGTTATATTCTTCTTAAACTAAAAGAAAACAAAACATTATTAAAAACTTGCCGATAAAGTGCATTTTTATAGCAAACAATTTAAAGTAAAACTCATAGATAGGAAAAAAGGCAATGGAAAATTTGAGAAAGTTTACCAAAACTTTATTTTTTGAAAAAATATTATTTGCGATACATCACCAATGTTATATATGTAATGTTTAGTAGTTTAGATCAACATGTGGAAACATGTTTGGCATTTTAATAAAAAAAAACAATTTTTTCCAAAATGATAAATTAAGACGCGTTTACCCATTTTGAGCTATTCAATTGTGAAAGATCTAAGATCCAAATCAAGTGGTGACCATTTCACATCGGCATGCTTCCTACCCCTACCTGCCTCCCGCCTGAATTAGCTTACATACTGAAAAATTATTGCAATATAAGTTTTAAAAAAAATTATAATTTGAGAACTCCCAGGTCAAAAATTTTTTATGACCCGGTGACTGGAATATGTTTCTGGAATCTCGCCCCTTAAAAATGGTCAAGTTTATGGTATATCAAGAATATAAATTTACTATATAATTTTCAAACAGGCCTTGGAAAGTATTACGAAAGGTATCAACACTAACGGCAAAGTTATAAATAATATTAGATATGCTCATAATACTGTGGTGTTAGCATACAAGACTTGTAAGAAATGATGGACCGCATTGTTCAGTGGATTACGTATAAGTACTACAAAAACCAAATAAGTAGTTTTCTCAAAGATAGTTATTCCAACCCATCTCATTATAGGAACCACTGTAGAACAGATTCAAACATACAAATACCTAATAATAATAATTAACTCGGGAACTGAGCAAGCAAGAAACGCCTTCATCAATATGAAGAAGTTACTACTCAGTATATATCACCACTACACCAAACACTTTATTTTTGCACTCGACGCGCGTTTCGCTAACCATGTTAGCTTCATCAGGAGCGATAATGGTGATGAGGTCAATCATCGCTCCTGATGAAGCTAACATGGTTAGCGAAACGCGCGTCGAGTGCAAAAATAAAGTGTTTGGTGTAGTAGTGATATATACTGAGTAGTGTCATTGTGCCAAAGATTCCATATTCCCAACTTAATGAAGAAGTTCTTTACGAGATCAGACCTAAGTTTGAGACTTAGAATCCGTATGTTCTGATCCTATATCTTTTCCATTCTACTCTATGAATGCGAAGGCTGGACGCGTGACCCAGCGATGGAAAAGAAAATACCTTTGAAATGTATTTAATACGTCGCATATTGCCAATACCTTGGACCCAAAGAGTAACAAACGAAGAAGTTCTTAGGTGTGTACAGAAACAAAAAGAACTAATGCTTTCAATTAAGGAAAGAAAATCACGCTACATTGATCACTTTATGAGGGGTGAAAAGTTTGAACTTCTGCGACTGATCATTGAAGGTAAAAACCAGGGTAAAAGATCCGTTGGCAGACGCCAAAATTCTTTGTTTAAGGACATTAAAAGATTTTTCAACTGCAGCTCGATAGATGTCTTTCGCATGACTGTTTTCAGATCGATCCACGTTAGCCATTTGGATCGCCAAATTTCGAAAGGAGACGGCGAGATAAGATATAATTAAAAATAACATTAAACAAATCTAACCTACTTTTGTTAGTATTTTATGTGTATTTTAATTTGATTATAAGCACATAATAAACAGAGAAAGACGCATACAGAACTTGTGCTATGCAGATGACACCTTGATTACAGCCGCAAATGAAAGTGAATTAGAGATCATTATGCAAAGACTGACAAAGGAACAGTAAAAGTTACGGATTGGAAGTAAACGATAACAAAACAAAAATAATGATCATTAGTAGAACAAATGATAATCAACCTTAATATCTCCTAGAATATGAAATCATAGATTCCTATCAATACCTTGGGTTTCTAATTACCAATACCGGCTAGTGTCACTCAGAAATATGTAGGAGACTCTCAATTGCTCGTTCTGTAACCACAAAATTAGTCAAAATATGGAAAGACTCGAGCGAGCGATCGACTAAGTTAAGGGTCGCAAGTACGCTTATATTTCCGATTGCAAAATATGCATTGGAAACATGGACGATAAAGAAAGCTGATAGAAATAAAACTGCTGCAGATATGGGTGTATCGTCGAATTGTCAGGACATCGTGGGTGAAACATCGAACTAACCAGTATATTTTACAAGAACTAAAAATTACTAAGACTGAGCTCTCTTATAAATCAGACATACTTGAGGTATATCGGCCAACTTAGCAGAAGACATGAGCTGAAATCACTGGTCCTACAGGGAAAGGTGGAAGGCAAGCGCTGCAGGGGTAGATCACCTTCACGTTAGGTGGATCAGATGAAACAGTTAACTGAGACTAGCAGCAGATGATAGTTCAATCCATTTATCGAGCAAAGAGTCACCATACCCTCTCAAGGGTGAAAAGACTTAGGAGGAGGAGGAATAAATAGAGGCTGTGACTGTACATTCTTATTTTTTGAAAATGTGTTTCAATGTATGTAGATGCCAAAGGACTCTTCTTCTGTCTGTTCCGCTATCACACTAGATCCAGAGCCACTTGCAATAGAACCGAACCGGGGATGTAACGGTTCAAATTTGGATCACATTATTTTTTAAAAATAATTTCTGTACTTTCATAATAAAGGTTCTTTTATTTGTTCATTTATTTTTCTAGTATAAATACTTTAAAATTAAACCTTTTTATAGGAAACCCTGTATATTGTAAAAAAATATCTTAACAGAATGAGGAAGACAAACTTTTCAAATTTTGCATCGTATCCTTGAAAAAATGTATTTCGAGAACATTCTTTGCCATCAATGTATTCTTTGGTGTGCTAACAACGGCGGCGCAATTACCTTAGTAAATTGTCCAATCGCCTCCTGCATCAATAATCGCCTGGCATCTTTGAGGCATGCTGTTGACTAGATTTTTTGTATACTTTGCTTTCGAATCTCGCGAGAGAACTGGGTCAAAGTCCTCAGAAGTCTTTCCCCTGAGCTTTCTCTTTACAAAAGAGGGTTGGCGTCCGCCGATTGTGAGGGCCATTCTAGTATCTAATCGTGGGCCAAAGCGAACCGCTTCGCGACTTGATTTTCACCCAGCAAAGGTTTCTTCAACGTGTTTTGGAATTTGACATCATGAGCACGAAGATATGGTCGAATGGTCTCATGGGACACATTCAAACTCGATTTTCTCAATTTTGCCGCTTCTTGAGGCAGCGTCAATTTCGGGTCCCGTGACAACAAAGACAAGATTAATTTTTCGACTTTCGGAGTGATTTTGCCTACCGAGCCACGTTTTGTCAAGTCATAGAGATTTTTCGTCTCGTTAAAATGATTTACCCACTTCTTCACCAACGATACCGACTTTTTAATATATTTAGCGGCCGTGGAATGTGTCATTTTAGGCCCCCTTGGATGAGAACAAAGAAATACTGCCAGTTCGGAATCGACTGATACTCTTACTAAAATGCGTCATAGACAAAGGTTCCGTCTACTGATTTTTTATTAAATCGCTAGAATCGCATCTACCAAAAATGAATTATCGCGGACACGTTCTTACTTGACAGACTGTAAAGCTGCATGGCTAACATAGGGTGTTGAAATTGGAATAAATGACAATTAAATTGAAATAAATGGCAAATTTAAAACTACAACGAAGTTTTTAGCGAACTTTGCTGTAACTAAAAATACCAGTGAGACTAAATCTATGAATATTTAAGGGAAAAAGGCTTTCATAATTTAGAACTCGTCAACATGCATAAAGCCAATTTAAAACTATAGGAATTTAAAAATATCTTGTATTGTTTTTTACTTGGCGGAGCTCAATATAAAAAGCAGAAACAACAGAACATTTTTATTTAACTTACATTTTCAAGTTTAGCATTGAACTCTTCCTTCGATAAATCACTTCCTTTAATTACACAAGAATATGCTCTAAAATTATCAGAACTACTATTTGTGTCCTTTAGAAAAAGTATACAAACTGTATCTTTGACAGTATAAATTTTCTTCTCGGGGTTTATTTGCTGAAACGTTTTTGTTCCTCTTATTACGCCTCCACCTAGAGCCACTGAAATTGGTTTATTTCTAAAATTTAATATAATAATAAAATTAAAATTGACGGTTTTTTGTATTTATTTTGGCCATCGCCAAAATTTACCATTTATTTAGAATCCATATTTCAGGATAGATTTAGACAAAATAGATCGTCAGTTGATGCTATATTTATAATCCGACAATTGATTGAAAAATCATTAGAATTCAATAAACCTCTATTTTTGTGTTTAGTTGATCTAAAAAAAGCATTTGAGAGAGTACAATTAAGAGACGTATTACAAATTTCCCGAGATCATGACTTCAACAACAACTACATTAAAGTGACTGAACAGCTTAATAAAAACAATAGGACACATATAAAGACACAGCAAGTACTAACTGAAGAAGTACTAATATCATCTGGAATTCGACAAGGTGTCGACATGAGTCCAATACTTTTTAATTTAATAATAGGTAAAATAATAGTGTCAATGAGGTCAGTAGCGGATACAAAATTGGATGAAAAACTCTGAAAATATTGTGCTTTGCTGATGATGCAATATTAACAGCTGAAAATGAAGATGGCTGACAGTAACTAATACATTGTTTCCAAACAACAGCAGAAACTTACAACATGAGAATATCGGTGGACAAAATAGAATCAATGGTTATAGCTTATTAGCCCATTAGATGTAAATCAGTCGTCTATAACAAAATAATAGCACAGAACATGCACTGCACATATTTGGGAATCAAGCTATCAAGCTTAAAAAATCTATATCAAGAGGTACTCAATCATGTAAATAAAACACAAAGAATATCTGGTTGTTTGAGGGACTTAGTATGGAAAAATGCCTGCATGTCCACATAAAGTAGACTTTTATATACAACCATGGTAAGACCAGAACTAACCTATGCGGTAGAGACAAGAGTGGAAACATCTAAAACAAAAACCTTCACAAGAGTTACAGAAATGAAAACACTGTGCATTATCAAAGGAATAACCCTGAGAGACCAGGTATGAAGCACAACTATACCAGAAGAACTCAAGTTTCAAGACATCGTCTGTTTTGAAAGATCACGACGTGGATATTGGAGGGATTACATAAGTAGGATACCAGCCAATAGCTGGCCAAGAAGGGCAAAAAATGAAAAACCATAAACAAAAAGAGCTCGACATCTACATCTCAAGGGGCCTAAAAACAGATAAACAAAGAACTTGTCTTATAAGAAGAAGAGATATTCCAGGGTGAAGATTATGAAAGTAAAAAATTAAGACTGGTAGTCAGATTTAACATCCATATCCATGTTGAAGATTGTTTTTTGGATGTTGCATTAACACAATTTTAGTGTGAATTAGAGGAGACATATATATTTTGGATTTGAGTATTTATGCAATTTATTGCTTACATTACATACAACATACATTACATACAAAAATTACCTTTTTATCTTTTTATTCAAACATACCTATCAGAATTCTAACTTAACCCATCCTGAAAAAACAGTTTGTTTTGACAATGGAGAATATACGTAAATATTTACATTAAAATTAATTATAGACTTCTTAGATACAAATACTTATTTCTCTTTGTATATTGTGTTTGTAAGAATTGCTTTAAAAAAAATAAATAAAATATTTAATAAATAATTGTAGTTCTTACTTTGGCACTAAATATTCTAACAAGTTATATAAACTCTCATGTAACTGAGTCTTGCAAAACAACAGTAGGCATTTTACTTCTTCGTTAGGTTTAATATAATGTTTTATTGTATCTTCTATTTCTTTTTTCTTGCTGGGATTGCAGTGGAACATTACACTTCTTACGCATGGAATTTTAGGTATAAAAACTCCATCAAATATTGATCCATGATACTAAAACAGTTTCAAGATTGCTATTTTTAAGGGGTTATGCCACCTTGAAATTTTCAAAAAATCGATTTTTTTTATTAGATTTATTATTTATACTTCAAATAGAATATTTCAAGCTTTACAAAATGGAATCGCAGATTGAAGGTATTATAAGAAAAAAAATAGACTTTGAAGACGCGGAGGTGGTATTTTTTTCTTTTGTGTTTTTCTCAAAACTACTTTTTTCAAACTGGTGGACAAAATATCTCGAGATCTACGGAACCAATTTTGATAAAATCTGTACCACATATTCTTTAGAACATTATCTTAAAGTTGACATAAGGTTTTTTTTTTGATTGGCTGAACCGTTCATTTTTTATTGATTTTTAGAGCTTAAAAAAACTTTCGTGAAAAATCCGAGTTTATTTTTAAACGGCTGTCACTTCTACAAAAAAAAATATATTTTTTTTCATATGCGCCCATTTAGCTGACCTTTCTTAACAATAAAAAATGACTTGCCTGGTGGCAAGGATTTTCAAATCTCTGCCATTTTTTAATTTTTTTAATATATATTTTTTTTTACTAAAAAAATTGATGAATTGAATTAATGAAAAATATTTAATTTTTGCGTTCTCCTACTCTAACAGTCTTAAAAGTGACATAAAACAGGATATATACATATACATATACAGTAATACCCCGCTTAGCGCGACCCCGTTACGCGCGGTTTCACTATAACGCGAATTTCAAATTTCGCGCTCATGTAGTCATTAACTTCTCTATGGTCGCGGGGGGATCCCCGCTTTCTCTGAATATTCTCTTTGAAGAATTGGGAATTCCCTGTCCTTCGACTTTGTTCTATGGGGATTTCCTCGTTCGTTTCGTGTGTTCATTTGTTCCGTAATGTTAGTTCGGTCGGCTGGCAGTTTTGTTTTAATATTTATTGGAGATACATACATACATAATTTAACCCTACGTTAAAAATGCCGCCTGTAAAGAAAAAAGAGCGTAAAAGCGTCACTTTGGAATTGAAGATGAAAGTGTTAAGAAGAATGGAAAATGGAGGCAAAGCAACAATTGTTGGGAGAGATTTTGGACTCTCAGAATCGACTGTGAGAACGATTTATAAAAATCGGGAAAAAATTAAAATCTCCAGCGAAGGTTCAACACCTATAAGTGCAACAAAACTTTCTCGTTCGAGATCATCTATCTTAGAAAGAATGGAGAAATTACTGTCAGTCTGGATCGAAGATTTGAATAAGAAGAACACACCACTAAGTCAAGATCTCATATGCACAAAAGCAAAATCTTTGTATGAGATGCTGAAAACAAAAGAAGGAGAAGGGAGTGCCACTCCGACTTTTGCTGCCAGCAGAGGCTGGTTCCATCGGTTCAAGCAGCGTTCTAATCTTCACAATATCCACATAACAGGCGAGGCGGCCAGCGCGGACATTCAAGCTGCAGCTGAGTTTCCAGACAAGTTTCAAGACTTCGTTAGACGAGAGAAAATTCCTGCTTGTCTCATCTTCAATGTTGATGAGACCGCACTTTACTGGAAAAAAATGCCATCTCGAACATTCATTTCTAAGGAAGAACGTCAAGCCAGTGGTTTCAAAGCTGCGAAAGATCGACTAACACTTCTGCTGGGTGGTAATGCCACTGGTGATTTCAAACTGAAACCTTTACTAGTGTACCATTCAGAAACACCCCGTGCAATGCGAGGCACAGACAAGACAAGTCTACCAGTTGTGTGGCGATCAAACAGAAAGGCGTGGGTTACACGGGAAATTTTTCAAGAATGGTATTCTAATAGTTTTTGCCCATCAGTCAAATCATACTGTGACAGAAATGGGCTTGAACCTAAAGTTATATTACTCTTAGACAATGCCCCAGGACATCCAACCTCACTTGATACGCCCAGAGACTTAAAAGTGTACGTAAAGTTCCTTCCACCAAACACTACGTCAATATTACAACCTATGGACCAGGGAGCAATAGCAAACTTCAAAGCTTATTACCATCGCCGCACTTTTAGCCAACTAATTCATGAAACTGACGGGGAAGGAAGACAGTCTATGCGAGAGTGGTGGAAGTCATACAACATTATGAAGTCTATTCACAACATAGAAGAGGCTTGGAAGGAAGTTAAAATGAGTTGTATGAATGGGGTGTGGCGTAATCTTTGGCCAGATGTAGTGGAAGCACCTAGAAGAATTGTCCAGATGCAGAGACAAGTGCTTGAAGACATTGCTGCAATGATTGAGGGGTCTGAACTTGAAGATGTCACGGTAGAAGATCTCGTAGAACTTGTAGCAACGCACGACGATCCTATTAGCAATGAAGATCTGATCGAGTTACAGAATAATCCTATCTATGATGAGGAAGAACAAGTAGAAGAGAAAGTTTTATCTTCAGGGGAAATACAAAATGCACTTTCAAAAATTTATTCAGGTTTGGACATATTGCAGAGTATAGACAATAATGATGACCGTGTCTTGACCGTGTGTCAAACAATTAAAAACAGTGTTGGGTGTTATGAACGTATTTTACAAGAACGTAAACAAAACGTTACCCAAAAGACAATAGATGTATTTTTCCGTAAAAAATAAGAGTATGTATTGCATAAAGTGTTCTTAGAATTAAAGTGATTGATTAAAATGATTTGTATTTTTTTGTATTAAATTTTGACTATGTTTAATCATAAACCTCGATATACGCGAATTTCAGTTAACGCGATTTTTTTCGGAACGTATCCCTCGCGTAAAGCGGGGTATTACTGTATATATATATATATATATATATATATATATATATATATATATATATATATATATATATATATACACACAGTTGAATCCCGATTAACCGAGTCGCGATTATCCGAGCTCCGGATTAACCTAACCAATCTAAGAACCTGATTATCCGAGGTACGCGCGTCTATGTTGCGTATTAACCGAGCTTCTATATGTATGTACATATTTCCATTTAAAATCGTCGGGGCCTTCGGGGAATCCCCCTGGCCCGTGTGAGAGGTTCCCCTATTTATGTTCTTGGACTCTTTCAGCATGTAAGCAGCATAATGCAACCAATATATCAAGGCATCCTCGAAAACATTAAAAAAAATTATAGGCGTTTATATCTTGAATATCTGTTAGAATACACAGAAAAGGAGGATATTATCGGATGAGAAAGGTTACACTGAAAAATGTTATTTACTGGGTAAGTCAAGCTTGGGATTCTGTGCCTACTACCACTATTCAAAAATCTTGGTCAAAAGTTATTGATTTTGAGGACTATAATGACAGTGAAGATGATACTCCATTAAATGAACTAGCTTTGAAATTGAAAAGCCATGGAGAAATGTCCTGTTCAAATTTTGACAGTGAGATAGAAGAAAAAGAAAAAAGTTTATTTGAATGAATGCAAAAATTAAAAGGTTGCGAAAATGTGACAAGAGAAGATATTGTTGAATGGATTACAGCAGATGATTTAGAGGAAGAAATGAGTATTGAAGGAATAACGAATGCTTTTCAGGAAACCGAAAAATCAGATGATGATGACGATGACGAAGCGGCGGTGGAAGAACAGTCTTCCACTAAGATCTCTCATCAAGAAGGTTTTGCCTCTTTGGAAAAAGCTTTGAGGTATATCGAACAACCACCAGAGGCAACTCCAGTGGATTTGCTTCTTCTTAATAGATGGAAACATTGCAGCGAGAAAAAGATGCAATATGAAAGAAGCGCATAGATACCTATTTCACTATTTTATAATGTATGTACCTATTTATATGTTAAAAACGTTAATACATCGGTTTAAAGTAATGGTGTTTATGTTTTGAATGAATAAAAAACAAATCTGGATTATCAGAGTTTTTAGTTATCCGAGGAGGGTGCCCCCCACGTTACCTCGGATAACCGGGGTTCTACTGTATATATATATAAGTATATATATGTACATGTATATGTATATGTATATATGTATGTATGTATATATATACATATATATATATATATATATATATATATATATATATATATATATATATATATATATTGTAACGTGTGAAAAAATGTGTTGCCCCAAGCTTGAGCACAATTTTCTTGCAGCCCCGCTTTAATTTCTGCTAATGAATTGAGTGGATCCTGATTTTTAAAAGAACTAAAGAAATTAAACAAACACTAGCTCAGTTTTCCTTGGTAGAGAAATATGGGTAAGAGATAATTGTCTTACGTCTTTTTTGGAATTCATTTCTATTTTTTTAAAGGCTTTAGCTGTACGAAATTTTGGGCACCATCCATTTTAAAATAGAAAGGATCTAACTTCAGCTAAAAAAAATGGAAAAATGCTGAAGGGTTTTATGGGTATTACTAAAAAGAATTAGTCTAGTACAACTTATCCTGAAAAGAAAAATAAATATTCAGTGAGACACTAGCTTTAATCAAAAAAAGAAAATTTTATTCTTGTTTTTAAAATGAAAAGTTCTAACCTTTACAGTTTTACCTAACAAATTCTAGCCTAACTAGTAGTTGTTACATTAAAATTTTAGACTATTATAACCCCCGAAGACGAGAAATCGTGCTTTACACTTCACTTTTTAGTCTGTTTTACATTGCAGTTAAGGCGCTACTGTCGAATAAGTCTATTGAAGGGAGTTTTGTTGACTTACTGTTTTCTATTCCTGCTGTGATCGACTACGCCCGATTTCACACTTTTTCTTAACTAACACTTAGAAAGCCCACTACGGCTTTTATTTAAGACACTGGTGCTTTTACTTAGCGACTCTGATGAAAATTAGCCTACTTCGGCTAGGTGGAAAATAGCCTCTCGGCTAGACGGTACTGCCTGGCTGCGGCTAGATGGAAAACAGCCCGGCAGCGGCTTGATGGTACTGCCTGGTTGCGGCTAGATGGAAAACAACCTTGATTTACGGTCTGCGGAGCCTTAAATAATCGTGCGACTTTTGCCAGTACTATCACGACGCTCCAATCAAAACTGCCGATCAAACATTCCACCAATCGCGGCGTAGCGAGAGGTTCGGTCAGGGACCCGCACAACGCCGTATATACCGAACGTCTGGGAATCCCTGTTTAATATACCGTTCGGAACAAAAATGAAAATAAGTACAATTTGAAATGGAAAAATCAGTAACATTACATGGTCTTAAAATCTAGAAAAAAATGAATGTTACAATATATATATATATATATATATATATATATATATATATATATATATATATATATTAAGCCGCTCCTCTAACCTCCGCAATCCCATATATGTATATATATATATATATATATATATATATATATATATATATATATATATATATATATATATATATATGTATATATAAACTCTACAGATAACAAATAGTTTTGTACATTTAACTTTTCGTCTTATAAATACAATAATTTAAAGCAACAGATAATAGCTAGAAACCTTTTTAATAAATAAGAGAGTATTTGTGCACCTTTTACATTAAAAAACTTGAAAATAATACCTGAACATCTTTTGTTGTCCGCTCATTGCTAAAATAAGAAACTACTCTATGGACTGAAAGCATGCAGTAGTCAACAGATTTGGGAACCAGTTCTTCCTCCAAATATTCGGGAACTGTAAATAGCAGAGATTAAACTAAAACTTAACAAAGTAGACCATATTAATTTGATTTGATTCTCCAAGATCCAGTAAATTGTCAAGGTATAAAATAAGTTTTGCTAGTATTAATTTTAGACTTTATAACTCCATTATATCACAATTTTACATACCTGACTTCCGACTAAGTTCTACAATGTTATTGTGCAAACAAATCAATTTATTTAACTTCAGCCTATAATTATCATACAAAATAATACCTAGAGCTACATTATTGTAGTTTAGGTTATCACTGTGAATCAAAATATTTCCTCTACGCCCTCTTCCTCCTACTTTATAACAAGAAAACCAACTGGGAGCTGTTCTTTTTAAGAGAATTAGCTCTGCTCTTTCTCGCCATGAATTACATACTTCGAGGCATGATTTTAGATCGTTATACGGTAAATACTTAAATACTAGATCCAATAAAGGGTATACCGAGCTTAAAGCATCACCAAAATCAAAATTTTCTGTAAGAGGAATGTTTACTTCTCGTTTTTGTGGTTTAACACTCTTGATGCAAAATGTAATAGTACCATTATGAGATGTCTATAAAATTAAAAAATTTTGTTAACAAGCTATTATTAAATAATTTTAATTTTCTTACCATTATTTTATAAAATAAATTTTGTTTTTATTAGAAAAATGTTTATTTACATTTGGATCGAATGTCAAAATCACGATTATCTTTGTCTATTGTGATTTTCTATTACCCCCAAGGCGATTTTTGACGAGTAACATAGTGCCATGCCATAATTTACTAAAATGGTTGTGACATCGAAAATACCAGAAATGATAAACGACGAAAAACCCATACTGGTAAAGGGAAATTCTAAAAACAGGAAAGTAAATTTAATGCTAACTTCATTTTAAGCATGTGAAATTTGTGAAATAATGGTCCTTAATCTAAAAAAGATCTAATTCTTGAAACCACATAAATCTGCAAACCTTCCTAAAATTGCTTAATATGAATGAGATTCTACTAAAAAACTTTGCAACCATAAACCTACTTAGCAGCTGCCGATTTTCTCTTTTTATCGATAAAAAATAAAGAGAGAGGTCGATTCCAGCAACCAATGAAATATTTGGCTACATAGTAGCTATCATCCGCAGAATGCACTCAATATTTGACATTAGCCAATTTTGGAACATTATTTTTCAAATTTTTGTAATTTCGAAAATTAAGAGATTGATTTCTTGTTGTATGTGCACATTTTATTTGTTTTTAACATTTCTCATTTCATTAAACCACAATTTCTTTTTTTTTTTTTTTTCCGTTTTTTCGACTTTTACGATGTTCAACCAGAGTTTGATGTCACAACTTTTTTGTGAATTGCATTTGGGAGGGTCGTGCTTTAAACGTTCCTTGAAGTGGTGGTAATTTTATTCCGTTGTTAAGAATAGAGGGATGTGTTCAAGGAACGACTATACATTCGTATTAAAAGCTTGATAACTAAGAACCGTCGCTTAATTATCGACTTCTTGGTTAACGTTAAATGAATTTTGTCAGTTGTAACCGTGACTGCTGCCAAATGAAAAGAACTAAATTCGTGGCTGAAGTTCAGTGTGATGTTCGTTCTCAAAGACATAGAGAATAGACTGAGTATTAGCCTCACAAAACTGACCAGTCTCTAGAAAGAGACAAAGCTACTATGCGGCCAATACATGTCTCTTTTCTGTAGGCCATAGACATAGAGGATGGACTGAGTGTTCCGTACACCGCTGTGAAGTAAATATGGACGCAAAAGTGAGAGACAAGGCAAATGAGCGGCCAGTAGCTGTCTCTTTCTAGAATGCCGCTAAGCTACGGCACTCTTGAAAATAATATTTCTAAGTGTTCTATTTGAACTAAAATCGGGTGACTTTTCTCGCTTTGAATTCCGTCTTGGGGTATTGCGCCTTGTTTATTACAGGCCTACAGAAAAGAGACAGGTATTGGCCGCACGGTCGCTTTGCCTCTTTCTAAAGAGTGGTCAATTTTGTGAAGTTAATGCTCAGTCCATCCTCTATGTCTATGGTAATAACCAAGGCTCATTACCCCGAGAGTAAGTTACTGTGCGCACATTCGCTTTGTCTCTCTCTCTCACACACTTTTGCGTCCGTATTTACTTCACGGCGGGATACGGAACGCTCAGTCCATTATCTATGTCTATGTTCGTTCTCATTTTTTGTCATCTATTATAGTAGTATTACATAAAATTAGCAATAAAATACATCATCTGTTACAAAGATCGGAAATTTAAATATTTTGTTAAAGTGCCGGTTAACACAATGTAGCTAATATTTAGAATATTACCAATTTTTGAGATACTAAATACAGTAATTTTAGCAATTTTCAAATTGCAGACGTTCAAGGTTATGTTCTTGGCGAAATTCTTGTCATTTATGACAATTATATTACATAATAGCAAAACAACACTGGGATCTGGTTTTTCTATTTTGAATATTTTTTCACGCTTCAGTATCCACAATTTTAATTTGTAATTAGGGGACCACCATTTTAAACCGTAAACAAAAGAGACCAAAGAATATGTTTATAACCGCCAAAATTTGTTTAGTATTGTTAATTCTATTTGCTATAAACAAATTCCCCGCACTCTATTGTTCACGGTTTTGTAAAATGGCACTTTTTTTAATTACAAACATCCACAGCAAACAGAATTTGGCAGCATTAACTGTCTTTTTGATTGGTATTGTTAATCCCGCCAAAAACTGGTTATTATAAACATCTTCTTTCAACCCTCTTGTTAACAGTATTATGATATGCCTATAAACATCTTCTTTGCACTGTATTGTAAGATGGTGCCCTCCTTAATTGAAAACGGAAGTTAAGCAGCATTTTGGATTATGGGCAATTTTAGGTATGACAATTAGCTCGTGAATGTTATGTTGATCAAAAATGTGTAATGAAAACTCTTTTGACGTTTTAAGGCAACTGGAGAAGTTCACGGATGGGCGTTTGTAATTAAGAAAAATACTTTTACAACACCATAAACAAAAAGGTGAAGAAAAAAATTCATAGCCACTAAAATTTGACCAGATTAATAAAACAAATCAGAACAGGCAAATTATCCCGTCACATTGTGGTCGCTATAAAAATCTTTTCTGCGCTCTTTTGTTAGCAGCGTTGAGAATGACCCTCTTAATTATTAACGGGAATCATCGCATTTGCAAAATTCTGAAAATATTTTTCTGATTGATGTGATTATTGAATAATGATAATTTGGGTGAATTAACGGCATCGGGGTGAATCAACGGCACCACGCTGTTACCAAGCTCTGAAATGTTATATACCTAGCCCATCTCTGCATTCCAAAATAGGAAATATAAAAGAGTTCCGGCACAAGTTCTGTAAAATCATCAAACCCTAATAGATAGAGGGCAATCCGAAATTTAGTCCTGTCGGCTAAGCGTCTGCCTAGTTGTTCATTCTATCGGGCGAGTCGAATAAAAGCCTATAATGTTGATTTTGCGCCCCCCGGGCCGCAAAATCAACGGGAATGTCCAGATAAGACTCAAAATGCTACCTACAAAAATGGACTATCGTTTAACCACTTGAATTTGTTGACACTGAAATGTTGTGCCCCCCAAAAGGGCAGATGTTGCCGAGACCGGACCCAGCTTTAGGGCCCAAAAAAACGTCGAGCCAAAAATGGACTGTCATTTAATCATATAAAATCAATAAATTTAGTTTATTCTTGATAAAATAAGAAGGGACCTGCAAAAGGCAGCAGACGCCGACGAGTTTTTGAATTCGAAAAACGACCGTTTTTGGCTGGAAAAAGCGAGTCCAGCTTTGTCCTCTGGTACTGACGGCGTCTGCCTTTTGTAGGTTTCCTCTTATTTTATCAAGAACAAACTAAATTTATTGATTTTATATGGTTAAATGACAGCCCATTTTTGGATTGAAGTTTTTTGGGCCCTAAAACTGGGTCCAGTCTCGGCGGCGTTTTTAAACTCGAAAAACTACCGTTTTTGGCTGGAAAAAGTGAGTCCAGCTTCGTCCTCTGGTATTGACGGCATCCGCCTTTTGTAGGTTCCCTCTTATTTTATCAAGAATAAACTAAATTTATTGATTTTATATGGTTAAATGACAGTCCATTTTTGGATTGACGTTTTTTGAGCCCTAGAGCTGGGTCTGGTCTCGGCGGCATCTCCCCTTTGAGGCGCTCGACTTTTCTAGTATCAACAAATGTTATAGTGCTTGATTCAAGTGATTAAACGGCAGTTTATCATTGGATGTAGCATGTTGGGCATTCCACGGCAAGAGGACCACTAAATCAACGTTAAAGGCTTTTACTCGACTCGTCCGATAGAATGAACTAGGTAGACGGTTAGTCGACAGCTCAAAACTTCTGGTCGCCCTCTTAGTCTATAATAAAAAAACAATATAAACATATTACAAATACCTATTACAAGGGTTAATTCGTGTTTCACGATAATACCCATAGTCTTCAAAACTATCGACAGTTTCGATATTTCCAAACGTTCGATAATTTTTCACTTCTAGTTGTCAAGGCAAACAAAAGCCGGAAGTGGAATTAATTTATACTGAAAACAACGTCAAGTTGGTGATAACTGAAAAAGAATCTTTTATCAGATTTTTCGGTAAGAACATTCTTCATACCATAAATTATATTAAAAAAATAGAAAGTGAATTAATCTCAAGCTAAAGAGCGGCAGCTATTACATAAATGCATTTTTTTTATGGGGGATATTTCGAAAACAGTTCTATTTCCTGAGACCTACTAATGAACACCCAAAGCACCGGCGCTTTTGTCACAACTTCACTCAGCTGTAGTCGAATTACTTAACACATTTAAATTGATAAGGACATTCTAATCATAAATATTAGTTGAGGTTAAATGTCATTTAGTAGCTTTTCTACATGCAGGGTCGGACTTTTATTTCTGAATATTACACATTAGTCCGAGAGTATTTTCTAAAATTTAAAGCACTTTATCTTTACAATTTTCAGCGTGTTTTAAGTAAAAATGGTAATACATAGTTGGTTTTAGGTATGCGGGCTTTTCATAAAAGGGAGTTTTTTTTTAAATAGGCTTAAAATGACCTAATTTTGAAAACCTTACGAGAAAAATCGGGGGAGGCCGTTTTTGCTAACCTCAACTAACCGGAACTAACCTGAATGATACGATGATACCGGGAAACGATAAAGCTGATCATCTAGCAAATCTGGGGAAAGAATCTTCTTCCATTTTCAAAGGCAAAATCCGCAATATCTGGATAGAGAGATGGAAAACTATCTCTGAAACAAAGGGACGTTTTTACGCATCCCTAATTTCGGCTCCTTACAAGAGACCCTGGTTTAAAGATATTCCTCTTATTAGAAAATATATCTCTACTTTTTGTAGATTAAGAAGCAATCACTGTTCATCTCCTAAACACCTATACAAATTAAAAGTTTTGGAAAGACCTCTCTGTGCATGCGGAGAAGAAAGTCATATTAACCATCTTCTTTTTGAATGCCCCAATTTTACTGCTGAATCTAATCATCTTTATCATTCAATTTCTAACTTCCACACCAGGTCCCCTATAACCTTATCAGATGCTTTACAATCCCATGAATATCTGGTTAAAATAATTATATCTTTCCTAAATTACTGCAAAATCAAATTATATACACCCTCATCTCCATCCACCTTGGATGACGCTACTCAAACTCACCCAGGTTCATTCATAATAATTAACTAATCCGAGAAGGTTATGGAGACATTCCAGACACACTGCAAGGTGGACCTTGTCGGATATCATTTAAGATAAAAGGAAAAGATAAGGGTTTTGGAATATAAACCGCCACCCGACCGAATAGCCCTGGCAGCTGTGGTCGTAAAAAGCGTAGAGAGAGAGAGAGAGAGAGAGAGAACTAACCTGAACTAAATAATGAGTAAGTACAATATACATTAAATAATGAAAAAAATATGTCCTATCATAATGTGGAAAAATGCTGTACATCCTATATTAGTGACAGGAGACCAAGTTAGTTGAGGTTAGTTTAGGTTAGCAAAAAACACCTCCCCCCTTTTTTTCTTGTAAATCTTTCAAAATTAGGCCATTTTAGGCTTATTCCAAAGAAAACCTCCCTTTTTCTGAAAAGCCCGCGTACTGAAATTTTACCGATTTTTTCTTGTTGGTTAAGATGAAATTTAAAGATGGTTGAGAAACAAATTGATTTTTATTTAAATTATATTTTCTCAGTTCTTTTTACAAGAAATTTTAGTTGAGCAAAGTTGTTTTAGACTTTTTATCTCTGCCTAATACTCAGGGCCGTCGGTATAAAATCCGACCCCTGGAAGTGTTCATTTGGGCCCCCGATTTCAGTGAAGGTTATTCTCAATGTTATGAGGAATTCTCGGTTATGTGCTTTCGTACATGGGAACATTAAAAGTTGGAACTCCGCCCTCTCCGAAATAAATTTAATTTATTACCGGACTAAGAAAATCTCCCCTTCTCTCTGCCTCGTCAGCCCTGTTTATATAACAAAAATCATCAACTGGACTGATAAAAGAATACTGGTTTCTTCTATTATCTTGGGTGATCTAACACTTGCTGTTGTACATCTAAGAGAAATTCTTTTAGTTCCAGTAGCGAAATAGTTTAGTATTTTAGATTAATATTTGCAGCCATTTTTAATGGGTAGGTAATGTGGCGGCCCGTAGCTCCGTGGCGTAATACTTGCTTACGGTGCAGAAGGTGTCGGGTTCAATCCCGGCGGGTCGCTATACTTATTTATTAATTTATTTAAATGTATTTGGTCTGGCCACACACATAGGTAGCAGTTGTTTGCAGAAGAGGTTTGGATATATCGTATGAAACGATTTGTACTCAGGGCTAACGATTTGAAGTGGCGAAGTACAATGAAGAAACCATTGCTGAGCGAAAAGCACAAAAAGCGAGGAGAACATAAATCTAGACTGGAGCAATGTAATTTTTTCCGATGAAGCTTCATTGGGGGGTTATGTTATCACTCCACGTGCCTGGTCAATTTCCACCAACCAATCGGTGGTTTAGCGCACTGTGAAACAGCCCGTGAACATCCCTGGTTGGGTGTGTCATTCCGAAAAAGGTTTTGGGAGATTGAGGTGCTTCATCTTTACTTACAATTTGAACGTTGAAAAATGCTCCAGATTTATAAGAAGGTATTAGTACCGACTGCCAAACAGTGATTGGTCGATAAAAATGTAGAATGAATTCTTCAAGAGGATAATGAGCCGAAACATCTGACTAAAACGTGTAGCCAGTAGAAAGGGGAATTTGGTACCATCACACTAGATTAGCCATCCCAATTGCCTAATGCAAACCCAATCGAGAATTTGTGGCCATACATCAAGCAGAAGCTTTATAGTAAAAAGGTGTACATAGTGAAACAGCTGTCACGGCCAATTCGGGCAGAGAGAGTCCGTGAAAAATTTCGTCAAAACTATTCCCGGAAGATACCAGGCGATCATCGACGCTGATGGGAACTACTGAATCATTAGCATTTTAATGGCAATCCTTTACTGTCATCTATGGAACGGCCATATACGTTAAAAATAACATCGAACAAGTAGACAATATTAAAAGCTACGTCGAAAATAACATTCATTCGGCAAGTGTAAGAATTTCGAATATTGAAATCTCTAATCTCTATAAACGTCCTGCACAACCAAGGAATGAAAATGCGCTGCCTAAAATTCAACACTCTGCTGTGGTTATGGGTGATTTTAATAGTCACAACACACTATGAGGATACAGCAACACTAACAAAGATGGAGAAACAGTTTCGCATTGGGCGGAAACTGGAAATGCTTTCCTAATTTATGATGCAAAGGACGAAGGCACGTTTTTTTCGGCAAGGTGGAGAAGGGACTACAGTTCAGATCTGTGCTTTGCCTCAATGGATGAACACAGTAAACCGCTACACTGTAATAGAAAAATTCTCTCCGACTTTTCTAAAAGCCAGCATAGACCTGTCCTACTAAATGTCGGAATCCAAATCCCAATTGTAAGCAATTGCCTCGCCGGTACTTTCAAAAGGCTAAATTGTAGGAATTTGCTGCTGAACTAGAACACAACATTCAATGGATTCCTCCTAAACAAGAGAACTATAACCGATTTGTAGGATTGCTACGATCCACAGCAAAAAAGCATATCCCTAGAAGCCACAGAAAATCATATATTTTCGGCTGAAGACAAGAATGCAGCGAACTATATCAAGCATACGAAAAAGGCATTACCCCGAAATCGGTGATGAACTTCTGCGGTGCCTGGACATCTCTAGACGAAAGAAGTGGCAAGAGCTCATGAAGGAAATAAGTTTTGATTACGTTTGCAATAAAGCCTGGACACTGCTTTCAAAACTTGGCGAAAGCACCATAAAGCCTACGATAAGCAAAGGTGATATTGGCCCCAACGACCTAGCTAATAGAATATTAGACCTAACCAGAAAAACACCGGGAACAGACAAAAAGGAAAAACGAGAGATGAAAGCTACACTGAATTAATTAGAACGCGAAACCAGCATTGTAGATGAATTTCATTCATTAGAAATTGTTGAAGCATTGTAGGGGACGCAACAAGAAAAAGCAGCAGGCCTGGACAAAATATATCCCGAGTTCCTGAAACATTGTGAGCCACAAAAAATTTCCTGGCTTACACAATTTTTCAATGATATATTCTGCACTGGAAATTTGCCAAAACTATTTGAACAAACAATAAAATCGTGCCTATTCTAAAACTCGATAAACAAGGAAACCTCGCTGAAGATTTTAAGGTTATCGCTCTCTTAAGTATTTGCTACAAATTGCTTAAGAGACTTATCTTGAACAGAATTAAACCCTTTGCTGAGGAACACATACTCATAGAATAAGCCGGTTTTAAAACTGGCAGAAATTGCAGCGACCAAGTTCCACTAACGTCTCATTTAGAAAAGGGTTTCCACAGAAGAAAAAAGTCTGTTGTTGTTCGTCGATCTGTCATCTGCTTATGACACGGTGTGGAGAGAAAGAATGATTCTGAAGTTTTCACGAGTTGTGCCCTGTAGTAGGACTGCCAACCTACTCCACGGCATGCTGGTGAACAGATACATCGAGGGTGTACTTAAATGGGCGGATTAGTCGCAAATACAGGCTAAACGACGGCTTGTCTCAAGGCTTCGTGCTCGCTCCCCTGCTGTTCAACATATTTATATCGGATCTACCAAACACTGTTGGGAAGAAATTCGTATATGCAGATGGCAGGGCCGTCAGGCATCAATCAAAATAGTTTCACAGGTCAGAAAGGACCCTCGAAGCAGACTTGAGCAACCTGGACGAATTCTTTAAAACATGCAGGCTAAAACCCAAGTTAAACAAAACGAAAGCGGCTTGTTTTCATCTAAATAATAAGCCAACCAACTACATACCGATAATCGAATTCAGGAACCAACAACTGAAGCACAATCAGTACCCGAAATGCCTAAGGGTTAGCCTGATCGATCGCTGATCTACAAGGAACATCTAAGAAAGACGGCTGATATGATAAAGTCCAGGAATAACGTTTTACATAAGCTTTCTGGCAGCAGCTGGAGAACAAATGCGGATGTTCTAAGAATATCTGCTCTTGCTTTGGTGTATTCTCTGGCTGAATATTGTTGTCCTGTCTGGTTGAACAGTGCCCGTACAAAATTAGTTGATACTGAATTAAACCAGAACATCAGAAGACAATTTGCTTTGAAGAGAGAATGGAAGAAATGCGCGACAAATCGACGACTGCCACTTCATGACGACTGTGATAATGAAACAGTTAGAACTGAGATCCAGCAAATCTTAATGGCGACTTGAACGACAGCTGGCTAGCGAGGACTTTACTATTGAGGCAGCTTGGTGCGAGGAGTGGGCTATTTTCAACCCAGACATTTTCATTTTGGTACCCGACCCAACCCACCGCCTCGGTGGTTTCGAGCTCGCAGGGAAAACCTGCACAACTCTAAACCGGGTTAGAACCAACCATGGTGTGTGTAAATACTGTAAACATCAATGGGGCTTGGCGGATGATCCTAGCTTCGACTGTGGAAGTCCTGCGACTGTTCAATGTTGCCTTTTGATTAAATTTTGCAAAAAAAATACTAAACTTTTTGGAACAATTAGTTTCAAAAACGTAAAAAAATATTGTAAAGGGCTCGCAACAGTTGGGGAATAGTGAATGTTTGTATCTATTTATTTTATGTTTTGTTATTTTTGTTGAACTCCAGTTCTCAAGAATTAAAAAACAAAGCTATTACCCTCAAAATATTTTTATAAGACTTACCGATCCGATTAATTAGAGGCCTGAAAAAAAACTATTTCTCGAGAGTATATAAAATCCTTGTAGATAAGGTGAAAAATATGCAAAAAAAAACCTGTAGTGTTTCCTATGCTTGCTTATTAATATATTGTTGACTTTCGCATTGTATTCCCCTCATGATATATTTGTTAATACATAACAAGCAAACCCTTTTTAACAACTTGTCTACGACATTATAGATAAATTGGTGAGTATTAGCATTAATCTTTACATATCTTAGATATAAAAGTTATATAGAAAATTTTGTTTGTTGATGCAAAACTTAAAATAAAAATATCCGTTTTAGTTTAAAATTACAACCGAAAATCATCTATTAAAAATGTCTTCTACGTACAAGCTAACGTACTTTGATATCATGGGTCTTGCAGAGCCTCTCAGAATCATTTTGAGTTACGGGGGCTTAGAATATGAAGACTACCGTGTTCCTAAAGAGAATTGGCCAACTATGAAATCAAGTGAGTATCATAAATATACGGCCAGTTTCTATCATATACTTACACATACATAGTATTTTAGAAGAAAAAATATTAAACTTTTCTCTTTATTTAGGGAATATTCTTTTTTTATATATATTAAAAACGTCCCGTGTAACTAAATTCGATGAATTTTAAAGTATAGAGAAGGCTTTAGCATCAAGAAGTTATAAATAATACAAGCAAAAATTTTTCTAATATAGTACAAATTTTGTAACAAAATTTGGGCAAGTTAGAGCTAATCTTTTTTTATATCTCCTGTAATTTTTTTCTGTTGGTAATAGTAAAAGGACATTTGCATTTTTATTTTCAAATTTGGATCAAGCCTTTACATATGTACAGTTGAGTCAACGATAGAAAAAAGTTCATTATCTCAGTTGTTTCGGGAATGACGAAAAAATGTTAAATACAATAGTTTTAGGGAATGTTAAGGTGCACAGTTTAAAATTATTTTTGAGTATACGGGGTACTTTAAAAAAGTGTGGCCGATATAACATACGTTTTTTTTTTAAATGGAACATCCTATTTTCAAATTTATTTTTAAATTCTGCGTGAAATTTTATAACTTTTTTATTAATAAAATACTAGTTTTTAGTTTTGTAAAAAATTGCCAGTAGCGCCATTGTTTCTGAAGGTGGTATACTCATAACTGGTACGGGCGTTCTAGAGATGAAAAAAAAAGATATATGTAAAGAAATTTGAATTAGATGCTACAGGGTGTTCTAAATAAATTTATGCATTTCGACTTGGGATTCAAATTTTTTAAATGGCACACCCTGTGTATTATTTTTTTTTTCTGATAGTTTTTACAAAACCGTCCAACTTTTATTATGTATGTCATATACCTATTTCTAATAGTTTTCGATTTGTTTTGAATTTTTACCCTTGTTTTAATACACTTACGCTATTGTGAAAACATAAACAAATAGTTAATAATAATTTTAATATAGTTTAACTTATCTAATGATTAATTATTATGACGTAATAAATGTTCAAAAATATGCCCGTCTACTTGAATACACATATTTAGTCGTTTTACTATATTTTCCTTCACTTTCCTTAGCATAATCGGCGTTATTGACCTGTACGCATCCCGTATCCTATTTTCCATATCTACTAGTGTTGTAGGGGGATTCCCATAAACACGATTTTTCATGTAGCCCCACAAAAAGAAGTCTAAAGGTGTTAAGTCACATGATCGAGGTCACTGAATGAATTCGTCCCTACCGATCCATTTTTGTGGGTAACGATCGTTTAAAAATTCCCGAACTTCCCTGTGGTAATGAGCAGAAGCTCCGTCTTGTTGAATCCACATTTGTTCCCTTTCAAAGTTATCAACTTCTTCAAGAAGCTGGGGTAATTCTTTTTGCAAAAAATTTAGATATCTAGGCCTGTTAAGCGGTTCGCGGAAAAAATATGTACCAATAATTCGAAAATTTAATATTCCACACCATATATTAAGCGGCCAATGGTTTTGGTTTTGAACTTCCCAGGCCCAAAATGGATTAACTGTTGAATGATAATGCATGTTATGGCTGTTAACTGCTCCGTTACTGCGAAAAATAGCTTCATCAGAAAACATTATTTTGGATAAAAAATTTGGATCGGCCTCTATTGCTCCATTCAAGATGGTACAAAAGTTTACTCGTCGTTCAAAATCACGGTCTTGAATTTCTTGGTGTAGTTCCATATGAAAAGAATGATACTTGTATTTTCTCGTGGTGCGGTTAGCCGTAGATTGGGATGTGTCAGATAAGTTAACTAGTAGATGGCTGCTGACCTGAGGATCTTCAACATGAAGTAAAATCTCCATTTCTTTTTCCTCATTGGTAGCATTCTGGATTACTACTTTCCGTTTCGTATACTCAACGCTACCACTACCATCAAACCGTTCCATTAAGCATTGAAAAGATTTTCTAGATGGTATACGTCTATTAGGGTATTTCGCTCCGTAAAGCCTTAATGCCAAAAGACAATTTTTTCCCGCCTCGCCCAGTATTTAAACCGTATCAATTAATTCATTTTTAGAAAAATCCATAACTATTACCTTTATACGTCATTTACTACAACAAATTCAACTATTTTTACTTGCTTAATAGACATGTCAAAATTTGACAATGCCTATATTTTTGTTTTGTCTTGGCACCTATGATGTTATAGCGTAAGTGTATTAAAAACAAGGATAAAAATTGAAAATTTCAAATTAAATCGAAAACTAGTAGAAATAGGTATATGACATACTTAATAAAAGTTAGAGGGTTCTGTAAAATCTATCAGAAAAAATAATAATATACAGGATGTGCCATATAAAAAATTTGAGATTTTTCAATTTAAAATAGTCGAAATGCATATATTTATTTTTAACACCCTGTAACATCTAACTCAAATTTCTTTACATGTATCTTTTTTTCATATCTATAGAACGCTCGTACCAATTATGAATATTCCACTTTCAGAAACAATGCCGCTACTGGCAATTTTTTACAAAACTGAAAACTAGTATTTTTTTTAAGAAAAATTGAAATTATAGAAAAACTACTAGGTTTAGGTATATAACATTATTAATAAAAAAGTTATGAAATTTTGTGCAGAATTTAAAACTAAATTAGAAAATAGAATGTTTCATTTAAAAAATCATATGTTATATCGGCCACACTTTTTTGAAGTATCCCGTATACTCAAAAATAATTTTAAACGGTGATTAGATAATGAACTTTACTCTATCGTTGACTCACCCTGTACATGAAAACACGCCCAATCATCTAAAGTGCTGTGAAAATTGTCCGAACGTGTTGAAAATCGTAAAACATGGCTTACGTTTTATGTGTCTCTTATTATTTAGTTTGTAGATTTTATGTTTCATTTGTTGTGCGATTATAAGGTGTACTGTGACGGACGGGAGATTATCCAAAGAGCAAGAAAACATTTTCATTTTATACATACACACACATTCACACCAGATGGCAGGAAAGCATCGAGGCAAAGTCCTGACAGTTCAAAAGAAAATCCTACGTATCATAGCAGAAGTTCCCTGGTTTGTCCGTAACAGCTAGATGCACAGGGAGTTTTAAATGCCCACAATAAAAGAATTCACCCGAAATCCCTAGCTTCACTTTCTTGAGAAAGTAACAGCTCATCCCAACCCTGAGATAGCTAACGCCTTCAGACACAACGCAAAGGTCGATAATCGCTACTTACAACCCTCAGACATACTACTAGACTAACGCTAGACATGACTAAAACTTGACTACCAAGACGGACTATATTACATATTTAGTATATAAGAATAAGGTCATAGTGTAGTTACTCCTCTCCAAAAAATAAGTGATGTGTGATGTAAACATGTAAACATCACACATCACTAACACTATTGTAACACAACACTCCCGAAATAGCCGGGAACTTAGATTTTAATTTTTAATTAGACTTAGTTAGGTTAAGGTAGCATAGATCTACACACTAACCCACAAGTTTTTAAAACTCACGCCCCCTATATAAAATAATCGTCACATTGTAACACGTAGGTTCAAAAGTTTTTGGTCTGACACGTAGATGTCGCTCTTTTCAAAATACGTGTCAAAATTTCATGATATTTCGACGATTAGTTTAGAAGTTACAGTGGTTTTAGTGACGATACCCTTGATATTTTCAAAACAATGGAAAAAATCGAATTCCGTTTTATGTTGATTAAACATTGTTTTTTGATGGGAAAAAATACCGTTCAAGCAAAGCAATGGCTTGATACGTGTTACGGGGACTCGGCCTCTGAAAAATCACTCATCATTTACTGGTATGTTGAATTTAAATGCTGTCGTACAGATACAAATGATGCTGAACGCCCTGGAGGTGGTTACACCGGAAAATATCAAAAAAATCCACAAAGTTGTTTTGGATGACCGTAAAGTGAAATTGCATGAGATAGCTGACACATTAAAGATATCAAAAGAACGTGTTAGTTATATTTTGCATGAATATTTGGGCATGAGAAAGCACTGTTCGAAATGGGTACCGCGTTTGCTCACAGTGGACCAAAAACAACAACGTGTTGATGACGCTGAACGCTGTTTGGACCTGTTTTAAAAAACGCAATAAAAAGGATCAATCATCGGAATCAAATCGGCAGTCAGCTGAGTGGACAGCAGCCAGTGAAAGCCGCCCGAAGCGACCAAAGACACAATAGTCTGGGACTAATGTTGAGAAGGGAAAAAACATCAATAGCGGATATTATATAAAATTATTGGTGCGTTTAAAGGCAGAAATCGAAAAGAAACGGCCGCAAATGAACAAGAAAAAAGTGCTCTTTCATCAAGACAATGCACCATGTCACAAGTCAATGTTTACGATGGCAAAATTGCATGAATTGAAATTTGAATTGCTTCCTCATCCACCATGTTCGAATTTTGCAAAAAAAAATAAGTTTTAAGTAGCTAGACCAAAAACTTTTCAGCCTACGCTACGGTGTAAAGGGTCGCAGACCCAGCTCACAAGGAGGTTTAGTGGGTATGCCAGCCACTCCGGCTGGAGAACCACCACATAACTGGAGCATTCTGGTGCAACCTTAAGGTGACACAGACTACTTCATTATCCATAAGGCGGATTCTTCCCTGTAAAAAAAGCACTCTCACACGCACACCGTACAGTTAAGGAAAACTAAAATTATGAATGAATAAAAGAAACATCATTCAGTACATCATTATTTTATTATTGTATGGACATTGAATAATAATAATAATAGAACATATATTGACATTTCCCATTGTTATTTTGTTCTGGTATAAGAATAACAATAATTGGTGTCAATTAACGAATATAATTAATTGTTTACTTTATAGCATATTTTGACGAAAATAAAGCCGGTAATGCAACTGTAAGCCTTTTTATTTTATAATAAATTGTAGACGTCAGTCTTACAATGGCTCACAGCGCATATTAGCGGTTTCGAAAAATGTCTAAGCATACATAACTTAGTTGAGTGCATTTTTACGAATACTGGAAGTTGGAAATGTCTGAAAAATTGATTGATTAAAGTAGATAGAATTGGTACAATGAACATTCTTCCCTTGTAAACGCAAAGAGTTTAGGTTTCAGCATCTTTATGTTTACAAATTACTAATTATAAAAAAAAATCGGTAAAGTGATATCCCAGTATTTCCCTCACCAACATGTGGTTCTAAAGTAAATACTGAATTTTACTTTCCATGCTAACAAATATGTTTATCCAAACATTACTACTTAATATTTCAAATGATAATTACAAATTGGTTTAGAGATATTTACAACTGAAACCTAACATTTCTCTTTACATACTATTTTGATTAAAATTGGAAATAATGAAATAACATAATTTTCAGATTTCTCGATTTCATGAATCTTCAAAAGACCACATAATAAGATATACTCTAAGTTACCCCTTCAAATGATGATAAAAATTAATCAGGAATTGAGATTAATTATTACGTACAATAACTTGAACGCGGTTGATTCCTTGTGAAACATTGTTGAAATATTTAAAAGTAGAAATTAAACTAATTTGCTTTTAAATGTTTGAGTGTTTTATTCGAGAATAACTCGACATATTCTTAAGGAACACCTCGAACGGTCAAAAATATGTAAAATGTTTAAAATAGATGTCTAAAAGTTATAAATTTATGAAAGAATCAATTATTGGAGTTTTTACTTGATTCCTTCTTAAATTTATAACCTTTAGACAATATCTGTTTTAAACATTTAACAGACTTTTGGCCCTTGGAGGTGGTCCTTAAGAATACAACTTCAGTATTCCCTTCACTCTTGAAAAAGACTTAACAAGGCGAAACCCATGTCGAGTTATTCTCGAATAAAATATTGAAACATTAAAAAGCAAATTAGTTTAATTTCTACTTTTAAATGTTATATACAATTTCAAAGTTATTTTCATAGGACATTTACGAATGTCACTAGTCAGGGCTTTATTTTCTGGTTTAATTTTTATTTAATATGTCCTCGTTAGCAGTTTTAAGACATACAAATTAAAAACATTGGAAATTTTACCTATTGTGAAAGAAATATACAGAAAGCGACGAGATCTTTTATTGTTTTTCTATTTTTGTTATTTTTATTGACGGAAAAATGGCATTAATTCGCTAATTTAACAGAGGTTGTAGCTGTATAAAAGTAAATATTACTTTATGTAAACCTGTTAGGTACTCCATTTGGCCAAATTCCCATACTGGAATATAATGGCAAGACTGCCCACCAGAGCACGGCCATTGCCAGATATTTGGCCAAACAAGTGAAATTGACAGGAAAAGATGATTGGGAAGATCTTGAAATTGATGCTGTTGTTGATACTATCAATGATTTTAGACAAAGTAAGTATTTTTTATGTCACGGACTCCCGATGTTTATAAATTAAGAAATGCCCAAAATAACATTTGATTTTACTGAGCTAGGATTCTGTACCGAAAATAAGGAAAACCCAGAAAGGAAAAGAGAACAGTTCTTCGTCTCTTTGAATTCTCGTATTACCAGGTGTACAAGTATGAAATGCGGATTTTTTTTCTAAAAAAACATGTTAAATTCGGAAGAATGATAAAAAGTGCTTTATTCAAAGTATGCTCCATCGCTTGTTATACATTTTTTCCCATCATTCGGATAATTTGTAAATACCACGCCAGTAAAAATCTTCCCCTTTTGCTGCGAACCATTCATCGAGCCATTTTTTCACATCTTCGTACGAACCAAAGCGCCGCTCAGCAAGAGCGTGACCCATCGATGCAAACAAGTGGTAATCGGAAGAAGCCAAGTCGGGTGAGTAAGCCGCATGGGGTAGAACTTCCCAGCTGAGTGCTTCCAACGTGTCGCCAACTGGTTTTGCCGTATGTGATGGAGCATTGTCATGAACTGTGTTGCCTCTTTCGGTATTCTGGCCTTTTTTCAAGCAACGAACGGGTAAAATCGGTCAATTGTTGTTGGTAACGTTTAGTATTAACCATTTCCCCAGGTTTTAACAGCTCATAATAGACCACGCCCCTCTGGTCGCACCAAGCACAGAGCATCGTCTTTCTGCCAAAGCGATTCGGTCTTGCGGTCGATGTGGATGGTGCGCCTGGGTCTACCTATGATTGTTTACGCTTGGGATTTTCAAAATAAATCCACTTTTCATCCCCTGTAACTATACGATGCAAAAACGACTTCCTTCTGTATCGAGCGAGCAAAATATCACACGTGTTTTTGCGCTTTTTCGTTTGCCTGTCGTTCAACTCATGTGTTACCCATCTATCGGTCTTCTGAATCTTTCCCATCTCTCGTAGCCGATTGGAAACAGCTTGTTGACTAACGCCCAATTGTTCGGCGAGTTGCTTTTGTGTTTGCGAATCATCTTCGTCCAACAATGCAATTTCATTTGAAACGCCGAAACCATTGTTCACACGTATCTTGCGATGGAGCATGTTCACCATAAGCTTCTCGAAGTAATCGGTATGATTCAACAGCAGGTTGCTTCAAAGGAAAACAAAAAATTAATGCTGTCCGCGAATGCTCTTTGTTCGGTATAAATTTCGACATATTGAACACAACAACACAACACTATGGACACACTTTTCCAATTTATCACTCGTGCGCGTGTGACACTTGTTGATGACACAACAAAATGGCGCAGTGTCAAATCTTTATAGCACAAACTGCATCGGTGGACCATCTGTTGTCTGAAATCCGCATTTCATACTTGTACACCTGGTAAACGTTCTTTTTCACATCGTGACACTTTAGCTAGACTCGGATCCTCATGTATACGAGGGCCGCCTTTTAAGTTTTTAAAAATGACCACTAGATGGCGCTATTGAGGTGTGATATTACCATTGTTGTAAACTTTGACATTTGTTATTGTTAAAACAGTGGCAGCTCAGGAATTAGCTGAGTTGTTTGTTTACAGTGAGCGTTTAAAAAAACAGTTTTGTAAACGAATGAGAATTTCACGTTAAGGTTTTCGTTGGATGATTTTTTTTACGATTTTAGTAAAGACCTAACTTAACAACAATGCCTCGATTAACTTCGTTCAACTTTTGGTAATGAATCACCATCAGAAAAGACTGTTTACAATTGGTTTGCAGAATTTCGTCGTGGTCGTGCTTCCGTCAGCGATGAATTTCGTGAAGGCCGACCAAAATTGGTTCCAAAAAACATCGATGCTGTGCCCAACATAATTGAAGAGGATCGACAATGACTTCTAGTGAGATAGAGGCATCCTTAGGTATATCGAAGACTGCAGTATATTCGATTTTGCATGAACATTTAGCTGTGAAAAAGATCTGTTCCCGATGGATTCCGCATAATTTGACTGAAACCCAAAAAGGCTCGTGTCAATTGGTGTAAGGAAGTGCTCAAGACAAAATCCGTACACAACATCATAACAGAAGACAGATATATTTGTATGAGCCGAAAACAATCCTCTGTTGGGGTGTTCTAAGATGTTCCCACACAGCACAACAAAAAATTGATTATTTGATGGAGAGAAACATCCAATTAATGTCTCATTGCCTGTATTTAGCTAATTTATCGTTTAACGACTTCTTTTTGTTTCCGAATGTGAAAAGAAATGCGTGGACAGCAATTTTTGTCACCTCAAGAAGCTGCTGAATCCTTCCAAAACCATGTTTTTTAGGTACCAACTTCAGAGTGGAAAAAATGTTTCGAGAATTGGTTCGAACAGATACAAAAGTGTATTAATCTTAAAGGCGATTATTTTAAGAAACGATAAAACGATTTGTATCAAAAAATGTTTTTCTTTCATTGATTTTGTAAAAACTTGAAAGGTAGCCCTCGTATTAGGAATCAAAAAGTAATAATAAAATAAATAATCTGACCGGATCATAATACACCACAAGATGTGATTCTATTCTTACTTGAAAAATAAATGCTATTTGAACATGTGAAGAACCAAGATAAATGGTAAAGTGACAATTATTTTCCTTTTTAAATTCGGAACTTGTTCGACTAAATCGATGGTAATCGAACTTCCTAACGAAATGATCCGTTTGTCAGTCATTACGAAAAAATGGATCTCCTTCCCTTTGCTTATTACATAATCCCAGTCCTGGATGGCTTAAAAATTTAGAAAATGTCCTTATTTTAAGTTGAAGACAAATAGTTTTAGCTATGTTAAAATAATATGGTTTGATATTTATAATCAATGAATGTTTCTTTTCATATCACTTTACTGTTTTATTAGTGTTCCGTATGGAATGCTTATAAGATTACTTCGGTGTCTGTCCGTCCGTCTGTCGCATCCGATTTTCTCCGAAACTATTTGACATAGAAAGTTGAAATTTGACACTAATATAGGAATTGATGGCCCCATTAGAGTTGTGTAGTTTCAAAAGTTAAATTTTCACTTAAAAGGTTAGTTTTGGGAGATGAAATCGGAGTTGAAAAAAAAAATTACTAGGACATCGAGTGGGGTGTCAAATGAAAGCTTGTGAAAATACGAGTTCAAAAATATATATATAATATAATACTTGCGCACATTTTTCTTTGTATTATTTTTTAAAAATTGGCAAAAATCGCTGTCCCTCTTCCTTATCTCAAAAAGTACTGATTAAAAAATTTTAAAAAATTCTAGAATATTCTCCACGGGGTGTAAAATGAACGAAAATTATCACAAGTGCTTTAATAATTTATCTGATATATAAACAAAACAAAAATTTCAAGGTCATCACTTTTCAACAAAGATCGGAAACAAATTTTGTTGAAAACTCATTAGAAGTGTGTTTTGTGAAGTCATTCATCATTTTATACCTCCGTAACAAAAATTTTTATTTCAAAAGCAATTAACATACGGAACACTAACTGCGCAAGTCCGACTTGCCCTGGTCCGGTTATTTTTCGTGTAATATGGTAGTAACTTTTTTTTATATTATTTTTATTTATTTAATTGGAAAACATACAAAATTGGCCAACGCAAAAGGAAAAAAAACCTTCATGTTCAAGTTTGTAGTAGCTACTATCATATTCTGGAGATTCTACACGTAGACTACAAAAATAAACCTATTTTTCCCTCACAAACTTGGCGAAAAGTCGAAATCAATACTAGCCTATGAGTAAATAAATATTTTTAGCTTAAATGTAAGTGACTATGTGACATAATGGTAAGATACAACGAATTGTACTAAGTACGCATAATACTCCATCGGAGGCTGACATGGCAGCTACAAACCGACAGAGTGGTTGCCACAGCCAACCCTTCAACGCAGGCAGCGCAGTTTTCGAGGGTTCCCCCTAAAGTATATCATGTAAAATAACTGAAAACAGACGAAGGGATCATATTACGTCTGGGAAAAAGTTCGTGGCGTTTTTTTAGTAAAATTCAACTGGTTTTCTTATAGTGTGAAAATGAATTTATTTAAACCAAATATGCTCCATTATTATCGACAATGTTTCGCCATTTTTCGGGTAGAGCCATGATGACATCGGTGAAGAACTTCTGTGGTTTCTGGTTGAAAAACCGAATCAAGTGGTTTTCACAGGCTTCTTTTGAAAGCAGCTTAATTCCATTGAGAGAGTTCTGCAGAGATCGAAACAAGTGATAGTCAGAGGGTGCTATGTCTGGACTATACGGTGGATGCATCAAAACTTCCCAACCAAGCTCTCGCAATTTTTGACGGTTCATCAAAGAAGTGTGTGGTCGGGCGTTGTCATGATGGAAGACAACACCTTTCCTATTAATCAAGTCGGGCCGTTTTCTTTGAATTGCCTGGCGTAATCTCTCTAGTTGTCCACAGTAGAGTTGAGAATCAATCGTCTGATCAACTGGGAGTAGCTCATAGTGGACGATTCCCTTCCAGTCCTACCACACACACGGCATCATCTTTTTCGGCGTCAATCCTGGCTTTGCGAACGCTTGTGATGGCTCACCATCCATTGTCCACCATCTTTTACGCTTCCGATTGTCGTACGTGATCCATTTTTCATCACCGGTTATGACACGTTTCAGAAATGGTTCGATTTTATTGCGTCTGAGCAGCGCATCGCAGATGTTAATTCGGTCTATCATGTTTTTCGCGCTCAACTCATGAGGAACTCATACCCGATATTTCAGTAGTCTACCCATCGTTCTCTATCCATCCCGAGCGCGTTTTGCCGTATCAGGCTAGGATCGACAAACAAGAGATTAGAATTTATTAGTATTTATCCAAGTACTTATAGAACATAATGGTAAGATACAATGAATTGTACTAATTACGTATACCTAATTCTCTATATTAGTAAATAACAAATATATCAGAAGGAATTTATTGTAACGTTTTCGGGCTGCTTACAGTTATCTTAAGTATGATTTTGTTACCTACAGGTACCTATAAAACAGTAAAGGTACCTGCCGCTATAGATAAAATTATACATAATCATGTATTGTTGTTTTATGGGTACTTTGAGCAACTAATCGCATCGGGTCGCATTAATGTTCAAAGATCTTTATAAATACTAAAGAGTTTCTTATAAAATATACTTCTTGGTTTTTAGCCCAAAACATCCATAAAAATTTAGGAACAAAACATTTAATTATTCATTATATTATGTCCTTTTCGCATCATTTTTCGATATAGTGTTTACTCCCTTTTTCAGAAATTGGAAAATATCACTATGAAAGTGACGAAGTCGTTAAAGAAGGATATGGCAAGACTTTGTTTAATGAGATTATTCCCTTCTATTTGGAGAAATTGGAAGCTCAGGCAAAACAGAATAACGGATATTTAGTTGGAGGCCGTGTAAGTAATTCAAAAATGTATGAAGACTGAGAGGCACGCGCACATCTACATCCACCCACAGATACACACCCACACACACATGCACACACACAGACACAGACACACATATACACAGGCAATTTGAAGTTTTTGTTTTTTAAAGGATACTCTAGCGTCATGATTTATTGCAAAACATAATAGACTAAGAGGGCGACCTGAAATTTTGACCTGTCGGCTAACCATCTGCCTAGTTATTCATTCTATCGGGCGAATCGAGTAAAAGCCTTGAACGTTGATTTTACGGCTTCCGTGCCCTGGAATCCCCAGATAAGGACCAAAATGCTACACCCAAAAATGGACTGTTGTTTAACCACTTGAATCAAGTAAATCAAGTACCATGATATTTGTTGACACTAAAAAAGTCGAGCTCCCCAAAGGGAAGACGCCGCCGAGACCGGACCCAGCTTTAGGGCCCAAGAAACGTCGATCCAAAAATGGACTGTCATTTAACCATATAAAACCAATAAATGTAGTTTGTTCTTGATAAAATAAGAGGAAATCTGCAAAATGCAGACGCCGCCAATACCGGAGGACGAAACTGAACCCGCTTTTTCCAGCCAAAAACGGTCGTTTTATATATATATATATATATATATATATATATATATATAATCTTTTTCTTAAAGTGCCATATCTGATATGGACGTAGGTGACCTTCTCGCCTTTGTCTGTCGTTGGTGCCTTTTTAAGTATTTCCACAGACCTACAGTTTAGTGCTGGTTCAGAACGGACAAAGTGAGAGGGTTTTAATAGGCATGATACTACGGGTGGTTTGCCATTGCCTTCTCGAGAGGTGACCGTCACTTTGTAAATTTTATTTTAATATTTATTTACCTCTTTTATTATTATTTCGTAAGCCGAGATACGAACTCGGGTCGCTGGCAAGCAGACACCTTAACAACTATTCTAAAGTTGCCCAGATATATATATATATATATATATATATATATATATATATATATATATATATATATATATATATATATATATATATATACAGTAATACCCCGCTTAGCGCGACCCCGTTACGCGCGGTTTCACTATAACGCGAATTTCAAATTTCGCGCTCATGTAGTCATTAACTTCTCTATGGTCGCGGGGGGATCCCCGCTTTCTCTGAATATTCTCTTTGAAGAATTGGGAATTCCCTGTCCTTCGACTTTGTTCTATGGGGATTTCCTCGTTCGTTTCGTGTGTTCATTTGTTCCGTAATGTTAGTTCGGTCGGCTGGCAGTTTTGTTTTAATATTTATTGGAGATACATACATACATAATTTAACCCTACGTTAAAAATGCCGCCTGTAAAGAAAAAAGAGCGTAAAAGCGTCACTTTGGAATTGAAGATGAAAGTGTTAAGAAGAATGGAAAATGGAGGCAAAGCAACAATTGTTGGGAGAGATTTTGGACTCTCAGAATCGACTGTGAGAACGATTTATAAAAATCGGGAAAAAATTAAAATCTCCAGCGAAGGTTCAACACCTATAAGTGCAACAAAACTTTCTCGTTCGAGATCATCTATCTTAGAAAGAATGGAGAAATTACTGTCAGTCTGGATCGAAGATTTGAATAAGAAGAACACACCACTAAGTCAAGATCTCATATGCACAAAAGCAAAATCTTTGTATGAGATGCTGAAAACAAAAGAAGGAGAAGGGAGTGCCACTCCGACTTTTGCTGCCAGCAGAGGCTGGTTCCATCGGTTCAAGCAGCGTTCTAATCTTCACAATATCCACATAACAGGCGAGGCGGCCAGCGCGGACATTCAAGCTGCAGCTGAGTTTCCAGACAAGTTTCAAGACTTCGTTAGACGAGAGAAAATTCCTGCTTGTCTCATCTTCAATGTTGATGAGACCGCACTTTACTGGAAAAAAATGCCATCTCGAACATTCATTTCTAAGGAAGAACGTCAAGCCAGTGGTTTCAAAGCTGCGAAAGATCGACTAACACTTCTGCTGGGTGGTAATGCCACTGGTGATTTCAAACTGAAACCTTTACTAGTGTACCATTCAGAAACACCCCGTGCAATGCGAGGCACAGACAAGACAAGTCTACCAGTTGTGTGGCGATCAAACAGAAAGGCGTGGGTTACACGGGAAATTTTTCAAGAATGGTATTCTAATAGTTTTTGCCCATCAGTCAAATCATACTGTGACAGAAATGGGCTTGAACCTAAAGTTATATTACTCTTAGACAATGCCCCAGGACATCCAACCTCACTTGATACGCCCAGAGACTTAAAAGTGTACGTAAAGTTCCTTCCACCAAACACTACGTCAATATTACAACCTATGGACCAGGGAGCAATAGCAAACTTCAAAGCTTATTACCATCGCCGCACTTTTAGCCAACTAATTCATGAAACTGACGGGGAAGGAAGACAGTCTATGCGAGAGTGGTGGAAGTCATACAACATTATGAAGTCTATTCACAACATAGAAGAGGCTTGGAAGGAAGTTAAAATGAGTTGTATGAATGGGGTGTGGCGTAATCTTTGGCCAGATGTAGTGGAAGCACCTAGAAGAATTGTCCAGATGCAGAGACAAGTGCTTGAAGACATTGCTGCAATGATTGAGGGGTCTGAACTTGAAGATGTCACGGTAGAAGATCTCGTAGAACTTGTAGCAACGCACGACGATCCTATTAGCAATGAAGATCTGATCGAGTTACAGAATAATCCTATCTACGATGAGGAAGAACAAGTAGAAGAGAAAGTTTTATCTTCAGGGGAAATACAAAATGCACTTTCAAAAATTTATTCAGGTTTGGACATATTGCAGAGTATAGACAATAATGATGACCGTGTCTTGACCGTGTGTCAAACAATTAAAAACAGTGTTGGGTGTTATGAACGTATTTTACAAGAACGTAAACAAAACGTTACCCAAAAGACAATAGATGTATTTTTCCGTAAAAAAATAAGAGTATGTATTGCATAAAGTGTTCTTAGAATTAAAGTGATTGATTAAAATGATTTGTATTTTTTTGTATTAAATTTTGACTATGTTTAATCATAAACCTCGATATACGCGAATTTCAGTTAACGCGATTTTTTTCGGAACGTATCCCTCGCGTAAAGCGGGGTATTACTGTATATATATATATATATATATATATATATATATATATATATATATATATATATATATATATATATATATATATATATATATATATATATATATATATATATATAGATATATATATATATATATATATATATATATATGTATATATATATATATATATATATATATATATATATATATATAATAGGTGTTTCGGTTAATAATGTCGATTTTGCTAAGAGATGGCGTTACTAATATATTTGTCGGTATAGATTAGTGACATCTATGGCATTTTGGAAAATAAACATATGCCATCAAAAGCCAGTTCGTTATTAATTGTCATTGTGCGAAAAACATAGTTCTTCACAGCTTCGAATATGTCGTGTTTCGTACCAGAAAAAAACGTTTTGCGGGGAAGTTTAACCTTCTTTCATTTGAAGAGAACGGCTGCTGAAAGTTATCGATTGTTGGTTGAAGCTTATGGTGAATATGCTCCAACCCAAAAAACTTGGATAGACCCAGGCCAGCCAACCAGTGCGCAATATACAGGGAAAGAAAGTTTTGCTGTGTATTTGGTGGGATAGTAGAGGAGCTGTGTATTACGAACTGCTGAAACCTGGTGAAATGATTTCCGGCGATTGATACCGACAACAATTGATAAAGTTGAACCGAGCATTGAAGGAAAAACGACCAGAATACGCCCAAAGACACGAGAAAGTCATTTTTCAACATGACCATGCTCGGCCTCCTGTAGCAAAATGTGTTAAAAACTATTTGGAAAACATCAAATGGGAGGTTCTACCCCACCCGCCGTATTCACCGGACTTAGCCCTTTCAGACTAACACTTATTTCGATCGATGCAGCACGGAACAACACGACTTACGAAGAAGTGAAGATTTGACTTGATGAATGGTTGGCCTCAAAAGATGAAAAGTTCTTCTCGTGCGGAATCAAGTCTTTGACAGAAAGATGGGAAAAAGTCATAGCTAACAATTGCCAATACTTTGATTATTAAGGTAATTCATTTTGTGATGGAAATAAACGCTTAAATGTTGCGAAAAAATCGACATTATTAACCGAAACACCCACACACACACACATATATATATATATATATATATATATATATATATATATATATATATATATATATATATATATATATATATATATATATATATATATATATATATATATATATATATATATATATAAATATATATAAATATATATATATATATATATATATATATATATATATATATATATATTATATATATATATATATATATATATATATATATATATATATATATATATATATATATATATATATATATTTATATATATATATTTTTATATATATATATATATATATATATATATATATATATATATATTTTTATATATATATATTTTATATATATATATATATATATATATATATATATATATATATATATATATATATATATATATATATATATATATATATATATATATATATATATATATATATTTTTATATATATATATATATTTTTATATATATATATTTTTATATATATATATTTTTATATATATATATATATATATATATATATATATATATATATATATGTATATATATATATATATATATATATATATATATATATATATATATATATATATATATTATATATATATATATATATATATATATATATATATATATATATATATATATATATATATATATATATATTTTATATATATATTTATATATATATATATATATATATATATATATATATATTTATATATATATATATATATATATATATATATATATATTATATATATATATATATATATATATTTATATATATATATATATATATATATATATATATATATATAAATATATATTATATACATATTTATATATATTTATATTTTTTTTCTTAGTTGACATGGGCTGATTTAATACTCGTAGGACTTATTGACTACATGAATTTTATGGCCAAGAAAGATTTGCTTTGTTGTTCTCCAAACTTGATAAAAGTAAGAGAAAATGTGTTCTCCGTACCCAATGTCAAAGCATATGTGGAAAAACGTCCAAACAAGCATTAGGTATAATTTTGGTAACTTAAAAACATGCAGCTAAAAACAATTCAATTCTTAAACTTTAAAATACTACTATAACAATTTGTGGAATATTTTTATAAGTATTTGCTTTAGCTTAGAGCTTTTTCAATGTTAATGTTGCATTACGTTTGGAGTTTAATAAACTATCTTGACTAATCTTGTTTTTTGTTGTATTTTTCCATCATTGTTGTTAAAAATTGTCTATTGATAGAAGCATTGTGAGAAATTAATCTGGTTTGTTGTCAATACATGGGGTCAAAAGTGTAGATTACCAGTAGCGTTACAATGTAATAAATTAGGCTTCTCGTATGGTCAGTAAAAAAATATAAAATAAATTTAAATCATATAAGTAAAGATTAAGAAAAATAATTAATTAAAAATTACGAAATAGCCAAACTTCGTTACGATTGGCTAATTGTTGATGCTGTTCCTATATTTGTAATTTGTTCAACTAATCGTGTCGGTATAAATGGCCGAGTCTTCTTTGACTCGAACGGCAATAAAACTTTTATAGAAAGATTGTTAATAGTTTCCCTTTGCCCATTTTTATTTCCGTTGCTAATAAATATTGTATTCATGAGAAAAACACCCTCCAAGTTTCACTGGGTTCCTACGACGGTGGATTGAAATCTCTTAATAACGTTTTTTTTTTTTACAAACACAAAAATTTAGTTCTCAGCATATTATCTTTTGATTTCAGTATATTTTGCCCAGAGAGATTACGATTGTCTTATTCTCTCAGAAAAAAAAGGCTTTGAACTGTGCATAATGCTTGTTTAAGCCCAGATAACCTTTTCATTCGACGAAACTTTCTTCCTCCCAAGCCAATTTTTGGGGTTAGAAAACAAAAAAGTCACTTCAGGCCGAGTGAATGGGGCAAAAAACGACCCTATTAAGGTTTTGTGTATAGTTGCCAGGTATTACGATAAACGTATTTTTATTTTACCTGCTTTGTATACCTCCCTCACTTGCACCTGCAATCATATTGGATCTATTTTTACCTATATATTTACTACCTCGGTTTGGAGTCCTTTAAGTATTTGATAATATAGGCCTACTGACCACAGGTCCCCATTAAGATTCGAAAGATACTTTTTTTATTTTTAATTTTACTTACAACGTAACGGTTCTATTTTAATTATGTGACGTCCGTGGGAAAATTGCAATAGTGGCTATGGCAAGAGAAAACATTTATCACTTGACGCTAAACAAATAGTGAAAAATGTTTACGACAGTTTGGTAAAAAGAAATTTGAATAAACGAAGTGCTTTGCGAGAAACCAGTGAACTAACAAAAACCCCAATTTCTACGATTAAGGGTGTTGTAGGAAAACCATCACTCAGGAACAGGAAAAAACGGAAAGATTTTCAAATGCATCATGTAGACGATGGTGAAAAAGACGTCATCAGGAGAAAAATATATTCTATGTATGAAGAGCTGTTGGTGCCGACACTACACAAAATAAAATTAAGACTGGTGCAGGAAGGGACCAATATACATTGTGGCCGATCAGCCCTTCACAGAATTCTCTTAAGAATGGGATTCACGTTCCGAAAAATTAACAAAAGGCAAGTAGTAATGGAGTCACAAAGATTACGAATCTTGCCACATACTTATTTACAAGAAATTAAAAAGTATCGATCAGAGAATTGGCCAATAATTTACCTTGACGAAACATGGTGACACTGTGCAGAAAGGGTGGGTTGACAGCAGTACAAAATGTCAGACTAACGCACTTTCAAATAAAGGTAAACGAATAACCATTTTGCATGCTGGATCTGAAAAGGGCTGGGTCTCAAATTGCCTACTCTTATCTACAAAAACATAAAAGATTCTAGTTTGGACTATCACGAAGACACGACCGCAGAACTTTTTGAAAATTGTTTCAAAATTCCCTTTTGCCAAATGTTCCCGAACAGAGTGTTATAGTTATGGACAATGCAAGTTACCATAGTCGCCTACTAAATAAGGTTCCTAATGCAGCATGCACCAAATCGGAAATGCAGGAATACATGTTAGAAAATGGCATTTATTTTGACTTTAGTTATAAAAAAAGTGATCTTTTGGAAGTTTTGAAAGACTATAAATTGAAAAAGAAATATGTTTGTGATAGTATGGCTGAGAAAATGGGATACACTGTTTTGCGGCTTCCTCATTATTGTGTGTTTAATCCAATTGAACATATTTGGCATCAAGTTAAATCAAAAATAAGGGCACAAAATGTTTCTCCTACTTTAAGCATGTCAGTGGTTGAATTAGTAAAAAAAGTTATAAATGATATACCTTGTGAAAGCTGGAAGAATTCCATTCAGCACGTTGTTAAAGTTGAAGATTCATATATTTATGTAAATAATATAAAATCACTAATAATTACCACAGCTGATGATAGTGTTAGTGAAACCGAATTAGGCTTAAGTTAAAATATATTTTTATTTATACAATATGTCCCCTCTTGTAAACCCCATTCATTCACACAGTATTTGTACTTCTTATTCATTTGTTTTTACATGCATCCATAAATAAACATCTCCAAAAATACTTATAATTTTATTTATTTGCATTAATGAATAAAATTCTTAAGTCCATCTCTGCAACCTATCATAAACGAAAGGTCAGCTTTTTTATATTGAAGATTCATATATTTATATAAATAATATAAAACCACTGATAATTACCTCAGCTGATGACAGTGATAGTGAAACTGAATAAGGGTTAAGTTAAAATAAATTTTTATTTATACAATATGTCCCCTCTTGTAAACCCCGTTCATTACAACTATATATTTGTACTTCTTATCCATTCGTTTTTATATGCATCTATAAATAAACATCTCCAAAAACACTTATAATTTTATTTATTTGCATTAATGAATAAAATTCTTAAGTCCATCTCTGCAACCTATCATAAACGAAAGGTCAGCTTTTTTATATTGAAGATTCATATATTTATGTAAATAATATAAAACCACTGATAATTACCTCAGCTGATGACAGTGATAGTGAAACCGAATAAGGCTTAAGTTAAAATAAATTTTTATTTATACAATATGTCCCCTCTTGTAAACCCCATTCATTACAACTATATATTTGTACTTCTTATCCATTCGTTTTTATATGCATCTATAAATAAACATCTCCAAAAATACTTATAATTTTATTTATTTGCATTAATGAATAAAATTCTTAAGTCCATCTCGGCAACCTATCATAAACAAAAGGTCAGAATTTTTATATTGCCCATTTAAAACGGCAAAAATCAAGATCTTATATTTTGGGACAGGTTATACCACGTTATAATACTTGGATTAAGTTTTTGTTTTAACTACATGTTTCGTTTTAACATGACAATCTGGCTACAGGCCTAGTTCTTTCTATTATTAAAGGCACTCACCTGAACTACAACTATTATTGAACAACTGGAGTTATGTATGATTATTAAACTAAACAATTTCTGTAAAATATAGGAATTGTAGACATCGTTATTGGCTAAACAAGCAACAGATAATTGCCTAATTTGTTGTACAATCTTTAGGCTCATATTCATGGTCATTCCTTAAAGCGCTAGGACATTTTTAATTTATCCTAAGTGATGTTTTTCATTTTATAGTTAGAAAAGTACGTGTAAGAGTTAGGGAGCTGACTTTAATGACTAAAACAACACCATTTTTATTTATATTTCTGTAACATTTTTTCACCATAAATTACATAGTTATACAAAAAAATTCTCTGTGTTTTAAGTGAGACACGTGTTTTCTTAAGTATTTTCTTATGCTGAAACCAAAAAAAAAATAAAAAACGACATCCATCGTGAGGTTTTTTGAGAAAACACACTTAAAGTTGCCAGAAAACTATTAAAAAAAAAATACATTTTAATAATGTATTTGTTTACGTATTTATTATTTATTTTATAAATCTTTCGTTTATAAATTCTGTCTTTAATTTTTCGTTTTTTTATTAGAAATAACTTTTCTTTTCTTTTTTGGTCTTTTCAATTTGTTTTCAAATGTTTATTAAAATGTATTTTCTTCTATTTAATAGTTTTCTGGCAACTCTAAGTGCTCTTTTTGAAAAAACCTCGCAGTGGATGTCTTTTTTTTATGATTTTTTTGGGTTCAGCATAAAAAAATACTTAAGAAAATATGTGTCTTACAAGACAGAGAATTTTTTTGTATACCTGTGTTATTTATTCATTACTATTTGCGTATAGTCAGTAGCAAACACTTTAAAGTAAATATAGCAAAATCGATATTTTCTTAGATTGCAAAATAAATTAATCCCAGTACTACAACTTGATATTTTAAAAGATAGGTAGGTACTTTATAGAAAGGTACGAATCACAAAAAAAAGTTGACGAGCGGAAGAGCTCCAGAGATATTTACCAATGAAATCTGACATAACATTTCCGTTAAAATTGAAAATAATGAAAAAAAAAACAATTTTCAGATTCCTCGACTCCAACAACCCTGAAATGTTTATATCATACAACATATACGAAGTAACGCCTCTAACTGCCTCCTCTACCTCATTAACCCCTAAATGTTCGACTAATTGAAAATAATAAAAAATAACACAATTTTCAAATTCTCGAACTTCAAGAATACTAAAATAGACGTATAATACAACATATTCGAAGTGAAAAAAGTGAGTTTGAGGTATGAACTTCCTTCTCTACTTCATTAACTTCTTACATGTTCGATCAATTGAAAATAATTTAAAAAATAATAATAATTTTTAGATTCCTTGACTCCAAGAATCCAATGTAATGCAATGTAGCCTGCCCATTGCCACTTTAGCCATGTTATTTTTTCCAGTACATCCGGTACTTTCGTTCTTTCTCGGATATCTTGGTTTCTGATTCGGTCTCGAAGGCATAGCTCTTTCCATTGCTCTTTGAGTGATTTGGAGCTTGTAAGCCAACTTGCGAGTTAGGGCCGTAGTTTCTAGTCCATAAGTGCAAACAGGCATTATGCAACTATTAAAGATTTATTAGGATAACTGGTGACTTCGTTATATGTCCCAGTTTACCGAATGTTGCCCATCCAAGACTTGTTCGTCTGGAGATTTCCGCATCTTGGTTTTCTTTTCCCAACGGATCTTGTTTCCTAAATATATGTATGAAGGCACGTTTTCAAGCAATTGATTGGCAACAGTCACATTTATGTCTCGAGGACTCATTTTGATTTTATTTAAGTTAATTTCTAGTTCAGCCTTTAAGGAAGCCTTATTGAGTTCTTACATGATTCGAATTTCCTCTGCTGTCTCGCTAATATTGACAATGTTATCCGCGAACCTTAAGTGGTTGAGTCGCCATCTAAGTTCAGCGCAAAGGTGAACAGTTTGGGTGAAATTGTGTCCCCTTTCGGTATAGATATTATCGGTCCTTGGGTTCTCGTCATTGTTTATATACTCGCTGATGCATAATCATATATATATATATATATATATATATATATATATATATATATATATATATATATATATATATATATATATATATATATATATATATAATTAGGTTTGAGTATCTAGAGTCTATCCTTGCTTATTGGCCAGGTTTCTATCAAATCAAAAACCTTACGGTAGTCAACGAAGGCCACGAATAGAAATATATTGCGTTCTGTACACTTTTTGATGAGAGTACAAAGTAGAAGATGGTCGACGGTACTATAACTCTTCCTGAATCTCGCTGGTTCAAAGGGCTGATATCGATCTAACTTGCTTGATAGTCTGTTTGTTATTATTTTAGTCAGTAGCTTATATAAGTGGGGGAGTAAACTGATGGGTCGATAGTTTTCTATGTTATCTCGATCCGCCTTTTTTTGTGCAATAAGATAACTTCTGCCTTTTACCAGCCATCTGGGATTCTTGCTTGCATTAGACACTTATAGTCTGATCAATGGATCTTTGTAGTCATGTGATTAACGCGACGCACAGTGTCTCGACTAGTACAAGCTAGCGGGACAATATTATTTCTTCACTTATTTCAATTGTTTATGTATATTCCAGGTATCTTAAGCTATTTTAAGAAAAAAAAAGTTGAAAAATGTGTAGTGTATGTGTATTAATCGAAATATGTAACTGCAAGACGGAAGTGGTTTACTAATGTGTCTCATTTGTTCACTATTGCCGCTAATTGTTCTTTAATTAGCTACATACGTCTACCTACTCATTATGTGTGAAAAGCACAATCATGTTTGTTTACAAAGAAATTTCTAGGAAAAAAATAAAAATCATAATGATAGTACCCACATTTATTAATTTACAAAATATTATTTCTTTTAAAATAAATTAGTACAATAACAGTATCTATATATCAATTATTTACAATAACAAGGTGTATAAGTAAAAGAAATATAATATTAAATAACTTATATACTAAGGCATGAATTATAAGCAACTACAACACACAATAAAATAAGAATAATAATTACAATAAAAAAATACTTAAACCTACTAATCACCATCAGATGAGTCGTCATCACCGCTCTCCCATTCAGTAGAATATTCAGAGAGTAAATAATCCTCCTCATTTAATTCGTGATGATGACTTACTGATGGTGTTTCGGATGGCAATGAAGGTGGGATAATCAACTGCAGAACCTCCGATGGCAAAGAAGTAAATTTTCTTCGCGGTAATTCTCTATACGAGTTGATAACAGAATCAGACGTAATTAAAAGCATTCTCAAAAGATCTTCTTCCTGGTGTGCCGTTCACGGAATCTACGACAGTCTTTATTTCTTGCCTCCTGGGCTTCTTCGGAGAGTTGTCCAATGGGAAGAAGAAAAGACTTTATAACTTCCGCGCTGTGTACAAGAATTTTAGGCACAGTAACGGACATGGAATACCACGAATACAGATCAAGGTATAATTTTCTAGTATCGACACAAAACTTTTCAAATTCTATATAATTTATGTCATATCCCGATGACAAAGTTCTTAAAATTACATGAAATCTACGAATAAGGTTTACGTCTAATCCTGTAATTTCGCTGCTCAATTCAGCTTTGGAAAAAAATCTACGTGCTGTGTTTCCATCGTTTGTGTTACCATACCCAGGTTTTGGTTTATCTACAATGAGACCCATACGATCTTTAAACACTTTTTGTATCTCTTGTGAGCGTTGCTTCACAATAGCTTTGTCGTTATCTCCCCTGACTTGCCACTTTTTTATTTCTAAACGATAGCTGATGTGAAGCAAACATTCAAACGTGCGGATCCATGCATGTAAAGTAGATAAACCAAATGCAAGGCGTTCTTCGTTGCTGGGATATTTCTTTGACTCCTCGTTCATAGTAGACGGGGTGGCACCGCAAATATGACCCTTTTGTGTTGAAGTTGTGTCTGTTAAGGCATTGCACACTTTGCCATCAGTCACTGTCAACAACAAATCGTGTTTAACAGAGATTTGAGATCCAGCAACGTTACATAATGTTGGAAGAAGCTGACTTACTTCATCTAAAATTTTAGAAGTTTCTTCTTTCGTAAACTCTTTTGTCTCCTTGGCAAAAATAAACTTAATAGGACGGCAATATAAAGTAGAGGAAGGTCTTGGATTTTGCCAGATCACAGTTTCGCCATCAAGTAGTCTCAAAGGGACAAATGAGTATACGAACAAAAATTCGTCTGTAGCGTTAGTGTTCTCAAATTTCTGCTTATACGTGCTATGCCTCGAACTCCCATCACAGCCCCATTTGCTTACCAACGTATAATATGAACGAGGTAACACACTTCTAATGTCTTCCGTCTGAGCTTTAACTAATCGTTCGGCCGTTTTATCCAAAATCGCGTGAAGTTTAATTTCAGCTCGAGATTCAGTCACAGAAATATATTCGTCAGAAGGACAACAAGAAGCTTTGGACTTACCTAAACTATAAAACGATGGATACACTTGATGTCCCGCTTTCATTGACCATTTTCTTGTTTGTTTATATGAGTGAGAAGTCGATTTCGAGTCCACATAATAAGCTAAAGCTTCGTCTGGTGTTAACTGCCGACTTTTAAAGTTTACAATTAATGTAAAATTTACTGGATTTATCTATACATTTACAAATTGATATTACACCAAAAGTATACATATTTTTTATAAAAAATATAAGTCATAATAGAGTACATACCTTCAACAGAATATTCCATCACAAAAAACTCGTTTCACTTTGCTACCAATTTTAAAATATGTTATCACAAGTGTGCATAAAATGCAACTGATTTGCAAATGAAAATGACCTCTCTTATAAGGGTTACTTTGACCCCCTGATAAGATACCTTTATGAGGTGATAAACAAATTAATTCTTGGAATTCGTTAAATGGGGGGGGGGGGGGGGGGGGGGGTTGTTTACAAGTCGTTATCAGTGGTTTCTGGAAATTACGTCATGAATATTGTTCCGCTAGCATGTTCTTGCCGAATCACTGTGCGACGTCAAGAATATTCATACGATTCAATCGGCTGTGAATTCAGTGTCAGCAGTCTGAGTTTTAAATGACAATTTCAAAAGTCAAAATAGAATTTAAAATGTCTCATCCGGTTTGGTAATTAACGAAAACTACGTATATATTAAACGTATATGATATGTAAAACACCCTAATTATTACTTGTGTGGGACATTTACCTCTCTGTAATTAAATATAAAGATGACGTAACCTCAATCCGTCAAAGAAGTATCTATTATTTTTATAATATATAAACTCGGCGGTACTGGCTTCTAATACATGAAGCTATACCCAAATTACAGGTTGTTCGCTGTCTTGCATACATATGTACAAATAACCGAGACAGATAATAGAGCGAATGTCGTAAATAACTTCAGATGATAGGAGACCTACGTTTTTAAATATACTTAACATGTTGACAAGAAGAATAATATAGACGGATGTTTACACTATATTCAGACATTTATGACGTACATACAAAGAATCATTGATCGGACTATATCAAGTAAAATTCGTATACTTTCGATTCAACTTCTATCTTTAACATGTCAGCCCCTTTTACGTCCGACCGAAATTAATTAAAATTAGGGATAAAAGAAAACAATTTTCAGAATGGTATAAAGAACGTGTAACACGATGTATACGAAGCAACTACCTCATTTACCACTTATATGTTTAATCCCAGATAAATGAAAATAATGGGAAAATCACACAATTTTCAGGATTCTTTTCTCCAAGAACCATGAAAAGGACATATAGCACGACATATTCTTATATCCACCACTCTTTTACTATTTCTATAAATAACTTTTAAAATGTATTCATTATGTCAACCAAGAACCAAGAAAAACTCTCATAAAGATTTAGAAAATAAACAAGATTTATTGACTCCTATCCCTTCCACCCCCTCTTCTTTAGGGATAGTGTCCAAAACTATAGAAAGGAACCTATTGTTTCGGAGCGAAGTTGCTTGAAACGGAGGGGGTGAAAGTGATGGCCGTCGTTAAAAAGTGTAAGTTTAACTAGTACACAAAATTTTTCCTACTTCTTGTAATGGACCAATTTTAAGTATAATTGTTTATATTCTTTTTTTTATGGGTCTAGCACACGTGCTGCAGGGGAAGTCCCTAAAGCGCTACAGGAGCGACACGTGTGCGGAAAAAAGCGATTCACCTTGTTCTTGAATCGCTGTAAATTGTACTCGGTGGGAAACACAGTCCTGGGTAAGCCATTTGAAAGGGATGATGTTCTCCATGTAAAAGACTGCTTGAAAAACGTTGTACGAGGACTAACAAGCTGAACCTCATACGGATGTGAAGTATCAGCGCGACGTGTACTTCTAACATGCACCGCTCTGGGAGGAATTAAGTGGGCTACATCATTCGAACACTCTCCGTGAAAATACTTGTAGAATAGACTCAAGTCGCCAACCGTTCTTCGATGTTCCAGCGAATCAAGGCCGCCGGTCAGTTCTGGGTCTTCAATCAGACGAACAGCCCTTCTCTGAACAGAATCCAACAAATGCAACGTATGTTTGGGAGCGGAGCCCCAAACATGGGGGCGGTATTCCATAGTTAGTCGAATTTAAGCTTTGTAAAGAATTAACAGTTGTGGAGTGTAAAGCTTTCTGGTTCGAAATAATATTCCCTAACTTTTGAGAAGCTCTCCTTGCTATGCCTGCAACATGTTCATGCCAGGACATATTGGCTCCCAAATTAACGCTCAACAAATTTAGTGACGATGCTAGGGGAATGGAGTGCCCCGATATAACTTTGTCGGGTTCAGCAACGTTAACTTTTTTAGAAAAAACTGCCGCCTGAGTTTTTGTAGCGTTAAATTCCACTTGGTTACTATCACCCCAAGATCGAATTTCTTCCAGGTCTTTGTTAAGTTGAATGACTTCCTGTTGTCTGCGGATACTCGCCTGAGAAGCCGATGTTCGAGCGTTCAAAGTGAATGAAGAGATAAGCGTACTGTCATCTGCAAAGCTGTAGATTGGATTCCCGGTCTTTTCCAGCAGATTGTTAATGTTAAGAGCAACCGCTCGAGATTCTCCGAAGTCTTCAATTGCGTTGTTCCAAACATGTGTTACATAAGTCAGAAGATCTCCTGTTGATCTATGTTTACGAAAGCCATATTGGTGATCGCTAATAATGTTGAATCCCTCAACGTATTTTAAAATATGCTGATTGACAGCCTTTTCCATGACTTTCATGAAAGTCATATAATAGGAGGTTAGAGGAGTTGCTTCGTATATAGCGGTGCCAGGTGTCCCAATTTGCGCAGGACGTCCCGATTTTCAGGGTTCCGTGGATACGTCCCGATTCACCCTTGATTGGGACGCCGAATGTCCCGATTTTGGGTCAATCGGTAATTATAGAAGGTTCAAACTTCGCGCGTATCGTTTTGTGACTGCGAATAGCGTGATAGAGGTATCACTTTGTCCCGTTTTGTTATATTTAAAAAAAGTTTATAGCAGTTAGTTTCCAAATTTGTACTGCCAATTGTACTAGCTACTGTACTTATTTCCACTACTTAATGATAAAAATAAACGTTGATTTACGAAAATCTTGTTTTCTTTAATTTTCTGATTGGACAACCAAAATCCCGATTTTTTACCTTTGCGTTCCGAAATTTGGTATACTGGACCTGGCCACACTATTCGTATATGTCTTGTTAAACATCGTTTTAGAGGTTTTGGAGTAGAAGAATCTGAAAGTTATGTTATTTCTGATTATTTTCAATTTTAATACAAGCTCTTCCTCTACCAAATTTTCTTTTTTTATTAGTTCAGGTTTCACTATAAATTACCTATCATTTAAAATATCAAATTATGGCATTAGGTCCTGCTTTAGTATAAAAATCTCAAATTTAGTATTTATTTTAGAACCGCTTGTTTGCCAGGGAGTGTTAAATCACGATGCATTTCGTTTCTCAAATATTTGAAGATATTCGAGAAAGCCTAGAGAAGGCAGAAAAATTTTAAGGCGTTATCGAGATGAACCTTGACATTTTTATATGAGAAGCAGTAGGTTCCTAGGAGCACTTCGTAGCTTTGCTTTAGGTTCTACATTTTGGTTACTAGGCGGAATATGAAAAAGAGATATTTCTTGAAATTTGCAAATCCTATGACAAATAGGCCTTATAGACCAAGAGGGCAACCCGAAATTTTGACCTGTCGAGTAATCATCTGCCTAATTGTTGATTTTATACTCCCAAAATGGACTGTGAATGATTTTTTCATAAAATATTCCAGGCAAAAATGACCGTTTTTGGCTGGAAAAAGCGGGTTCAGCTTCGCCCTCCGGTATTTGCGGCGTCTGCCTTTTGCAGGTTGCCTCTTATTTTATCAAGAACAATTACATGGTTAAATGGGCCCTAAAACTGGGTCCGGTCTCGGCCGCGTCTGCCCTTTGGGGCGCTGGACTTTTTTAGCGTCAACAAATGTTTTGGTACTTGAATTAAGTGGTTAAACGACAGTCCATTTTTGGATGTAACATTTTGGACCTTATGTGGGCATTCCAGGGCACGGGGGCCGCAAAATCAACGTTAAAGGCGTTTATTCGACTCGCCCGATAGAATGAACAACTAGGCATACGGTTAGTCGATAGGTCAAAATTTCGGGTCGCCCCTTGGTCTATTAATAGTTTTTCCTCAACCTTAATTTAAAAAATTATTACCTCTAAAATTTTACCTACCTTCTAGGAAATAGCAACCTGGCTTTAGCCTAGTTTATATTCTTTAAAAGCACTCACTATTACTAAAATAACCGCTGGAAACATGTATGATGATTTGACTATAAAATTTTTACAAAATTTAATTGTAAACATAGATTAGATATATCGTTGTTGGTTGAACAAACAACAGCACATATTTTTACTAGTTTGGTAAACAAAATATTACTTTAGGCCCGTATTTGTTGTTCCCTGAAACGCTTCGCGACAAAATTTATCCTAAATGTGCTTTCCTTTCAAATGTTACAAAGTTGACTTCAGTGACATACATATTATAGAGCAACATTATTTTTTATTTATATTTCTGTGACATTTTTTCGCGGTAAATTACTTATTTATCACCGTTAGTATGTAGTTAGTAGAAATAACTTAATCCAAACATTACAAGACGATATTTATTTTATGGAAATATATTACTAGCACCCCTACCTCCTTAATACATATGTTCAACTATTGAAAATAATGAAAAAATAACACGATTTTCAGAATCCTTAAATACGAGGGCCCTGAAAAGCATTTATAACATGATATATACGAAACAACCCCTCTAACCCCTTTCCTCTACCTCATTAACCACTTATATGCTGGACCAAGTGAAACCAATGCAAAAATAACATAATTTTTAGATTCATCAACTTCAGAATAACCAATCAAACAAAAACATGGATGTATAACCCGATATATTCGAGGCAACACCCCTTATTCCCTTCCTTTACTTCATTAGCCCCCTTGCTGGATCAATTGAAAATATTGAAAAAATAGCATTTTTCAGATTCTTTAATTTCAAAAACCTTAAAAGGATTGTTAACGCAATATTAACAAAGTGACCCCTCTAACCCTTGCCCTACCTCATTAAGCTCATACATGTTTAATCAATTGGAAAAAAACCTACAACCTTTTACAGATTTGACCAACTGAAAATAATAAAAAAAACACAATTATCAGATTCTTCGACTTTAGGAATGCTGAAAAGGACGTACAACAAAATCTATACGAAACAATCTTCCCCTTTCCTTAACCCCCTATATCTTTAACTATAAATACTAAGGAAAATTCTCATAATGATATCTTCTTCTCAATGTGCCTTATCTGTTTCGGATATTGGCGAAGAGTTCAGTTGAGCTGAGTATAAACCAGTAAATTCTTCATCTAGGAGTGACGGCGTCTACCTGGACCCCTCTTCGCCTCAAGTTTGCCCTGGAGTATGAGCTGCAACAGTCGATATTTTTCATGATATGACCCAGGTATTCTAGTCTGCACTTTTTCAAGGTACTCACCAATCCCAGATCTCTACGCAATCTCCTGAGGACATCTTCATTTGTTATATGTTATGTCCAGGGAATTTTCAGTATGCGACGACTTTTTAGTATAGTTTTATTGACTATCCACGTTTCAGTCCCAGACAGTTAAACAGAGAACACGTAACACGCCAACATTCGAATTTTTAGTGACATCTAATTTCCGTACAGTAATTCCAAGTACCATAGATGGGCGTACCCAAATAATTAAACGTCGATACCCTCTTAACTCTCCTGCTTTCCACTGTCAGGGTTCTTGTTTCGGGGTGTGGTTTCTCGGACACTATCATGTATTTGGTTTTGGAAGCATTTAGACTAAGGCCATATTTATGGAATAATGATATAGAAAATATACCTTGTCAAAGAAAGCCAAAGCACGAAAATAAAAAGACTAGTTAGACTGGTCTGGGCAGCGTTTGAAAAACTGATTTTCAAAAATAAAAAAATTCGCAGTACATCAAAACAAAATTATTTAGTCAGTGTATTTTACCTGTTTTCACTTATGAACCACAAGTCTGGATACTCACGGTCAATGGAAAAACAGATGCTTCATGTAAAAATGGGAGACAAGAAACAAAACGAGTAAATTAGAAGTGTAACAAAAATGAAGGACGTAAACGCAACAAAAATGGGAATTAGGCGAACAAAAATCTAACATCTCATCGTTTTGCACATGTGAGATCCTCCTTTTTGCCGATGATTTAAAGATGTATATTGAGGTGTCTGTATTTGATGATTGTTGCAAACATCAGACAGATTTGAATCAGCTTGTATCTTGGTGTAAGGACAATGGTATGGAGCTAAATGCGACTAAGTACCATTCTATAGTTTTCAGTAAGTCCCGGACTCAGTTAGATTATCCATACAAGATCGGGGATGCTATTCTTGAACGAGTGTCTGAAGTCAAAGATCTAGGGCTTATTATTGACTCAAAATTAACTTTTATACCTCATATACAGAATATCGTTTCCAAGTCTCTCCAGCTTTTGGGATTTATTAAGCGTATTACACTGGGCTTTAATAGCATAGCTGCAATCAAGCAGCTGTACGGTTCACTGATTAGAGCTCGTTTAAAGTATTCCTCCAGTGTATGGAGTCCTTGCTATGGTACTCACGTTCAATGCATTGAGAGAGTGCAGCACAAATTTCTTTCAATAAGATCAATAGACCTGAGCTTACCTACCCTCAGATAGAATCTGAGCTTCACATTCCAACTTTACAAGATCGAGTTGCTATCGATCTCAAAATGCTTTATAATATTCTCCATAGTAACTACCATTGTCCCTTTCTGCTGGACAAAATTGGTCTGCATGTACCTTCCAGGGTGACCCGTTCGAGGCACACTTTTTTTGTGCCATCCCACAGGACCAATTACGGATACAATAATTTTGTATCTAAGTTATGTCGCCTTGCCATTGAGCATCCCAGTTTGGACCTTTTCGTTGGAAGATCTGTGTTTTATAGACAATTGTGTGGGGTATGATGTGCATTTTGTTACTTATTGTTACAGTCATTATTTCCTTTTCAATTTTTATTATTATTATTATAATTTTCTTTTTTCTCTTTCCCTCATTCTTATTCTAACATTTTCTTTTTTACTTTATTGCTGTGTTAAGATATTTTATTGTACTGTTTTAAAATTGGGCATTGCCCGTTAATTAATTAAATAAAAAAATAAAATAAACATACTGACGATCATGGGAGCATAAAAGAGCGTCCGTAAATTAATAAAAATAAGAGTCTCAGCGGACCGCGACTGTCGGAAACAAATACCACCTCATTAAAAGTACGGGTTTCGCTCTGTGCCCCTCGTTGTTCCTCCCACCTGTTGCGTTTAGACAATAAGCCAAACAAATTTAAACTTATTTTATGGACCACCCTATTCACCAAGTATTGGAACATTCTATTCACGAGGAAGATGAGACCCATACATTTTTATAAATTTGCGGAATATTCTGTGTGGATATCGGTTAAAATTACAGTTTTAACTAAAACATTCTGGTCGTAAATCTGAGAACTCTGAAAAGACAAGTAACGTTTAAGTAGTACTTGTTTGCTATTTTTTATTTGTGAAAATAAGTGTCAATATACTTACGACTGAAGGATCACTTATATAATATAAATTGGGTTTTTGAATAAAAAATAATTATCGATTTTTTTAATTTTATTTTAAAACTTTATCATAAATAATACTGATAATCGATGCGAAAAAAAAAGGTTTTAAAATTATGGTCAACGCTCTGGACGCCCAAATGAGGTGGTTACACCGGAAAACATCAAAAAAATCCACAACATTGTTTTGGATGACCGTAAAGTGAAATTGCGTGAGATAGCTGACACCCTAAAAATATCAAAAGAACGCGTTGGTCATATTTTGCATGAACATTTGGGCATGAGAAAGCTCTGTTCGAAATGGGTACCGCGTTTGCTCACACAACAACGTGTTGATGATGCCGAGCGCTGTTTGGACCTGTTTAAACACAATAAAAAGGATTTTTTCATGCGATATGTGGCAATGGATGAAACATGGATCTACTACTACACACCGGAATTAAATCGGCAGTCAGCTGAGTGGACAGCAGCTGGTGAAGGCCGCCCGAAGCGACCAGACACAACAGTCGGCTGAGAAGGTTTCGGCCTCTGTATATAAACGGCCCCAAATGAACAAGAAAAAAGTGCTCTTTAATCAAGACAATGCACCGTGTTACAAGTTAATGGTTACGATGGCAAAATTGCATGAATTGAAGTTCGAATTGCTTTCTCATCCACCGTATTCCCCCAGATTTGACCCCCAGCGACTATTACCTATTCGCAGACCTCAAAAAAATGCTCGCGGGAAAGAGATTTGGCTCCAATGAAGAAGGTATCGCCGAAAGTGAGGCCTATTTTGAAGGCAAAGACAAATCTTTCTACAAGAAAGGTATAGAAATGTTAGAAAAGCGTTGGACTGATTGTATCGCTCTTGAAGGAGATTATGTTGATGAATAAAGTCGAATTTTGCAAAAAAAATGTGTTTTAAGTAGCTAAACCAAAAACTTTGTAGCCTATGTGTTAATTCACGCCATAACTCTTCTCAAAAACTCTATGTTATTAACTTACTAACATATAAAAGAATTTACGATGAAAATTATATTTTAACAGAAACAGATAAACTCATCAGTGCTTTAACATAATGATATTGCATTGACGATGTTACGAGTTGGTTAACCCGCTTTAAACACCTACCACACAATATATTAATAAGGATTCGCCATTAGATAGAGCAGTTTTACCTTACATACACGTTACTATATATAAATAAAGTAGCCAAATGATTCAAAGGATCCAACATTTGCACAATCTTCAACACTTGAAAATTCGAGTTTGAGACCACCAAAAGACAAAATTCATTTACACACAGAGGGTATTTGTAAAATTCCCTATTCATATGGTACGGTGTATGTAGAAGAAGCTGTAAGATTAACAGCATCTAGGATTAAGGAACGTGAAAGATGTATTAAAAAGAAACAAATTGTATAATCGCCTGTAGCTGAACATCAAGAATATACAGGTTATACCATCAATGTAGGAGAAATCAACGTTTTTGTTTCTAATTTCTATAAATGAGAGTTTAGGGAATCAATCGAAATTTACAAACACCCTAACAACATTTAATAGAAACTCGGATCCGGTCTGCATCACACGTCGAAAACCGGGAACCTCTGTAAGGTAGAAATATTTAATTTGTGTATTTTCTAGCTCATTCAGCGGCCTAATCTCAAAGAGTAAACGGCGGAAATTTACTCCTATTTGACACGGTCTACTCCTAAGAACCATGATATATCATCTAACCAAGGCAGTTCACTCCTCCTCCCCGGTAGACCCGCTCTTAATCCTATAAGTTTTCTTTGCCCAATGTAATAATATCCTTTGTTTTGCAACTATTGTGTAACTAAGAGATAAACCGGAAATATCTGAAAATATATTACCAATTAAAACGTTTATCAGCCCATGACGAGTAAACAAATTTATTTTAACGCTGTTTTTAAGTACAACTTGCATATTTTCTTAATCCATAATACCGATATGAAAATATCGGAATGTTCTGATAAGTAATAAAAATTATTTTGTTTCTTGATGATTTATTTCTAATCGTTAAGAGGTCTGATGCTTTAAGCGGACAAGAACAACAACATTTTTTTTAATTAGGTCGGTACGTAGGTAAAAATATTTTTCGCTGACATGATATTCTTTTTTTTACAAAATGTGAGAGTTTAAAGAATATAAATACATTTTAATGGTTCCATTATGACTTTACTCTACGGAAGTCTACCTGCAGAGTACCGTAAACCATAGGCGTATTTGGAGCGGGACAAATTCCGATAAAGGGAAGTATAAATATTCTGTCTGTTATAATTATTCAGGTATCGGCATAATGGTGCATGTTTCCCACAATAGGACAATTAACTGTAATCAATTTTTGAGGTCACTTTACTAAGTTGAGTTAGGGGTATCAAGTATAATTAATCAGATATGTATAAATATAGTGCAGTGAATTATTTTTGCCTATCACCGCCACCATCAAGTCCACCAAAATCATCAGCAGCTGCCTTCAACGCCACCTTAACTTGTTAGTCCCCTGGTTCGAACATTGGAAAATACAACTCAATCCAGCCAAAAACCAAGCCATCATGTCCAGCAAATTTTCCAGCACTACGGCGGCAAGCCTTACTCTTCAAGGCACCAGACTTCAAAAGACCAACAGCATCAAGAACCTTGCCCTCCACTACGACAAGCGGCTAGTATAGAAGGACCAGGTCACCACCTCCACCACCAAAGCTAATCAGCTTCTCGGCAAGCGGTACCTTCTTGTAAATAAATCCAGTAAATTGTTAATACGCAACAAGTTGACAATTTAGGAAGTGATCATCAGCCTCACCTATTCCAGTCCGGCATGGTGTCAAACGTCCCGCACATATAGATCCTTCCTCCAGTGCGTTCACAACAAGGCCCTCCGAATTATCGCCAAAGCCCCATGGCTCGTCCGTTACACCCAGATTCATCGAGAACTCGAAATGCCCACAATTCGGGAGTTCATGAGCAACGCTCGGCTCAAATTCTTGGATAAGGCCACCCGAACCCAGATATCACTACCTAAGACGTTCCGACCCCCCAGAACATGATTAGCTTTAAGTTAATTTTAAATTAATTTTAAGTTTATACTTATCAAATATCTTAAGTTGTCTCTCACCACATTTTATATAAAACCTATTGCGTAGGATAAGTTATCTAGGTTACTGACATTAAATATCTTAAAACACAAATGTATAACCATGATTAGTTCACCTCAATATAAACTCCTGGACAAAATTAACGCAACAATCTGAAAATTAATTTATCTTTTTCTTATGTCAGGTTTAAAGTTTATCGAGTATTTGAATAGTAGGCTATGCATATTTTGTTTCGTTGTTCATGACAGAAATCAAAACAAATCGTTTAGATTTACAGTTTTAAAGAATTTTTTAGAAGATAAACAATTTTCTGTAATAATGTGATAGATTTTCTTTAAAAGTAAGCTTATAAATTGTTCCGTTTTTCAAAGTAATACGTTTTTGTGGTAGTCTGTTTTATTTTTGACCCCGAAGAATTAGATAAACGAATCGAACAAGGAATTTAACTGAACACGAGGTAGTGCGAGCCTCAGTTTTATTGGACGAGGGATATTGTCAGAGTTATCTTGCCAATTTGTTAGGCAAACATCGTTCCACAATAAGTCGTATGGTAAGACGCTTGAATGAAGTAGGAACTTATTCTAGAAGGTTAGGGCAAGGGCGAAAACGATGCACTAGCGACCTAGATGAACGTTTTATAAGACAATATGCTTTAAGAAAGAGGACTGTCACTAGTTCTATAATAAGAAACGAACTCGAAGCTGTTCGCAATGTCACAATTTCTTCTAAAACAGTTAGAAGACGGTTAAATGAAGCTGGATTAAACAGTAGGAGACCAGCCACTGCGCCCTTGCTTACTAGAGAGAACAGAGTTGCCAGGTTACGTTTTGCTCGAAATCACGAAAACTGGCCTGTGGATGATTGGAAACAAGTTTTCTTCCAGATGAAACTAGGGTTAGTCTAAAACATCCAGATGGTCGTGAGCCAGTATGGCGAAGACCAGGAGAGAGGTTTGCTCCTTGCAATATCTCTGCAGGGATTCCATTCGGCGGTGGCTTTGTTATGTTCTGGGGTGGCATCTGCTCGCACAGAGTTAGTTCCTGTCCGTACGAGATCCATGAATGCTGACTATCTTGAGAATATTGTAATAGAACATGTGATGCCTTTCGGTCCTTTTGTGGGGCCCAATTTCCCGTTTATGCAAGACAACGCTCGACCTCACGTGGCTAGGGAGGTACTCGATTATCTTAATCAAGTTGATATACCGATTATGCAATGGCCACCAAAAAGCCCGGATCTGAATCCGATAGAACATGTATGGGATCATCTTAAGAAAAATGTGAAACGTCATATACCTGCACCTAGAAACCTGAGGGAACTTGAAAATGCAGTTATCACAGAATGGGAGCAAATTCCTCAAGATTTTATCCAAAATTTAATTAGAAGCATGCCTAGGTGCATAATCGCTGTCATCCAAAGTAGAGGAGGCAACACACGCTACTAGTGTCCCAGTTACACCATTAATTATGCTACTAGTGTCCCAGTTTATTTTTTTCATTATTACATAATTTCAACGATTTTGTTATTAGGTCTTAAGAATAATTTTAATTCGAATCTTATAGAGAAATTTGGTAGATAATTCACTTTTAAAGTATTCGAATAAGTTTTTTTCTAACTTTTAGTGTAACCAATGTTCATAAAAAATTATTAAAATTAATTCATTATAGAGATTTGTATGATTTAATATATTTTTGCGTTAACTTTGTCCAGGAGTGTATAACAGTTATAGGTTTAACCTCTCTAATTATCAATAAAAGAGTATAGATTATTTAGTGTCGCATTTGCTTGTAACTTTCGGTGCTAGTATCCAAAATGATGGCGATTGGTCTTAAGATGAATAAAAGTAACATAAAAATATTCACCAACACTAGTAACAAAAAATTACTACGACGAGAGACAGTGTCTCAGATGAAATTTTAATAAGAATGAGGCTAGGATGATGCGCATTCGAGAAATTAAGTTATATATTCAAAGATAAAGCTATTCCAAATAAGTTAAAGGCTAAAGTTTACGATCAGTGCATCCTATCCGTAATTACATATGGCGGTGAAAGTTGGACACTGAATAAAGCCGATATTAAAAAACTAGCTCGGACCGAGAGAGCACACGAAAGATCATCTGATCGAGATAAAACTTAAAGATACAAAAAGAAACAAGTGGATGCGTGAACAAACAAAATTAAAGGATATTATAGGGCACGTAGAAATGGTAACGGGCTGGACGTGTAGCACGCACGATTGATGATCGATAGACTAAGCGAACATTAGAATGGAGACCACGAGAACAGAAAAGGAGCGTAGGACGTTTTAAAACAAATGGCGGGATGATATACAGAGGGTTGAGGGCATTGGGTGGATGACAATAGCTGCAAATAGATTGAGATGGAAATTCAGGGGGAAGACCTACATCCAGCGTTGGATAGAACTAGGCTTATAGTAATATAGTGATAGTGATACAAACTGTATTCGTTTAATCCAAAATGTTGTAAAGGAGTTCTTAATTTAAAAGCATAATTCACTTGTTCATCAAGATCCCCTAACGACTGCACGAAGTTTAGTTTCAAAATGTACGAATATGACGGAAGTAATTTTACAATTCACAGACTTTTTGGGGAAAAGAAAAGTGGAACCGTGAACAAGCCTAAATCGTCTCCAGGAAGAAAATCATTAGATATTGGTGACTATTCGAAAAAATAGTAAGAAGCTACATTCATGCATTTTATTTCAGGAAAGAAATACCAATTGTTGATAAGAATTATCAAGGAAGACGAGAATCTGCTGGCAAAATGTGTAAAGTACGGAAGGAAATGAATTTCTGTTAGACAAAGCAAAATCGGCAGTTAATAATTATTGACAGAGAAGAAATAATTTATTGGAGAAGACAGTATTTGCGAGACTTTAGAAAATACCGCAGAGGAGGCAAAAACATATTTTACCTGGACGAAACCTGGCTCAGTGAAGGACCCACAATAAAAAAATGTGGCAAAATAAGTACATTACAAGTGCTCGTCAAACATTCTTAGAGGGATTGTCAACAAGTTTAAAACCTTCAGCCGATAAGTATCGCAGACTTATTATTACCAATGTTAGAGGCGTTCATAGCTTTATAGAAGGAGGTCTGCTTCACTTTGAATCGAAATCTACGAAAAATTACCATGAAGAAATGACAGCAGATGTGTGAAGAAATCCTAAATGATATAATTAATTCCGGAAAACTATGGTGTTGTTTTGGACACCGGTTATTATTACCGGCTGGTGGAAAAATTGCTGACAATTTCTGAGAAAAAAAAGCGGTATTACAGGTTGATCGTCACAAAAACACATTCCTTTTATGAACGATTTACTAAAATCATTAATGAAAAAAGGATAATTTAAGAAACATGCCATTGACGGAATGGCTTAATAACGTGGAACATTTGTACTTGGACACTACCACTGCACCACTATGAATTACATCTCAACCTATATCAGCACAACTAAAAGGATCCGTAGTTCGGAACAATTCAACATTTAAACTAAAAGAAGTACGTGAACTCATCATATCGTTACCAAAAATGAGCAGCGAGGATTGGGTAAATGCCATAAATTACATTGTTAAAGAAGAACAAAAAATGTGAGACCTCGATATCCTTTTGGAACAAGTTGTACAACTCCTTACTATTTCAACCGACAGACATTCTGACGACTCTGGATGTTACCAAAGATGATTTTTAAGTAAATTTTTTTTTTTCATATTTTTATGATTTATTACCATCGTTATATTGAACAATGGAAAATGAAACCACGGGATATATTTCTTGGAACTTCATTTAATCAATATCTCTCAAGATAATTAGTCTATTTTATTTATGGAAGAAATGAGGGGATTTGAAACGTAATTCGTTTTTTTAGACTTTCTACTTCGCATGATTCTATTAACTTGATCAGGGAATAACTACGCGAATAATATACTTTGTTTAATGATTAAGTAGTGATTGTAATGTTTAAAACTTGATTTTTTAATTTCCTTTATCGACAATTGTGAAGATTTTTATTATTATAAAGAAACTTTTGTATATTTTTGGCGATACCGATCGTCTGAACAAGATCATACACTATTTTTTTACTGCCTATATATTCTAACTCGACATTGTAGGTACTAATATTTGAATACATCCCCGATCCAATAAGCATAATGGTTATATATACACTACCTCAGAAAGTATTTGCCCAACTAGAAATTTCAATGTAACTGCCAAAATTTAAAACCTAATTAAACCCTTTTATTATATTAGGTAAATTTAATTGTTCTTAACAAGTGTCCCTCATAAAATAATTTAGATAAGCCTTTTTAGTGAAATCAGAAATTAAAAACCAATTCGAACAATTTCCAAGTTTTGCATGATAATCGTTTTGAGGCGATTTCTGAGAATTCCAGTTGAAGTAAGAACTCATTTCAAGTTTCTAGGGATTATGGAAATTCCTAGTGACATTTTATGATAAAAAATATGCTATAAATACCATTGCCCTTTTGGAAATTAACCATTTGCAAACAGTACTTTGTCATTGATACAGGCTCAATTGTGTTGTGAAATGCCAAAAACGAAAGAAGTTTCCGTTGAGAATCGGGCTTTGATAATTGCGAGACATCAAAATGGTCACTCGAGTCGACAAATCGCGAGTGATATACGGATGCCAAGGAGAATGGTGGACTACATCGTAAAAAAAATTTCTGCGGGACATGTTATTCCAACCAAAAACGTTCAGGGAGACCTCGAAAAACGACTCCCGTTGAAGACAGAGCTATAAATGTCCAGCAGACGTAATCGCCGCCTAACCGCACCAGAAATCACGGCTCAAGTAAACCTAGAGTGGCTCATCCCCATCAGCGTGACAACCGTGAAGAACAGGTTAGCAGAAGGTGGACTACACGGGAGACTTGCAGTGAGAAAACCACTTCTTAGGCAAGTGAATAAACGTAAAGGATTAGAATGGGCCTGAGAAATGAAAATTGGATATCAGAACAATGGAATTCCGTTCTTTGGAGCGACGAATCTAAATTCGAAATTTTCGGTTCAAATCGACGAGTTTACGTGCGGCGGTCAGCTGGAGAGAGGATGTTGGAAGCCTGTCAATTGCCTACAGTAAAACATGGTGGAGGTTCAGCAATGGTTTGGGGTTGTTTTGGCAACGGTAAAGTTGGAAAAATCGGATAGATGGATTCATGCGAAAAGAACAGTATCAAGAAATTTTGCTAACTCAAATGCTTCCTTCTGGAAGAGATATTTTTCAGGGGAAATTTATTTTTCAGCATGACAACGACCCTAAACTTTTAGACCAATGGAAATCCGATCACATATATATATATATATATATATATATATATATATATATATATATATATATATACATATTATATATATATATATATATATATATATATATATATATATATATATATATATATATATATATATATATATATATATATATATATATATATATATATATATATATATATATATATATATATATATATATATATATATATATATATATATATATATATATATATATATATATATATATATATATATATATATATATACTTCTGGTAAAAAAATGAGCATGCATCGATATATACTTAAGAGTATTTACTATTTTATGAATGCTAGGGTTTGTATTATTCGTTGAAGGCGTGAAAATCAGTTATAATTGAATTTTATCTTGCTAGAAATTTTGGGAACAAACTTTGTTTTGTAATTATCTGATTTAATGTTACTGTTATCAAAAAATTGTATATTACCTTTTTTGTAGAGAATTTTGTGTTCTACAACTTTGTTTTATATATATTTTCGAAAATCGGAACTGTTCAAGAGATATTTCAAGAAAACGCTTTTTTTTTCGATTTTTCCGGCATTTTTTTCCGATTTTTTCCGGCCTCGCTAGAGGGTAGAATATTTTTTTTCCTCTTCTACTCTAGAAATACTATCTAGTTCAGCAATAACTTTTAACTTCGAGATTATTGTCATGTTCACCCTTTGATTCTGCTCTGGCGACTGAACTATATATAAACTATTTTAGATTGGGTCCCTTAAAAAGGTTATCGCGTTTCAAATTGTTGCTTTGATACCAAGAGTGCTATATTAGTGGTAATGTGGGATAGGTAAGCTTTAGTCCGCTATTTTGGGTCTTCAAGTACCTAAAACTGACATATTAACGTGAGTACTGCATCTATTTTTTAATTAATGGTTAATTAATTAATCATAATTTCATCACAGTACATGATATCAAATTAATAGCTCTTATTAATTCTTCTTGTAGTTTCAGCAATGTAATTAAAAAATAAATTAAAACCTACTACTATTACTAATTTTTCATTATTTATTACTTGACTTCATTCACTAAAAAGATTTAACTTTAAAACTTGCCTAATTAGACAATGGGTTTATTTGGGTAAATGCAAAGCTGAACTGAGCTAAAATATTAAAATTGGCGGGACAAGAACCGGAGGACCATGTTAATTTCTTAGATGTACAAATTAATTCTGTGTCCCTAATTTTCGCAGACTACAAAACCTATTCCACCTGGAATTTTTCCCGATTCTATGGTCATTGTAAAGTGTAATGTTTTGACTTTAAAATGATTTGTAGTACTTGATGCTATTATGAACAAAAATGGAAAAATTAGTTGTAGACACGATGTCGTTCAAAAAGTAATATACGAAACACCGTCATCTTCTGACATTTCAACTTTAAATAACCGGTCAAGTGCAAGTTGAACTTGTGCAATTCGTGTTCCGTACATTGATTACTTTTAAATTAAAATTTTTTGTTAAGAAGGTATAAAATGGCCAGTGACTTCACAAACTACACCCCAACAAAGTTTGTTTCCAATTTTTATTGGAAACTGATAACCTTGAAATTTTTGTTTTTTTATGTACCAGATAAATTATTAAAGGTAATGCACTCGTGATAATTTTCGTTCAATCTACACCCTGTAGAGAATATTCCAGAATTTTTCAAAAATTTTTTCATCAGTACTTTTTTGGAGATAAGGGGGGGACAGCGATTTTTCGCACTTTTTTAATAATAATGCAAAGAGAATTGTGCGCAAGTATTACATTATATATTTTTTTGAGCTAGTCTTTGTACAAGCTTCCATTTGATAGCTCACTCGATGACCTGGTAAAAAAAAATCACCCCCTAAAACTAACCCCTTAAGTCAAAATTTAACTTTCAAAACTGCACGGCTCTGATGAGGCCATCAATTCCTATATCAGTGCCAAATTTCAACTTTCTATGTTAAATAGTTTCGGAGAAAATCGGGTGTGACAGATAGACAGATGGACACCGAAGTGATCTTCTAAGTGTTCCGTACGGAACACTAAAAACGCAATTAAGGCGAAATAAATGGTTTGTTTCGCTTTGAATGAAAACGCTGGGTCATGCAGCACGTGTAAACTCGAGCTGGAACTTTTCCCGAGATGACCGAGTAAGCTATGTCTTAGCTAGAGAGGATCCGAGTCCAGATAGGCTCTTTGCGAAAACAAAAGCAGATGCTCTGATACTGTTCTCTACTTGTTCTCCAAGTTCAAAGAACTTTTTACTCAAAATCGTTACTTGCTATGAAAAGTGGATATTGTGAGATAATTTTAAGAGGCAAAAATTATAAGTTTGATTAGGTGAGCTCTCGACACGCACAGCGAAACCAAACAGCTATGGTAAAAAAGTATTGCCATGCATTTGGTGGAATTAGAGTGATTCGATCTGTCCAGAGCTGGTGAGCTCCATTGACATCAACTCAGCAGTGTTTGTGATGTACTTGAAGAAAAAAAGGCCTTTGCTCATTTGAACAGGTCCAGGAAAGAATGACGTGATGTGATGAATTCATCGTATCAAAACAACTATCATTTTTTCGATCTGAAATCCGACAATTGTGTGAGCAATGGTAAAAATGTGTCGAAAGCGAAGAAAATTACTTTGACGACTGAGTTTGTATTCGTTTTTATATAAATATCGGTTAAATTTGGTCTATAAAGACACATCATTAATTTATATACCTAATGATATTAACCCGCGAAAAATGATAAAAATGATGTTGAATTTCAAAAAATACTAACGTCCTTACCTATTGTAAGGTCATATAGATTTTATTTTAAATTTTCTTATCTAAACATTTCTTTAATGACATTTGTAACACGTGATTTTTGTATCACTCACCCCCTGGCACAATAGAGATTAAATCCTTTCTGTATCAGGGAGATATGGACAAGGATTTCATATCTGGCAACGTTGCCTAAGTGTCATATCATACTGTTGTTTTATTGCGCGACAAGTTTTCGACAACGTGGTAGTGACGCCAAGAACATTAATGTATTTCTACAATAAATATTCCCGGTGTGTAAGCTGCCTGCCTTAGCAACAGCACTCGGTTTTCCCAAGCGATCACCCACCAAAGTACTAATCAAGGTCGGTGTAGGTTAAGTTCGACGATCGCGTGTCGTCAATCAAATCGATAAGATCTTTATTACATATAAAATTTCTTAAACGAACAATTCTTTCTTTAGTGCTACAAATACAATTTATTTTAATAACATATTCATTTGTAATATCCTTACGGGGACTGATGTTTTGCAATACTTGGTAGGTTTTAGTACCGTTTGTTCTAATTTAGTACCCTGTTCCCACGTGCCGCCAAGCTGAAGTAACCAGATACCAAATAATGGAATAACGTTTTTAGTGTTGTACGGAACACTTATAAGATCACCTCAGTGTCTGTCTCTCCATCTGTCACCCGATTTTCTCCGAAACTATTTGACGTAAAAAGTTGAAA
>CM032453.1:54557699-54588750 GCA_019049505.1 Pachyrhynchus sulphureomaculatus
AATGGCATTGACTCCGAATCCGAATCACATCAAGGATCACTCTCGAAAGCAATATATTGGGAAGATTTTGTAGTTTTTTGACAACCTGAAGTTGAAGGTCTTGCTAGAGCTGCATTTATATCCTCTTTACTAATTTCTCGACCAGGTGGTACATTTATCCGCTTTCGTTTTCCTTTTTTGTTATTTTCCTGAGGGTTTCTGTTTTCTTTTAAGAAATCCAATAAAGATTGATCAAGCATAGTAGTTAACCTGTTTCTTCATCACTCCTCATATGATTTGGTAAACGTTCGATGACTTCTTGCGGATTGAACGGAACTATTTCACATCCTCGAAATCCAGAAAGAATATTTGCTTCGGACTTAGCTTGAATGAACTGCCGGGTTCTTTGCAATAGCTGTGGAAAGTCTGATTTCTGAAAAAGCACCTTTCCTCTATTTCCATTCCGTCAATATTTTTTCGCCAACCCTTCTTTAAAGGCCCGAAAAAAAACGACACATCAAGGGGTTGACACAGATGTGTCGAGTTTGGGTGGCAACAAAAATGAATTTTATATCATTTTTATGACATTCCTCTATAACTTTTATGGTTAAATGGCTGGAAAGGTTATCTCCAATCAGTAGCTTGGTTCCTTCCTTGTTTCGAAAATATGGCAGTAGTATTTTACTAAACCACTGGTAAAACGTTGCTGCCTCGAACCAGCCCGACTTACTAATGCTATATTCACATCCAGGAGGACCATTTTCCTCCCATTATCTTGATATCGATGCTTAGCCTTGTACACAACAAAGGTGGTAAAAGTTCTCCAGTGTTTTACACCGCGTTTACAAACGACCTTGGCTTTACCAGGATCATCGCTAAAATTGGTCTCGTCATAGTTAACAATGTTTGCTGCATCAATATTCTCTAATGCTTTTTTTAGTTCCGTAAAATATTCAGTTATAGTTTGGACAGAAATTTGCGCACGAAAGCCGTTTTATATTTTGGCTTAATCTTACAGTTAATTCTTTATGACGAGACAGAAAGGATTTTGTCCAATCGCGTCCGGGCATATTGTCATGGAATTTTTCAATATTAACACCTTTCTATTCAAGTATTGTTTTACTATTTCTCTGATATCATACTCAGTTAGTGGAAATCCCCATTCACAGGCACTTTGTATTAACAAAACTAGACGATTTTTTTCGACAACATTAAGAACACTTTGACCTCCTGCTTTTTTTGTATGTTTTTCATTGACACCGTTGCTTATGGTCGATTTTGGAACATCATAGAATTCTGACGCTTTTCTTAAAGACTTTGTTCGGTTTTTAACTTCTTCTATAGCTTTTTTTTAGGTTATCTTGATTGTAGTTCTGATAACTACGGCCGCCTAACACTTTTCTATACTTTCGTGGCATTGTCCAAAGTCACTCCCTAAAAGACAATTTTTTTTGTTACGGGCCTGTATAAAAAAAACTATTCTCGAAAAAAAATTTAATTTCGTTGTCAAATGATTTCTAAATAGTTGTAATACTAAGTAAAATGGTGCAGATTTAAAGTAGTTCTGTGCAGAATACTTACTTTTTCACTATTTTTGTAATCACTAAATTCAGTTTTTCCAGTAAAAGCGTAGCACGTGGCGAAGTTTAGCTTGCAGCGCGACCCCACCGCCACCGTGGTTGAAAGAATACTGGCAAGTATGAGCTTGCATTAAAACAGTGACGATAAAATACGAATAAGAAGTAGCGAACTACCGATTGTCCAAAGTCACCTCCACCTGTCCGAAGTCACCCCGTTTGACGGTATTCACTTAATAACTTTTAAAATATTTTTTTAAATATAAAGGGTGTTTTTTATAGAGGTATAGAACTTTGAAATGGAATAAAAACAAAGATGAATTTTTTAAATTGACATGAAATTTACTTTATTCGAAAGATAATCTTCTGGCATTATAATTTAAATATGACTTCTGGCATATGACCGCCACGGCTGGCTCGGACGTAGTCTAATCTGGAGGTCCAATTTTCGATGACTTTTTCCAACATTAGTGGCCGTATGTCGGCAATAACGCGGCGAATGTTGTCCTCCAAGTGGTCAATCGTTTCGGGCTTATCGGCGTAGACTAGCGACTTCACATATCCCCACAGAAAATAGTCTAGCGGCGTTAAATCGCACGATCTTGGAGGCCAATTCACGGGTCCGAAACGTGAAAAACTATGCGGTTACCAAACGTTTCCTTCAATAAATCAATTGTGGCACGAGCTGTGTGACATGTTGCGCCGTCTTGTTGAAACCACAGCTCCTGCACATCATGGTTGTTCAATTGATGAACGAAAAAGTCAGTAATCATGGCTCTATAGCGGTCACCATTGACTGTAACGTTCTGACCAGCATCGTTTTTAAAGAAGTACGGACCAATGATTCCACCAGCCCATAAAGCACACCAAACAGTCAGTTTTTCTGGATGTAACGGTGTCTCAACTTACACTTGAGGATTATCATCACTCCAAATACGGCAGTTTGGTTTATTGACGTATCCATTCAAAACAAAAGTGAGCTTCATCGCTAAACAAAATTCGCTTATGAAAATCGGGATCAACGGCAATCTTGTTTTGGGCCCATTCACCGAATCTACGCCTTGCTAGGTGATCGTGTGGCTTCAATTGTTGCACGAGTTGGATTTTGTAAGCACGCAAACCAAGATCTTTCCGCAAAATCTTCCATAAAGTGGATGGACAACATATCCAATTCCTGTGCACGATGGCGGATAGACTGATTCGGGTCTTCCTCTACGGTACGCTCTACAGCAGCAATGACTTCTTCTGTAAGCACTGTACGACGTCTCTGTGGATGCGTATTATCATTTAGAGTAAACGTGGTGCGAAAACGTTCCATAGTTAATCGAATTAATTGCTCTGATGGCCGACTATGTTGACCGTAAAATGGACGTAGTGCGCGATACGTATTTCGAACAGAACCATGATTTTCAAAATAAATTTGCACAATTTTTCAAGCGTTGTTCAGGCGTCAGTCTATTCATGTTGAAATGCCAAACCAAACTAAACATAAATCACTTGACAGCTGACAAAATGGCCGCCAGTTAAAAAAAGTGTTGCCAACTTAAAGTTTTATACCTCTATAAAAAACACCCTTTACATAGTTTTTGCTGCACCCAGCTGTATGAAACTCCTAAAAACAGAAACAATCACGCATCACGTTTTTCTAATATGACACAAACCTTATTTTTTTAAATGGTGTATATTATTTTTACAATTTTATATAACTTTTAATTATAGCAACGCCAATATCTATTTTTATGCTATTATTGTGCAAAACAAGGGAGAAAAAGGGTTTGTCTAACTTAAACGAAGTTAGCTGTATACGTTTGATAATAACGCAGTTGTCAATGGCATTAACTTATGTTAAGAATATTAATAGTAATTTCTCGGAGAGTGAAGAACGGGCTGCATATTTATTAAAAATGATTACAAAATGCATTTACACGACTTTATGGAAGGGAAGGAAGAATCCCTAGCTTAAATACATTTCCAAGAGTATATAACCACATTTTAACTGAGACAAACGCTTACACGGAAAAAAGGACTACATAAGTGTACGAACATAGGAAACTCTTTTGCATTTTCAAGGTATCTTACTATTATGAAAATTAAATGAAAACCAATATTTACTATTTTTCCCTTCTTTGTACTGTTATTTTCCTTTCTTTCAGCATTATTTTAATTAAGATGTGCTTTTATATTCCTGTAAATGTACCATATTTAGGATAGAAATTCTTTTTAGTGTTCCGTACGGAACACTTATAAGATCACCTCGGTGTCTGTCCGTTTGTTACACCCGATTTTCTCCGAAACTATTTGACGTAGAAAGTTGAAATTTGACACTAATATAGAAATTGATGGCCTCATCAGAGCCGTGTAGTATTGAAAGTTAAATTTTGACCTAAAGGGTTAGTTTTGGGGGGTGAAATCGGAAGTGAAAAAAAAATTACCAGGTCATCGAGCGAGGTGTCAAATGTGAGCTTGTAAAAACACGAGTTCAAAAATATATATCATGTAATATTTGCGCACACTTTTCTTTGTATTATTTTAAAAAAATTGCGAAAAATCGCTGTTCCCCCCTTATCTTAAAAAGTACTGATCAAAAAATTTTGAAAAAATTTCTGGAATATTCTCTACAGATTGAGCGAAAATTATCACACGTGCATTATCTTTAAAAACTTATCTGGTATATAAAAAAACAAAAATTTCAAGGTCGTCAGTTCTCAGTAAAGATAGGAAAAAAAACTTTGGTGAAAACTCATTTGGAGTATGTTTTGTGAAGTCATTGATCATTTTATACCTCCGTAATAAACAATTTTATTTTAAAAGCAACCAACGTACGGAACACTAATTGCGCAAGTCCGACTTGCACTTGGTCGGTTATTTATTTTTCATAAGATCTTGTATATGTTGTGCTTGCTTTTTGTAATCACTTCTAATAAAAATTTCGTGTAAAATCAACCTCGTTTCAGGGAATCTAGATTACCAAAAATAGATTCCCATTTGAGTCGGCCTGTTTGTCTGTCGGTCGGTTGGAACGATAAATGTCTAGCGAAATAAGATATCAGTTTTAAAGAGTGACCGCAAAATTAGCCCGTTTTTGCAACCTCCATAACTTTGAGAGAAAAAAAGCAAACTTAACTTAAAACGTCTTAAATTAGAGCTAATTAAAAATCTAGGACATATTTTTCCATTTTTTTATTTAAGTGTAACTACCCCCTATTTTGGGGTGGTTATAGTTGGGAGATAAATTTTGATGCATAAAGCTCACACGGTATCAGCGCAGTATTTTTCGTATTTTTCTGGATTTTTCCCTAGCGTTAGGAGTCAATTTTTTTCGATTTAATGATATTGAAGCGCGTTTTAACCTTCTGGCAGAGGGTTGTTATTGTTTAGCAATAAGCTCTGGAGACATAGGTCGCGCGGTAACTTCTAAGTATTTTTCTTAGTTTTCTGGATTTTTAGTGTTCCGTACGGAACACTTATAAGATCACTTCGGTGTCTGTCTGTCTGTCTGTCCTACCCGATTTTATCCGAAACTATTTGACATAGAAAGTTGAAATTTGGTAACAAATATAGGAATTGATGGCCTCATCAGAGCCATGTAGTCTTAGAGTTAAATTTTGACTTAAGGGGTTAGTTTTTGGGGGGTGAAATCGGAAGTGAAAAAAAAAAAAAATTTTTTTACTAGGTCATCGAGTGTGGTGTCAAATGAAAGCTTGTGAAAACACGAGTAAAATATATATATATATATATATATATATATATATATATATATATATATTATATATATTATATATAAATATAATGTAATACTTGCGCGCACTTTTTTCTTTGTATTATTTTTAAAAAATCGCGAAAAAATCGTTGTCCCCCCCGCCTTATCTCAAAAAATTTTGAAAAAAATTCTGGAATATTCTCCACGGGGTGTAGATTGAACGAAAATTATCACGAGTGCATTACCTTTAATAATTTATCTGGTATACGAGGCTGGTTTGAAAAGTCCGTGCAAAAATAAAAACTACTTATGTGTTTGGGTAAACCTTTTTTATTTTTCGACATAGTCTCCTTTTAGGCTTATACACTTCGTCCAACGATGTTCTAGTTTGTTGATCCCTTCCGAATAATAGGATTTGTCCAAGTCTGCAAAATATCCATTAGTGTCTGCAATCACCTCCTCGTTTGAATAAAATCTTTGTCCCGCCAGCCATTTCTTCAAATTGGGGAACAAATAGTAGTCCGAGGGAACGTTCAGCGTCACTTGTGCCCATATGGCCAGTCCCAAAATTTTGAAACCACTTATAAACTGTTCTAATCGAAGGTGCAGAGTCACCATAATGTTTATCAAGCTTCTCTTTAGTCTCCTGAGGCGTTTTGCCTTTCATAAAGTAATGTTTAATCACCACACGAAATTCTTTTTCGTCCATTTCTTGAAAATCACTCAACTTCCTTGATTCACACGAATGCCAAACACAAAGAAATAGACCAATATGGCTGAAACTTGGTGTGCGTTCATTCAAGAGATGCTACTAACTAAACATGACCTCGATACGCGCCGGTGGTGCCATCTCTCGGACTTTGCACGGACTTTTCAAACCAGCCTCGTATAAAAAAAAACAAAAATTTCAAGGTGATCAGATTTTAGGAAAGATTGGAAACAAAACTTTGTTGACAACTCATTTGGGGTGTGTTTTGTGAAGTCACTGATCATTTTATACTTCTGTAACAAAATTTTTTATTTTTAAAAGCAATCAACGTACGGAACACTAATTGCGCAAGTTCAACTTGCACTTAACCGGTTATTTCCCATAGTGAGAAGTCATTTTTTACATTATAACGGTAGTGAAACGCCCCTTTTAGGTGGCTACCGGAGGAATCCGAATTTTGATTCGCAATATCCCTTTGGGGAAGACAGTGAAAAGGTTGGAAGTCGACAAATTTTATATAGTTTCACTAGTATTATGAAACTCTTTACTCTTTTCACTTTTGTTTTATAATTAATATCTCACAATAATGTGTCTAATTATTTAAAATTTCGAGATGTAGTACGTGGATTAAGTTATTCTTTAACGTAAGGAACTGAAATTCAATATTTATTTTGTTACTGCATGTTTGCGACGGAAGAGCTGGACGAATCACTTTAAATTTTTTTCTTTAATTTGTAGAAACATGGCCCCTCAGTATAAACTTACCTACTTTGACCTAACAGGTCTTGGAGAACCAATTAGATTCCTATTAAGCTATGGAGGACTTGAATTTATAGACAAACGTGTACCAAAGGAAGAATGGCCTGCCTTGAAACCAAGTAAGTAAGGACAACATTTAAAGGATCCCTTAAACCAACGCACGGTGGGGCCACTGTGCAACTCAAAATTCCGGCGGCCTTTGAATTTTTAAGATATTGCATTAATTTTTTTTTTAAATACTCGCTATATATAGCGCTTCAACTTTTTTTTTAAATTTGGTTGAAAGATGAATCTCTTTAGAGAATTTCTCCCAGTGATTTATCTTTATCTGTTGTATTTGATTATTAGTTCTATTTCTTATCTCTTTATACCTTTCGTATTTTGCTTGCAATCTGTTATTGATATCTTCAAGTAGGCATCCCTCTTCTCTTTTGCAGTTTCCTTGACTTCGCTCGTGAACCATGGTTTATTATTTCATTCTGCGTTTAAGTTTACTTGTCTTGTTCCTATAGCTTCGGTTGCTGCAGCGGTTATGTTCGTTTTGATTTTCGTCCATGTCCTTTCTACGTCGTCATCACTTGTAATCGCATTAATAGCTATTTTATCTTTGAGTCTGCGTTCGTACAAATCTTTAGTGCTTACCACTTTTAATGATTCAATGTTGAATTTAGAGACAATGTTTGGTGGTTTCTTTTCGGGGTATGGTCTGTGCTCGATATTTAGATAAAACAAGTCCATATTGTGTGCCGACATTTGCAGATGACAGTACGCGAACATCAATTATTGTGTTGGGATGTATTTTCTTATTCGTGATTATATAGTCTATAATCGACCTTTGATTTCTCGTGTTTGCAAAAGTATATTTATGTTGTTCTTTGTGTGTGCATGCTGCATATTGATACAAGCAAGTTTCCATTTTCATTAGTTTCATCCTCATTTAAACCTTGCATAACTCCTGGTATGATATTGTTACCAATTCTTGCATTGAAGTCTCCCATAATAAATATTTTTTATTTTTGATATTGGCCTGTTCTCTCTACGCCAGGCTAGAAACTTATCGATACGCCCTGGTATATTAGTAAATATACTATCATTGCTTTGACTAAATTTTGACTAGAGGAGCGATATCTATTAAAATCTAACTAGAACCTAACTAATTCACACAAACTATATTAAAATTATCCATTCGGTGTAAATTTAAATTCCCCATTTACTATTGGTCGTAAATATTTGTCATTATTCTGTGCATAAAATTATTGTTAGTTCAGATTAAATATTGTCAGTGACGTCTGTTTAAAATCAACGCATATTATTTTTTCGATGTTTTGATATTACTAAACCAATTAATAAATATAGTAGAAAACTTGGAGAGATGATGTGAAGAAAACCTATTTACTCCAGACATCATTTAAACTACTACTGACAACACCACAATTCGTAAATCAATCAGTGATAATGAATTGGCATATCGAGCTATATTGCTAAGTCGTCCAGAATATAGGCACAATTCTGTATAAAAATGAACACATAATTTAATATCTAATGTTAATTAATCAAGTTCAGACGAAAGAGTAACAAAGATTTCTTCTCTTCTGGTCACTGATTTTTAAATTGGGTTTAGAGTTTCACTGTATGAACGAGTTATTTTTGCGAAAAACCTTTTCCACCCGGTCATCGTTTTTTAAATTAGGTTTAAGTTTTACTGTATCCTTGAATTATTTTTGTAAACAATCTTCTCCCCTCCTCCCTCCGTTATCGATTTTGACTTTACAGTATTGGGAAGAATCTGAACTTTTAGATGCAAGAGACTCTGCTCTCCGTTGTCAATTAACGCCTTCTATAAGTAGCATAATATATATATATATATATATATATATATATATATATATATATATATATATATATATATATATATATATAGGAGGGGAGGGAGGGAGGGAGGGAGGGAGGGAGGGAGGGGAGAGAGAGAGAGAGAGAGAGAGAGAGAGAGAATACTAATTGAATTTTTCTATTTTTAGGTACTCCTCTGGGCCAGATGCCTCTTCTCGAAGTAAATGGCAAAGTTTTGTATCAAAGCCTTGCAATAGTCAGGTATCTTGCTAACGTTGTCGGACTAGTCGGAAAAACTCCCCTAGAAAATTGGGAAATTGACGCTGTAGCTGACACCATAAATGAACTCAGGCAGAGTAGGTATTTCAGGAAATACAAGTTTTGTCGCTCACGTATAAAAAATTTGAATTCACACTGATACTTTGTTATATACGTTATAAAAAAAAAAATATTGTAATAAGAATAGATACTGGCTGTACAGCAACGTGAATGTGTCAGGTAAGATTATTACCCAGACAAGGGCAGTAGCAGTAAAATATTTATACGTATGTAATATACAGGGTGGCCCGTAAATAAGTTCAAATTTATTTAGCATATTGCACAGAGTATAATAAAGCCTAACCCTGGTCCTTGGAAACTAAGCATGTCTTTTGTTTGCGAAATTTTACAGAATAATGCTACGGCTATGAAATGGTAAAAATTAGAATTTCTGTATCATTTACCTAGTGTAAATAAGGCTCTGAAGGTCGAACTACTAAAAATGCGTTCGGGTGCCGGTTTGCAAGAATCTCTCTCAATATGTTTAAGCTCCGTAAATATGCTCAGAAATTCGGTACAACGCATTCTTCGTAAAGATTTATATCTGCACCCCTTCAAGATACAGTTGGTGTAAGATTTAAATACAGCTGATAGTGTTCAGAAGTTCAATTTCGTCAATTAAATTTTTGACCGCTTTTTATCGTATACTCGGACGAGGCGCATTTCTTTAATATATTTCGTCAAATTCCTTTAAAGTCACAGCTTGGGTAGCGATGGTCACGGAAACGACGTGCCGAGTAGTGATCAATACAAGAGTGCCTGGAAAGCAGCGGTTTACATTTAGATATCTTTAAGGGGTAATTTACCAATGTTTTGGTTTTTTATTATAAATATTAATTAATTATTAAAATTAAACTTTTGCATATTGTAAAAAAGTTTACAACAGATGGGAACCCTTTTACTTACTCTTACTTTGATTCTCATTGAAAAATTAAGAAATTTTTTGATTTTAAAAAAATCCTGAAAAAATATTTGGAACACCCGTGATTTTTAAATAATTTTATAATTTCAGAGGTCGCAGGTTGGTTCTTCGAATCAAACGAAGAATTAAAGAAGGAACTTGGAGAATCTCTAGAAAACGAAGTCTTGCCATTTTTATTATCCAAACTTGATTCTTGGGCAAAACAAAATGGTGGATACCTTGCCAATAAGAAGGTAATATTTTATAAAAATAGTTTTGTGAATTTTCGGCTTAAAATTTCGAAAAAGTATTACTTTCCTTAGGGATTTCATGGCTATAACCCCACTTTTTCACTTACTTTTCCTTATAGATTTAACAGTAATAGTATATGCCAGCATACTGACCAATTATTGAGTATTAAATAATTTTAACTTCAAAAGACACCACTTCTGGAATTGAAAACTACTTAGTTGGTACCTTATCGTTACAGGCCTATCACCTGAACGACAGTTCACCTGAAGACGTTTGATTTCTCACTTTTGTAGGCAGAGAATGCAGAGAAACGGAAACAAGCCTTCTCTCACGTGAACGTAAAGAACACGGAGAGTGCCGCCATTTTTAACCAGTGGAAAAGTTCAAATTTTTAAAATAATAACTTTAATTTAAATAAAATTTATGGTTTTGGATGTTTTAAAGTTAATAATTTCTATATATTTTTATTTTTTATGGTATTAACGAACAGGTATCTTTTTTTTCTTTTAATTCGGTACCAAAAACAATATTTTAAAATGAATTCTTTATTAGGAGTAGCTATTTTTTTTTTGCTGATATACTTCAAAAGATGATATATTCGTTATTTTTTCATATCACGCAATAGGGATTAATAAGTTTAACAAAACAAGAGAAAAAAAATGTTTACCAGGTGTACAAGTATGAAATGCGGATTTTTTTTCTAAAAAAACATGTTAAATTCGGAAGAATGATAAAAAGTGCTTTATTCAAAGTATCCTCCATCGCTTGTTATACATTTTTCCCATCTTTCGGGCAATTTGTGAATACCACGCCAGCAAAAATCTTCTCCTTTTGCTGCGAACCATTCATCGAGCCATTTTTTCACATCTTCGTACGAACCAAAGCGCTGCTCAGCAAGTGCGTGACCTATCGATGCAAGCAAGTGGTAATCGGAAGGAGCCAAGTTAGGTGAGTAAGCCGCATGGGGTAGAACTTCCCAGCTGAGTGCTTCCAACGTGTCGCGAAGTGGTTTTGCGTATGTGATGGAGCAAAAAATGACTTTGTGTTGCCTCTTTCGGTATTCTGGCCTTTTTTCAAGCAACGAACGGTTCAAATCGGTCAATTGTTGTTGGTAACAGCTCATAATAGATCACGCCCCTCTGGTCCAATCAAACATAGAGCATCGTCTTTCTGCCAAAGCGATTCTGTCTTGCGGTCGATGTGGATGGTGCGCCTGGGTCTACCCATGATTTTTTGCGCTTGGGATTCTCACAAGAAATCCACTGTAACTATACGATGCAAAAATACGACTTCCTTTTGTACCGAGTGAGCAAAATGTCACGTGTTTTTGCGCTTTTCCATTTGCCTGTCGTTCAACTCATGTCGTACCCATCTACCGGCTTCTGAATCTTTCCCATCTCTCGTAGCCGATTGAAAACAGCTTGTTGACTAACGCCCAATTGCTCGGCAAGTTGTTTTTGTGTTTGCGAATCATCTTCGTCCAACAATGCTTGCAATTCCACATCTTCGTATTTTTTTGGCGGTTTTCCACGTTCCTTGTTTGCAGCATCGAAATCGGTATGATTCAACAGCAGTTTACTTCAAATGAAAACAAAAAATTAATGCTGTTCGGTATAAATTTCGACATACTGAACACAACAACACAACACTATGCACACACTTTTCCAATTTATCACTCGTGCGCATCTGACACTTGTTGATGTCAGAACAAAATGGCGCAGTGTCAAATCTTTATAGCACACACTGCATTGGTGCACCATCTGTTGTCTGAAATCGGCATTTCATACTTGTACACCTGGTAAATCACCAAATCTGATAAAAATATATAAAAACCCTAGAATACGTACCAACGAAAATGGAAGGTCATTACCATTTAGGGTTTCGTTCAGATAAGCGTCGCTGTTTTTTTCATTTATTGGACGACGCTAGTGCCGGATGAGAGCTGACATTTAATAATAATAATAATAATAATAAGCTCTCAGGGACTAGGGGAATCCCCGGATTCTCCTAGTAGCATTCATGATCCCGAGGTACCCGAGTCATGTTGTGCTGTCTTGTGTTGTTACAGATTATTTGAGAGGAAAAACGGCACCTATGGAACGAGCCTAGAGATACTTGCCCTCTTGGAAACCCAAAGTAACAACTTTCATATCTTCTCAAAACAATGAAGAATAAGAGATACAAAAATAACTTTTAGGGACAGACCAACAATAATAAGCACGGGAAAACACACCAAACCTCTTTACCTTCTACTAACAGGCAACCCAATGTCGGGACACTTTGAGCTTCTGACATCACAGAACACTGAAAACACCCCAAAATTAGCCATGAAAGTTTCCTACCAGTCAATCTGGAGAAGCTATACCAAATGTTTTTAAATAACGGGTATCCCAAACATATTTAAAAAAAAACTCATTTATAACGCCAATAATTTTGATGGCCTTATAGAATCACAATCAAATCAAATACAAAAAACTACCGTTTGTACGTGGGTTGACAGACTCGGTGGTCTCCATTCTTAAAGGATTCCCGCACATAAAATAACCAAATACAACAGTCTCAGCAACCATACTTTGTTTACCTGTCTCAAACAGAAAGCTCCAATACTTTATAATACGAATGTTATCTATAGGTTATCATGTCTAGACTGTCAGTCTTGCTATGTCGGACAGACATCACAATGGCTGAAGCAGAGCTAGTAAGCCTTATACATATTAATTTTTGTATTTACTGACACATTGTTTTGTAATTTATAGTGCTCTTGATGAAGTTGCAATAGGCAGCGAAATATTGAGTCAACAGCAATTGAGTTTTAATTAGTGACAGACCTCATAACTGATATATATTCCAAATTTCTTATATGTATATATATATATATATATATATATATATATATATATATATATATATATATATATATATATATACGAGGCTGGTTTGAAAAGTCCGTGCAAAGTCCGAGAGATGGCACCACCGGCGCGTATCGAGGTCATGTTTAGTTAGTAGCATCTCTTGAATGAACGCACACCAAGTTTCAGCCATCTTGGTCTATTTCTTTGTGTTTGGCATTCGTGTGAATCAAGGAAGTCGAGTGATTTTCAAGAAATGGACGAAAAAGAATTTCGTGTGGTGATTAAACATTACTTTATGAAAGGCAAAACGCCTCAGGAGAATAAAGAGAAGCTTGATAAACATTATGGTGACACTGCACCTTCGATTAGAACAGTTTATAAGTGGTTTCAAAATTTTCGGACTGGCCATATGGGCACAAGTGACGCTGAACGTTCTGGACGGCCTGTTGAGGTTACGACTCCAGAAATCATTGATCAAATCCATGATATGGTGATGGATGACAGAAGAGTTAAGGTGCGTGAGATTGCTAGTGCTGTGGGCATCTCGACTGAACGGGTACATAATATTTTGCATAAACATTTGGACATGAGAAAGCTATCCGCAAGATTGGGGAGGATGGGGGCGATTGCTCACGCTTGACCAAAAACGGAATCGTGTGAAGTGTTGCAAGGATGGTTCGCAGCTGTTCCAGAAGAATCCGGAGGACTTTAAGCGTCGTTTCGTCACTGTGGATGAAACATGGATACATTACTATACTCCTGAGACCAAACAACAATCTAAACAATGGGTTACCAAGGGAGAATCTGCACCAAAAAAGGCGAAAGACCGTTCCTTCTGCCGGAAAGGTTATGGCGACTGTCTTTTGGGATTCGCAAGGGTTAATCCTCATCGACTATCTGGAAAAGGGTAAAAACTATTACAGGTGAATATTATTCATCGTTATTGGACCGTTTGAAAAACCGAGCTGCAAGAAAAACGCCCGCGATTGGCCCACAAGAAAGTCCTTTTCCATCACGACAACGCACCAGCACACACCTCAGCAGTTGTGGTCGCAAAATTAATGGAAATAGGATTCCAACTCGTGTCACATCCCCCCTATTCTCCAGACTTGGCTCCCTCGGACTACTATTTGTTCCCCAATTTGAAGAAATGGCTGGCGGGACAAAGATTTTATTCAAACGAGGAGGTGATTGCAGACACTAATGGATATTTTGCAGACTTGGACAAATCCTATTATTCGGAAGGGATCAACAAACTAGAACATCGTTGGACGAAGTGTATAAGCCTAAAAGGAGACTATATCGAAAAATAAAAAAGGTTTACCCCAAACACATAAGTAGTTTTTATTTTTGCACGGACTTTTCAAACCAGCCTCGTATATATATATATATATATATATATATATATATATATATATATATATATATATATATATATATATATATATATAAATTATATATATATATATATATATATATATATATATATATATATATATATATATATATATATATATATATATATATATATATATATATATATATATAGATTTCGCAACTTACTTATTTTTTCTTTTTAGTTAACTTGGGCAGATCTGTACCTCGTTTCCATCGTTGACTTTTTGAACTACCTTTTGGACAGGGATGCCATCAGCAACTACCCCAATCTCTTAGTTGTGAGGAAAAACGTTCTTTCTATTCCGAAAGTTAAAGCTTGGGTAGATAAGCGGCCTAAAGAAACTTACTAATAAATATTTTACGTGTTTTTTAATAATGAATTATTATATTGTCGGTTCTGACTTTGTGAATAAAAATTATTAAAAAAATGTTATTAGTCTGTTATTTTTGGAGTTCCTGCTGCAAAATAGTTCTCTTGCTCCTCAAAGGAAAGTTTAACACTAGAATAATATAACAAGATTCAGGCAGAGTTAGAGTATAAAATAGAAAAAAAACCGGCCAAGAGCAAGTTGGTCTTGCGCAATTAGTGTTCCGTATATCGATTGCTTTTAAAATAAAAAATTTTGGTATGGAGGTATAAAATGATCAATGACTTCATAAAACACATCCCAAATGAGCTTCCAACAAAGTTTTTTCCAATCTTTTTTTTATATAGCAGATGAAACTCGTTTCTCTCTTCAATCTACACTCTGTGGAGAATATTCCAGAATTTTTTCAAAATTTTTTGATAAGTACTTTTCGAGATAAGGGGGAGGAACAGCGATTTTTCATCATTTTTTAAAAATAATTGGAAGAAAAGTGTGTGCAAGTATTACATACATATATATTTTTGAACTCGGGTTTTTACAAGCCTTCATTCGACACACCACTCGATGATCTGGTAAAATTTTTTTTTTACTTCCGATTTTACCCCCTAAAACTAACCCCTTAAGTCAAGATTTAACTTTCAAAACTGCACGGCTCTGATGAAGTCATCCATTCCTATACTAGTGCCAAATCTCAACTTTCTATGTCAAATAGTTTCGGAGAAAATCGTTTGTGACAGACATCAAAGTGATCTTATAAGTGTTCCGTACGGAATACTAAAAAGTACTTTCTATAAAAGAACGGTTATTGCCAAATCTTACTTATTAATTAACTACATGTGGCAATATGTGATGGAATGGCGAATGTGCTTGATTACAGATTAAATGTTGAATTAAAGCTAACTAATGTATAAAATTTAAGTTTAGTATACTTTTAATAGATGAGAGTTTCTTTATTGTAAAAGTTAGATATTTTCCCGATCCAGAAAAATCATCATGTGTATGTAAGTAACAGTAATAAAAAAGGATTTTTTTTAAACGGTTTATCGGTAGGATTTGAAATTTTATTTTTCAGGATATATAGTACCGTAGCCTGAGGGGCATGTGCCCTCACCTGCCCTTATGAACTAAGAGAAAAGCCCTCTCTACAAGCCTTATTACGTACGCTCATCGTTCCCTGAAATAACTTCCTTTCCACGCTCCTAAAGCCTGCTTACATCACTTGTAAGGTATAGCCTGTCCCAAAATATAAGATTTTGATTTTGCCGTTTTGAGTTGGCAATATAAAAATTCTGACCTTTTGTTTATGATAGGTTGCAGAGATGGACTTAGGAATTTTATTCATTAATGCAAATAAATAAAATTATAAGTGTTTTTGGAGATGTTTATTTATAGATGCATGTAAAAACAAATGGATAAGAAGTACAAGTATACAGTTTGAATGAATGGGGTTTACAAGAGAGGACATATTGTATAAATAAAAAATATATTTCAACTTAAGCCTAATTCGGGTTCACGATCACTGTCATCATCTGATTTAATTATCAGTGGTTTTATATATATATATATATATATATATATATATATATATATATATATATATATATATATCAATCGGTTTTATAACGTCTTCCGTCTTCCGATGCCTAATTTCCACTCCTCCCGGTTTCTCCATCCCTCCTCCTCCAGATCTCTCTCTAGTACTTCCTTGTTGATTCCTGCTCTCCAGCTTTGGCGTGGTCTTCCTCGCTTTCTTTTTCCATGAGGGTTCCAATTTAAAATCTTTTTAGGTAGTCGGTCTTGTGACATTCTCTGTACATGTCCGTACCATACCAACTGTTGGGTTTTGATTTCGTCCACTATATCGTGCTTTATTTCTAAAGCTCGCCTTATCGTGTCATTTGGTATGCGGTCTTTTCTGGATTTTCTGGCTGCTCTTCTCCAGAAATCCATTTCTGTAGCTTTTAGTATTTTTTCTGTAAGTTATTATACTTTTCACTATTGAGTTGTAAATTCTCTTCTTATTTTCAATGGTCAATGGACATTCTTCTTCTATATTAACAAATCCCGTCCGTTGTATCTTTTGGTCCAGTCTACTCTTGTACAGATTTCTGATACTTTCATTTTGTAAGCTATCTGTATTATATCTTATTGTTGTTTCACTTGTTGTGTGCTGTGTACTTGTATCTTCCAGTTTGCTTTCCCGTGTCGTTCGTGAGGTTTTATATTATTTACATAAATATATGAATCTTCAACTTTAACAACGTGTTGAATGGAATTCTTCCAGCTTTCACAAGGTATATCATTTTTAACTTTTTTTTACTAATTCAACTACTGACACGCTTAAAGTAGAAGAAACATTTTATGCCCTCATTTTTGATTTAACTTGATGCCAAATATGTTCGATTGGATTAAACACACAATAAAACGGAGGAAGCCGCAAAACAGTGTGTCCCATTTTCTCAGCCATACTATCACAAACATATTTCTTTTTCAATTTATAGTCATTCAAAACTTCCAAATTTTGAAACCAATTTTCAAAACGTTCTGCGGTCGTGTCTTTGTGATAGTCCAAACTAGATCTTTTATGTTTTTTGCAGATAATAGTAGACCATTTGAAACCCAGCCCTTTTCAAATCCAGCAGGCAAAATGGTTATTCGTTTACCTTTATCTGAAGGTACGTTAGTATGACATTTTGTACTGCTGTCAACCCACCCTTTTTACACAGTGTCATGGGTATCGAACCATGTTCCGTCAGGGTAAATTATTGGCCAACTCTCTGATCGATACTTTTTAATTTCTTGTAAATAAGTACCGTCAAACGGGGTGAAGTCGATCGGCAGGGATGAAGTCGACCAAACCAGTATTTTCATTTGTGTTTAAGCATAATGGCAACACTGCATTACAAATCAGCTGATTCTTATTTACATTCATGTGGCGAACAGATGAACATCTATTATACCGGTGTTGTTGGTTAATCGTGTAAAGTGAGTTTTCCAAAAATAATTAAATAGTAAAAGAGCAAAATTTCTCAATCTCTAAAATATGTGAAATCATATAGTTGCACAGCCAAATCAGTGAAAACTAAGCCCGTCCGAGCTCCTCTAGGTGATAAGGAATATATTCAAGAAAAGTTATTCACAATCAGACATGCTAATTTATTTTTTGTGTGGTTTCAATTGCAATTTTTGTGTGTAGAAACAAAACAACGGGATGAAATGGATCACTTGGTTTTCGCTGTATTTTGTTAGGTTTTGAGATTATGTTTAAAGCAATTTGTTTTTGTATGATTTTCTTATATATTAATTTTGTGTGCTAGCATATGAGGGGTGTCGGGCAGGGTAGGGGCGAATCGTATTTTATTATTTTCTTTTTTTATAGATGCCACAAAAATACATAAAGAAGCTGGGTGCTTATGGCAAAAAAAACTACGATCCCGTGTATTTAGAGAGAGCGCTGGATGCAGTGCGCAAAAAAAGACTGAGCATGCGAAAAGCGTCAGAAAGGTTTGCAGTGCCATATACGACACTTAACAATCACTATCATGCGGCAGCTCTCTTGACATATGGTGGTCTGCTCTTGACGAGCATTCTGAAACTTTGTTAGTGAATGTTTTGCAAACCTGTGCTGAGTGGGGTTTCCCATTAAAGCCCATTGATATTAGGCGAATCACGCAGCAATATTTAAATAGTCGCGGCATCACTGAAAAGCGATTTAAAAATAATATGCCAGGAGAAGGGTGGTTTAATGGTCTGATGAAGAGGCATCCTCAGCTTACAGTCAAGCTTGCGGAGAATACAAAGCGAGTGAGAGCCGCTGTAACATACGAGATTGTTGAGGAATATTTCCGAAATGTGGCGGATATAATCAGAGATATCCCACCTCAAAACGTTGTAAACTATGGCGAAACAAACTTCGTTGACGATCCCGGAGCGGTTAAAGTGGTAATGAAGAAAGGAAGCAAACACGTCTACAGGACACTTGACACCACCAAAAGCAGCACAACAGTTATGTTCGCAATAGCTGCTGATGGAACTCGTCTCCCTACTTATACAGTGTACAAAGCCAAACATATTTATGAAGGTTGAAAGGAGGGCGGATTACCAGGAGCAATTTACAACAGGTCTCCAAAGGGATGGTTTGATTCTGAATTGTTTGACGATTGGTTCAGGACCGTAGCACTTCCATTTTTCCGAAAATTAGAAGGAACCAAGTTGCTTATTGGAGATAACTTGCAAAGTCATATTACTGTCAGTCTCATTCTAGAGTGCGAAAATAACAACATTAAGTTTGTCTTACTCCCCCCCAATTCGACCCACATGCTCCAGCCACTGGACGTGGCATATTTTCGTCCTCTCAAAGCATCATGGAAAAGAGCACTGGAGGAATGGAAACTAAAGAATAGGGGGGTTTTACCAAAAACTATATTTCCTAGGATGTTGAAAGACTTGGGGATCGCGAAATGAACAATATTTTAGCTGGATTTAGAGCCTGCGGCCTAGTCCCCTTCAATCCCGATGCTGTTCTTGCAAAAATAAAAAGAAAAGAGCCTACTACACCGGAGGAAGGAAACGTGGCAGAAACTTCAATGATTGTAGTGCTTGTAGATTATCTACACGAGCTCAAGACTGGGCCTAATGATGCTCCCAAGCGAGGAAAAAGACTAAACATAGCCGCTGGCAAAAGCATAGGCACAGAAGATTTGGAAAAAGAGAACCAGAGCAGTTGCAAGCAACCCAAAACACGTAAGAGGCAAATAAGCGACAGCGAAGAGGAAGATGACTTAAAGACATTGGAGGCGGAGGAACAGCATATCAACACAAATGATTATGAAATTGGAGAAAGTTCTGCTGAGCCAGCCAACATTATTCTTGATTCATCCAGGAACTGGGATATAGGACAATTTATCATCACAAAATATGAAACAAATAAGAGAGATCGATTTTATATCGCTAAAAATTATTGAAATATCAGGAACTGAGATAGTTGTAAGTACACTGCGTAAACATCCATCCATGAAATCTTTGTTTTTCATTTATCCAAATATTCCGGATGAGTCTGTCATAAACAGGGAACAGATTGTCCGACAAGTTAATTTAAAATCACTAAAGCGGGGCAAACATTTCTTCTCGCTTAGAAAAAACGAAATGGAAACACTCCAGTGAGAAATTTTTGTGTGTTCATTCATTTCGTAATTTTTTGAATTCTGTTTTTTAGTCTTATTTTTGCCTGTATTTTTATTTTTAAGTATAGTTTGTTTATTTAAGGTTTATGTCATTAAGAAATCAATGGCTGTGTAAAGCTTGTCCAAAGAATAAACGTTTATATTTCCTTAATTTGTGTTTTATTGCAAAATTCTGGAAATGTAGGTGGTACCTTGGTACCTACACATAATTTTTTTAATTTTTTACTGATCGACTTCATCCCGAACAATCCTAAAGTGGAAAATATGCATTTTAAAATGGGTCATCGACTTCACCCCGAACCCTGGGGTGAAGTCGATCACCTTTTAATTCAAAATAAAAAAAAAAAATTGCATCTATGACCTTACTCCAGTCACCAATCGACAACCTAAGTATCAAGGAAGTTATATTTTTAATTGCATTAAAATATAATTATTTGTTATTCAGTTATCTCAAAAAAACGTATTTTTTTTCATCGACTTCACCCCGTTTGACGGTATGTCGCAAGATTCATAATCTTTGTGACATCATCACTACTTGCCTTTTATTGATTTTTCGGAACGTGAATCCCATTCTTAAGAGAAATTCTGTGAAGGGTTGATCGGCCACAATGTATATTGGTGTCGTCGTAAACAGTCTTAATTTTATTTTGTCTAGTGTCGGCACCAACTGCTCTTCATACATAGAATTTTTCTCCTAATGACGTCTTTTTCACAGTCGTCTACAAGATGTATTTGAAAATCTTTCCGTTTTTCCTGTTCCTGAATGATGGTTTTCCTACAATACCCTTAATCGTAGAAATTGGAGTTTTTGTTAGTTCACTGGTTTCTTGCAAAACACTTTGTTTGTTCAAATTTCTTTTTACCAAACTCTCGTAAGCATTTTTTCACTATTTGTTTAGCGTCAAGTGATAAATAAATGTTTTCTCTTGCGATAGCCACTATTGCAATTTTCCCATCGACGTTACATAATTAAAATAGAACCGTTACGTTGTAAGTTGTAAGTAACACTAAAAAGAAAAATAATAACAAGTATCTTTCGAATCTTAATGGGGACCTGTGGTCATTAGGCCTATATTATCAAATACTTAAAGGGTTCCAAACCGGGTTGCCAGGTAGTAAATATATAGGTAAAAATAGATCCAATATGATTGCAGGTGCAAGTGAGGGCGGTATACAAAGCAGGTAAAATAAAAATGCGTTTATCGTAATACCTGGCAACTATGCACATAACCTTAATAGGATCGTTTAATGCCCCATTGAAAAAGCAAAAAGGCAGGTTCCTATATCTTGGCATATACTTTACCAAGATATACAGTAAGCAGCAATAATGTTGTCCAGTGAATAGTTGGTGTGTAGCCCTTTGGTGACTAAAAGTGAGCGGTAAGAGATTTTGCCTATCGATAGCCGATGACAACCCACATATCGATAATTTTACCCTATCAATATATCGATAGTTATCGATATATGGATAAGTATCGACATATTGGTATACCGATTATTCAAAAATCGATGATCGGGGAGGAGTACAGTCTCAAAAAAATAACCATTTCTTCAAAATATTTTAATACCTTGTAAAATTGACCAGGGAGATAAGGGATGGATATTGACGACTATCAAGTACGAGTGATATATCGAAAACTATAGTAGGTAGATAACTTAAAATAACCGGCCAAGTGCAAGTTGAACTTGCGCAATTAGTGTTCCGTACGTTGATTGCTTTTCAAATAAAAAATTTTGTTACAGAGGTATAAAATGATCAGTGACTTCACAAAACACACCCCAAATGAGTTTTCAACAAAGTTTGTTTCCAATCTTTACTGAAATCTGATGACTTTGATATTTTTGTTTTTTTTTTTATATACCAGATAAATTATTAAAGATAATGCACTCGTGATAATTTTCGTTCAATCTACACCCCGTGGAGAATATTCCAGAATTTTTTCAAAATTTTTTGATAAGTACTTTTCGAGATAAGGCGGGTGGACAGCGATTTTTCGCGATATTTTTAAAATAATACAAAGAAAAGTGCGCGCAAGTATTACATTATATATATATATATATATATATATATATATATATATATATATATATATATATATATATATATATATATATATATTACTCGTGTTTTCACAAGCTTTCATTTGACACCACACTCGATTACCTAGTAAAAAAATTTTTTTTTTCACTTCCGATTTCACCCCCCCAAAACTAACCCCTTCAGTCAAAATTTAACTTTCAAAACTACAAGGCTCTGATGAGGTTATCAATTCCTATATTATTATCAAATTTCAACTTTCTATGACAAATAGTTTCGGAGAAAATCAGGTGTGACAGACGGACAGACACCGAAGTGATCTTATAAGTGTTCCGTACGGAACACTAAAAATACTTTCGAAGGTAACATAAGTTGGCCTTTATATTACACTGATTTGACGTAAATGTTGTCTTGCGGTAATATCTCAGAAGTAAAATTCACATTAAGAATCCTTGCTTCGTGCAAACAATTTAAAGGAAAAAAGTTATCAATACTTTGATAGCTGGCTTTGAAAAATACCGGGAACGTAACAAAACATATATACCATAAGTTTTTGTTTAGAAAACATGCAATTTTTCCCAAGAAAGCGGTATTTTATCTATATATTCTTATTAAAGCGATCACAGAGTATTTTTTCAAAGAAATTTAATATAGTCCTATAAATTAATCTATAATATATATAAAATGAAACGTCTCTCTGTCTGTCTGTCTGTCCGTTAGTGCGCTTATCACTCGAGAACCATTTATCCGATTTACGTGCTTTCTTTTTTAAAACATACATATTATTTTCAGGGCAGGTTATAGGATATATTTTATTAGTTTAGGTAACGCAAGAAATAAGCAGTGACGATAATAGTGAATCAAGTCGGAAAAATGTTTGCCGCTAGCACGTTCTCTTGCAATACACTGCTTAAACCATTAAAATATGTCTGTCTGTGCGCTTATCACTCGAAAACCACTTATCTGATTTACGTGTTTTTTTTTATTCATCATATGTTCTCTTTCTAGGTTATATAATAATAATAATAATAATAATAATCTATAGTCTATAATATGTATAAAAAGCAACGTCTCTCTGTCTATCTATCTGTCCTTTAGTGCGCTTATCACTCGAAAACCACTTATCCGATTTACGTGTTTTTTCTTTAATTCATATGTTCTCTGGCCATAATAATAATAATCTATATAATATATATAAAACGCAACGTCTCTCCCGTCTCTCCGTTAGTGTGCTTATCATTCGAGAACCACTTATCCGATTTACGTGTTTCTTTTTTAAAATTCTTAACTTAATATTTATCAAAAAAAATCTATAATATATATAAAACGCAACTGTCTGTTGTTTCTCTGTCTGTCTGCCCGTTAGTGCGCTTAGTACTTAAGAACCACTTATCCGATTTACGTATTTTTTTATAACATACATATGTTCTCTGGGCAGTTTATAGGATATATTTTATTACATTAGGTAACATAAGGAATAAGCAGTGACGATAATAGTGAATCAAGTCAACGCGAGCGGAGCCGCGGACACGGCTAATTTAATTTTATAAAGTCACAACTAGTATCAATGTTTACTTTATTTTACTTATTAAAAAAAAAAATCGTGTGGCCTAAAAAATAAATTGATGTAGAGCAAAAACTTTTATGGTAAATCAAACTGCCATCCTTGGAAAATTATTTCCTGAAAATAATTTCATCTAAATGTAAAGCGTTCTCGATATTCTTCAAAGCCAGCTATCAAAATATTGATCACTGCACGGTACATCGTTTCCGTGATCTCTGCGATTTTCAGATGGATGTTTTCTTTAAATTGTTTGTACGAAGCAATGATTCTTACTGGGAATTTTACTTCCGAAATATCACCGCAACATAACATCCACGTCAAATCAGTGTAATATGAAGGTCAACTTATTTTACCTTCGAGAGTATTTTTTTTTAGGTTATCTACTTACTATAGTTTTCGACATATCGATAGTTGTCGATAGTCATTAATAGCCATCATTTAACTTCCTGATCTGTTTTAAAACATGATAAAAATTTATGAAGAAAAGGTTATTTTTTTGAGACTGTATTTCCGCCCGGATCATCGATTTTTGAATAATCGATAACTGTCATTATGTCGATACTATCAATAAGGTAAAATTATGGATATATGGATCTGCATATGTGGCTGAGGAGGATCCCTCGAAAACCGCGCTGGCTCCGTTGAGTGTTGGCTGAGTCTCCAACCACTCTGTCGGCTTATGGCTGCTGTGTCAGCCTCCGATGGTATATATATATATATATATATATATATATATATATATATATATATATATATATATATATATATATATATATATATATATATATATATATATATATATATATATATATATATATATATATATATATATATATATATATATATATAATATATATATATATATATATATATATATATATATATATATATATATATATATATATATATGTGTGTGTGTATATATTAATTATATTAAAATGTATCGCACGTTTATACAGGTTAATTACATAGTCACTAAATAGTTACTAAACATTACATGAGTCACAAAGAACTATATCTGAAAAAGCATTTCTTGGAAAAAATTTTGCGATAAATAATAAGTACTGAGTAATTTATAGCACGGTATATAAGTTATTGAGCTTGATCATATTCGCTAAATTTTTTGTTCATATTTTTTTGAAAATTTTTAAGTAGTCTATTTGCTAGTTATTGTATTTAGGCAAACGACGTAAAAATAATGCCCTAACTTAAAATACACCCTATTTATGTATAAACATAACTCGCGCACAGATGCTCCAATTTTCAGGCTACGTGAGTTGTAATTGATTTCACAAATTTTTTGTCTATATGTCATATTGCGTAATATAATTAATTATATTATGCTTTTTGTAAAAAATCTCCACTCTACAGATTTTTAAATTCAGCTTAGGCTTAAGTTCTATTGCAGGATAGGGGTCTAATTTTAAAAAAGTCTTTACCCTCCGATTGTCGTTCTCGTCTCAACTGAATTTTAAAGTTCCACTACAGGAAACTAAATGGTGGGACTTTCCGGCCAAAATAACACTAACCAAATCTTTAAGTTTTTACAAAAACAAGGAAAAAAAAATTTTTTTGGTACAAGTTGTTTTATTGTTTCTTAAAATATTCGCCTTTAAGATTTATATACTTCTGCATGTGTTCGAACTAATTCTCGAAACATTTTTTCCACTTTAAAGTTGGTACCTCAAAAACATGCTTTTGGAATGATTCAACAGCTTCTTGCGGTGATGAAAATTGCTGTCCACGCATTCGGGAATAAAAGAAGTCGTTAGACGATAAATCAGGTGAATACGGGCAATGAGACATTAATTCGATGTTTTTCTCCGTCAAATAATCAATTTTTTGACGTGCTGTATGAGAAGTGGCATTGTCATGACGAATGATGCGACGTTTTCGGTTGTTCTCTAAAGCAGTGGTTGCAACATGTCCAGAATAACCAAAGAAACAAGTGATCATTTTCTTGGAAGTGCTTCGCAAACGAACCACTTTTGTGGGATTCGGTTCATCTTGGAACACCCAAACAGTTGATTGTTGCTTAGTTTCCGGCTCGTACGAATATATCTAAGTTTCGTCTTCTGTTACGATGTTGTATACGAATTTTGCATGTCTTCGGTTGGGCTTCTATCTCACATGTAGATCCTCTTCAATTATGTTGCGCACAGCATCGATGTTTTTTGGGAAAACAACCCATTTTGGTTGACTTTCACGAAATTCATCGCTGATGGAAGTACGACCGTGACGAAATGCTGCAACAGTCTTTTCAGCTGGTGATTCATTACCAAAAGTTGAATGAAGCGATTCGAGGCATTGTTGTTGAGTTAGTGGTTTACTAAAATCGTGAAAAATCATCCAATGAAATTCCTATTTGTTCATAAAACTGTTTTTTTAAATGCTCACTGTAAACAAACCCCTTGGCCAATTTCTGAGCTGCCACTGTTTTAACAATAACATATGTCCAATTTCACAACATAAAGAGTTTTTCACTATATAGAGTTTCACTATAAACAGTGTCGACTGTATATATATATATATATATATATATATATATATATATATATATATATATATATATATATATATATATATATATATATATATATATATATATATAATATATATATATATATATATATATATATATATATATATATATATATATATATATATATATATATATATATATATATATATATATATATATATATATATATATATATATATATATATATATATATATATATATATATATATATATATATATATATATATATATATATACACGAGAACCTCCTTTTAAGTTTTTACAAACGACCACTAGATGGCGCTATTGAGATGTGAGATTACCATTGTTGTGAAATTGGACATATGTTATTGTTAAAACAGTGGCAGCTCAGAAATTTGGCCAAGTGGTTTGTCTACAGTAAGCATTTAAAAAACAGTTTTACGAACAAATAGGAATTTCACGTGAAGGTTTTCGTTGGATGATTTTTCACGATTTTAGTAAACCACTAACTCAACAACAATGCCTCGAATCGCTTCATTCAACTTTTGGTAATGAATCACCAGTAGAAAAGACTGTTGCAGAATTTCGTCACGGTCGTACTTCCGTCAGCGATGAATTTCGTGAAGGTCAACCAAAATGGGTTGTTTTCCTAACAAACATCGATGCTGTGCGCAACATAAGTGACGAGGATCTACATGTGAGATAGAAGCCCAACTGAAGACATTCAAAATCCGTATACAACATCGTAACAGAAGACGAAACTTGGATATATTCGTACGAGCCGGAAACTAAGCAACAATCAACTGTTTGGGTGTTCCAAGATGAACCGAATCCCACAAAAGTGGTTCGTTTGCGAAGCACTTCCAAGAAAATGATCACTTGTTTCTTTGGCTATTCTGGATATGTTGCAACCACTGCTTTAGAGAACAACCGAAAACGTCGCATCATTCGTCATGACAATACCAGTTCTCATACAGCACGTCAAACAATTGATTATATGACGGAGAAAAACATCGAATTAATATCTCATTGCCAGTATTCACCTGATTTATCGTCGAACGACTTCTTTTATTCCCGAATGTCAAAAAAAATGCATCGACAGCAATTTTCATCACCGCAAGAAGCTGTTGAATCATTCCAAAAGCATGTTTTTGAGGTACCAACTTCAAAGTGGAAAAAATGTTTCGAGAATTAGTTCAAACGCATGCAGAAGTATATAAATCTTAGAGGCGAATATTTTAAGAAACAATAAAACAACTTGTACCAAAAAAAAATTTTTTTCCTTGTTTTTGTAAAAACTTAAAGATTTGGTTAGTGTTATTTTGGCCGGAAAGTCCCACATTTAGTTTCCTGTAGCGGAACTTTAAAATTCAGTTGAGAAAAAAACGACAATCGGAGGGTAAAGACTTTTTTAAAATTAGACCCCTATCCTGCAATAGAACTTAAGCCTAAACTGAATTTAAAAATCTGTAGAATGGAGATTTTTTACAAAGAGCATAATATAATTAATCATATTACGCAATATGACATATAGACAAAAAATTTGTGAAATCAATTACAACTCATGTAGCCTGAAAATTGGAGCATCAGTGCGCGAGTTATGTTTATACATAAATATGGTGTATTTTAAGTTAGGACATTATTTTTACGTCATTTGCCTAAATACAATAACTAGCAAATAGACTATTTAAAAATTTTGAAAAAAATATGAACAAAAAATTTTGCGAATACGATCGCGCTAATTAACTTATATCCGTGCCATAAATTACTCAGCACTTATTATTTATCGCAAAATTTTTTCCAAGAAATGCTTTTTCAGATATAGTTCATTGTGACGCATGTAATGCGCAGCAATTTAAAAATTTGTAGAGTGGATATATATGCTTTTTAAACTTTTTTACAAATAAATCTTAAAAGCTCCATTTCTAAGAGAGAACTATTTTCTATTTTCAGAGGAAATATGCTCCGTTGGCTCCCGACACAGTAAGTGTATATATATATATATATATATATATATATATATATATATATATATATATATACTTTAAATAAGTACACCATTAGGTGGATGCCTCAAATCTTGCAAATTCCGTAATATATATAATGTTTCCTGGTAGGTCCGAGAAAGTCCCACGATTTACAAAAGAATCTTTTGGCAAAGGATTTTCTGCCATGGAACTTAAGCTAAAAATTTGTAGAGTGGATATATATGCTTTTTTAAACTTTTTTACAAATAAATCTTAAAAGCTTCTTCCAATTAAAGAAGCTCCATTTCTAAGAGAGAACTATTTTCTATTTTCAGAGGAAATATGCTCCCTATTCTTCCGTTGGCTCCGACACAGTAAGTATATATATATATATATATATATATATATATATATATATATATATATATATATATATATATATATATATATATTATATATATATATATATATATATATATATATATATATATATATATATATATATATATATATATATATATATATATATATATATATATATATATATATATTATATATATATATATATATATATATATATATATATATATATATTTATATATATATATATATATATATATATATATATATATATATATATATATATATATATATATATATATATATATATATATATATATATACGAGGCTGGTTTGAAAAGTTCGTGCAAAGTCCGAGAGATGGCACCACCGGCGCGTATTGAGGTCATGTTTAGTTAGTAGCATCTCTTGAATGAACGCACACCAAGTTTCAGCCATATTGGTCTATCTCTTTGTGTTTGGCATTCGTGTGAATCAAGGAAGTCGAGTGATTTTCAAGAAATGGACGAAAAAGAATTTCGTGTGGTGATTAAACATTACTTTATGAAAGGCAAAACGCCTCAGGAGACTAAAGAGAAGCTTGATAAACATTATGGTGACTCTGCACCTTCGATTAGAACAGTTTATAGGTGGTTTCAAAATTTTCGGACTGGCCATATGGGCACAAGTGACGCTGAACGTTCTGGACGGCCTGTGGAGGTTACGACTCCAGAAATCATTGATCAAATCCATGATATGGTGATGGATGACAGAAGAGTTAAGGTGCGTGAGATTGCTAGTGCTGTGGGCATCTCGACTGAACGGGTACATAATATTTTGCATAAACATTTGGACATGAGAAAGCTATCTGCAAGATGGGTGCCACGATTGCTCACGCTTGACCAAAAACGGAATCGTGTGAAGTGTTGCAAGGATGGTTTGCAGCTGTTCCAGAAGAATCCGGAGGACTTTAAGCGTCGTTTCGTCACTGTGGATGAAACATGGATACATTACTATACTCCTGAGACCAAACAACAATCTAAACAATGGGTTACCAAGGGGGAATCTGCACCAAAAAAGGCGAAGACCGTTCCTTCGGCCGGAAAGGTTATGGCGACTGTCTTTTGGGATTCGCAAGGGATAATCCTCATCGACTATCTGGAAAAGGGTAAAATTATTACAGGTGAATATTATTCATCGTTATTGGACCGTTTGAAAACCGAGCTGCAAGAAAAACGCCCGCGATTGGCCCACAAGAAAGTCCTTTTCCATCACGACAACGCACCAGCACACACCTCAGCAGTTGTGGTCGCAAAATTAATGGAAATAGGATTCCAACTCGTTTCACATCCCCCCTATTCTCCAGACTTGGCTCCCTCGGACTACTATTTGTTCCCCAATTTGAAGAAATGGCTGGCGGGACAAAGATTTTATTCAAACGAGGAGGAGATTGCAGACACTAATGGATATTTTGCAGACTTGGACAAATCCTATTATTCGGAAGGGATCAACAAACTAGAACATCGTTGGACGAAGTGTATAAGCCTAAAAGGAGACTATGTCGAAAAATAAAAAAGGTTTACCCCAAACACATAAGTAGTTTTTATTTTTGCACGGACTTTTCAAACCAGCCTCGTATATATGGGGTGTCCCATATGTATGGAATAATGATTTCTCAGTATTTATTAACCAGTGTATCAAAAAAATGTTTAAATAAAAGTTATAGGGTGTTATACGGCGCACATGCTAACGTTGACAATAAAATGTTTTGCACCGTCAGTTCGAAGCAATTACGCCATCTTGATTTTTGTTAAATGGAAAGCTCTGTATATTATTTTATTTTTGAGTTCTCCTAGAAATTTTAGATATTATTTGTCTACATACGTCTAAATTGAACTGTTTTGGAAGTATTGTGATTTGTAATTTAAAATAAAAAAAACCGGTCAAGTGCAAGTTGAACTTGCACAATTAGTGTTCCGTACGTTGATTGTTTTTAAAAATATAAATTTTTGTTAGGGTGGTATAAAATGATCAGTGACTTCACAAAATACACCCCAAATGAGTTTTCAACAAAGTTTGTTTCCAATCTTTACTGAAAACTGGTGACCTTGAATTTTTTTTTTTTTTATATACCAAATAAATTATTAAAGGTAATGCACTCGTGATAATTTTCGTTCAATCTATACCCCGTGGAGAATATTCCAGAATTTTTTCAAAATTTTTTGATCAGTACTTTTCAAGATAAGGTAGGGGACAGCGATTTTTCGCGATTTTTTAAAAGTAATACGAAGAAAAGTGTGCGCAAGTATCACATTATATATATATTTTTTACTTGTGTTTTCACAAGCTTTCATTTGACACCACACTCGATGACCTACTAAAAAAATTTTTTTTTCACTTCCGATTTCACCCCTCAAAAAAACGAACCCCTTAGTCAAAATTTATGTTACGATGGTATAAAATGATCAGTGACTTCACAAAACACACCCCAAATGAGTTTTCAACAAAGTTTGTTTCAAATCTTTACTGAAATCTGATGACCTTGAAATTTTTGTTTTTTTTTAAATACCAGATAAATTATTAAAGGTAATGCACTCGTGATAATTTTCGTTCAATCTACCCCCCGTGGAGAATATTCCAGGGTTTTTTCAAAATTTTTTGATAAGTACTTTTCGAGATAAGGGGCGGGACAGCGATTTTTCGCGATTTTTTGAAAATAATACAAAGAAAACTGCGCGCAAGTATTACATTATATATATATATATATAATATATATATATATATATATATATATATATATATATATATATATAT
>CM032453.1:54588850-54603850 GCA_019049505.1 Pachyrhynchus sulphureomaculatus
ATCACACTTGATATTTATTTTCAGTCGTGACCGATATACAGGGCATGCAAGTTTTTGCACGGAATTTTAACCATTACGAGGCTTAGTACATTTACTACCATTTTATATGGCACAACACAAAAACTCGTTTACTATTAAACTTAGTTTTTTGTGAAAAAGCCAAATATAGTAACAAAAAATTTGTCACTTGTCAAAACGTATGTGGAAGATGCCATTTTAAAATATCTAGTTGATTTTGTAATCTGTCAAATTTAACAAGTGACAATTTTTTTTGATCATATTTGTCTTCCTCAGAAAAAAACTAAATTTAGCAGTGAAATACATTGTTTGAAATGCTACATTGGAAAATAGTAAATTGGGTGAGCCACTTACAATTTAAAATTCGGTTTAATAACTTAACTGCCACGCATACTAATAATGACTGAAAATAAATACAAAGTTGTATATTTTTGTTAACAAACTGAAAAATGGTGTGCTCATATGTAGAGATTCACTTGGATTTTTTGAGAAGATTGGTAATTTTTAGTGTTCCGTACGGAACACTTATAAGAGCACTTCGGTGTGTCTGTCTGTCACATCCGATTTTCTCCGAAACTATTTGACATACAAAGTTGAAATTTGGCACTAATATAGGAAGAGAGCCGTGTAGTTTGAAAGTCAAATTTTGACTTAAAGAGTTAATTTTGGGGAGGAAAGCGAAAATGAAAAAAAAAAATTACTAGATCATCGTGTGGGGTGTCAAATGAAAGCTTGTTTTATTATACGAGTTCAAAAATATATATAATGTAATACTTGCGCACACTTTTCTTGGTATTATTTTTTAAAAAATTGCGAAAAATCGCTGTCCCCCTTCTTTATTTCGAAAAGTACTAATCAAAAAATTTTAAAAAGATTCTTGAATATTCTCCACAGGGTGTAGATTGAAGGAAAATTATCACGAGTGCATTACCTTTAATAATTTATCTGGTGTATAAAAAAACAAAAAATTTCAAGGTCATGAGTTTTCAATGAAAATCGGTAAAAACTTTATTGAAAACTCATTTGGGATGTTTTGTGAAGTCATTGATCATGTTATACCTCCATAACAAAAATTTTTATTTTAAAAGCAATCAACGTACGGAACACTAATTGCGCAAGTCCAACTTGCACTTGATCGGTTATTTGTATAAAATGAAAATATATCTAAGTGGCTTTGTAAACTGTCAAATTGGACAAGTGATAAATTTTGCGTTGTCATATTTGGCTTCCTCATAAAAAACTAAGTTTAGTAGTAAACGAATTTTTGTGTTGTGCCAAATAGAAAGGCAATAAATGTAGTAAGCCTCTTAATGGTTAAAAATCCCTGCAATAACTAGTACATAGAATAGAAAATAGTGAATTAGGTGAGACAATTAAAAATATTTTTGGCATCTAACAGGCAATTGTCAGACGCCAAATCGGAATATGCTGTTTTTTTCGATGCAATGCGGCTTTTAGGGCCTTTTATTGTGTGAGGCTGAAGGTTATCGTGCTGAAAAATGAGCTTCCTTCTCCCACTGCCAGCAAATGTTCTTTTTTCTTCAAATGCGTCAATCATACGGATCAACTGTTAGAGCTCAGAAGTGGTGGTCTAGCAAGGTCGAAGTATCTCGTAGTGAACCATCGCCCTCCGATTGCACCAGGGCGTTCATCGACCATAAGGCTGGAATTTTCTTCTCGAAACTGCTAGAACAATTTTTGCACGTGCCTTCCGATACAGCTTTTTCACCAAAAGCCCATTAAATCATTTCTTTCGCCTCAGCAGTGCCTCAAATGTTGCTTTTCGAATGACATTGCTTCTACAATTAATTTTTCAGGTTAAGATCACCCTCGTTTTAAAGCTAACGAATGGCACTTTAAAATAGGACCGAAAAATTTTAATTTGTAGTCGGTGAATGATAAGAGTAGAGAATTAATTTGTACATCCTATATACAATAAAAGGTTAGGCAACCATATATGAATTATGTATTAAGCTACTTCATTTTAACGTGAAAAACACACGAATTCAAAGGGTGGGAACATTCACAAAAAAAAGAATACATTTAAAAATACCTGTGACATGACATGTTTCGTAGCTTTGCTACTTCATCTGATATACAAAGGTACATAAACTGTTTATATATCTTTGTACATTAGATACAGTAGCAAAGTTACGAAATATATCATGTGATTGTTAACATACATTTAACATCAATAAAGTGAAAATCTAAAAACTAAGTTTTGACTATGAATTTTCATCAAGTAACGATCGATACCATAAACTATTTAAAATATTGAATTGACATTTCTGAGTACGGCGGTCATGTACGGGTACAATTACAAATAATACACCAAGGAACCTAAACTATTTTTAATAAATTGATGGTAATAATAAGAATTTGGAATTTCTTCTTAAAACTCATTTGTACTCTATTTTTGACAAAAATTTCAAATTATCCTTATAGATAAGCATTGGTAAAAATTATGAGCCCAATAACTTTAAATTCATTTAAATTGCATGTTTATTTTTAGTGTTCCGTACGGAACACTTATAAGATCACTTCGGTGTCTGTCCGTCTGTCTGTCCGTCTGTCCGTCTGTCCGTCTGTCACACCCGATTTTCTCCGAAACTACTTGTCATAGAAAGTTGAAATTTGGTAGCAATATAGGAATTGATGGCCTCATCAGAGCCATGTAGTTTTGAAAATTAAATTTTGACTTAAGGGGTTAGTTTTGGGGGGTGAAATCGGAAATGAAAAAAAAAATTTTTTACTAGGTAATCGAGTGTGGTGTCAAATGAAAGCTTGTGAAAACACGAGTAAAAAATATATATATAATGTAATACTTGCGCTCACTTTTCTTTGTATTATTTTTAAAAAATCGCGAAAAATCGCTGTCCACCCGCCTTATCTCGAAAAGTACTTATCAAAAAAATTTGAAAAAATTCTGGAATATTCTCCACGGGGTGTAGATTGAACGAAAATTATCACGAGTGCATTACCTGTAATAATTTATCTGTTATATAAAAAAAAACAGAAATTTCAAGGTCATCAATTTTCAGTAAAGATTGGAATAAACTTTGTTGAAAACTTATTTGGGGTGTGTTTTGTGAAGTCACTGATCATTTTATATCACCGTAACATAAATTTTGACTTAAGGGATTCGTTTTGAGGGGTGAAATCGGAAGTGAAAAAAAATTTTTTTTACTAGGTCATCGAGTGTGGTGTCAAATGAAAGCTTGTGAAAACACGAGTAAAAAATATATATATATAATGTAATACTTGCGCACACTTTTCTTCGTATTACTTTTAAAAAATCGTGAAAAATCGCAGTCCCCTACCTTATCTCGAAAAGTACTGATCAAAAAAATTTGAAAAAATTCTGGAATATTCTCCACGGGGTATAGATTGAACGAAAATTATCATTACCTTTAATAATTTATCTGGTATAGAAAAAAAACAATATTTCAAGGTCACCAGTTTTCAGTAAAGATTGGAAACAAACTTTGTTGAAAACTCATTTGGGGTGTGTTTTGTGAAGTCACTGATCATTTTATACCACCCTAACAAAACTTTTTATTTCAAAAACAATCAACGTACGGAACACTAATTGTGCAAGTTCAACTTGCACTTGACCGGTTTATTTTTTTAGCTAGTACTGTGCTTGTTTGGAATATTAGGTTAATCTCCAGCAAATACCCCAATGACTAACACACATTTTTTTTAACTAACAAATAATTTATAATTTACAAACGTACTTATACAGAAAGTTTTTAATTTCCTTCTAATTAGTGTCGATAAGAACGAAAAAAATCCAAAAATAATTACCTGGCATAAATAAAACAAAAACTTATTTTGCATCAAAAAACTTTTCTATTTTAATCCCTATATAAATAAATGACATTTTGTCTTTTTTATTCTTAAATGAAATAAAAATCTCATAATCCTACCTGTCAGAAAGCAACTAGAACTTTATAGATAAAATTGAATCACAGAAATTCAAAAACGTTTGAACCATTAATCTGTTGCTATAGGCTTATATACGTCTATTTAACTAAAATTTCTATTAAAATATCAAGGTCTCTAAGATACCTGTTGACACATAGATACAAGATAACTACGCAGATACTATAAAATATACTTATCTGGATTAGATAATTTCTTAAAATAGATATCATTGAGGATATTCATGACATATTATTATTCAAAATATGTTTCTATATATTCTGTAAATGTCTACGCGAGTTGATATCTATAGATAATGTAAAAGAATTTGGAAATATGAAGCGATACTTGATATTTATTTAATTTTAAAGAATCTTGTATCTCTATTATTACCTTGTTTTTTTTTTATTATAATATTAAATTAAACTGTTAATACATAGAAATCTAAATTTACATAATTTAGTTTAAATATCTATTATTTTGAGTTTTCCCAAGTTGTTAAAAGTTTAAGAAAGCAAATTTTTGGTAATATAATAATTATATGGACCAAACGATAAAACAATCAATTGTAGTAGAATCAATACTATTTCCTAATTATCAATCTGTGCTCTAATTTGAAAAGATTAGACACTGATGATGCAATCAAGACTTGACTTATTCTCTTGTCTATTGTTAACAATATTTAATATATTGTAAATACTATTTATTAAAAAGACACCAATATTACGATTTTACAAACAAAATACTTATTGTACCAGACACTGAAGTTAATCAAATTCCGTTATCAAGAGCCTAAAGAAAACTGAAAGTGTAAAAATTCAAGAGAATAGGTTATCTGCAATAAATATTCTCCCCCCTTAGTACCAATTCTTATTAAGTCATAATAAGAGTTTATACTATTATTCTAATTCTATTCTGGGGTAAACATGAATAATATATGTGCATTGTTGGGCAAATGAGATGAAATTCTGGCTTAAATACCTACTACGCAGCTCCACCAAGTTGGAACCCGCAACATATTTTTTTTCGGCATTTTAGACTACAAACGATGCCAATCAATGTAGCTCATTTATTTTTGTGGTTTTAATGGTTATTAGGAAAAAAAATGATAATGGAGATTCTAGATAGTGATTTATAAATCTAAACGGCTTTAAAAATCGCTTAATATTGTATGTAGTTGAATGTTGTAATAAAAAAAAATTCTGATTCAAAAATCTCGTGAAAAAAAAATAGATATGAAAATTAGTTTTAGAAAAATGGGACTACAAGTTCAAAAACTACAAACGATTTATATATATACATGTAGTAGAAAATATATATATATATATATATATATATATATATATATATATATATATATATATATATATATATATATATATATATATATATATATATATATATATATATATATATATACATATACATATATACATATATAAATATATATAAACTCCTGGACAAAATTAACGCAACAATCTGAAAATTAATTTATCTTTTTCTTATGTCAGTTTTAAAGTTTATCGAGTATTTGAATAGTAGGCTATGCATATTTTGTTTCGTTGTTCATTACAGAAATCAAAACAATTCGTTTAGATTTACAGTTTTAAAGAATTTTTTAGAAGATAAACAATTTTCTGTAATAATGCGATAGATTTTCTTTAAAAGTAAGCTTATAAATTGTTCCCTTTTTCAAAGTAATACGTTTTTGTGGTAGACTGTTTTATATTTGACCCCGAAGAATTAGAAAAATGATTCGAACAAGGAAGCTAACTGAACACGAGGTAGTTGTTATGTTGCCAATTTGTTAGGCAAACATCGTTCCACAATAAGTCGTATGGTAACACGTTTGAATGAAGTAGGAACTTATTCTAGAAGGCTAGGGCAAGGGCGAAAACGATACACTAGCGACCTAGATGAACGTTTTATAAGACAATATGCTTTAAGAAACAGGACTGTCACTAGTTCTATAATAAGAAACGAACTCGAAGCTCTTCGCAATGTCACAATTTCTTCTAAAACAGTTAAAAGACGGTTAAATGAAGCTGGATTAAACAGTAGGAGACCAGCCACTGCGCCCTTGCTTACTAGAAAGAACAGAGTTGCCAGGTTACGTTTTGCTCGAAATCACGAAAACTGGTCTGTGGATGATTGGAAACAAGTTTTCTTCACAGGTGAAACTAGGGTTAGTCTAAAACATCCAGATGGTCGTGAGCGAGTATGGCGAAGACCAGGAGAGAGGTTTGCTCCTTGTAATATCTCTGTAAGGATTCCATTCGGCGGTAGCTCTGTTATGTTCTGGGGCGGCATCTACTTTGATGCTCGTACAGAGTTAGTTCCTGTCCGTACGAGATCCATGAATGCTGACTACTATCTTGAGAATATTGTAATAGAACATGTGATGCCTTTCGGTCATTTTGTGGGGCCCAAATTCCTGTTTATGCGAGACAACGCTCGCCCTCACGTGGCTAGGGAGATACTCGATTATCTTAATCAAGTTGATATACCGATCATGCAATGGCCACCAAAAAACCCGGATCTGAATCCGATAGAACATGTATGGGATCACCTTAAGAAAAATGTGAAACGTCATATACCTGCCCCTAGAAACCTGAGGGAACTTGAAAATGCAGTTATCACAGAATGGGAGCAAATTCCTCAAGATTTTATCCAAAATTTAATTAGAAGCATGCCTAGGCGCAAAAAAACGCTGTCATCCGAAGTAGAGGAGGCAACACACGCTACTAGTGTCTCAGTTACACCATTAATTTTGCTACTAGTGTCCCAGTTTATTTTTTTCATTATTACATAATTTCAACGATGTTGTTATTAGGTCTTAAGAATAATTTTAATTCGAATCTTATAGAAAAATTTGGTAGCTAATTCACTTTTAAAGTATCCGAATAAGTTTTTTCTAACTTTTAGTGTAACCAATGTTCATAAAAAATTATTAAAATTAATTCATTATCGAGATTTGTATGATTTAATATATTGTTGCGTTAATTTTGTCCAGGAGTATACATACACACATATATATATATATATATATATATATATATATATATATATATATATATATATATATATATATATATATATATATTATATATTTATTTATATATGTATATATATATATATATATATATATATATATATATATATATACATATATATATATATATATATATATATATATATATACATATATATATTCCAGAGATAGAGATCAAAGAAATTGACAGAGCCATGAGGCAAATGAAAAACGGCGGAGCAACGGAGGAAGATAATATCTTACCAGAAATTATTAAAGAATGCGACGTGAAAACCAAAAGAGAACTAACGAGACTATTTAATAAATGCTTTTAACAAGAACACGTCACTGAAGATTGGGAAAATCAATAGTAGTCCTATTATACAAAAAAGAAGATCTGTCAAACCTTGAGAACTACAGACCTATCAGTTTACTGTCTCAGTTATATAAACTGTTCATTCGAACAATTACGAACAGATTGGGGCGAAAATTTGAAATGTACCAACCAAGAGAATAGGCTAGATTCTGACCACCTCCATACCGCTTAGAAGAAAACAACGGAATATAAAATACCATTGTGGATGGCCTTTGTAGACTTTAGAAAGGCTTTTGACACAGTGGAAACGTAGGCCATACTCAAGTTACTTAGAAACGCTGGAGCAAACCAAAGATACATCGACCTATTAGAAAATACATATAAATCATAAACAATGACCATCAAAGTTCACGATCTAATAGGCCAAGTGGGCGTAAAAAGAGGAGTTAGACAAGGAGATATAATCTCGCCAAAGCTGTTCACCTGAAGGATGTTTTCAGGAAACTCAAATGGGAAGAAAAAGGAATTAATATTCATGACGAGTACCTGCACGATTTGAGATTTGCCGACGATACTGTCCGGAAAAAATCGGGAAGAACTAAGGCAGATGCTAGAAGAATTACATGAAACTGCAACAGTCTGTCACGATGGGCAAACAAAACCAAGACACTGACATCGCTAGACGAAGCAGACTGAGATGGGCTTCCTGGCAATCTGAAGTCCATCTTATATATGAAAATTCCCAGGACACTAAAAAAAATCTATAACGAGTGTATACTCTTGGTTGTTACATAATGTTCTGAAAGAAAACTGTTGAGCATATCGCTCAGAAATCGAAAAATCAACGAACAGATTAGACGGAAAACCCAGGTAACAGACATCGTGAAAAGAATCGGCTCCTTAAAGTGGTAATAGTCAGGACATGCCGCTAGACACACGGAAAACTGGAGTGGAAACATCACCAGATGGAGGCTTTGGGGCGAAAAGAAAAACGTGGGTAGATCCCAAGATTGATGGACCGACGAACTAAAAAGATTTGCTCGGTTAAAATGGTACCAAATCGCCCAGAGAAATGGTCAAACATGAGAAAGGTCTATATCTAATAAACAGAAAACGGCTAAGAAAGAGAAGATATATATGTCGGACGATTAGTACCAAAACCAGAATATTATCTACTACTAACAATATAAACTTACGGATTATTGTCAATTGACTCCAATTCCTACAATATTACGGACTAGTTTCGGTATTTTTATTAATCTGGACTAACGTGAACTATGTGTATGTAAAAAAAAAGTTTTGTACAATTTTAAACATATACAAATTAATATTGAAACTAGTCTGTAATATTGCAGGAACTGGAGTCGATTGACAATAATATGTAAGTTTATAATGTTACTAATATGATTATAATATTCCGGTTTTGCTAATAATCCTGCGATATATATATATATATATATATATATATATATATATATATATATATATATATATATATATATATATATATACACACATATACATTAGAGTGACCGGATCTCATAAAGGGGGGAAAAAAATGTCGGAATCTTGTTCGTCTGGACCCCACAAAACGATTCCCCTTTCCAGATATTGAGATAGCCGAAATTTGAGCTCGATTAAACGACGTTAACCCGTGCCGCTCGTCGCTCAAAGTTTGAAAAAATCCAAATTTTTGGCCAAAAAGCTGACATATGGAGCCATAACTCCAGAACGGTAAATAATAGAAACACGCTTAATATCTCAAAAGAAAGCTAATGTTTTTCTTCAAAATTTATATTCTATACATAATTGTTGTTATTTTAAGTCAAACCGAGTTACAACAGCCTTTAGCCCCAAAAACGTGACCTGGTACCACTAGGAGCATACTTCGTATATTTTGTTATTAAGTGATAAATTTTGCTTTTTTTGGTATATTTTTGACTTTAAAGTAGAAATATAATAAAAAAACAAGTAATACTGATAAGTCTAATGACATTTTTTTATTTTAAAATATAAAAATTAGGTATATAATACATACAAAACAGACACAGAAAAGATACAGACGTAGTACCTACATGAGTTGATAATTTTACATAGTTATCTAATCTATTCTAGAGCTTTTGTTAAAGTACTTTTTGAAACGTCAGGATATAATGCTCGGCATTTACTTACAACTTGCAGGATATATTGCTTTTGGTCTTTCTTTTGATCCAACAAATACGAGAACCAACTGCAATAGCTCCTTGTAGTCATCTCTGGGGTGGCTTTCAGTTAATTTGGTCTCGAATTCAGCAGTAACATTTGCAATTACTTCTGGAGTTAGCTGCTTTTGTATTAGATTGTCACTGATACCTGTGTCGTATTTTCCTTTGTCTATCTTGGGCAGTGAGGAATCTCTTGAAAATGTCTGGATGAGGTCCAGTGGTTGATCCCATTTTTGTGTCGAATACGCCTATTAACAGAATTTCCAAGATATGGTGACGGCAAGGTAGGTATAACAATTCTCTTCCTAACATTTGCTCCAATATGACGCATGCTCCTTTGAGTCTTCCCGTGTTGGATGTTGTAGTGTCGAAACACATCGCCTTGACGGTGTTGAGAAGACCCCATTCATGTAGGCATTCATATACGGCTACGGCTTGCTCCTCTCCAGAGCTGTTTGCTGTTACAGGAACTCCCAGCAGCTGTTCCTTTTCGCCATATGAAATAGCTATAGCTATTCGCTCACATTGTTCATTTTTTAAAACACCCGGTAAAAGTTTACCGTCCCAATGGACAACCACGGGCTCTTTTTCAGGAATGTTTACTTTATCAAAAATTTTTTTATTATATTGTTCTCTGAACATTTGCCTTCAATCATGTAATAAAGTTTTCGAGACTTTGTACTCAAGAGGGTCAAGGTTTAGTGCTTCTAGAGTAGTTATTAAAAGTCTCGTGGCATTTCTGTCGGATACCTTACATCGATCTAATAAAATGGACAATTTCATGTTTAAAATCTCTTTAACGCCCCTTGCAAATGAAACTTTCATCCTCTTGCTCTCAGATGGTCCTGGATCTTCTGCAGCTTCTTCAGGGATGTCCATTTCCTCCAAGCTCTCAAGTTCCTGGTAGATGTTGTCCTCTTCAGTGTCTTAAAATATCTTCACTAGATAATTGTTCGATCTAACCAGCTCAAAGGCACTTTAGAAACTAAACTGAATAAATAAAAGGTCGGTTGTACGCTGAAGTAAAATCGCCATCCCTAAAATAGAAATTAGATTCACCCTCCTTTTTACCTGTTAAACGGGTCTTTCTTTGGTAAACTAGTCAGGTAATCCCCATATAATAAAAGATTAAATTTGAACAAAAGGCTCTTTATGTTTGAAAATCGAGTTCCAAAATACTTTTTACCAAAAAAATGTTAATTCCGAGACACATTATGTAAAAACCCGTAAAATTCTTAGAATACTCCCAAACTGGCTCCTACTGGTACCAGGTCAATATCTGGAAAGGGGAATCGTTTTGTGGGGTCCAGACGAACAAAATTCCGACATCGATTTTTTGCGGTCACCCTAATATACATACATATATGTAATGTATGTATGGGTATAATTTGCATTATCTGCTTTCAAGTTTTACGTAAAAATCTTCGAATCTAGTTTCTAAGATGACATTATTTGTATTCCTTTTACAATCTTGATAACATAAATTCTTCTTCTTCAGCCACCGTTGTGGACCGAAACTAAATGATCTTTAGCAAAATTGAGTAAATAAATGTTGATTTGTAATACTCTAATATACAATGGGTATCTCCTCTATTTAATTAATAATTTTCATTAGGTGGAGTCTAATGCAGGTTACTATTGTGGCCTACTGACTTAAACCATAAGTGTGCTTACAGGTGTTGCACTGTGTTCTCTTTGTTTTCAAGTTTTTCCCCTTATCTTATAGCTTCATGCGAACTACTGTTGAGGACCAAAAAGGCTGAAACATGTATATAGTACTTCCACTACTTTTGGCAGCAACCTCGATAACTTTCTCCTCCTGGTGTCATGATGTTATTTTTTCTATTTAAATATATCTCGATCACGATCTGCCTATTTCAATCCACTGTTGGTTGTACGCTTTTCCCATTTCATGCCATTGACATCTGTTTTGTGCCTTTGACATCCACTAACTTCCTGCCCTTTTCCTGATGTCTTCCCATCTTGTATTTGGTCTTCCTGCCTTTTTACGCCCAAGCCTTGGTGTCCACTCCAAAATTATGTTCGTCCATCTGTCATCTGTTTTACATATCCAGCCCACCTCCATTTTAATTTCGCCACCCTTTCTAATACGTTCACGACTTTAGTTTAGGTATTGATATATCTCAAGAAGCAGTACATGAAGCACTGAAAAAACTAAAGAATAGAAAAGCTCCTAGACCTGATGACATCACCAACAAAATGTTCAAATATGGAGCTATTGGAATAGAAGAAGTCTTGACAACCTTACTTCAAAAGATAATCTTAAGCCAGAAAATTCCTGAAGACTGGAGGAAAGTATTACGATTCCCATATTCAAAACAGGAAATAAAACCGACCCTGACAATTATAGAACCATTATCCTGCTAAACAGCGCCAATAAATTACTAACCAAGATCATGACTGCAAAAATAACAGAAAAGATCAAAGAAAGCGAGGAACAGCAAGGATTTAGAGAAAATAGGTCAACAGTAGATGTTCTATTTACGATCGGACAATTGATTGAAAAATGATTAGAATTCCATAAACCGCTATTTCGGTGCTTAGTTGATCTAAAAAAAGCATTCGCTAGGGTACGGTTGAGAGACGTGTTATAAATTTTACGAGATCATGACTTCAACAGCAACTACATTAAAGTGATAGAACAGCTCAAAAAATCTATACCAAGAAGTACTCAATCAGAGAAATAAAGCATCGAGAATATCTGGTTGTTTGAAGGACTTAATATGGAAAAATGTCTACATGTCGACAGAAAGCAAAATGCGTATAAATAGAACCGTGGTAAGACCAGTACTAACGTATGCAATAGAAACAAAAGCAGAAACATCTAAATCAAAAAGCCTTATGAGAGCATGAAAACACTGTGTAGTATTAAAGGAGTAATTCTGAGAGACCAGGTATGAAACACAACTATACGAGAACTCAAGATTCATATTGGAGAGATTGGAGGGGTCACGTAAGTAGGATGCCACCTAATAGCTAGTCAAGATGGGCAAAAGATGAAAAACCAGAAACAAGAAGATCTCAAGGTCAACCACGAAAAAGATGACACGAAAGCTGAACATCTACGTCACAAGACCTTGTCTTATAAGAAGAAGAAGACGAAGAAGATTTTAGTTTGTTGTAAGATCCATTCATTGCCCTTTCTGTTAGATAATTTAACAGCCAAGATTCTCCGTTCTTACGCTCCGTGTCTCAGCTACGTTGGTGAGTACAGGGAGAATATACTAATCGTACAGTTTTCTTTTTAGAGTGTTGAATATTTCTAATGTCATTTAAATTACCAAATGCTATCCAAGGTATTTCAAGTTGTCGAGTGTGGTCTTTAATTGTGATCTTCTGTCCTAAATATATATAATGTTCGACCTTTTCTAGAGGTTCACCGTTGAGGGTTATATTCATGTGTGTATCTGTGTTCGTCATATATATATATATATATATATATATATATATATATATATATATATATATATATATATATATATATATATATATATATCTATATATATATATATATCTATATATATATATATATATATATATATATATATATATATATATATATATATATATATATATATATTTATATATTTTGGATTGTTGTAGCTTCTACTTGATGGAAATTCATTATAAATATATAATAAAAGACTGTTTTTAGTCAATTTCCACTGGTTTATTTAAATTGCGATGACGCGTTTCGCTGTCGATGCAGCTTCTTCAGATCTACATTTTACACTGTGTAAAATGTAGATCTGAAGAAGCTGCATCGACAGCGAAACGCGTCATCGCAATTTAAATAAACCAGTGGAAATTGACTAAAAACAGTCTTTTATTATATATTTATATATTTATATATATTTATATATATATATATATATATATATATATATATATATATATATATATTTATATATATATATATATATATATATATATATATATATATATATATATAGTATACAAGGATTAGGCATATTACAGTTAATATAGGCCAATACATACGAGTATTAATAAAATAAACATCAATAAAAATATTTATTGACCGACTAGACTCTATCCACTCTCAAACAAGAAGTCTTAACAAGCTAAACATTTTCAATAGATACAGAACTTTAGGCATCAGTTATAGACACCTACGTAAATTCATAGGTTGAAAAATAACACTTGACACATAACAACGATCATATTTCATAGAAATGTATTTTTTATCTTTCAAACGTCTGGATAAATATACCACAATTAGAAAACTAGTGAAATACTCATAGAAATTTTACTGCTTTGCTAATTAAGGTCTTGCAGTCAGCGCAGGCATTGTAACACTCGTCACATTCTTTGACATTTACTATATCTTTTATTCTTGTTATAATATATTTAGGCTAGTACTTGTAAACATAGATTATTAAAGGAACGGTAGCTGTCAAGGCTTTGGTCAAATAATAAATCAGGGTTTATGGAATTAGATCGTGTCAAATAATTAGAGTAGGTAATGAGCACACTGAAGGAGTCAAAAAAGATCTAAATTTACTATTTTTACTCTACATATTAGTTCAGATTATTGAGTTGTAGTTAAATGCAACAACTGGTTTTTAAAAGTAGTAGACAGCAACCGTCTGTATCACTATTGGTTTTGTTAAGGTTTTTGGAGAATTCAATCGAATTCCTAGCCAGAACTTTTGTTTCTCATGTATTAATGGTGTGTATATATATATATATATATATATATATATATATATATATATATATATATATATATATAGGTTAGGTGCATCAGCAGTCCACCGAATAACGTTGAGGTTACGTTAATCGCAGCTTTAAGGAAATCCGCCATAGTATTTGGTCCCTCTAAGTAGCAATATATCGAATTTCAACCCTTTCCTTTACATTAGTGCAATTTGAAAAATTATATAATTGTTTTTCTATCGAATAAATAAACAAATAATGTACGGACGTTACAGCACTAGTTGTCGACCACTGTATCCCAGTAGTCGACATGTCTACTCCCCGGTAGTCAACCACTTGCTGAATAATTGAAATCTGCAGCTCTAAATGAGGTAGTGGGGTGTTTTTTCGATTATTGCAGAGAATAAGAACAGCATGTTGCTTTTCCCAACATGAATTTTGTTATCGAATAAATTTTGTGTCATTAAAAAAAAAATTAATTTTCACCTTTTGTTTTTTTTTTATAAGTGATCTTTATATTTTATATTACAATAATCATAGCCGTGAATTAAAGCATTGCGAGTTTAAATCTAGTCAGTACAATAACTACATTAAAATACCTAGAATCAAAAATATAAAACTACATTTCCTTCTCGGAGCCTCTTTTTCTCGTCGGTTTTCCTTGCTTTAGAGCCTGTGTTTCTTTTTTTTAATTTTAGCAGCAGCAGCTTGTTCCTTTTTTAATTGTATTTTTTTCTTCTTCCCCTACTTCACAATTTTAATTGCCTCTTTCTTCCTCACCTCTTCTTCTACAGACTCACGCCATACCT
>CM032453.1:54609170-54654638 GCA_019049505.1 Pachyrhynchus sulphureomaculatus
TAAGGTCGATGAACGCCCTGGTGAGATCAGAGGGCGATGGTTCACTACGAGATACTTCGACCTTGCTAGGCCACCACTTCTGAGCTCTAACAGTTGATCCGTATGATTGACGCATTTGAAGAAAAAAGAACATTTAGTGGCAGTGGGAGAAGGAAGGCCATTTTTCAGCAGGATAACCTTCAGCCACACACAATAAAAGGCCCTAAAAGCCGCATTGCATCGAAAAAACCGGCATATTCCGATTTTTCGTCTGACAATTGCCAAAAATATTTAGTAAACGAATTATAAATAAATAAATGTTTATATGGGCCGAAAATTAATTTGTATGGGGACATTTTTTTAATTGTCTCACCTAATTCACTATTTTCCTATTGTATGTACTAGTTATTGCAGGGAATTTTAACCATTAGGAGGCTTACTACATTTATTGTCTTTCTATTTGGCACAACACAAAAATTCGTTTACTACTAAACTTAGTTTTTTATGAGAAAGTCAAATATGACAACACAAAATTTGTCACTTGTCCAATTTGACAGTTTACAAAGCCACCTAGATATATTTTTAATGGCACCCTTGATAAATGAGCATACCATTAAATAGCATTTTTCAGTCCGTTTACAAAAATATTTAATAATTGATATTTATTTTCAGTAGTTACCTATATTGTCCAGTCATTTTATACAAAATAACCGATCAAGTGGACTTGCGCAATTAGTGTTCCGTACGTTGATTACTTTTAAAACAAGAATTTTTGTTAGGGAGGTATAAAATGATCAATGACCTTACAAAACACATCCCAAATGAGTTTTCAATAAGGTTTTTACCGATTTTCACTGAAAACTCACGACCTTGAATTTTTTTTTTATATACCGGATAAATTATTAAAGGTAATGCACTCGTGATAATTTTCATTCAATCTACACCCTGTGGAGAATATTCAGAATCTTTTTAAAATATTTTGATTTTTTAAAACTAATACAAAGAAAAGTGTGCGCAAGTATTACATTATATATATTTTTGAACTCGTATAAAAAAACAAGCTTTTATTTGACACCCCACTCGACAATCTAGTAAAATTTTTTTTCCATTTTCGCTTTCCCCCCAAAATTAACTCTTTAAGTCAAAATTTGACTTTCAAACTACATGGCTCTGATGAGGCCATCAATTCCTATATTAGTGCCAAATTCCAACTTTCTATGTGACAGACAGACAGACACCGAAGTGCTCTTATAAGTGTTCCGTACGAAACACTAAAAATTACCAATCTTCTGAAAAAATCCAAGTGAAGATTTTTCTTTAGGATTTTTTTTATTTCGGTATCAGAAACACTGTGCGAAACGTACATTGCGAAATCGAGTCGGGGAAAAAAAGTTATGGAAGGTCAAAACTCGCGAAAATCAGTTTTTTCTCAAATATCTCGTAAACTATTGATTTTACGTGAATTTTGGTTGTTATAAAATTTATTCATCATCAAAATCTGCATAAAAAAAGAGAGACTAATAGTTCTCGAGATTTGAGGCTGAGAAAATTTGGGCGTTACCTTTGAGGTAGAATGCAAGGCGATATTTTTTATCCTTTTTTGTTATACTTTCTCACTGGTCACTTCATTACAAATATATACAACGTGTCAAAATCAAATGAGGTTGATCTATGCTTACGAGGAGAGCATTGAGACGTTGAAGAAAAACCACTCATACGACGTTTCTTATATGATTCAATGTTGAATTTCCTCGTATAGTTTTTACGACACTCAACGTACACAGTCACAGTATTTACGCTTTGTAAATAATCGATATGTTCATCACCGCTTTCAACACTAACATTTCTAATTGTTTCTAAACCGCGAAGAACAGTCACGATCGCGCCATTCGACAAAGTTTCATTACATATGAAACAAGTGTTATCAGTCATTGTAATAGAATTACAGAATGTTTCGATATGAATAAAACGTTGAAACTCTACGATACGTAGCGTTAAATTCAGTTTTTAAAAGGGACAAATTGCTTCGTCAAATATTTTCAGGTATACATCGACCCATGAGATTATATGTGTGTGTGTGTGTATGTGGGTGCGTGTGTGTATTAAACGGCTTTTCTACGCATAAATGCGTTATATTGTCTGTATACGTAACGTATAGGGGAGTATGCGCCTTTCTCCAAAATTTCTCAGCCTCATATCTCGAGAACTATTAGTCCCACGTAAATTTTGTATAAATCCTTATGCAAATTTTAATGATGAACAAATTTTATAATAACCAAAATTCACGTAAAACCAATAGTTCACGAGATATTTGAGAAATATTCATTTTCGCGATCTTTGACCTTCGATAATTTTTTTTGCCGGCACGATTTCGCAATGAACTTTTGACACAATATTTCTGATACCGAAACAAAGAAAACCTTGAAGGAAAACCTTCACTTGGATTTTTTCAAAAGATGATGCTATAATGTCTGGATAAATATATGTTATAAGGTATTCAGGTTATTGAACTGAATTTTTACTTTTGAGTGGCCTGCTCGATTTACATTTTTTCTATTTGGGGTATCAAAAAAATTCGTTTACCGACAAATTTAGTTATCTATGAAGAAGCCAAATATAACACAAATTTTGCTACTAGTCACGTCTGATAATTTACAAAGCCAATTAGATTTTTTTTTAAATAGTAACCTTTACATATGAGCACACCATTAAATACCATTTTTCAGTTTGTTAACAAAAATATACAACTTTGTATTTATTTTCAGTCATTATTAGTATATATGGCATTTAAGTTATTGAAGCGAATTTTAAATTGTAAGTGGCTCACCCGATTTACTATTTTCCAATTTAGCATCTCACACAATGTCTTTCACTGCTTTTGCTGAGGAAGCCAAATATGATGGAGAACATCATCCCTTTGGAATAATTTGCCCAGCACTGTGTTTCCCACCGAGTACAATTTACAGCGATTCAAGAATAACGTGAATCGCTTTTTCCGCACACATGGGCTAGACCAGGGGTGCTCAAACTTGAACTGCTGGCGATCTACCTCAATATTGTTAGACTACGATCGATCGACTCTGAGAGGCTGCAAGTAAGTGTGATGCAGGATTGTCGTCTAGGTAGGGTGTATCGTTGCATAGATATTAGTTTTCCGCACAATATGCATTTTTTTAGTCAAGGTAAGTGTAGGTCTGCTCTAAAATGTCAATGAAAAAAACTCATAATTATTCAAAATTGCGAGTTTATTGGTTCTTACAAAACAAACGAGTTCTAGTGTCTAAACTTAACTAAAGAGTGACTTTGGATGTTGAAGCGTGGCACTGCATGTCCTCAGCATACTTTTCATAAGATGGTACGCTAATCGCAAGCATGATGACATATGTTCGTCAGTTAGTCGATTGCGATATTTTGACTTAATTATCTTCATTTCAGAAAATGCAGACTCGCACAAGTAAGTTGACCCAAACATTGCCGTCAGTTGAAGGGCGATTTACCTTAGATTCGGATATTTATCTTCAGATATAAAACACCAGAATTTTGTATCAGATGCTGTGGCTTTGAGATGTATATCTGATATAATCTGCACTAACTCATTTTCAACAGAACATGAATCCATGTTAAACTGTTTTTGCTATTTCAGTAGCTATTCCTCAATGTTTTTACACGAAAAAGGATAACTCATAAATGATGCGATATTTGCCAATTTACTGAAATCATAAAAACGTATTTCGAATTGGCCCAAAATATTTGATAATTCTGCCTCATAAATATCATAATTCAACTGAGGAATCCTTGCCTTCAAAGACGGAAAATTTTTCAGATCCTTTCTTTTCAGTTGATCTACATAATTTGCAATTTACTTTTGAATGCGTTTATTGCGCTAATCATCTCAATAATAGTTTTTCCTTTACCTTGAAGCTCGAGTCGAGTCTTCAGATTTTGAAGATGATGTTTGTTTTTGACTGTAATTAAAGCACTTATATATCGTGAATTTGTATACCAGGTGTCCAAGTATGAAATGCGGATTTCAGATAACAGATGGTGCACCAATGCAGTTTGTGCTATAAAGATTTGACACTGCACCATTTTATTGTGTTATCAATAAGTGTCAGAAACGCACGAGTGATAAATTGGAAAAGTGTGTGCATAGTGTTGTGTTGTTGTGTTCAATATGTCGAAATTTATACCGAACAAAGAGCATTCGCGGACAGCATTAATTTTTTGTTTTCATTTGAACAAAACTGCTGTTGAATCATACCGATTACTTCGAGAAGCTTATGGCGAACATGCTCCATCGCAAGATACGTGTGAACGATGGTTTCGGCGTTTCAAAAGTGGTGGCTTCTGCAACATAGACAAGGAACGTGGAAAACCGCCAAAAAAATACAAAGATGTGGAATTGCAAGCATTGTTGGACGAAGATGATTCGCAAACACAAAAACAACTCGCCGAGCGTGGGCGTTAGTCAACAAGCTGTTTCCAATCGGCTACGAGAGATGGGAAAGATTCAGAAGACCGGTAGATGGGTACCACATGAGTTGAAAGACAGGCAAATGGAACAGCGCAAAAACACGTGTGACATTTTGCTCGCTCGGTATAAAAGGTAGTCGTTTTTACATCGTATAGTTTACAGGGGATGAAAAGTGGATTTATTTTGAGAATCCCAAGCGCAAAAAATCATGGGTAGACCCAGGCGCACCATCCACATCGACCGCAGAAAGACGACGCTCTGTGTTTGGTGGGACCAGAGGAGCGTGGTCTATTATGAGCTGTTAAAACCTGGGGAAACGATTAATACTAGACGTTACCAACAACAATTGGCTGATTTGAATCGTTCGCTGCTTGAAAAAGGGCCAGAATACCAAAAGAGGCAACACAAAGTTATTTTTCTTCATGACAATGCTCCATCACATACGGCAAAACCAGTTCGTGACACGTTGGAAGCACTCAGCTTTGAAGTTCTACCCCATGCGGCTTACTCACCAGACTTGGCTCCTTCCGATTACCACTTGTTTGCATCGATGGGTCATGCACTTGCTGAGCAGCGCTTTGGTTTGTACGAAGATGTGAAAAAAATGGCTCGATGAATTGTTCGCAGCAAGAGAGGAAGATTTTTATTGGCGTGGTATTCACAAATTGCCCGAAGGGTGGGAAAAATGTATAACAAGCGATGGAGCATACTTTGAATAAAGCACTTTTTATCATTCTTCCGAATTTAACATGTTTCTTAGAAAAAAAATCCGCATTTCATACTTTTACACCTGGTATATACATAGATCTTTAGATTAAAAAATTTTTATTATTAATTATATTTAAGATAATTTTATTTATTAAACACTAAAAGCAGGTTATGCCTGGACGGCTATGTTACCGATGAACCCTCATTTACATTTTATGACTCTATTGTATCGCAGAGGTTTTCTATCTAAAATAGGGTGAACCCTTAAAAATAATTCAAAACAGGTAGCAAAATCAAGTAAAATGCATAAGAAATCTCTTTTTTTCGGTCGCACCCCAACATGTATTTGCATCTACAATGAGAGAATTCTGCTATCAACTCCAAACAAATACACTTTATATCATATAGTTTCGGAGAAAATCGGGCGTGACGGACAGACAGACAACGAAGTGATCTTATAAGTGTTCCGTACGGAATTGGCTTTGTAAACTATCAGATGTGACTAGTAACAAATTTTGTGTTATATTTGGCTTCCTCACAGACAAGGAAATTTCTCGGTAAACAAATTATTTTGATACCCCAAATAGAAAAATTGTAAATCGAGTGGGCCACTCAAAAGCGAAAATTCAGTTCAATAACCTGAATACCTTGTAACATATATTTATCCGGACATTATAGCATCATCTTTTGAAAAAATCCAAGTGAAGGTTTTCCTTCAAGATTTTCTTTGTTTCGGTATCAGAAATATTGTGTCAAAAGTCCATTGCGAAATCGTGCAGCCAAAAAAAATTATCGAAGGTCAAAGATCGCGAAAATCAATATTTCTCAAATATCTCTTGAACTATTGGTTTTAAGTGAATTTTGGTTATTATAAAATATGTTCATCATTAAAATTTGCATAAAACGGACTTATACAAAATTTACGTGGGACTAATAGTTCTCGAGATATGAAGCTGAGAAATTTTGAAGAAAGGCACATACTCCACTATACGTTACGTATACAGACAATATAACGCATTTATGCGTAGAAAAGCCGTTTAATACAAACACGCACCCATACACACACACACACCCATAATTCTTCCTCTCTGAGGTGTGCTTGAAGTGGACCCTTTTTCATAATAATGATAGTAAAGTTATGACTCTATTGTATAGCAGAGGTTTTCTGCCTAAAATAGGGTGAACCCTTAAAAATAATTCAAAACGGGTTGCAAAATCCAGTAAAATGGATAAGAAATCTCTTTTTTCGGTCGCACCCCAACATATACTTGCATCTACAATGAGAGAATTCTCACTCTCACTTTATGTCATATGGTTTCGGAGAAAATCGAGCGTAACGTACAGACAGACAACAAAGTGATCTTATAAGTGTTTCCGCACGGAACACTAATTAAAAAGAAATGATAAATCTCTGTAAAGTTTTTTAAAAAAGTTACGTCACTATATTTCTTTATCAATCTTGGTATTTTCAATAACATATCTCTCATTCTTTCGCAGTGTAGCAAATGTCACCATCATTTACTGTAAATAAGATAGAAATCATCATTGTCAGTTCGCATCGATTTAAAATAATCCGCATAATACTCGAAGATTAAGAAAGGATTAATATATGATACTTATGTATATAAAATATATAAATTGTTCTGTTACATTGTAGTCTGAATTTGAGATAACAATGTATTTATATAAAAATTAACTTTTGCCGGTCTATTAAATAATAATACAGTATTATTATTTACCTACTGTATTTCTACTCCGTATATAACACACTACATCAAACACGTAATTTTTTCACTCGACCAGCGCAGCGTTTCGCTAAGTAGGTTAGCTTCACTAGGAGCGATGATTGATCGTGAATCGTCACTAACACAAAGTGTTTGGTGTAGTAGTGATATGTACGGAGTACTGTCATTATGCTAAAGATTCCACATTCACAACATAACACAGTATTTCTGTCCATTATTATGAATTTAGCAAATAAAAACATTCTACAATTTCTCCAAATCGTTTTTGGATTTAAGAATAGAAAATGCAATTTTTTCAGCCGATACTCGGTGGAAATCCATAATAATTATTATGTGAAATGTGAAAAAATAATAAAACAATTATTTACACAAACTTTCCACTATATTTGTAATACACACTAACATGCTTGGCTATCACAGTAGCTTCTTCAGACGTTACATTCTGAATTATTGATCATTTTAGAGTAAAGGTGTTAATATATAAGTAGAAGCAAGAAAAAAAAAATTTTACCATTAACTAATTAAATATTAATAGAAAATATTTAACAAAGGTGAATTATTAAGGTCTACCTGATCATTCAATAGACGGTTGGAATTTTTAAGTTTGTTTATCTCTAGAGATAACCTCTGACTTTTGTTCTCATTGTGTAGAATTTTGAAATTATTGTTAAAGGTGTGACCATTCTCGATTAGATGTTTTGCATAATTGGATTCGGTTTTTCCTTTGATAAAACATTTATAGTGTTCATCTAATCTTTTACCAAAATATCGAAAGTCTGGCCTATGTATGTTTTGTCGCAATCTCCGCAATTTAGTTGATAAACTCCTGATTAGTGACCTATATATGATATAACTTTGCAATTGTTTGCTTTTAGAATAAATCGTATCGATTTTTGTAGGATTTTATCGACTAAATTTAATGAATTACGATAATTAAGTGCGATTAGTTTGATGATCTTTAGTTCTATCTGAAAATTCTTTTTATTAAGTGGGATAGATACTAGCCTATGAATCATACTGTAAAAGGCATGTTGAATTGGGTGACAGGAAGAATTGTTTATGATTGTGTCAGTATGAGACGGTTTGAAATTTGATCTTTATTGTTCTCTTCCTGAATTGTTAGATCTAAAAAGTTTATGCTATTGTTAGATTCTAGTTCAATTGTAAAATTTATATTTGCGTGGAGGTTATTAATAAATTCAAGAAAAATGTGTAATTGCCTTTCTGTACCCGTAAAACAAGCTAAAACATCATCAAAATATCGGTGCCAATATACGAAATGTTTAAAAAAGGAATGTTTATTAATTTGGCTTTCTAACGAATCTAGAAATATTTCAGCGAGTAACGGGCTTAATAGACAAGGCGAAATCGGCGCCATCGTTGGAAAAAATTTTCTAATTGAATTTTTTTTCATAACCTTCTCCAGGAGATGCCCCTGAAAGAGGATCAACATGTTGCCGGGCGGTAACCTGGTCCGAATTTGTTTAAACAAATTTTTTTTAAACAAAGTCCAAAAATTGAAATTTTTGGTAATTGGACCATTTTGAACAAAAAATGTCTCTTGTGAATTTTCTGTAAAATGCGCCGTTTTCGAGATATCGGCGATTTTAGGTGCGAGAAAACGCGAAAATGGCCACTTTCACCTCCCAATATCGGGGTCAAAAATTAAAATTTTCAATGTTGCCAAGTGTCCAAATTAAAGTTTGAGATCTCCTCTACAAATTACCGTAGGAAATATTGCAATATCTTCATTTTTAAATATTGTTTTTTAACAGTTAACAAATTGCGTTCGAGCGCCCGCGGCTGCATCGAAACTGTATACATAGATATATACGCAACGCCCGTACGTAGGCGCACGGAACTGTATACGCACTGCGATGCTCTATAAAGCTTTGTTTCTTGATTTCTTATTAAAATTAATATATTTGAAAAGTATGTAAAAAATATTTATTTATTAAAGAGTAATTGTTATATCAAATTTAATTATTATAACAAATGAATATAAATAAAAATTCAATATTCGATTAGGATGGTAGAAGAATTAAAAACAATTTTATGAAATATAACTTATATATATTTAATAGAATTTTCGCAAATATTTAAATTACACCCACACATGAGTATACAACTTACGTTGTTGCTTTTTGCAATTACATGCATTAGTTTTACAATTTTTTGTACATTTACATTGCCTAATTAACGAATCTGGTATCGAATTTTTTTAACATGAATTTGGGTAACAATTCACCTGTTTCTATAGTGTAACCAAATTCTGTTGCATCTAAATGTCGATACCGAGAATACAATGACATTTTCCATATGTACGTTTGTAGTGAAGCTCGTGAAATGTGCAATTTTAAAGCATCGGATGTACATGGAATTTTTCCAAAATTAATACCCATCCCACAAGAACGTTCTAAAATTATTTGTCTAGCATTATCTGCTGTTTCTCCAGCTTTATTCAAAATTTTCAAATACAATTTTTCTAATGCATTGAATTCCATGGCATTTAATTGTAAGCCAGTACCAAGTGGGGTTAATGCATTTGAGTATCTAAATCAAAGACTAAATCTAAAGCTTTATTTTTAGTACCTACTTTACTAGTAGTATCACAGCCTGTAAACGCATGTAAAGCAGGCAAAACTTGACAAACTTGACTAGTTAAATATTCAGCAGCTACATTACAAGACAATAATCTTGGCTTCTGACCAACTACTTTAAAATACAATCCTGTACAACCAATTAATTTGAAAAAGCTCCAATAATGAATTGCTAATATAAAAATTGAATTTTTTGAAATGATTCAAAATTTGGTTGTTGTACAACATCATCACACTTACCACAGAAAATGCACTTATGATCACATTTAATTCGTTTAATAGAAAAAGACATAATTACACATGTACATACTTGTAAGGGCGGAAAAGAAATGAATAAACTATTAAAGTGTCCGACTCTTATTTAAGCAATAGCATGTTTGAACTTTTGCATGATACTTCACGTTACAGCGAGTTGCAGCGCGTATACAGTTCCGCGCGCCTACGTACGGGCGTTGCGTATATATCTATGTATACAGTTTCGATGCGGCCGCGGGCGCTCGAACGCAATTTGTTAACTGTTAAAAAACAATGTTTAAAAATAAAGATATTGCAATATTTCCTACGGTAATTTGTAGAAGAGATCTCAAACTTTAATTTGGACACTTGGCAACATTGAAAATTTTAATTTTTGACCCCAATATTGGGAGGTGAAAGTGGCCATTTTCGCGTTTTCTCGCGTTTTCCGGGCGAAAATTTCAATTTTTGGACTTTGTTTAAAAAAAATTTGTTTAAACAAATTCGGACCAGGTTACCGCCCGGCAACATGTTGATCCTCTTTCAGGGGCATCTCCTGGAGAAGGTTATGAAAAAAAAATTCAATTAGAAAATTTTTTCCAACGATGGCGCCGATTTCGCCTTGTCTATAAAGGGTTTCCCATAATTAAGCCTTCCGTGCTGGTGTAAAAAGTGTTATTAAATTCGAAGTAATTTTGGTCTAAACATTCGGTAAGTAAGTTTAATATTTCATGTGTTTTGATACAATTAACTGATTTGTTGTTTAATAGTTTTTCTACCAGTGTAATTGTATCTTTAGCTGGAATACTGTGGGAGAGATTAGTGACATCAAATGAAATTAGTCTCACGTTATTTGGTAAATGAATAATCTGAATTTTGTTTACTAAGTCGAATGAGTTTTTAATTTGATATTTCCCCAAAAACTGCGTATATGTTTGGATAATCTCTATTAGTTTTCTAGATGTAGGATGGTGCTGAAAAGAATGATACTATTGGCCTAATAGGATATCCTGGTTTATGAATTTTAACTAATGAATATAATTTTGGAGGCTGTGGGTTCATTATTGTGAACCTAGTGACGTCTTTATCATTAAACAAACTTATAATTTTTGATTTTTTGTTGAAATTGAATATCCTATTAGGTCAGTAGTCTTATTCTTTCTAGCACCATCCTATAAAATATCTAAAAAACTAATAGAGATTATCCAAACATATACGCAGTTTTCAGGGAAATATTAAATTAAAAATTCATTCGACTTAGTAAACAAAATTAAAAATATTCATTTACCAAATAACGTGAAACTAATTTCCTTTGATGTCACTGATCTCTTCCACAGTATCCCAGCTAAAGATACAATTACACTAGTAGAAAAACTGTTAAACAACAAATCAGTTAATTGTATCAAAAAACATGAAATATTAAACTTACTTACCGAGTGTTTAGATCAAAATTACTTCGAATTTAATAACACTCTTTACACCAGCACGGAAGGCTTAATTATGGGAAACCCTTGAAGCCTGTTACTAGCTGAAATTTTCTAGATTCGTTAGAAAGCCAAATTAATAAACATCCCTTTTTTAAACATTTCGTATATTGGCACCGATATGTTGATGATGTTTTAGCTTGTTTTACGGGTACAGAAAGGCAATTACACATTTTTCTTGAATTTATTAATAACCTCCATGCAAATATAAATTTTACAATTGAACTAGTATCTAACAATAGCATAAACTTTTTAGATCTAACAATTCAGAGAGAAAATAATAAACATCAATTTTCAGTATTCCATAAACCGTCTCATACTGACACAACCATAAACAATTTTTCCTGTCGCCCAATTCAACATAAATTGGCAGCCTTTCACAGTATGATTCATAGGCTAGTATCTCTCCTCCTTAATAAAAATAATTTTCAGATGGAACTTAACCTCATCAAACAAATCGGACTTAATTAATGGTTATTCATTAAATTTAGTCGATAAAATCCTACAAAAAAAGTTATATAAAAAAAACATCGATATGATTTATCCTAAAAGTAAAGAAAAAGCAAAGAATTACAAAGTTGTATCATATATAGGTCACTCGACTTCAAAAATAGGTAAAATCCTCAACAGTGTAGACATTAAAGTAGCTGACAAAACAAACAATTCTTTAGGCAAAATTATTAAAAATAGTAAAACTAAAACGGATAATCTTAAAAAATCAGGGTTTAGCAACTAAATTGCGGAGATTGTAACAAAACTTAGATAGGCCAAACTGGTAGATATTTTGGTAAAAGATTAGATGAACACTATAAATGTTTTATCAAAGGAAATACCGAATCGAATCATGCAAAAAATCTAATCGAGAATGGTCACACCTTTAATAATAATTTCAAAATTCTACACAATAAGAACAAAAGCCAGAGATTAAACCTAATTGAGCCTCTAGAGATAAACAAGTAGACCTTAATAATTCACTTTTGTTAAATATTTTCTATTAATATTTAATTATAGTTAATGGTAAAAATAAATTTTCTTTTCTTGCTTCTAAAGGGTGATTCATTTAGAGGTACTTTTTGTGATGGGGATTTAATTGCAGATTGCGCATGCGTCGTATCAACTGAAGTGGCATTCCTGTTCAGTAGTGTTTGACAATTCATAGTGGAAAGACTTAGCCCGGCACAGCGTCTACAAATTGTTCAACTTTATTACGAAAATGGGCGTTCTACGAGGAATGTGTATCGGGCGCTTAGAGCAACTTATGGTCCACATAATCGGCCTACCGAACGCACAATTCGCTCTTCCATCAATAAGTTTGAGACCCAATTTTCATTATTGGATAATGCTCGACCGAATAGACCACATCCAGCACGTAGTGAAGAAAATATAGGGGCGGTAGCGGAGAGTGTACGCGAAGACCGTAAAGTGGCGATTCGTCGCCGTCCTCAACAGCTTGGCCTGTGATATTCAACAACTTGGCGGATTTTACGTAAGGATCTTTCTTTAAAAGCATACAAAATTCAACTAGTGCAACAACTGAAGCCGACCGACCTTCCGAATCGTTTCCGTTTTAGTCGTTGGGCTCTTGACAAGCTTGCAGAAGATCCACTGTTTTCGAGAAAAATTGACTTGACTCTTTCCTTTGGGCTATGTAAAGTCCAAAGTCTACATGGATAAGCCAGCTATAATTGAGGCATTGGAGGCCAATATTACTCGAGTCATTGGCCAAATACCACTCGAAATACTCACACGTGTCATTGAAAATTGGAACTTCAGAATGGACGTTGTTAACCGTAGTCGCGGACAACATTTGAAAGAAATTATCTTTAAGAAATAATTGTAAAGAATTGTTCTTTTTATAATAATAATAAAGATTATAAAATAAAATTGTTTTTATTCATTTTTTTTTTTTTAAAAAAAAGTACCTCTAAATGAATCACCCTTTACTTATATATTAACACCCTTACTCTTTAATGTTCAGTAATTCAGAATGTAAGGTCTGAAAAAGCTACTGTGATAGCGAAACATGTTACGGTGTTTTACAAATATAGGGGAAAGTTTGTGTAAATAATTGTTTTATTATTTTTTCACATTTCACATAATAATTTAAGAATAGAGTTTCCAACGCAAAACAATTTAACAATATTTTGTTTTTGCTTTCTTTAAAAAAAAAAGCAGTAATAATAAGAGGAGGGACAAACTGAAGTTCATTCGAATGTAATCTATTAGCACAACTTGTATTATTAACATATCATGCATAGGAAGAAGGAGGCAAGTCTACAAAAAATTATGTTAGTTCACTAGCCCCCTTTTTTTAAAACAATTATAAGTATTTCATTAGTGTCAAAAGCTTTTTTTAGTGTTCCACACGGAACACTTATAAGATAATTTCGGTGTGTGTCCGTCTCTCTGTCTGTCTGTCCGTTCACCTGTCTGCCCGTCCGTCACACTCGATTTTCTCCGAAGCTGTTTGATATAGAAAGTTGAAATTTGGCACTAATAGAGGAACTGATGGACCCATCAGAGTCGTGTAGTTTTGAAAGTCAAATTTTGACTTAAGGGGTTAGTTTTGGGAAGTAACCAAGTGGGACAGTAACTAAGTGAAATTTACCGCTACAAAAACCCAGGCGGAAATTTTTTCTAAAAAAGTTAACGTTGCTGAACCCGACATGGTCATGTCGGGGCACTGGATTCCCCTAGCATCGTCACTTGTTGGATTCTGTTCAGAGAAGAGCTGTCCGTCTGATTGGAGACTCGGAACTAACCGGCGCTCTTGATTCGCTGGAACATCGAAGAACGGTTGGCGACTTGAGTTTGTTCTACAAGTATTTTCATGGAAAATGTTGGCCGCTTAATCTCTCTCAGAGCAGTGCATGTTAGAAATACACATCGCGCTCATACTTCACATCCGTATGGGGTTCAGCTCCGCGTACAACGCTTTTTAAGCACTCTTTTATATGGAGAACATCATCCCTTTGGAATAATTTGCCCAGGGCTCTGTTTCCCACCGAGTACAATTTACAGCGATTCAAGAACAATGTCAATCGCTTTTTCCGCACATATGCCGCTAGTGAAGCGCTTTAGAGACTTCCCTGTAGCATGTGTGCTAGACCCATAAAAAAAAATCGAAAGCAAAAAAAAAATTACCAGTTCATCGAGTGGGGTGCCAAATGAAAGCTCGTAAAAACACGAGTTCAAAAATATATATGATGTAATACTTGCGCATACTTCTCTTTGTATTATTTTTTTAAAATTGCGAAAAATCGCTTGGCTCCCCCATTATCTCGAAAAGTACTGACCAAAAAATTTTGAAAAAACTCTGGAATATTTTCCACACGGTGTATATTGAACGAAAATTATCGCGAATGCATTACCTTTGATAACTTATCTGGAATATAAAAAAAAGAAAAAAAAATTTCAAAGCCATCAGTTTTCAACAAAGATCCGAAACAAATCTTGTTGAAAACTCATTTAGGGTAACAAAATTTTTTATTTTAAAAACAGTCACCGTACGGAACACTAATTGTGCATGTCCGACTTGCACTTGACCGTTTTTTTATGGCTAGCTTCTTAAAATGCGTTTTTTATGCTGTCTAAAAACATTGTTTGAAATTTTTAACTACACATTGGGAATATCACGAGGTATTTTCTTTAGAAAATTATGGTAGAGTGCGATACCCAGAGTTCAGCTGACAAGCTGGCTTTCTCAACACGTATTGTTATAATGGTTTTGTCTGACCATGTATGTGATGGTATAGCAGTCTTAGTGAAATTTTTACTAATGGTTTTAGCAACCAAGCGAACAGATATTGCACTGGTTAATATAAAATAATTGTAAACGGACAACACTCACATTTCAGCAGTTTACCAACTGTTCTCTTATTCGTCAAATCCATCCCGAGATGCGTTTTGTCGTATCACGGCTCGTCAGTTGGGCTAGAATTGATAAACAAGAGAACAGAATTTACTGGTACTTATCCAAGTAGTTACGGAGCATATACACTGGTGAGCAAAAAAATCGACTCAAACGATGTTGCTTCATTTAAGACCGATCCTTGAATTTAATTTTCAGACAGTGGTATTATTTCTGATATCATTAGAATGCTGATTTTCTATTCTTTTCAATAATAGCAAAAACATTGGATTTCCAAAAAGTTTTACTCAATAGAACCATTTTTGCTCGCATAGCAACTTACTCGTTGTGCGCTATTCATCCCTGTACACGGAACTGCATTTTCCTATCATTCCTTTATCGGAACTTGAATCGTCAACATCTCTGCTATACCTGTTCACTAATTACGTCATCGGAAAATGGATACCATCCTGGAAGAAACGGGCATGTCATTGTCGTATTGCAAGAAGAGCATAGCCAACGTGTAGTCGCTGCGCAACTGCACCTGCGCCAGTTAGCTGTCTCCAGAGTCTACAGAAGTTACCAAGAGACTGTCGCCTTTATACGGAGACCAGGATCAGGAAGAAGAAGGTGTACCTCCTAGCGAGACGACCGCTTCATTGTCAACACAACTCTAAGAAATCGTCACTTGACCGGCGTTGAAGTCCAGCGGGAGCCACGACAAGTTTGTGGTCATCATCAGAAGACTTAAAGAAGTTAACCTAACTCCGAAGAGACCAGCTAACGGACCCAAATTGACAGCAGCCCATCCACAAGCGCGACTCAGATTTGCCCGAGAACATGTCGACTGAACCTTAGAGCGATGGCGCTCCGTTTTATTCTCCGACGAGTCCCGAATGTGCCTACATGGCAATAATGGAAGAAGACGAGTTTATAGGAGACCTGGCGAGCGCTATGCGCAGTGCTGTATTATTGAAAAGGTCGCCTACGGAGGAGGTTCTGTCATGGTGTGCGAAAACTGATTTGATTGTCGTGACTCGTAGCGGTGGATAAACTGCTTACCGGTACATCGAGAAGAACCTGCAGGAACACGTCTTTCCTTTCGCTGTGTTTGTTGGCGATAGCTTCGTCTTAATGCATGACAATGCGAGGCTACATGTGGCTGTATCGGTGCGACAATAGCTAGCGGAAGTGGGAATGCCCACATTAGATTGGCCTGCCCGGTGTCCTGACCTCAAACCAATCGAGCACATGTGGGATAAGCTCAAAAGAAGTGTTCGAGCTAGAAATCCAGCCCCTGCATCGCTGAGTGATTTAAAGTTTGCGATGGCGGAAGAGTAGGGAACAATCCCATAGACAGTGGTGAAAAAGCTGACCCGCTCCATGAAAAACCGGTTAGAAGCAGTAATAAGAGCTAAAGGGGGTAATACAAAATATTGATTTTGGTTTCTGTCAATAAATTTAATTGTTAAACTTAAAATTTGTTTAATTTTTCCTTTCTCTTCTCTTCTTGTTCTCCTTGTTTCATTTTAATCAGTAAAAAGTATGAGGTAGGCTATGCAATTTGGTATCTTTGGAAAGAGAATAGAATGAGCTTTCAAGTGTTACTAAAATCTGTAGAAATATATGGACACTAAAGTCTAGGATCCGCGTTAAATGAAGCCAAGTAGTTTGAGTCAATTTTTTGCTTACCAGTGCACCATAGATAGATATTACACTGTTGAGACGGGTTTAAAGTTTGTTTTTTTAATTTTTTGATTATGTGCTTCCTGTTTCGAGCATTAACAAAGTGACAGTTTATGACATTAGAGTTTTCACGCCATTTTCGGCAGGCAACATGTTGTGAAGCAAGAGTTTTTTTGTATCGTCGATAGAACCAAGGCTTGTCGTGGCCAGGACATTTCATTGTCTGGCCATCAGAAAACGTCCAATCCGATAGATAGTCAGAGCGAAAAGAATCTGTATTGGTTCACTGATAAGCTCAATAAGACAACAAACAATTGATCTTGTTAGTTGATAGCATTTGACTGCTTAAGCTGGTTAATGTGGATATTAAAGTCTCCAACGAATTTTGGCACTAGAGTAATTAATCTGCAAATGGTAAATGAAGATGATTGATAGAGGAAGCGAATGAATCTTGCAGTTGGTTGAGTTTTTTATTTTTAAAACAGAACCTACAGTAACGTCTAAGCCGAGAATAAAAGTCGTATTCACGACAGAGGAAGTTGATTGTGCTCGACAATGAATTTACCTCAGATTTACATAGAGAGAGTATGAGAAGTTTAATTGTTTACAGGTGTTGATATACTGAATAAATGTTCGAGTTAAAATCTACTTAAAAACTCGAACAGCGTCCACGTGGAGATCCTAATGGACGGCTATCTAAACTCTCAAATTTCTTAATCTGGCTGTTAATTTTTCTACCTTAAAGTCCGAGAACGTTGGTAAAGCTACATAACGTTAACTCGTAACAACAACTTCATGCAGGTTTGTCCTTTTAGTCACCTTCTACGAAAGACAGACTGCAGCAAGAGTATATTCTGTTTCGTTCCCACATGACCGTACCTGTATATATTTAATTTAATATGCGACAGACACTTAACGTTTACTGACGTAATTGGTAGATAATGTTAATATTTCAGTACTTAGAGGGTATGATAAAAAAATATGCAATATCATATTTACCGTTAGAAAAATTATTTGTGGGCCTCACACAAATGTAATTTTTGGTGTTCCGTACGAAACACTTATGCGATCACTTCGTTGTCTGTCTGTCCACCGAAACTATTTGACATATATGGCACAATTATAGGGATTGATGGCCCAATCAGAGCCGTGTAGTTTTGAAAGTTAAATTTTGACTTAAGGGGTTAGTTTTGGGGGATGAAATTGAAAGTAAAAAAAAAATTTGGTAAATATTTACTTGATCACCTCAACCCCGCAGGAGCTGGGGGTTTTTAGGGGTTGTAGAGGGGGCTCACTCGAGTATATTCTAGTTGGCATTAGCCGTCGGTCACCCCTCATAAAAAAGTTAAGGGTTAAAATTTTATAAAAATAGCGGTTTTAAAAGGCAGCCAAATTAAATATTTTTGATTTAAATGTTTTTTTTTATCACGAATTACATGTCTGTACTGGAAGCTATGCTTCCGGACCTCCTTTTAGCGGAAGTTTTGCCCCTTAACCCCTTAAAAAGAATCAACCTTTAAATGAGGTAAAGTAAAGGTGGCAAAAAATATTTAGGGCTTTGCCTCTCCGATCTCACCAGAGGCTCTGTCCCTGGATCCTTACCACCTGCAGTCCCTTTTCGTCCTCAACCACCCCTCCTCTTGTTTTATTAAAAATTTAAAATTGTCGATTTATATTTTCGAGAATATTCCACTCCAAAATATAATAAGTTTGTCATTATCGCTGAATAACAGATGAGCACGAATGTTAACAAATGGGTCTTTGTTTACATTTCCCCTTAACTTAAATCTATTTGTCTTGACAATATGGTGGAGATTTTTTAAATATACTCCTTAGTACATTACTGCTACCGAGTCGCACGTCGCTCCTGCACCGAGATAAAATAATTTTATTTTATTTGTTTATAATTAAACAAATATTTAGGTAGTAAATATTTATTTTACACTTTAATTAATTATTAGATTCTAGATTCAGCTAGATTGATTTATTAGCTGTTAGGTAGCTAAGATGCTATAACTATTATACATTATTGAATAGGAAACCACGTAAAAATACATATTGGATCTTAAGATATGGGTATACATGTCAGGGCCCCAGTCTAGTTAGTCTAGGTAAGCATTTTATTTTATTTTAAAAGCAACCACCGTACGGCACACTAATTGCACTTGGTCGGTTTTTTGTAAATGAGATACTTGTTATATGGGAACAGAAGTATTTCGTGGTAAAAATTTTCGTCTAATGTAGTCTTATCACAGTCTGCATTTAATTGCAATGTAATCCCTTTTTTTGACAATTAGGTTATTAGTTACCTATAAGATTATTTGGATATCTGAATAATTAATAATTTGAACACCTAAAGTTAACTTAATAATAATAATAATTCATTTGTAATCCATATTTATATACATTTAAATCCTATATTTAATAAATATATCAAAGTAAATATACAGTGTAAGCAATGCTATGTATATTCTATCAATATTTATATATGTAACGAATATACACAATATGAGTATTCTTAAAATAAAATGATTACTGTTTGATGAATGTACAGGGTGGTCCAAATTGAACACTTTTAAAGGTAAACCCCTTTATCTAAAGGAGATAGACGAAAACTGATGTCGGTGTCTGAGGCTAATTTTTATGATAAACTCAATAATGAAAATCGCATATCGATATCTAGTACCGTTTCAGATACACAGAGTGTTTTTCAAAAATCTGCATTTTGGAAAAATGTTTCTAATTTTTTTTCTATTGAAAATTTTTGATTTCTGTAAAAACATTCGCAAAGCACTTTTTCACGTGGATTTCAACAGTGTAAGTTACATTTTTTTACAACTAATATTTTAATAGTTATTAACGCAAAAATACATTTTTTAAATGGGATACCCTGTATATTTTTTTCCTTATCCGAATAGAGCATAAAATTACCATTTAAAAATATAGCACACTTTATATTTTGATTAAATCTACTTCAAAATATAAAGGTTTTCGGTTTTTTACGCGAGTTTTAAATGCACATTTTGTGAAGTAGGCTTTGGACGGAGCGGCAATATCAATTGTTTACCGATAGCAGTCAAATCGTAAAAAAATTCCTAGAAGTAACTCTAAGAGGCATAACTACAATGAAATTTAGTACTTTAAACTATGTAGAAAATAAAACAAAACAACAATAAAACAATTTATTCGGAGTAGAACAAACTAAAACAAAACAATTTTCTATGAGATGTTTACACATAGGCGGCACATTTTCTGGACACTTCTTACCGAGATGATTAGTTCAAAAGGAGTGAGAGCTGCAAAACTTTGTATCACTGCGACGACTTCTAACTCTTACCTGGTGTTTGTCGGTAATTTAAAAATTAGGTCTTTCAATCTTTCCCAGAGATAGAAGTCCATGAGTGTTAAATCCGGTGACCTTGCCGGCCAACGGTTCGGACCTTGGTTGGCTACCAGTTATTGTCGAAATTGGCCGATAAAAAATTACTGATAACTGCAGCGTTATGACGGGGTGCCCCGTCGTATTGCAAAAATATATTCCATTAACGGCAGTTCATCAACAAGAGGTTCTATTTGCTGCCTTAAAATTTCTAAATATCTCTGAGAGGTGAGTGTTCCTTCGTAAATAAATGGAGCTATAGCCCCGCTTCTAAAAATTCCTGCCCACACATTAAATCCAAATCCGCCTTGATTTCTTTGCTCCACAACTAAAAGAGGATTTTCTTGTGCCCACGTATAAGAATTGTAACGGTTAAAAATACCTACATTGCTTATATAAGCTTAGTCTGTCCACATGCAATTTAATGAAAAATTTGGAACATGGTTACAATTCTCCAGAAACCATTGGCCAAAATCCATACGCCGTTGAAAATCTCCATCTCTAAGGTGATGAAGTTTTCTTGTCCTATATGGCCTGAATTTGTGCATCTTCAAAGTACGACTTACGTTAATTCTTGGTAGTTCAGTGGATTCTTTTAACTGTCGGTTGAAGTGTTGGGATTATTTCCGATAGTTCCTAAAACTACTATTTCTTCTAACTCCTTATCCCTGTTTGATGCATAGTTATTAGGTCGTTCCTTTTCAAACTGGTCACTATTAACTAGGTTATGTCCCAATCGAGTGAATATATTCTTAAAGGGTTGACGCCTCTCTGGATACCGTTCGTGCTACAAATTACTTACCGCTTCCGAATTTTCTCCGGTTTGTATGAAACACACTATCATATCCCATTTTTCGTAATTTTCAAACTTCTTTGCGATTTATTTGACAATTCAATAACTGATCCTGAAGTAAAATTTGACAACTACGAGTAAACAATTGAATTAAACCATATGGCCGCTCCGTCCAAAGCCTTCTTCACAAAATGTGCATTTAAAACTCGCGTAAAAACTGAAAACCTTTATATTTTGAAGTAGATTTAAGCAAAATATAAAGCGTGCTATATTTTTAGAATCGTAATTTAAAGCTCTATGCGGATAAGGAAAAATATACAGGGTATCCCATTTAAAAAATAGATTTTTGCGTTAATAACTATTAAAATATTAGTAGTAAAATGTAACTGTTGAAATTCACGTGAAAAAGTGCTTTGAGAATGATTTTACAGAAATCAAAAATTTTCAATAGGAAAAGAATTACAAACATTTTTCCAAAATGCAGATTTTTGAAAAACACCCTGTATATCTGGAACGGTACTAGATATCGATATGCGGTTTTCACCATTGAGTTTATCGTAAAAATTGAGCCTCAGACACGACATCAGTTTCGTCTATCTCCTTTAGATAAAGGGGATTACCTTTAAAGTGTCCAATTTGAACCACCCTGTACACTGACGAATGTTAGTGGTGCAACCAGTAGCTAGAATATAATTTGCAATGTGTGACTGTTTTAAATTACGGATTTTTGGTACTATTAGAATTGCACTATTGCACCGTATAATACCATATGTAGTCTGTCTAAAAAGTTCATGAATTTGATTCACAGGCCTAGCTAGTGTTCAGATGCACCCGACTAATCTAAAATAAAACTAGACTTTGTGTGTTTGTTTTTCTTTGTGAAATTACCTTTTTAGAGAAAGCATGAAATAACGAAAAGGTAGAACGTATTCATCCTTACATGCTCAGCGACTGCAAATTCTTAGGATGACAGCTGAAGAATCTAGTTTCGAAAAGTAGTGCGTTAATATGATTTAAACAAATATTTGGAAACGAAAAGGTTTGCGCCGAGATTGTGGCGAAACATCTGAATAAAGCTTGCGACGACAAGATACTTGCTTGACTCGAAAACCGCAGAGGAAACCGTTGACCTCTGGGTAAGGGTTATCACACGGATCAGACTATCAACGCTGCTTTCTACTTGATGAGATATTCTAAGCGCGAGTGATAATTCTGTCACCATGCGCGAACATCCGTCTTACTTACCCCTCCGGCGATTGTCTTTGTCCTCAAATTCAAATTTGTGCTGTGGATGCGGCATATGACGACGAATAAAAATGGCATCGATGTTGAGGGGTTAAGAGAAGAAGGCTTCAACGGCTACTTCCAAGCATGGAAATGGCGGTGAGACAAGTGTTATTGTGTCTAATCATGTGGCAATATATATATATATATATATATATATATATATATATATATATATATATATATATAAAGGGTGATTCATTTAGAGGTACTTTTTTTAAATAAAAAAAAAATGAATAAAAAACAATTTTATTTTATAATCTTTATTATCATATAAAAGAACCATTCTTTACAATTATTTCTTAAAGATAATTTCTTTCAAATGTTGTCCGCGACTACAGTTAACAACGTCCATTCTGAAGTTCCAATTTTCAATGACGCGTGTGAGTATTTCGAGTGGTATTTGGCCAATGACTCGAGTATATTGGCCTCCAATGCTTCAATTGTAGCTGGCTTATCCATGTAGACTTTGGACTTTACATAGCCCCAAAGGAAAAAGTCAAGAGGTGTGATGTCACATGATCTAGCCGGCCAATTCACTGGTCCAAAGCGTGAAATGATCTGTTCGCCGAATTGCTCTCGCAGTAAAGCCATGGTTTCACGGGCTGTATGGCAAGTGGCGCTATCTTGTTGGAACCAAATTTCGTCGAGACCACGGGCTTCAATTTCTGGCATCAAATAGTCTGTTATCATGGCGCGATAACGGTCACCATTCACAGGAACATTCCGGCCGGCCTCTGTTTTGAAGAAATATGGACCGATTATTCCACCGGCCCATAAACCACACCAAACAGTTGTTTTTTCTGGATTTAATGGCAGCTCTTGAACCTCTTCAGGTTGTTCATCACCCCAAATACGGGCATTTTGTTTATTCACGAACCCATTAAGCCAAAAATGGGCCTCATCGGTGAACAAAATTTTTCTCGAAAACAGTGGATCTTCTGCAAGCTTGTCAAGAGCCCAACGACTAAACGGAAACGATTCGGAAGGTCGGTCGGCTTCAGTTGTTGCACTAGTTGAATTTTGTATGCTTTTAAAGAAAGATCCTTACGTAAAATACGCCAAGTTGTTGAATATAACAGGCCAAGCTGTTGAGAACGGCGACGAATCGACACTTCACGCTCTTTGCGTACACTCTCCGCTACCGCCCCTATATTTTCTTCACTACGTGCTGGATGTGGTCTATTCGGTCGAGGATTATCCAATAATGAAAATTGGGTCTCAAACTTATTGATGGTAGAGCAAATTGTGCGTTCGGTAGGCCGATTATGTGGACCATAAGTTTGCTCTAAGCGCCCGATACACATTCCTCGTAGAACGCCCATTTTCGTAATAAAGTTGAACAATTTGTAGACGCTGTGCCGGGCTAAGGCTTTCCATTATGAATTGTCAAACACTACTGAACAGGAATGCCACTTCAGTTGACACGACGCATGCGCAATCTGCAATTAAATCCCCATCACAAAGAGTACCTCTAAATGAATCACCCTTTATATATGTATATAGGATAATTTGTGAAGGATAATTTTATCAACATAATAGGCCAGTTTTCTGGACAAACTACATTTTTGAACTTTAATGTGTTCAACAAACATTTGGAAGATCTCTTTAATATCATCTAAGAATATCAATAACCGGTCAAGTGCATGTTAAACTTGCGCAATTAGTGTTCCGCACGTTGATTGCTTTTAAAATGAAAAATTTTGTTATGGAGGTATAAAATGATCAGTGACTTCACAAAACACATCCTAAATGAGTTTTCAACAAAGTTTATTTCCAATCTTTACTGAAAACTGATGACCTTGAAATTTTTCTTTTATATACCACATAAATTATTAAAAGTAATGCACTCGTGATCATTTTCGTTCAATCTACACCCCGTGGAGAATATTCCAGAATTTTTTCAAAATTTTTTGATTAGTACTTTTCGAGATTTTTCCTCGATTTTTTAAAAATAATACAAAGAAAAGTGTGCGCAAGTATATATATATATATATATATATATATATATATATATATATAATATATATATATATATATATATATATCTTCTTTTCACAAGCTTTCATTTGACACCACACTCGATGACCTAGTAAAATTTTTGTTTTCCACTTCCGATTTCACCCCCCAAAACTAACCCAAGTCCAAATTTAACTTTCAAAACTACACGGCTCTGATGAGGCCATCAATTCCTATATTATTTCCAAATTTCAACTTTCTATGACAAATAGTTTCGGAGAAAATCGGGTGCGATAGACAGATCTTATAAGTGTTCCGTACGAATCTAATAATACCAATAAGGTAACAATAAGAACTGTTTACGGAATAAGATTATTAAAATTTTTGTCATTTAAATATTTTTGTTTGATTCGAGTTTACGTGTAGTATTTAACTGATCGTGATGTGAATATTATATAATCATAACGTAGGTTGTCCATCAGTTATCTTATCTACTATCAAAACGCGGCTCAAGACAACTTGTCTGGTTTACAAAAAAATCCCGGCTCTTTTAAATAATTCTAACTATTTTATTATAATAATAAATATTAATTTATTTTTTTAATGTCTAATATTATCTATTTTCGGCATTATAATTATAAAATCTATCTATTAATAAATTAGTTACTATTCTGGTTTTACTAAAATTAAGCAGATGTTCCGCTTTATGTTACATAAAATATAAATTCTTGCGAATAGGAGAATAAAAAAATTAAATTAGAAGTTAAGTTTTTTCATAAATATATACAGGTTGTCCTAGGTAGTATATTTTATAATCAAGTTCTTTTTTTGTGTCGTTAATCCTGTAGACACAGTCTTTCATCCTTGAAGATTCTGTACGAAATTTTTAAATTGGATGTAACACGTACCTAGACCTAACCTAGAAACCTAGAAAGCTTAGACCAAGAAAGTACCAAAATCTGTACAGAAGGAGACTAGATGAGAAACTACAACCCAGAGACTTTTCGACCACATCAGAGCACTACAACCACATTAAAAACTGTCTACACGAAGCAGCAAAAGAGTCACTAGGATTCAAAGAAGAGAGAAAGCCGTCTAAAACCTTACTGGTGGGACTCGGATATAGAAGAAAAAATAAAAGAAAAGAACGAAGCACATAAAAGATATCTCAGCATGCGAACAGAAAACAACAAAGAAATGTATAAACAACTTCAAGCTAATGTAGGTAGGATGATTACACAAAAGAAAAATGAAACTTGGGAGAGACGCTGTAACAGAGTAAACACGTACATAGGAGGAGCCAAAAGTACAGAAAGTTGGAGACTTATAAAATCACTGCGCCAAAATACCAAAAAGGAAATTATATCGCCCATCACTTTAACAAATTGGGATAAATACTTCAGCTTCTTACTTACGGAAAACCGAGAACTATACAGAGATCCACCTGAGGAAATTGACGCCATAAAAGTGACCGCATCACCGATCCGTATTACAGTCAGAGAAGTAAAAGAGGTGTGCACAAAACTCAAAAACAGAAAAGCTCCTGGACCTGGAAATATACCAGCAGAATTGATAAAATATGGCACACCAAAGTTGTTTGAACATCTAACCAATTTGTTCCAAAAATGCCTCAGCACTGAGCAAATACCACAGGAATGGAAACTATCTTTTCTGACACCCCTACATAAAAAGGGCAACAAAGAGAGCTGCGATAACTATCGAGGTATTGCAGTCATGGGGACAATAAGTAGAATCTACGGAAAAGTGATAAAAGCAAGAATAGAGCGAGAATATGTGGACAGCGAGGCAGAAGAACAAGCCGGGTTCAGAGCAGGAAGATCAACCGTAGACCACCTTTTTTGTCTAACTTAGCTCATAGAAAAGATGACAGCGATGAACAAGGAGTTACATATTCTCTATGTGGACTTGAAACAAGCCTACAATAGCGTCCCACTTACAAAACTATGGGAATCATTAAAAACATCAACATAAACACTAATTTGATCAGAGCAGTGCAAGATCTATACCAAAATTGCCATATCCGAATAAAAATCGGCAATAAAATATCGAAGGGTTTTTCCCCAAATAAAGGTCTAAAACAGGGCTGCTGCCTATCACCAACGCTTTTCAAGATTTTTCTTGAGAAGGTGCTTCTTAGATGGAAACTCAAATGTAAAAATATGGGAATCCCGCTCAACGATACTGTTCTCTACACTCTTAGTTTTGCAGATGACCAAATAGTAGTGGCCCAGGAACAAGAAGACTTGGAATATATGACCAGGAAACTTATTGAAGAATAAAAAAAATGGGGTCTACAAGTAAATCTATCAAAGACAGAATATATGTGCATAGGGGGTACACAACAGGATTTGGTGACAGAAGACGGACGCAATCTTAAATCATGCAGTAGATATAAATACTTGGGTCTAAATATAACCAACAACGGAACTCTCGATGACGCCATCAAAGAAAGGAATATTCAGGGCAGGAAAGCTATCAGGTCTCTGAACAGTATTTTATGGGACCAGAAAATAAACAAAGAGAACAAACACCGAATATACAACACAATAGTTAAAAGCATTGTAACATATGGTAGTGAGGTATGGCAATTAAAAGAAAAATCCGTTTAAATCCCTAGAGGCCACAGAAATGGACTACTGGAGACGGGCAGCCGGAAGATCTAAGCTGGAAAGAATAAGGAACGAGAGAATTCGTGAAATTATGGGTGTAAAAAAGATCATAGTCGAAGAAATAAGGGGTGAAACAACTTAAATGGTATGGACACGTCCAAAGAATGACACCAGAGAGGCTCCCAAAAACAAATAGTAGATTGGACACCTACAGAAAGAAGAAGAAGAGGTAGACCAAGAATGAACTGGAGAGAGGGCATTGACAAAGAAATGCAAGAAAGAGGACCGGAGGAAGGCCAGTGGAATGACCGCACCGAATGGAGACTGGGTGTCGGAAGACGTCGGAGAACGTTGTGAAACCGATATAATAATAATGTAACACGTACGCTGATAAGTTTTTGGTCTAGCCACTTAAAACACATTTTTTTTTGGCAAAATTCGACTGTATTCATCAATATAGTCTCCTTCAAGAGCGATCCAATCAGTCCAACGCTTTTCTAACATTTCTATACCTTTCTTGTAGAAGGATTTGTCTTTGCCAAATCTTTTTCCCGCGAGCATTTTTTTGGCATCTGCGAATAGATAATAGTCGCTGGCGGCCAAATCTGGAGAACACGATAGATGAGGAAGCAATTCGAACTTCAATTCATGCAATTTTGTCATCGTAACCATTGATTTGTGACATGGTGCATTGTCTTGATGAAAGAGCACTTTTTTCTTGTTCATTTGGGGCCGTTTTCTATGCGATTTCTGCCACGCCACGCACCAAAAACTTTATATAATATTCGCTATTGATGGTTTTTCCCTTCTCAGCATAGTCGATGAAAATTATACCGTGCGCATCCCAAAATACAGAGGCCAAAACATTTCCAGCCGACTGTTGTGTGTTTGGCGGCTTTCACCGGCTGACTGCCGATTTGATTGCAGTGGTGGATCCTTGTTTTATCCATTGCCACATATCGCATGAGAAAATACTTTTTATTGCGCTTAAACAGGTCCAAACAGCGCTCAGAATCATCAACACGTTGTTGTGTTTGGTCCACTGTGTACAAATGCGGTACCCGTTTCGAATAGAGCTGACTAACATGTTCTTTTGATATCTTTAGGCTGTCAGCTATCTCACGCAATTTCACTTTACGGTCATCAAAAAACAATTTTGTGGATTTTTGTGAAGTTTTCCGGTGTAACCAGCTCATTTGGGCGCCCAGAGCGTTCAACATCATTCGTATCTGTACGACCGCCTTTAAATTTAGCATACCAGTCAATGATGAGTCATTTTTCAGGAGCAGAGTCCCCGTAATAGTTATCAAGTCGTTGCTTTGCTTGAACGGTATGTTTTCCCGTCAAAAAACAATGTTCAATTATCACACGAAAAACCACTGTAAATCGTAAACTAATTGACGAAATGCCATAAAATTTTGACAAGTATCGTTTGAAGGTTGGTACTTCCTAAAAATCATATGAATTTTTTGAAATGGGCGACCTCTATGTGTCGGTCCAAAAACTTTTCAGCCTACGTGTTAAGTTCTTGAAGTTCTATTGTATGAGAGGGTTATTATTCGTGAAAAATTTTTCACCTTTCGATCAATGATTATTTGTTTACTGTGTTAGAAGGACCTAAGCTTTTAAAATATCAATGCCAGAAAGGTGAAATTTGGAACAAATATGGGAACATGGCCCAATCAGAGCTGTGTAGTTTTAAAAGTTAAATTTTGACTTAAGAGTTGTGTTTGGAAGTGAAAAAATATTTTTTTTTAAGTCATCGAGTGGGGTGGCAAATGAAAGCTTGTGAAAATACAAGTTTAAAAATAAATATGATGTAAAACTCGCGCAAACTTTTCTTCATATTACTTTTAAAAATCTGGTCAAAAATCGGTGTCCTCCCCCCTATCTCGACAAGTACTGATCAAAAAATTTTGTAAAAATTCTGAAATATTTTCCATAAAGTGTTGATTGAGCAAAAATGATCGTGCATTATGTTTGATAATACAGGCCGACAAATTTTTTACACTGAAACAAGAATATACTTTTCCGAAGGTCTTTGACGCGCTAAATTCGAATCCGAGGTCAGAATTTCTCTGATAGCTCCGGTTTTCAAGATATTCTAACCTGAAAGTTCGAAGAATCACGGTTTTTCCAGATATTGGAGGTTATGTTACATCGAAAGGTATTTTTTTTTATGAAACCATTATGGGTCCGAAAGAACTACTCTTCCTCTTCAAAACGTATTTGGATTTGTCTGGATATCTTTTTTTATTTTTGAGAAATCGTATGTTGAATATAAGTAGTTACACTTATTTCTCGATTTTTGGAAAATAAAAGGCATCGAATAAAGACAATTCTTCGACGCAGCCCCAGGGCTTCATACTGTCTCCTAGTCTCTTTCTCATTTAGATTAACGATCTGCTGGAAAAAACCAGGAATCCAATCTATAGCTTTACAGATGACAGACGCTTATCTCATCATTCACTTTGAATGCTTGAAAATCGGCTACTCATGCAAATATCTGCAGACACCAGGAGGTCGTTCAACTTAACAAAGACAAAAATTCTATTTCGGGCTGACAGTAACCAAGTAGGAATTTAACGCTACAAAAACCCAGGCGGCAGTTTTTTCTAAAAAAGTTAACGTTGCTGAACCCGACCTAGTTATATCTGGGCACTCCATTCCTCTAACGTCGTCACTCAATTTGCTGGGTGTTAATTTGGGAGCAAATATGTTTTGGCATGAACATGTTGCAAGCATAGCAAAGAGATCTTCTCAAAAGCTGAGAATATTATTTCGAACTAGAAAGCGTTAAACTTCACAACCGTTAATTCTATATAAAGCTCAAATTCGATCAAAGATGGAATACTGCTCCCATTTGTTGGATTCTATCCAGAAGAGAGCTGTTCACCTGATTGGAGTCCCGGAACTGGCCAGCAACCTTGATTCGTTAGAACATCGAAGAAGGGTTGGCGACTTGAGTCTATTCTACAAGTATTTTCACGAAAAGTGTTGGAAATATGTAGCCCGCTTAATTTCTCCCAGACCGGTGCATGTTCGAAATACACGTCACGCTAATACTTCAGATGCGTATGAGGTTCGTACAACCCTTTTAAAGCAGTCTTTTATACGGAGAACCTCATCCCTTTGGAATAATTTGCCCAGGACTATGTTTCTGACCAAATATAATTTACAACGATTCAAGACCAACGCACCGTGAATCGCTTTTTTTCCGCACACGTAACGCTCCTTCAGCACGTGAGCTAGGCCCATAAAAAGAACTTAAATGGGAGTAATGGAGGTGGAGGTTGTAAGTATGCATATTTTTTGACTGAATTGATTCATCAGAAAACAGGATTTGTATAGCGATTTTCATTACATAACATGTCGCTTGAATCCGAAAAAGCATGGAAAATGGCGAAAATTTTTTTAAATCATAAAGGCCTTCGCTGATATTTAAAGTGATGCGATCAATTTTTGTAAGCTTTTTTTTTATTTTTGCGTATTATGCCATTACGGTTTCGTATAATTAAAGATTATCGTATGTTCTTAAACAGAGCGAAAAAAGCTGAGCTAGAAATTTTTCATTGCTGTACCTATGTATACTGTGGCAATATAAAGATAATATATATATATATATATATATATATATATATATATATATATATATATATATATATATATATATATATATATATATATATATATAGATATATATATATATATATATATATATATATATATATATATATATATATATATATATATATAAAATGCAATGTTTGTCTGTCTGTCTGTCTGTCCGTTAATGCGCTTATCCCTCGAGAACCACTTATCCGATTTACCTGATTATTTAAATTCATACATATGTTCTCTGACCAGGTTATAGGTATATATTTTATTACATCTATAATATATATAAAATGCAACGTATTCTGTCTGTCTGTCTGTCCGTTAGTGCGCTTATCACTGGAGAACCATTTATCCGATTTTCGTACTTTTTTTTTTTTTAAAACATATATATGTTCTCCGGCCAGGTTATAGGCTATATTTTATTACGATAGGTAGCATAAGGAATGAGCAGTAACAATAATAGTAAATGAAGTCGGACAAAGTTTGCCGCTAGCGCGTTCTCTTGCAGTACACAGTCCAAACCATTAAATATGGAACAATATTATGTAGCAGAGAATATCTATAAATATATATAAAATGCAATGTCTCTCTGTCCGTCTGTCTGTCTGTCTGTCTGTCCCTCCGTTAGCGTGCTTATCACTGGAGAACTACTTATCCGATTTACGTGCTTTTTTTAAACCATACGTATGTTCTCTGGCCAGGTTATAGGATATATTTTATTAGGTGACATAAGGAATAAGCAGTGACGATAATAGTGAATTAAGTCGGAGAAAAGTTTGCCGCTAGCGCGTTCTCTTGCAGTACAATCCCTAAAGCATTAAATATGGGACAATATCATGTAGCAAAGAATACAACATATATATAAAATGCAACGTCTCTCTGTCTGTCTGTCTGTCCGTTAGTGCGCTTATCACTCGAGAACCACTTATCCGATTTACGTGTTTTTATAAATTTATACATATGTTCTATATAATTCGATATAAGCCTAGATAATGGGAGATAAGGTGAGATAATGGGAGATAAGGAGAAATAATGGGAGATAAGTCGAGATAAGCCTCGATAATGGGAGATAATTATAAAATAATGGGAGATAAGGAGAGATAATGGGAGATAAGCAGAGATAAGTCTAGATAATGGGAGTTATGGTGAGATAATGGGAGATAAGGAGAAATAATGGGAGATAAGGAGAAATAATGGGAGATAAGTCGAGATAAGCCTAGATAATGGGAAATAAGGTGAGATAATGGGAGATAAGGAGAAATAATGGGAGATAAGGAGAAATAATGGGAGATGAGCAGAGATAAGCCTAGATAATGGAAATTATGTAGAGATAATGGGAAATAAGGAGAAATATTGGGAGATAAGGAGAAATAATGGGAGATATTTTATTACGTTGGGTAACATAAGGAATAAGCAGTGACGATAGTAGTGAATCAAGTCCACGCGAGCGGAACCGCGGGCCCGGCTAGTATATATATATATATATATATATATATATATATATATATATATATATATATATATATATATATATATATATATATATATATATATATATATATATATATCAAGGATTTTCTACAGCTGACGCTGTCTTCCTTCTCTCAGCCTTTGATTCCATCCGTTTCTATCTTCCCAGTCTCCATCTGTTAGACCCCTGTCCTCCATAGCCTCGACCACATCGTCTCTCCACGATCGTCTGGGTCTTCCTCTTTTTCTTCTCCCTATAGGGCTCTACTCCGTTATTTTCTTTATCCACCTATTATCTTCGCTCCGTCTTATGTGTCCATACTATTTTAATCGTTTTTCTTCAGTGGTGTTTATTGCGTTCTCTTTGATGTTCATTCTGCTTCTTATTTCTTCATTTGGTATTCTCTCCATACGTGTCACTCTACAGCATCCTCTGCAATACTCCATCTCTACCGCGTTAATTTTAGATTTATTTCTTTTGTCGATCGTCCATATTTCTGACCCGTATGTCATTAATAATAATAAAGATAAATAATAAAGATAAAACTATGTTAAAATGAATACATGGGAACTAAATCTAAAATCCTAATCCCACTAAAGAACCTTTGAACCTTTTTAGCGATTGGCCTATTATTAGTTTATAGCTTCCTATACTTATGTTTTATAACATTATGTTTCTAAAAACTCTGTAATAGTAACGTTGAGGTCTAAATTTTTAGTACTTGTAAGTCATCTGGAGAAGACACAGTATGGTCGAAACAATTTGGCATTTATTATACCAGTAATCATAACAAAGTGAAAATGTTAACAAAAAAATAACCGGTCAAGTGCTAGTTGAACTTGCGCAATTAGTGTTCCGTACGTTGATTGCTTTTAAAATAAAAATTTTTGTTGCGGAGGTATAAAATGATCAGTGACTTCACAAAATACACCCAAATGAGTTTTCTAGAAAGTTTGTTTCCGATCTTAACTGAAAACTGATGACCTTGTTTTTTTTTTATATACCAGATAAATTATTAAAGGTAATACACTCGTGATAATTTTCGTTCAATATATACTCTGTGGAGAATATTCCAGAATTTTTTCCAAATTTTTTGATCAGTACTTTTGGAGATAAGGGAAGACAGCGATTTTTTGCGATTTTTTTAAAAATAACACAAAGAACAGTCTGCGCAAGTTTTACATTATATATATTTTTAAACTTATGTTTTCATAAGCTTTCATTTGACACCCCAGTCGATGACCTAGTAAAAAAAAGTCACTTCCGATTTCACCCCCCAAAACTAACCCCTTAAGTCAAAATTTAACTTTCAAAACTACACGGCTCTGATGAGGCCATCAATTCCTATATTAGTACCAAATTTCAACTTTCTATGTCAAACAGTTTCGGAGAAAATCGGGTGTGACAGACAGACAGACAGACAGACGGACACCGAACTGATCTTATAAGTGTTTCGTACGGAACACTAAAAAGTTTATTTTTCTATCAATTTAAAATGTCACTGTATATTGTTAATTTTAAATATAAGATGGCATGCGGAATCAGTTCAGCATCAAGATGTTCTTTAAAACAGGTATAATAAATATTGAATTTACATCATATTAATCTCAACAAGTTTTCTATTATCTCCTGCTCTTTATAAAAACCTAAATATTATTAAAAGTTAGTTGAAATTTGGTTTGTTCGAGTTACGTATAGTTCGTGTTTTTTAACACTAACAACGACCAATTTAGTGATTTTAAGATAATATTGTATGATATATTGATAAAGTTTGTTTTGTTTTACGCTAACAGTAAGTTAAATTTACTCAGTTTTTATAAACTATTTTTTATCACGTTCATCAAACATGAAAAAAAAAACTTTCTTCTATATCAGTGGCATGAAGTGACATACTAACATAATTTAGTTCTATATTGACAACCAAATCGTTTTCCTTTATTCTCTAATTGTATTTTTTATTACATTTAAGAATTTCAGGAATTATATTTCGTAATTTTATAGATTAGGAAAAAAAAACCGGTCAAGTGCAAGTTGAACTTGCACAATTAGTGTTCCGTACGTTGATTGCTTTTAAAATAAAAAAAAATTGTTACGGTGGTATCAAATGATCAGTGACTTCACAAAACACACCCCAAAGGAGTTGTTTCCAATCTTTACTGAAAACTGATGACCTTGAAATTTTTGTTTTTTTTATATACTAAATAAATTATTAAAGGTAATGCACTCGTGATAATTTTCGTTCAATCAACACCCCGTGGGGAGCATTCCAGAATTTTTTCAAAATTTTTTTATCAGTACTTTTCGAAATAAGGTGGAGGGACAGCGATTCTTCGCGAGTTTTTAAAAATAATACAAAGAAAAGAGAGTCCAAGTACTACATTATATATTTTTTACTCGTGTTTTCACATGCTTTCATTTGACACCACACTCGACTACCTAGTAAAAAAAAATTTTCAATTTCACCACCCAAAATTAACCCCTTAAGTCAAAATTTAACTTTTAAAACTACACGGCTTTGATGAGGCCACCAATTCCTATATTATTACCAAATTTCAACTTTCAATGCAAATAGTTTCGGAGAAAATCGGGTGTGACAGACAGACAGACGGATAGACAGACATACACCAAAGTGATCTTATACGAGGCTGGTTTGAAAAGTCCGTGCAAAAATAATAACTACTTATGTGTTTGGGGTAAACCTTTTTTATTTTTCGACATAGTCTCCTTTTAGGCTTATACACTTCGTCCAACGATGTTCTAGTTTGTTGATCCCTTCCGAATAATAGGATTTGTCCAAGTCTGCAAAATATCCATTAGTTTCTGCAATCACCTCCTCGTTTGAATAACCAGCCATTTCTTCAAATTGGGGAACAAATAGTAGTCCGAGGGAGCCAAGTCTGGAGAAAAGGGGGGATGTGAAACGAGTTGGAATCCTATTTCCATTAATTTTGCGACCACAACTGCTGAGGTGTGTGCTGGTGCGTTGTCGTGATGGAAAAGGACTTTCTTGTGGGCCAATCGCGGGCGTTTTTCTTGCAGCTCGGTTTTTAAAACGGTCCAATAACGATGAATAATATTCACCTGTAATAGTTTTTACCCTTTTCCAGATAGTCGATTAGGATTATCCCTTGCGAATCCCAAAAGACAGTCGCCATAACCCTTCCGGCCGAAGGAACGGTCTTCGCCTTTTTTGGTGCAGATTCCCCCTTGGTAACCCATTGTTTAGATTGTGGTTTGATCTCAGGAGTATAGTAATGTATCCATGTTTCATCCACAGTGACGAAACGACGCTTAAAGTCCTTCGGATTCTTCTGGAACAGCTGCAAACCATCCTTGCAACACTTCACACGATTCCGTTTTTGGTCAAGCGTGAGCAAACGCGGCACCCATCTTGCGGATAGCTTTCTCATGCCCAAATGTTTATGTAAAATATTATGTACCCGTTCAGTCGAGATGCCCACAGCACTAGCAATCTCACGCACCTTAACTCTTCTGTCATCCGTCACCATATCATGGATTTGATCAATGATTTCTGGAGTCGTAACCTCCACAGGCCGTCCAAAACGTTCAGCGTCACTTGTGCCCATATGGCCAGTCCGAAAATTTTGAAACCACTTATAAACTGTTCTAATCGAAGGTGCAGAGTCACCATAGTGTTTATCAAGCTTCTCTTTAGTCTCCTGAGGCGTTTTGCCTTTCATAAAGTAATGTTTAATCACCACACGAAATTCTTTTTCGTCCATTTCTTGAAAATCACTCGACTTCCTTGATTCACACGAATGCCAAACACAAAAAAATAGACCAATATGGCTGAAACTTGGTGTGCGTTCATTCAAGAGATGCTACTAACTAAACATGACCTCGATACGCGCCGGTGGTGGCATCTCTTGGACTTTGCACGGACTTTTCAAACCAGCCTCGTAAGTGTTCCGTACGGAACGCTAAAAAGATGTTTCAAAAAAATATGTTTTTGGACAAGAAAATCTAAAAGATAAGTTGAACTACTCGTGTTTGGTAGCTAAATTAAATATTATTATAACTAACAACAAAATTGTTCCAGATTGTTAAGTTAAATTTTAATTGTGTTTAAAACTTACTCTACATACTCATAATGACATCTTTTCCGTCAATAAAAATAATTGTGGCTCACTTCTACATTAATATACGAGTAGAATCAAAATTAAAACAAATGTTTTAATTTAATTCATGACCACTCTAACACCCGATTTTCTTCGACACTATTTGACATAGAAAGTTGAAATTTGGCACTAATATAGGAATTGATGGCCTCATCAGAGCCGTGTAGTTTTGAAAGTTAAATCTTGACTTAAGGTGTTAGTCTTGGGAGGTAAAATTGGAAGCTAAAAACAAATTACTAGGTCATCGGGTGGGGTGTCAAATGAAAGCTTGTAAAAACACGACCTCAAAAATATATATAACTAGCCGTGCCCGTGGCTTCGCTCGCGTTGATTTCATTCACTATTATCGTCACTGCTCATTCTTTATATTACCTAACGTAATAAAATATATCCTATAACCTGGCCAGAGTACATATGTATGAATTAAAAAAAAAAACTTAAATCGGATAAGTAGTTCTCGACTAATAAGCGCACTAACAAACAGACATGCAGACAGAGAGGTTGCATTTTTATATAAAGGGTCTTCCATTTGGGACTTGACAACTTTGAAATTTCACTGTGAACGCACCCTTAAGCCAATCACCGAACTGTCAACGTCAAAACATTCAGTAAAGTCAACATTTTCATCATGGTGAAGTACACGAACGAACAACGTTTACAAATAATTAAAAATTTACTACCAAAATTTGGAGTCGGTGACTGCAACTTTAAGAGCGTTAACGCCAATTTTTGGTCGTAATTCTCGTCCCAGTAGACAAGCAATTCATAGTCTAGTAAAAAAATTTGAGTTAACATATTCGCTGCTGGATGTTCCCGTGCCAGTGAGACAACGGGTTGGTCGAAGTGGCCAGAATATTGCTGCCATTCAAGCGTCCATCTCAAACGAACCAAAACAGTCGATTTCACGACGTTCTCAAGAATTGGGCATCGCTTAGACCACCCTTATAAGTTAAAGTTAACTCAAGAACTAAAGCCACTCGATTATATGAAGCGACGTACGTTCTCGAATTGGGCTCTAGAAATGTTGGAAGATGACCAATTTCATCGCAAAATCATTTTTAGTGATGAAGCGCATTTTTGGATAAACGGCTTTGTCAACAAACAGAATATGCGTTATTGGTCAGGTGAAAACCCTCATGTGCTTGAAGAAACATCACTTCATCCACAAAAAATTACTGTTTGGTGCGGTTTTCATGCCGGTGGTGTCATTGGGCCGTTCTTTTTCGTTGATGAAAATAACCGTCACGTTACAGTCAATGGAGATTGCTACAGGGGCATGTTGCAACGTTATTTCTTTGATCAATTGCATGGGCTAGACATTAATGATATGTGGTTTCAACAAGACGGCGCCACAAGCCACACAGCGGGTGTAACAATCGACTTACTGCAATCTAAATTCAGTGAACGTGTTATATCGAGAAATGGTCCCGTCGAATGGCCGCCTAGATCGTGTGATTTAACACCTCTAGACTTCTTTTTATGGGGGTACGTTAAATCATTGGTCTGTGCTAAAAAGCCTGCGTCGTTAGAGGAGCTCAGAGCCAATATTGAAAGAGAGATAGCGGCCGTTTCCGTCGAAATGTGTGGCCGAGTCATCGAAAATTGGGTTCAACGAATCGACCGCTGCAAACGTGCCCGTGGTGAACATATGAATGAAGTCGAATTCCATACATAAATGTTTTGATTGTACTTCAAGCCGATAGTAAAATTTTCGAAATGTCTCAAATGGGTTGCGTTTTATTTCAAAAAAAAAGTTGTCAAGTCCTTAATGGAAGACCCGATATATTATAATCTTTGCCACATGATATTGTTTCATATTTAATGGTTTAGGCAGCGTATTGCAAGAGAACACGCTAGCGGCACACTTTTGTCCGACTTGATTCGCTATTATCGTCACTGCTTACTCTTTATGTCACCTAATAACCTGGCCAGAGAACATATGTATGAATTTAAAAAAAGCACGTAAATCGGATAAGTGGTTCTCGAGTGATAAGCACACTAATGGACAGGTAGACAAACATATAGACAGAGAGACGTTGTATTTTATATATATTATAGAAGATTATAGATAACCGGGCCAGAGAACAAATGTATGAATTAAAAAAAACACGTAAAAAGGATAAGTGGTTCTCAAGTGATAAGCGCACTAACGGATAGACAGAGAAACGTTGCATTATATATATATTATATGCTTTGCTACATGATATTGTTTCAGCTTTAATGATTAGACAGTGTATTGCAAGAGAACGCGCTAGTGGCAAACTTTTTCCCGACTTGTTTCACTATTATCGTCACTGTTTATTCCTTATGTTACCTAACGTAATAAAATATAGCCTATAAACCTGGCCAGAGAACATATGTATGTTTTTTTAAAAAAAACACGTAAATCGGATAAATAGTTTTCCAGTGATAAGCGCACTAACGGACAGACAGACAGATGTATAGATGTAAACTTGTGCACACTTTTCTTTATATTATTTTTAAAAAATTGCGAAAAATAGCTTATCTCGAAAAGTACTGATCAAAAAATTTTGAAAAAATTCTAGAATATTTTTCACAGGGTGTAGATTGAACGAAAATTATTACAAGTGCATCATTTTTAATAACTTATCTGGTATACATATATAAAAAAAAAATCAAGGTCATTAGTTTTCAGTGAAGATCAGAAAAAAACTCATTTGGGGAGTGTTTTGTGAAGTCATTAATCATTTTATACCCCCATAACAAAAAGTTACATATACCCGGGCGCTGCAAAAAGTATGTATAATTTTAAAAAAATATTTACAGGTTATTAAGTGAATAATACAAAAGAATGGCGATTATATATTTTCACTACACTTTAAATTACAAGAAAAATTTTTTTTATAATATGTTTTAAAATTAATATTATTTTTTATCGGGTTAGATGGACCACTGATGAAAACTATGGCGCCTCCTTTTCTGCAGGATAACTTCACAAAAAATAATCCAGTCTGTAAAAATGAGAGTTAATTTTGTAAAATAATGTAGTAGTTAAAATTTGTTGAAGAGTTTTTTTTCTTACTTACTTACTTATTCCTAAGTCTTTCTACCGTGACGTGTAAGACTGTGAAGTTGAGTTGATCAGCCTCTTCCACTCCGTCCTATTCTGTGTCAAGTTCTTAATTTCACTCCACTGAATATTTCTCTCCTGGGCAGTCTTTTTTGCTTCCTCTTGCCATGTTTTCCTAGGTCTTCCTCTTCTATTTGCTCCCTGGACTCGCGCCTCATATATTCTTTTTGTTAGTCTTTCTTCCGTCATCCTGTGTACATTTTCCAGCCATCCCAGTTGTCTGTCCTGAATTTTTGTCACTATTGGTTTTATTTTGAATTTGTTTCTGAATACCTCGTTCCTGATTTTGCCTCTTCTTGATTTTCCATCTATTTTCCTCAGAAATCTTATTTCCGTTCCGTTTATTCTACTCTTGTCCTTGCTTCTGAGGGTCCATGTTTCACTACCGTATAATAATGTGCGGTTTACTATTTTTTTAACTACTTCAATCTTTATATCTGTTGTTATTTCTCTTTTCTCAAGAAATGTTTTTTTAGACCATTGTATATTCTTCCTACTGTTGCTACTTTATCGTTTATTTCTTTTTCCAGTTTTCCGCTTCCTTCTATTATTGATCCTAGGTGTTTGAACACTTCTAGTTGTTCTATACTCAGTCTATTTATTCTGATGTCGTGTTTTTTATTCTCTTGTCCTATTATCATCGATTTTGTCTTCTGTATATTTATTCTCATATTCATGTTATTCAATTCCTCGTTTAGATTGTTTAGGTTGTGCTGTAAGTTTTCTTCTGTGTCTGCCATTATCGTCATATCGTCAAAAAGTAGTTCCGATATTTCGATGTGTCTCAGTATTATTGGACTCATTTTCTGTTTGGCTCTTTTCACTGTCTCGTTTAGCACTATTGCGAATAATAAAGGGTTCAGCACACATCCTTGTTTTAGGCCGCTTGTTATTTCGAAATCTCTTGACTCTTCATTATTTGTTCTTACCCTATTTTTCGTTATGTCGTACATACTTTTCATCACTTCCGTTATTTCTCTGTCTACTCCACATCTTTGTAGACTTTCCCATACATCCCCTCGTCTTACTCTATCGAATGCCTTTTCTAAGTCGATGAAAGCGATATGTAACACTTTATTTTTACTTATGCACTTCTCTATACTTTATCTTATTATAAATATAGGGTCCTGTGTACTCCTGCCTTTTCTAAAGCCATATTGCGATTCTTCTAGAGAGTTTTCTAACTGATCTTTTATTCTTGTTTGTATTATTCTAGCGAGTATTTTGGCTAGTAGACTTATTAATGTTATGCCTCTATAGTTTTGGCATTCTCTGACGTCTCCTTTTTTGTGGATTGGCAGGATAATACCAGTGTTCCATTCCATGGGTATTCTCTTTTCTTTTACGATCTTATTTAATAACTGAAATCTGTTCTTCCCTATTCCTCTAAACTCTTCAGCATTTCTAGTGTGATTTCGTCGACTCCAGCTGCTTTACCTGTCTTCAATTTCGTTATGGCTTTATTGACCTCATATATATATATATATATATATATATTATATATATATATATATATATATATATATATATGTATAAGCAGTCTTTTATATGGATAACATCATCCCTTTGGAATAATTTGCCCAGTACTGTGTTTCCCACCGAGTACAATTTACAGCGATTCAAGAATAACGTGAATCTCTTTTTTCGCACACGTGTCGCTCCTGTAGCGCTTTAGGGACCTCCCTGTAGCACGTGTGCTAGACCCATAATATATATATATATATATATATATATATATATATATATATATATATATATATATATATATTATATTTTATTATTTTATATTTATTAATCAGTGTATCAAAAAAATGTTTAAATAAAAGTTATAGGGTGTTATACGGCACACATGCTGACGTTGGCAGTAAAATGTCCGAAGAAATTACGCCATCTTGATTTTCTTTAAATGAAAAGCCCTGTATATTATTTTATTTTTGAGTCCTACTGGGGGTAGGATAGTAGAATAGTATATATTTGTATATATTTGTGACAAAACGTTTCGACAATACATTCTGGTCTTTATCAGTTGTTTAATCTGTTATTTATTTTAAACTATTACACACATATAAATTAAAAATAAACTAAAACGGTACATGAGAATATCACATGGAACATTTTGCATGGACAGTTACATTCGAAATTCAAATTTGAGTGCAGACAACAAGCAAACAAATAAATACTTGTATTATTTTTTTAAAGTAGATTTTCAAGAAACAATTGATAAAAAATTTAGATATGACTTATTTTGCTTCCTGTTTGCGAAATACTATTAATTTTGTATTCTAAAGTAGCAATAATTAAAACGTCATTTACTTTAAATTAATTAATAAGAAAAATCATAAAACACTTAAAAAAACTACGCTTAGGAATAGAAAATGTATTATATTAAAATGGGTAATTCTTTGGATCAAGTGACACGGCATTTATTACTTTTTTTCTTCCTTAATTTGGTCCGTCCCTCCTACCAACCCTGATGGACCCATAATTTAAATTACAGCACTCTCTAAATGTTAATTTTTTTCACAGTAACACAAATTTTGGATAAATAATATTTTCTTAAAAAAATCGGATTTTTATGTTAGAACATTTTTTAATTGAGTATAAGTTTTTCGAGTTCGATTGTTTGAAAGGATTCATTTTTGTGAAAAGTGTTCACCCTCTGATTAACAATTTTTAGTTTACTGAGTTGATTGGAGTCTTCTAGAGTTCCGGTGCAAGAGGTTTTCTTGCATTAAGACGCTTCGGCCCCCCGTTGTCGTTTGGTGACCCTCTGTTTGTCCATTGGCGTACTCATCTCGCAGCAGCTCTTAGTTTTCTCTTTTTTTCCCCCACACATGTGAACATCACATGAAGAATAAAAAAAACAGACTAGAAAATACAAAATATAGGTTCAGAAGAACTACCAACAATGCACTGAAGGAAATGAAGGGTAATAAAGCAGTAGGCCCTGATAGTAATTTATCGGAAATGCTATTGGAAGCAGGAGAGGATTTAAAACAAGAATTGGCCAAACTTTTCAACATGTATCTGGAAACTGGCAAACATTATGGAATATATCGGAAGTAATACTTCTACATAGTCATGCGACAGCGTGGATTTAGATCCGGCTGTAGAACATGAGAAATATCCTAGAGAAGAGTAGTGAATACAATTTCGAACACTATATAGCCTTCGTAGACTAGAAAAGGCTTTTGATTCTGTCGAAATGGATAAAACTAGATTTATAGTGAGTGATATATGTTATATATTATATATATACCTTTAATAATTTATATATATATATATATATATATATATATATATATATATATATATATATATATATATATATATATATAAAGGATTTTCTACAGCTGGCGCTGTTTTCCTTCTCTCAGCCTTTGATTCCATCCGTTTCTATCTTCCCAGTCTCCATCTGTTAGACCCCGTCCTCCATAGCTTCGTCCACATCGTCTATAGGGCTCCACTCCGTTATTTTCTTTATCGACTTATTATCCTTGCTCCGTCTTATGTGTCCATACCATTTTAATCGTTTTTCTTGAATGGTGTTTATTGCGTTCTCTTTGATGTTCATTCTGCTTCTTATTTCTTCACTTGGTATTCTCCCCGAACGTAACGTGTCACAGCATCTTCTCCAACACTCCATCTCTACCGCGTTAATTTTAGATTTATTTCTTTTGTTGATCGTCCATGTTTCTGACCCGTATGTCATTATGTTTTGTATTAGCGATTTGTATATGCGTGTTTTGTTTCTCTTTGTAATGTGCTTATACCAGAGGATCCAATTTAATTATTTTATGCATGTCCGCGTTTGTCCTAATCTAGCTTTGATCTCTTCTTTTGACGTTGCGTTTTTTTGAAATGATAAATATTTAAATCTATTGCTTCCTTTTATTGTTGTTGCATTATCGACTCCTAGATTTTCCACATTTCCCTCCTTTGTTGTTAGATATTCAGTTTTATCAAGGTTTATTACTAGTCCTGCTTTAGTGTATTCTTCTTTCAGTTTTCTTACCATATAACTGAGATCTTCCTCATCTTGCGCTATGTTAATTGGTCGTCTGCGAAACTTAGACTTAGAGTATATAAGTAATCTTCTCGTATTGGGACTCCCATTCCACTACATTTTTGCTTTCATTTTTTTAACGTTTTTCCGAGATATATTTTGAATAGTGTTGGGGATATAGAGCATCCTTGTAGTAGGCCTTTTGATGTTTGGAGTCTCTTCCTTATTTTATATCCTATTTTTATGTTCACTGTGTTGTTTTGTAGAAAGCTTTTACTGCGTATATTAGTTCTATGTTAATGCCTATTTTTTTCATTGCGTTCCATAACCTTTGTCTTGGTATTAAGTCGTAGGCCTTTCTTATGTCTATAAAGGATAGATGAACTCTTCTATTCTTTGCGAGTTTTTTTTTTCATTGTTTGTTTTATAGTGTATATGTGGTCTATACATGATTTTCCGGCCGTAAAGCCTGCTTGGTCTTCTCCAATTTTTCCTTTTATATATTCCTCTATAATATTTTTAATAATTTTTCCATATAAACGCCTCATACTCGATATTATGCTTAGGCTTCTATAGTTTGTGCATTTTCTGTGGTCTCCCTTTTTAAATATGTATACTATATAGGCTTTTGACCATTCCTCTGGTATTTTTTCTCCATTTATCGCTTTGTGGAACATGTTTCTTAGCATTCGATGTAATTTATTAGGCCCATACTTAATCATCCACACGTCCAGGATCTGCAGTGATATATGAATGTATAGAAAAATGTTACGGAACTTGCAAGATTCTTGGCCTCCGCCTAATGGCGTTGCCTAGGCCTGGAATTTGCTTCTTGTCTCAATATTCAATTTTATTTTTAATTCAGAGGGGGATAGTATTCTATTAGCATAAAGTAAAAAAAACGACCGATTTCTGTATAAAAAAATTACTAAAGTTTTGATCTAAAAATTCATGTTATCAAAAATTCTCAATTTTATTATTTTTTAGGTATCACCAATTCACCAGACAGTAAGTCTGGTTGGGCTAGTTTGAATATTGATGTCTACATGATATGCTCTCATGGTAGCAAAACTGGATAATTTTATATATTTTTAGCTTTTAAGGTTGTCAAGTTTAGGCAATTAAAACAAGTTTTTTCAATTATCAAAAATTTTGTCGTAATTTAAAATTACGAACAGAAATTATTTCATAATAGTCTGCTATACTTGAAAAATGTGCAAATTTTAAGATAGTAATATGATTGTGTGAAAATGATTTATTTGATTACCACAAAATAATTTAAATAATTAATTCCTTATCGTTACGATGGATTGTATCAAAGTGAAGGTTCCTTAGGGATACAACAGAAATTGTTGAAAAAAAAAATATAATCAAATATTTAGAAAATCAGTAGGAGTGGTGGCATCAATTTTTGTACTTGGTATCAATTTTTTCTGTAATTGGTAATAACTTCACGATATTTTATAAAAACTATTTCATTAATTTCTATTTTATTCCCAAAAGATTATCCTTGGTAACGAATTGAGAGTTCTCTTTCAAAACTACGGACCATTGGTTCCAGTGATATCGAAGATTATGGAAAAATGTTGTCAATTAGCATCTCTTACAATATTTAGAAGAATGTAATATTGTTAGCGACAACCATTACATGTTTTCTAAGCAAAGATCGGGAGGAGACCTCCTAACCTATGTTATAGATCTTTTAAATAAGGCAATTTTATATCATGAAGCGGTTATGTTTGATATATACACTACAGTTGACTGTATTTAGCATAACTTATTTTTAGCTAAGCTGCGCTTCGATCCTGTCTTTTCACTCTCTTTGCTTTGCAATAGTACGCTGGTTTCTTCATTTATCTTTAAAAGTCTAACTTATTAATATACTTGGAAGAAACATAACTTAACGCTACAAAACTCAGGCAGTAGTAGTAGATCATAAGCTTAATAACACAATGCCTACTATATCGGGGTTCGTGAGGAAGTATAGGAAGATAATAAATAACCTCTTAGAGAAGCTAGAACGCTTCATGGTAAGAGTTTTAATACCACAGAATTCTGAGAAGAAAATGCTCCAGCTGAACACTTACATCTACCTTGCATAGAGGAGAGGCCACCAGATTTTGAAATGAACCCCGAAATACTTGGTCTGCGAAAAACAGAATTCGGACAAATTATGGCATTTGCCGAGACTACCCGTTTAAATGGGGGAAAATCTTAACCCCACAGTGTGACTGCGGAGCCGACAGACAAACCGTGAGGCATATAATAGAAGAGTGTGCAGTAAGATCTTATACTGGAGACCCGAACGACTTCCTGATTAAGACGGAAAGTGCGATAG
>CM032453.1:54654738-54764738 GCA_019049505.1 Pachyrhynchus sulphureomaculatus
ATATATATATATATATATATATATATATATATATATATATATATATATATATATATATATATATATATATATATATATATATATATATATAATATATATATATATATACATATATATATATAAAGGATTTTCTACAGCTGGCGCTGTTTTCCTTCTCTCAGCCTTTGATTCCATCCGTTTCTATCTTCCCAGTCTCCATCTGTTAGACCCCTGTCCTCCATAGCCTCGTCCACATCGTCTATAGGGCTCCACTCCGTTATTTTCTTTATCCACTTATTATCCTTGCTCCGTCTTATGTGTCCATACCATTTTAATCGTTTTTCTTGAATGGTGTTTATTGCGTTCTCTTTGATGTTCATTCTGCTTCTTATTTTTTCTTCACTTGGTATTCTCCCCGAACGTAACGTGTCACAGCATCTTCTCAAAACACTCCATCTCTACCGCGTTAATTTTAGATTTATTTCTTTTGTTGATCGTCCATGTTTCTGACCCGTATGTCATTATGTTTTGTATTAGCGATTTGTATATGCGTGTTTTGTTTCTCTTTGTAATGTGCTTATACCACAGGATCCAATTTAATTATTTTATGCATGTCCGCGTTTGTCCTAATCTAGCTTTGATCTCTTCTTTTGACGTTGCGTTTTTTGCAATGATAAATATTTAAATCTATTAGTTCCTTTTATTGTTGTTGCATTATCGACTCCTAGATTTTCCACATTTCCCTCCTTTGTTGTTAGATATTCAGTTTTATCAAGGTTTATTACTAGTCCTGCTTTAGTGTATTCTTCCTTCAGTGTATTCTTCCTTCAGTTTTCTTACCATATAACTGAGGTCTTCCTCATCTTGCGCTATGTTAATTGGTCGTCTGCGAAACTTAGAGTATATAAGTAATCTTCTCGTATTGGGACTCCCATTCCACTACATTTTTGCTTTCATTTTTTTAACGTTTGTTCGAGGTATATTTTGAATAGTGTTGAGGATGTAGAGCATCCTTGTAGTAGGCCTTTTGATGTTTGGAGTCTCTTCCTTATTTTATGTCCTATTTTTATGTTCACTGTGTTGTTTTTGTAGACAGCTTTTACTGCGTATATTAGTTCTATGTTAATGCCTATTTTTTTCATTGCGTTCCATAACCTTTGTCTTGGTATTGAGTCGTAGGCCTTTCTTATGTCTATGAAGGATAGATGAACTCTTCTATTCTTTGCGTGTTTTTTTTTTCATCGTTTGTTTGATAGTGTATATGTGGTCTATACATGATTTTCCGGCCGTAAAATAGCCTGCTTGGTCTTCTCCAATTTTTCCTTTTATATATTCCTCTATAATATTTTTAATAATTTTTCCATATAAACGCCTCATACTCGATATTATGCTTAGGCTTCTATAGTTTGTGCATTTTCTGTGGTCCCCCTTTTTAAATATGGATACTATATAGGCTTTTGACCATTCCTCTGGTATTTTTTCTCCATTTATCGCTTTGTGGAACATGTTTCTTAGCATTCGATGTAATTTATTAGGCCCATACTTAATCATCCACACGTCCAGGCCCTGCAGTGATATATGAATGTATAGAAAATGTTACGGAACTTGCAAGATTCTTGGCCTCCGCCTAATGGCGTTGCCTAGGCCTGGAATTTGCTTCTTGTCTCAATATTCAATTTTATTTTTAATTCAGAGGGGGATAGTATCCTATTAGCATAAAGTAAAAAAAAAACGACCGATTTCTGTATAAAAAAATTACTAAAGTTTTGATCTAAAAATTCATGTTATCAAAAATTCCCAATTTTATTATTTTTTTAGTTATGACCAATTCACCAGACAGTAAGTCTGGTTGGGCTAGTTTGAATATTGATGTCTACATGATATGCTCTCATGGTAGCAAAACTGGATACTTTTATATATTTTTAGCTTTTAAGGTTGTCAAGTTTAGGCAATTAAAACAAGTTTTTTCAATTATCAAAATTTTGTCGTAATTTAAAATTACGAACAGAAATTATTTCATAATAGTCTGCTATACTTGAAAAATGTGCAAATTTTAAGATAGTAATATGTTTGTGTGAAAATGATTTATTTGATTACCACAAAATAATTTAAATAATTAATTCCTTATCGTTACGATGGATTGTATCAAACTGAAGGTCCCTTAGGGATACAACAGAAATTGTTGAAAAAAAAAATATAATCAAATATTTAGAAAATCAGTAGGAGTGGTGGCACCAATTTTTGTACTTGGTATCAATTTTTTTCTGTAATTGGTAATAACTTCACGATATTTTATAAAAACTATTTCATTAATTTCTATTTTATTCCCAAAAGATTATCCTTGGTAACGAATTGAGAGTTCTCTTTCAAAACTACGGACCATTGGTTCCAGTGATATCGAAGATTATGGAAAATGTTGTCAATTAGCATCTCTTACAATATTTAGAAGAATGTAATATTGTTAGCGACAACCATTACATGTTTTCTAAGCAAAGATCGGGAGGAGACCTCCTAACCTATGTTATACATCTTTTAAATAAGGCAATTTAATATAATGAAGCGGTTATGTTTGATATATACACTACAGTTGACTGTATTTAGCATAACCTGTTTTTAGCTAAGCTGCGCTTCAATCCCGTCTTTTACTCTCTTTGCTTTGCAATAGTACGCTGGTTTCTTCATTTATCTTTAAAAGTCTAACTTAATTAATACCTGGAAGAAACATAACTTAACGCTACAAAACTCAGGCAGTAGTAGTAGATTCATAAGCTTAATAACTCAATGCCTACTATATCGGGTACTATTAAATCTACAGCTACCACATGGTTGCCTATTCTCAGCCATATCCCACAGCCAGAGATTCATAGACAGGAGGCGTTCGTGAGGAAGTATAGGAAGATAATAAATAACCTCTTGGAGAAGCTAGGACGCGTCATGGCAAGAGTTTTAATACCACAGAATTCTGGGAAGAAAATGCTTCAGCTGAACACTTACACCTACCTTGCACAGAGGAGAGGTCACCAGATTTTGAAATGAACCCCGAAATACTTGGTCTGCGACAAACAGAATTCGGGCAAATCATGGCATTTGCCGAGACTACCTGTTTAAATGGGGGAAAATCTTAACCCCACAGTGTGACTGCGGAGCCGACAGACAAACCGTGAGGCATATAATAGAAGAGTGTGCAGTAAGATCTTATACTGGAGACCTTCCTGATTGAGACGGAAAGTGCGATGGACTATGTTAATAATTTTAGATTTGCATTTTTCGGATGGTTGTAGGTTCTACTTGATGGCAATTCATTATAAATATATAATAAAAGACTGTTTTTAGTCAATTTACGCTGGTTTATTTAAATTGCGATGACGCGTTTCGCTGTCGATGCAGCTTCTTCAGATCTACATTTTACACAGTCAAGTTAGGTTTAATGTTTACAATTTTATATAATTTCTTAATTATAATATTACACCTAATTAAATTACATTGACAGTATTGGAAAACCCACACAGACATGGAATTAGGAGAATAAATTCAATAATGGTGAATTATTTAAATCGACCTGGTCGTTGAGTAAAGTACCTGTAGTCCTTAATCGATTTATTTGCATTGATTCTAAAGGGTTTAGTTTTAAATATTTTTGTTGGAAATGTAAAATTTTGAAATTCTTATTAAACGTGTGACTTTCTGTTAAAAGATGATTAGCATATGTTGAATTAGACTTTCCATGGATGAAACTTTTTTCGTGTTCTGTGATTCTTTGTATAAATGTACATCCAGTTTATCCTATGTATGTTTCAGGAGATGATCCACATGTTAATTGATAAACCCCTGATTTATTATTTTTATTGATTTGTGATTTGTAGTTTTAGAGATGTTTCCCTATAGTATTGTTAGTCTTGTAAGCTATGTTGATATTTTTTTGATTTAAACATTTTCCCAGTTTTTCTGTTGGTTTGCCGAAATAGGTTAAGCATTTAAATGTGGTTTTTCTGTCCTTAAAACATGGGTAAAATGTAGATCTGAAGAAGCTGCATCGACAGCAAAACGCGTCATCGCAATTTAAATAAACCAGTGGAAATTGACTAAAACAGTCTTTTATTATATATTTAGCGTTTGTGATCATTCTGTGTACCTGCTTGTTTTGTATATTTTTTAAACGCTACTCTTTTATATTTGTTTCATATGGAACACTTATAAGATCATTTTCGTGTCTGTCCGTCTGTCTGACACACCCGATTTTCTCTGAAACTGTTTGACATAGCAAGTTGCACTTGGCCGGTTATTTTAAGTGTTTTATTGTATCCTCTAGCAGTATTTTCTATAAAAGTTAATATTATAGAATACAGTATAGTTATGTAGGATAACTCTATTAACGCTGCAAAAAGTTCAAGCAGTAGTTTTTCATCATTCCATTAGCATTGTCACTGACTTTACTAGTGCATTAACTTTGGTATGTTTGGATATTCTCCGAAGCTGGAAATACTATTTCGTCTAGAAAAATTTAGCTCCACGACAACTTTTATACAGTATAACGCACGAATTCGACCTTCGATAGAATACTGGTCCCCTGTTGGAAGCTTTGGTCCCAAACATACTCAACATTTATTAGATTCAATACAAAAGAGAGCTATTCGCCTGACTGAGGATCCGGAATTCACCGGAAATCGTGATTTATTAGAATATAGAAGACATGTTAGTGACTTGAGTCTATTTTAAAATACTCTAAAAGTTTTTGCTTAATTTCTCCTTCCAAAATGGAACATGCTAGGAATACACGACACACCAGTACCTCACATTTGTATGAGGTTCAGCTTGTCTCTCTTCCTCCCACTTTATACCATCCGGGACTCTGTTTTCCACCAAGTTTAGTTTATAACGATTCAAGATACAACTGAATCGCTACTTTCGAGGTGTCACTCTTATAACAATTTTGGGACTTCCGTGTAGCAAGTGTGTTGAGTTCTCTAAAAACGTCTGCTTTTTCTTCACTCTTTCACCACTCCTGTTCGTTTTCAATTTTTAGTGTTCCATACGGAACACTTATAAGATCACTTCGGTGTTTGTCCGTCTGTCTGTCTATCCGTCCGTCACACCCGATTTTCCCCGAAATTATTTGACATAGAAAGTTGAAATTTGGCATTAATATAGGAATTGATGGCTGCATCGGTGCCTGTAGTTTTGAAAGTTAAATTTTTGACTCAAAAAGTCAGTTTTGGGATGTGAAATCGAAGGTAAAAAAAAATTTTTACCAGGTCATCGAGTGGGTGTCAAATGATAGCTTATGAAAACACGAGTTCAAAAATATATATAATGTAATACTTGCGCATACTTTTCTCTGTATTATTTTTAAAAAATTGCCAAAAATCGATGTCCCCCCTTATCTTGAAAAGTATTGATCAAAAAGTTTTGAAAAATTCTGAAATATTCCCCACAGGATGCAGATTGAACGAAAATTATCACTAGTGCATTACTTTTAATAATTTATTTGGCATATAAAAAAACAAACATTGCAAGGTCATCAGTTTTCAAAAAGATCAGAAACAAACTTGAAAACTCATTTGGGGTCTGTTTTGTGAAGTCATTGATCATTTTATACCTCTGTAATCAAAATTTTTATTTTAAAAGCAACCAACGTACGGAACACTAATTGCGCAAGTCCGACTTGCACTTGGCTGGTTATTTTTAAAGAAAATTGAAGGGAAATAAAATATCTGTCAATATGTAGGATTTTCAGTAAAAAAATCCTTCAGGTTGTAATAATGGATACAGATAGAAATACGTTTTTATCATTAATGACCTTATAAAAGCATCACAATATATTTAACTTTTTATAATATATAGATTAAAAAAAGGTCATTATTCTTTATTTATTTGTTTTAAAAAGATAAGAATAAAGTAAATAGATACATTGTTACTAATGACATGACAGCGAAGTAGTTTTGTATTATTCGTCCTTTATACTTCAGATAAAGAACAAGGTAATAAGTAATTTCATTTTCTTAACTGAATATTTGTTTTATATGTTTTGGTGGTTACTCTTGAAATCAAAATTTATATATTAGTTAACGCTAAAATTGAGGTAATTTTTTAAAACTATATTTATTTCAAATTAATCTAGATTTTTTTTGCTAATTAAAAAAAAATCGGCGAAATATAGAAAGTTTCCCAGTTCATGCCATTTTGCAAATTTTACATTTCATAGAAAATTGACGAAGAAAAAATATGGTTTTTCTAGGAACCATTTAAGATCACCACTTATGTTTATTGTATTAGAGCTGACAATTGTTTCGACACACTGTGTCTTCTTCTGAAGCAAGATGAAAATTAACTGCAAAGTATGTTACAAAATATATAAGTTACCTGGTTATATAGGGCTAAATTAATTAACAATATACCCACCCACATTCAATTGATCGTTGAGTAATAAACCTGAGGATTTTTTCTAATTAATCTCTACCTGCTCTAAATAATTTAGTAATGTTTTCGATAATCGTAAAAAGAACAGCGTTGGGACATTAATGTTAATGTATAACATGGAATAAGCTTTTATTGACTAAATTTTTTAATGTTACTATGGTGGGATACCCGCAGTGTTACGCCCTTTCGCGCAAATTAAAATGTTCGACATTTTATTATTGACTGAATCCTCTACATATCCTTCAGCAATAGTCGATTTCTATTTTCAATCAAATTAAATACATCGCCCCCTGCATTAGCAAGAAGTGTGGCTGATTTTCTTCGAAAGTAATGACCAGCATGGGCCTCAGAATTTGGTAACTTCAAGTATTTTTCTATTAGCTTAGGCATTTATCAAAATAAATTAGTTCTAACAATAGTTTACGCATTTTTTGTTGTGATAATTGTGACATTTGAAAAATAAACGTCCGATAGTCATATGGATAATCTAATTTGGAAGCTGTAAAAATTTTTGTATCAGAAACTTTGACAGTTAAAGTAGAGTCCACATCTTCTATGACAGTCATTAAAGACATTTCCTCATATATATATATATATATATATATATATATATATATATATATATATATATATATATGTATATATATATATATATATATATATATATATATATATATATATGTATATATATATATATATATATATATATATATATATATATGTATATATATATATATATATGTATATATATATATATATATATATATATATATATATATATATATATATATATATATATATGTATATATATATATATATATATATATATATATATATATATATATATATATATATATATATATATATATATATTGTTATGGGCAAAATTGGCCCACGAGAAAACTCCATCTCTTTCCTCATCATCTTTGAGCATAGCATATTTTTTTCTCCTAGATATAAATTGTCCTTTAATTAAATTAAATATTCAATTATTTTTAGTCCTTAAAAAAGGCATGAATTGAAATTTTTTTTTTATTATATATTTATTTTCAAAAATTTTCCATTTCGTTTTAAACAATATATTTTTTAATTAATGCAAATTAAATTGCCTTTTTGTTTATATGAAACATAACCTTTGTTTTGGCCAAATATTCTATATTTCTTCCTGACAAAAGGTAGGCTAGTTAGTATATAGTTTCCCTCGTGTTTTCCAGTTGATGGACATATGCCGATAATTAAAACGATCTAGAACATTGGAAAGTTTTGACAATATGAATTATATAAAACTGAAATTAAAATTTTTGCTCTGATCTTTAAATATGTTAGATGTCATTATCTGCCTCTCCTATAAACTAAATAATTTAATCTCGTGTTAAAATCTTAAACTTCTTAACACAGTACCCACTTGGTAAACTTTCTAATATTCACGTTTTCCCTAACATAAAGTGTTGTTTTCAGCATGTAATAATATAGAAAGTTTAACTTTCTTGGACTTTTTCTCAAAATATGGCAAAAAAACACTTACTCGCACTTTCCTTGTTTTATTTATTTGGATTTATCCTGTAGAAAGTAAAAAATGACCGAGTTTGCTAGTTCTACTATATTTGGTAGTATACCACTAAACTTAACAATTTCTATTCTTTTACAATCAAAAATATGTGAGAGTAAATTCAAAAACAGGAGCACATGTCTTTAATCACTTAAAAATCTTGTCAATCTATGTAATCGCGTTTTATTGTTTCTCCGATTTTTTGTTTTGCAATTATTCAACTGTTTCTTACAATATTAAAGTATAATAGAACATACCACATGTGACATTTACCTTACGAGGTAGATTAATGTCTCTCGAATTCATTAGAAAATCTGATACTAATCTAAATTATAATTTGGACACCGTATTATTTTCCATCAGCATCCAACTAATTGTACCTATAATATAATCTTTCGAATCTTAATTAATTTAAAATACAAAGAAAATTTGAAAATATTCTGTTAACAAAAAAAGTTTGTTCCGTATAAGATCTTGCCCATATTTTATATTTATGTTGCCTTATACTGAAAAAAAAAGTTTCGGTCTATATAAATTTTTGGGAAACTTTGTATTTATGTGTGTGCTGAATGTTTGTTCACACTCACAGAAAAAAATTACAGCAATTTTCCAAATTTTCTCACTTGGAATTTATTCAAATTAAAATGCCAAAAATCATCTTCATTTTTACAGTGCTACTTAAAAACCTATGATATAAGCATAAACTTTGAAGCTATATAATAAACTAAAGTGCATTATTAAAAGCTTTCGTAAAATACCGAAAAATAACAAAATGTAATTTTGAACTATTATTTAACAAAACTTATCAAATTTATCGATATTTAGTTGCATTTACCTATTGTATGCGATTTTTCAGATAAAAATGGTAGAATCTCTCCGGTGCGTCACGGTCATCACGATGGCAGTTCTACAACTGCAGACACAGGAAACGCCAATATCGCCAAGGCTACAGCAATGTGCGTCCTGTTCACATGCTCGATGACTCTTGGATTAATCCCCATCAAAATTAGCAAATGGTTATTAAGCAAGGATAACTCTAAAGGAGCAACCCAGGAGAACAACAAATATGTACAAATGTTGTTGGGTAAGTCAAATTTAATGTTTCAGAGCGCTGCAGTCGATTTATGATTGTTTTACTGAAATTTAAAAAAAAATTGTAAAAGATTAAAGTATAATATTGTTCATCAGCTAGCTCTTTTATCGCTTCTTTAAGTACTCATTCCTGGTATTGATTTGACGCACGCTGTGTAAAGAGTAGCGACAGAAACCCGTTTTTTTCCATTGCTCTTATGTATGTGTATTCATTAGCAATCAGCTAGTCATAAATCTAAAATTGAGTCAACTATTCTAAGTCTTTCTTTAAGTTAAATAAAAGTTAAATAATTTAGCCTAGTCCTGTTTCTGATGTGTTTTTAGATTTTTTAATTTCTTTACTAATTCTTCAAATAGTCTTTGATTAAGCACTTTCTAATTAATGACCTTATTTACCTAATTTATCTTCAACTGTCTTAAGTCACACCAAAACTTGAATAATTTCATAGATGATCTGTCTTTCTTCTTCAGTTTTTAAGCAGAACATTACCGTAAAGAATGCTTGTCGTACATACTCCTAGATTATTTAAATATTTTTAATATTTTTCGTTATCTTGTAGGTGCAGGAGGTGGTGTTCTTCTTTGTACGACCTTCCTTCACCTACTACCAGAGGTCGCTGAAACTTTTGAAGAATTAGATCTGACTCCAAGCATCGAAATCCATTATGCTGAACTTCTAATGTGTATTGGCTTCTTTATGATGTATTTTGTTGAAGAATGTGTACATCTATATTTACACAGGTAAGTTATTTTACCGTATATTTGAAAAATATAAACGAAGTCAAAGAGTCTGTAGGCCCGAATTTGTTTATATTTTAGGCGGTTGTGCCTGTTTGTGCACTGCAGCCTCTTGGCTTATTGTGTTCTCTCTCTTGATTACGTGAGTATCGTCCCTTTAAGACGATTCTTTCCAAGCTCTCTATGTGGGAATTTATCACCGCGATGTAGATCTCCGAACAGTTTATATCTGTTGGAAATTAAAGCCGCGCATTCATATAGGATGTGAATGGAGGCTTCTTCCTCTTCACCACATAGTTTGGTTATCCTGGGACCATTATTGGTATACATTTTCTGTAAATGTTTTCCCATGTAACAGTAGCTGGTGGTCAGTTCCACCATTTATTTGGTCTGAGTTCTTGTTAAATAGTCAATCGTCAGTTGTCAGTTTCTTTGAGGGGCCGCCAATTACATCCCTCGCATATCTTAGTCAACGATGTAGATGTTGCTGATATCTGTTAATTGTTTTTTACCACCTGTTTTGGTATATCAAAAGTTGGTTTTGCGTCTCTGTATGGTTTTGTAACTCCGAATATATATATATATATATATATATATATATATATATATATATATATATATATATATATACATACGAGGCTGGTTTGAAAAGTCCGTGCAAAAATAAAACTACTTATGTGTTTGGGGTAAACCTTTTTATTTTTCGACATAGTCTCCTTTTAGGCTTATACACTTCGTCCAACGATGTTCTAGTTTGTTGATCCCTTCCGAATAATAGGAGTTGTCCAAGTCTGCAAAATATCCATTAGTGTCTGCAATCACCTCCTCGTTTGAATAAAATCTTTGTCCCGCCAGCCATTTCTTCAAATTGGGGAACAAATGGTAGTCCGAGGGAGCCAAGTCTGGAGAATAGGGGGGATGTGAAACGAGTTGGAATCCTATTTCCATTAATTTTGCGACCACAACTGCTGAGGTGTGTGCTGGTGCGTTGTCGTGATGGAAAAGGACTTTCTTGTGGGCCAATCGCGGGCGTTTTTCTTGCAGCTCGGTTTTCAAACGGTCCAATAACGATGAATAATATTCACCTGTAATAGTTTTACCCTTTTCCAGATAGTCGATGAGGATTATCCCTTGCGAATCCCAAAAGACAGTCGCCATAACCTTTCCGGCCGAAGGAATGGTCTTCGCCTTTTTTGGTGCAGATTCCCCCTTGGTAACCCATTGTTTCATCCACAGTGACGAAACGACGCTTAAAGTCCTCCGGATTCTTTTGGAACAGCTGCAAACCATCCTTGCAACACTTCACACGATTCCGTTTTTGGTCAAGCGTGAGCAATCTCGGCACCCATCTTGCGGATAGCTTTCTCATGTCCAAATGTTTATGCAAAATATTATGTACCCGGTCAGTCGAGATACCCACAGCACTAGCAATCTCAAGCACCTTAACTCTTCTGTCATCCATCACCATATCATGGATTTGATCAATGATTTCTGGAGTCGTAACCTCCACAGGCCGTCCAGAACGTTCAGCGTCACTTGTGCCCATATGGCCAGTCCGAAAATTTTGAAACCACTTATAAACTGTTCTAATCGAAGGTGCAGACTCACCATAATGTTTATCAAGCTTCTCTTTAGTCTCCTGAGGCGTTTTGTCTTTCATAAAGTAATGTTTAATCACCACACGAAATTCTTTTTCGTCCATTTCTTGAAAATCACTCGACTTCCTTGATTCACACGAATGCCAAACACAAAGAAATAGACCAATATGGCTGAAACTTGGTGTGCGTTCATTCAAGAGATGCTACTAACTAAACATGACCTCGATACGCGCCGGTGGTACCATCTCTCGGACTTTGCACGGACTTTTCAAACCAGCCTCGTATGTATATATATATATATATATATATATATATATATATATATATATATATATATATATATATGTGTGTGTGTGTGTGTGTGTAATTTGTGCTCACGCAGCTTAAAGTTTAAAAATAACTCAGGCTTACAACACAAGCTACTACTTTTGAAGAATTAGAAGCAAGTAACTCATTTATTCTTTTTACTTTCATTTGTTTTTTTTTTCTAGGAGAGAAAAAGAATCTCAGCTTGTTCCGATAGCTAGAACTCTTTCCATCCGTCGTGGAGAAATGGACACTCCAAGAGTTTCTAAAGAAGCACAAGCTCCCAACCTTAAAGAAGTAATCATTCCCGGGGTTACAGAAAAACACGCTCACAAACATGACGGACACACACACACTCACGTTCTAACCGCTGATGTAGACTCAACGGTCAAAGCTATACGTGGTTTACTGATCGTTCTAGCCCTGTCAGTTCATGAACTCTTCGAAGGACTGGCAGTTGGGCTTGAATCAAGCGCCAGTAACGTTTGGTATATGTTTGGAGCAGTCAGTGCACATAAGCTTGTCATAGCCTTTTGTATTGGATTCGAGTTAGTCACTACTGGTATGAAGACTATTCTGATAATAGTCTATGTCTTTACTTTTGCAGTTGTAAGTCCAATGGGTATCGGAATTGGCATGGCAATCAGTAATCTGGAACAAGACACCGCCAACTCAGTTTCGGTATTTTTGCAAGGACTGGCCTCTGGTACATTGCTGTACGTAGTATTCTTTGAAATTTTACAAAATGAAAGAAAAAGTGGACTACGACAGTTCTTGTCGGTATTTGTTGGATTTCTTTGTATGTTAGGTATAACGTTTTTAGGATAAGTAATTATTTTATGGAAAAGAAGCGGGAGAAGAAACTAATGTGATATTACCGTTGAGTCTTTGTTAGGGCATCTTTTTATTACAGATAAAGATGATATAACTATGATACCGACTGATGGAGAAAATTAATAAACCATTTGCAGGTTTAATATTGATGTTACATATTTTACTGGCAGCGCTTTTCCAAATAATGTAAATTAAAAAAAGATCACTAGTTTATATTTTTAACGTATAAACTAAAACGATAAAATTACTCTTAAAACAGAAAACAATGGAAGAGTAGCTGAGTGAAAGATAGCTTAATGCCTTTGGGCACTTAATCTAGGAGTACCTGTGATTTAAACTAAACTTGAAGGTTATTACTTAAACTAGTTTTGAAATGAACTGAGATTACTTTAGTAAGTAATTTGTATTGGCTATTTTATACTTAAGAGTTCTTGTATTTAAGTAAGGTTGTTTTAAATTTAATATTTGCTGTAATGTAATTTATTCAACTGTATCAGTTGGTATTTTCTTAGATAATAAATGTTATATATTATTTTAAATATGATATTTTATTTTTTAAATCCGCTTTAGACTACCCAACATGTATATCATTACTTTCATTGTAATTTTATAGTAAAAAGTTTAATCCTGACAGTAAACTGTCCAAACTTTGTGTTTAAATCATTGTTCTGTACTTCTCAGTTTATGAATGTCTCAAAGGATTGTCAGTAGGAACAGGAATCTAGCACTGGAGACATGTAGCTGCTGCTTGGAGCTGACAGTGCATATAACTGGATCTCTATTTTTATTAGATTTGAGTTAGTTACCACTAAAATTAATACCTTCCTGTTAATCATTTATATTATTATTTTTGCGCTACATTTCTGACTGAAAGCTAGTTGTTTTTGCTAATGGAGGTCATTTCTAAAAACTTCAGGCATTATTCATTATACTTGCTGACGTACAATATTTAGAATACTACCTTGACCAAAATTATGGATAATTAAATGGGTATAATACTGGTCTTAAGGTGATCTTTTCCTGACAGTTTTAATAAAATTCTTAATTAATTTAACAAAATATTTTTGTTAGACGTGACAATTAGTTTAGAAGTCTACAAACTATTTTTTATTTTATACCTTACATTCCTTTACACTAAATTGTAATTTGCGTCTGTTATTTGGAATCCTCAGTAACTGTATTAAGTAACACGCGCTGTCTCAAATAAATTTCCTACAAAAAAAAATCATTTATTAAATTTGTCGACAGAACAGATTTAGAACTCAACGTTCTTTACTAGGCTTCAGCACATTTATAACAGCCATTCTACATTGTTAATTAGATAATTTAAAAGTTTTGTTTAAGCCGTAAATACGAGGCATATTCAAAAAGTAAGGGCTGTTTGGTCATAAAAAAAATATATTCCTTAGAAAAAGTTCTTATTGACAGTTTTAGTTTTCTACAAACCTACTTCATTTTTCCACATAATTGCCGTTCACTTCTAAGCACTTTTTGTAACGCTTTAATTCCTCTGCATAAAAGTTCTCCGCCTGGGAATTGAAATAGTTGACAACGGCGGTTTTTAGTTCCTCGTTGTCTATCAAGCCACTGTTTCAAGTGCAATCGTCGATCAGATCGCAGTTTTTGGTCCATTTGTTAAACGATTTCATCGGTCTGGATACTGGCCTGCCACTCCGCTCTTCATCATGCACATTTGTGCGGCCATTTTTGAAGTCTCGACGTCATTGTCTAACGTTTCCTTCACTCATTACTGTAGGTCCATAAACTAGGCACAACTTCCGATAAATCTGAGCAGCGAATGATCCTTTTGCAAACAAAAATCGAATCGTAGCACGCATTTTGCAACTGGCGGGAGCAACGATTTTCGTGGACATTGTTGTCTGCATTTACCGATAGGTAAACGACTACTGAATCAAAACAATAACTTCAGTGGCTTGGGAAACAAGCAATAGATGGCGATGCATGTGTACAACTTTGTTTATGGAAAGGAGAGAGAGAAACTTAGTTCCCCGTCATCGTTTTTTTTTAGGTAAGGGAGGATTTCCGACCGAAATCGTGAATGACAGCCGAAGTGTTGTCACTCCTCCACCCTCCATGAATCCGTCTCTGGTTTTAATGTAAATAGTGGAGACAAATTATGACACTGCAATAGTTCGATTACCATGCTAAAAATTTAACTAAAAGGAACCTTTAGTTTCTGAGCTTCAAGAAAAAGAGGTAAAAGATTCTGTAAATTCAGTATATGTTCAATAGTTCTGAACTGAGACAAGGAATAGTATGTATAATTCTTTAGAGTCCAATAAATAAAAGGTAAAGAAGTGTTAGAAAGGTTGCTTTCTATATAAGATTCTTGGAGCCGAGCAATCTGAATACTATATTATTAGTCTTCCGTACGGAACACTTATGGGGTCACCTCGGTGACTGTCTGTCGGTTTCACCCGATTTTCTCCGAAACTATTTGACATATAAAGTAGAAATTTGGCGCAAATATAGGACTCGATAGCCCAGTCAGAACCGTGTAGTTTTGAAAGTTAAATTTTGACTTAAGAGGTTAGTTTTGGGAGGCGAAATTGGAAATGAAAAAAAATACCAGGTCATCGAGTGGGGTGTCAAATGAAAGCTTGTGAAAACACGAGTTCAAAAATATATATGATGTAATACTTGCGCACACTTTTTTTTGTATTATTTAAAAAGAAATGGCCAAAAATCTTTGACCCACATCTCAAAAAGTACTGATCAAAAAATTTTGAAAAAATTCTGGAATAATCTTCATAAAGTTTAGATTGAGCAAAAATTATCACGAGGGCATTACTATTGATAATTTACCTGGTATAAAAAAATATTTGACAGACAAAATGGTGAAGGTTTATTTGGTCGAAAGTTGTGAATATCACCGGGACTAAGAGCTACTACTTTAAGCATTTGGCCACCAACGAACAGGTATCGAGACAAAATAATTTTATTTTATTTGTTTACAATTAAATAAATACTTAGATAGTAAATATTTGTTCCAAGCTTTTACTACTAGATTCTAGATTGAGATTTATTTATTGGCTATTAGGTAGCTAACATGCTGTAACTATTATACTTTATTGACTAAGAGAAAAAGTGAAAATACATATTGGATCTTAAAATACATATATGTCAGGGACTTAATTAACTTGGCCTAGGTAAGGATTTTATTTTATTTTAAAAGCAATCAGCGTACGGAACACTAATTGCGTAACTCCGACTTGCGCTTGGCTGTTTTTTTTTAATATCTCTAATTTTAACAGAATTAACATGTAGAGAGAAGTTCCGGTTTCAGTTGATCTTTGAAATTCAAATTCAAACTTAGTATTTATGATAGAACTGCGTGTCTGCAAGTGATGCACAAGGTAGAACACTTTCTTATTATTAGTCGCGATTTTTAAAAATTTAAATAGATAGATAGATCAAAATGTATTGTCAAAAATACAAAAGGTTACATAGGAAGTCAATAATAAAAAAGTAACAGATCTATATAGCCACTAAGGATTAAAACATCAAAATATGTTGTAATTGTTACAGAAATATGTCAAAATATGAATAAATTGCCTTATGGTATACCTTCATTAAAATTTTATATAAGCGTAAACATAGATATTTTGAATTATATGCTATCACGCAGTTTTTGAGTTGAGTTTCTTGGTGTCTGAAGATAATATCGGGCATCACTAGCTGCACTATGGAAATAGTAGGTGGTGTTTTTCCTTGGATGTCGATAGTAGAATGTGAAGCAAAGAGTACAGCCGGTAAGTTCGCTTTCTCAACAGGTGTTGTTGCAAAAGAATTATCTGGCCATGTGAGTGGATTTGGTGAAATTTTGACTAACGGCCTTAGCGACTGACCAAGAGTACCTGGAACTGTTGGGGCAAGCAAGAAGTTTGTTTTTAATTCATTGATTGTGTGTCTCCTTGGTTTCGTCGATAATTTCTTTGCCTCTGTTCCGGGCACGAACAATTTAAGTCGTTAGGATTTTCGCGCCATTGTTGGTAGGCAAGATGTTTAGAAACTTCTTTGCATTTTCGGTCAAACCAAGGCTTGCCGTTGGCAGGGCATTTTTTCGAAAAAGAGATGTAAGTGTCCATAGCCAAAATAACAACGGAACCTTCCTTAGCGCAGTCAGATGGGTCGTCGGATGTAAAACAAACGTCTAACCAAGGGAAAGTTCGAAAATTTTCCGTGAGTTCTTCCCAAATCTTGCGCAGTTTAGGCACCTCTCTATTACTGATTGGTAGGATTCTCGATGTCGAAAGTAGTTGATAGTTGGAAGCACTTAACGGTAGATTTACGTTGAGAGTGTAAACCTTTGGATTGGTGGTTAAAAACAGATCAAGAAGACTGGCGAACTCTCCGTCGATTAGGGATCCGTGTTGGTTCGTCAATAAGCTGGGTTAAGCCACAACTGATGGAGAATGATTCAGCTTCAAGACCTTGTTCGTCAGTAGTATTTGAATACTTAAGCCAGCTGATGTTGTAGACTTAAAGTCGCCCAGGATGGCCATTTCGGCGTTTGGATAGTTAGTACTAGTGTATGTAAGGGAAGCGAAAATTAAAATATTCTGTGATTTTTTTAACGAGAATGTCTGAAATATACCTCTATCTTATAAAATATGTATATTTGCTACAACAAAAACTTATTATGTATTTAAGAATTGAAATACGTTTCCTTTTTATCTGTTGCAGGTTAATTACATGCTAATTAAGAACTACGTGCACAATAACCTATATCGGAATAAGCCATGGTGCTTTTTGTAAAAAATATATTTTGCAATAAATAATAAATAGTGTAGAATTTATGGCACGGCTATAAATAACGCAGATAATGTGTAAATATGCTCGTTACTTGTGTAAATATGCTCGTACGTGTTAAATATTTTAAAACTTGTGTAATTACCAGTACTTCCCATTTTGTTTATTGCTGGATAAACTTTTATGATCGCAAGAAATCAAGGATGCATTTCTCATGCTCCTTAAATGAATTTCGTTGTGATTTTCGCTGCCCATGACTCAGGCCAGTAAGGTTCTAACGATACCAGTAAAGCGTTTCTGTTAAATAACACAGCCTCACAAAAGAAAACGAACGCTCATTATCAGGGACCAAAATACATGGATCTAGTGTATTTTTCGACGCTGAATTCAAATCCGTAGTTAAAAAAAGATTTATTGTGTCATTTATTTTGTGGCCAAAAACCTCCCTTGAAATGAATGAACTGATTTTGTCAAATTTCCACTTTATTTAGTTTCACTGAAACTGTATGACGCGTTTCGCTATACTGTAGCTTCTTCTGATACAAAATGATATTTGAATATTAGTGTTGTTACATTTATACAAATATCCTAAGGTAGATAGGTAATAAAATTAATACTATATGCTAATGAATATTGCTGGAAAATCCATTCTGAATATTATTGTATAAATTGAGTAAAGGTGAGTTACCAGGCCCATGTTCGTTTAAGATGATGTCTGAACTTTTAATAATTCCTAATAAGTTTAATTTTACGCCTTTGTTTTGTATGTGTAGAATTTTAAATTTATCGTCAAAAAGATTATTTGATTCTGTTAAATAATTACTGTACGCTGAGTCAGTTTTGTTTTTTTAATAGCTTCTTTTATGTTCTGAAATCCGAGTTTCGAATGAGCGACCTGTCTGACCTATGTAACTTTTATGACAAGAACCACAATTCAACTGATACACTCCAGATTTTTTTGGTCTATTTTGTTTTCCCTTTGCGTTTTTAATGAATTTTTCTAACGAGTTGTTTGTTCTAAGCTATGTTGATACTATATTTGTTTAAGTGGTTTTTTAATTTTCTCTGATGTGTTACCAAAATAGATTAAAACATTATATTTTTTACCTGTGTTTTCTTTCTTGGGGTAGGCTAAAGAAATAGCTTTATTTTTTAATTTTTTGTTTAGAAGTGAGTCTATGGTGTCAGGAGAATATCCGTTGTTAACAGCAATTTGTTTTATTAGATTTAATTCTTTATTAAAATCATCTACAGATAAGGGGACACTTACAAATCTATGCAACATACTGTAGTAAGCTGCCAATTTGTGTTGTAGGGGGTGAGCTGATTTTATGTTTATTGTAGTAGCTGTATGTGAGGGTTTGTGAAATATGAGAATTTGTATTTGTTGTAATGTCTGGTTATTGTTAAGTCAAGAAAATTAATTTTATTGTTGACTTCTAGTTCCATAGTGAATTTAATATTTTTATGTATTGAGTTTATATAGTTAAAAACATTGTCAAGTTGACGCTCTGTACCATTAAAACAAGCAAAGATGTCGTCTACATGTTGACAAAATCACTCTTTCATTACATTTGTTATGAATTTCCATCAAGTAACAGCCACAACAATTCAAAGTCCCTTGAAATGGGCTAAAACTATAATAATAATATAATGACTCTTAATAAAGTGTGAAAAATGGTAGATATTTTATAGTCTAGAGAAGAGAATATGCATTGAAACCACAGCAAGTTATTTCTATTAATTAAATCACTTCCACCCTTATAGGGTGTGAAAAGTACCTCTAAAACTCAAATAACGCACGTAAGTAAATAACAAGTACAAAATACAAATTCTAGTAGCTCTTAGGACAAAATATCTGAATCTGGTGTGACAACCAGACATTACTCTTAAAGGGTTGGGGCTCACCTCTATAGGATGTAAAAACCACCCCCACGTACGGAGGTATCTCATAAGTTTCAATAACGACGAAAAAAGTTTAGGCTTTTGTAGTTTTAGGCAGGATGAACAAATATGGAGCAGATTCGTTTAAAACACCCATACACGACTACAAACTGCTCTTAGAGGGTGGTAGAAACTACACCTACTCTCTAATGATGCACATGGATGTTATTGAAATTCGGAAAAGATCAAGTATTTTTTATCTCGTTGTACCAAACATTCAAGACCACTAGAACATCTTCCTAATAATAAGGTCTAAAATCATCCCTAGGATGGGAGGAACTACCCCCTGGGGCTTAGAATTTCTAGCATCTGAGAAAATAATACAGGCTGTATTTTTTTCTCTGAAGCTAGAACTTCGAAGATTCATCAATCCCTAGGGATGATTGTCGATCTTATTAGGAAGATGATCTAGTTGTCTTAAATGTTTGGCACAATGAGATACTTAATCCTTTCCGAATTTCAATAACATCCATGTGCATCATTAGAGCGTAGGAGTAGTTTTTACTACCCTCTAAGGGTAGGTATAGTCGTGTATCGGTGGTTCAAGCGACTTTACTCCATATTTGTTCACCCTGCCTAAAAATACAAAAGCCTGAATTTTTTTTGTCGTTATTGAAACTTAAGAAATACCTCCGTAGGAGGTTTTTACATCCTATAGGTGTGAGTCGTAACCCTGTAAGAGTAATGTCTAGTCGAGCTAGTAAGAGCTACAAGAATTTGTCCTTTGTTATTTAAACTCACGTGCGTTATTTGAGTTTTGGAGTTATTTTTCACCATCTATAAGGGTAGATTTTCGTTTAATAAATAGAAATAGCTTACAGTGGTTTGAATGCTTATTCTCTTCTCTAGACTATAAAATATCCACCATTATTCACACTTCATTAAGGGTCATTATATTATTACTATAGTTTTAGCCCATTTCAAGGGATGTTTTTGGCCAAAAAGAAAAATAACACGATAAATCTTTTTTTAACTACGGATACGAATTCAGCGTCGAAAAAAACAACATTAACATATTATATACCAGGTGTACAAGTATGAAATGCGGATTTTTTTTCTAAATAAACATGTTAAATTCGGAAGAATGATAAAAAGTATGCTCCATCGCTTGTTATACATTTTTCCCATTTTTCGGGCAATTTGTGAATACCACGCCAGTAAAAATCTTCCCCTTTTGCTGCGAACCATTCATCGAGTCATTTTTTCACATCTTCGTACGAACAAAAGCGCTGCTCAGCAAGTGCGTGACCTATCGATGCAAACAAGTGGTAATCGGAAGGAGCTAAGTCTGCTGAGTACGTCGCATGGGGTAGAACTTCCCAGCTGAGTGCTTCCAACGTGTCGCGAACTGGTTTTGCCGTATGTGATGGAGCATTGTCATGAAGAAAAATGACTTTGTGTTGCCTCTTTCGGTATTCTGGCCTTTTTTCAAGCAGCGAACGGTTCACATCGGTCAATTGTTGTCGATAACGTTTAGTATTAACCGTTTTTCCAGGTTTTAACAGCTCATAATAGACCACGCCCCTCTGGTCCCACCAAACACAGAGCATCGTTTTTCTGCCAAATCGATTCGGTCTTGCGGTCGATGCGGATGGTGCGCCTGGGTCTACCCATGATTTTTTGCGCTTGGGATTCTCAAAATAATTCATCCCCTGTAACTATACGATGCAAAAACGACTGCCTTTTGTACCGAACTAGCAAAATGTCACACGTGTTTTTGCCCTTTTCCATTTGCCTGTCGTTCAACTCATGTGATGCCCATCTACCGGCTTCTGAATCTTTCCTATCTCTCGTAGCCGATTGGAAACAGCCTGTTGACTAACGCCCAATTGGTCGGCGAGTTGTTTTTGTGTTTGCGAATCATCTTCGTCCAACAATGCTTGCAATTCCACATCTTCGTATTTTTTGGCGGTTTTCCACGTTCCTTGTCTGCAACATCGAAGTCACCACTTTTCAAACGCCGAAATCATCGTTCACACGTATCTTGCGATGGAGCATGTTCACCATAAGCTTCTCGAAGTAATCGGTATGATTCAACAGCAGTTTTCTTCAAATGAAAACAAAAAATTAATGCTGTATGCGAATGCTCTTTGTTCGGTATATATTTCGACATATTGAACAAAACAACACAACACTATGCACACACTTTTCTAATTTATCACTCGTGCGAGTCTGACACTTGTTGATGACACAACAAAATGGCGCAGTGTCCAATCTTCATAGCACAAACTGCATTGGTGCACCATCTGTTGTCTGAAATCCGCAATTCATACTTGTACACCTGGTACATTAAAAATTATTACAACCAACGTTTGCTAAGCAGGTGTTTGTGAAAAGCCAATAGTAACAAATACGATCTGCTCACTAAAAATTTCTTATATACAATCTTAAATTACATTACTTTTAAATCATCAGGACTCGAATTATATAATCGCGCTTAATTCCCCCCACAGCGGTGCATGCTAGAAATACATGACGCGCTAATACTTCACATCCGTATGAAGTTCAGCTTGTTACTCTTCCTACAACCCTATTTAAGCAGTCTTTTATATGGAGAATCTCATCCCTTTCGAATGATTTGCCCAGGACTGTGTTTCCCACCGAGTACAATTCATAGCGATTCAAGATCAACTCGAATCGCTTTTTTTCCGCATACGCGTCGCTCGTGTAGCGGTTTAGAGATTTCCCTGCAGCACACAGTGCTACGGTCAGAAAAAAATTAGATTTAGTAGATAAAATAGTCATTTATTTTATTCAGATCAGAAAGAGAAGTAGGAATATCAATATTTTTTCTTAATATTTCCAGATGTTCCCTCTTTGGGAAAAATGGGCCTTTTTTCTTACGGTATCCTAAAGTGGTATAGTTTCTAAGAAATTAATAAAAATTATAATGAGTTTGATTTTCCGTTTTGCGCATTTAGAATAAGTATTTTTTTTTAGACATTAAAAGAGCAATATTATTTGTTAACTATGTTGCATATTTCTTAATAGAACACATTTGTTTTAGAAGAACATGGATATTCAAAAAACCTATGAGAATATTATTCAAAAATATAACTTTATTGCTATGTAATAGTGTGTATGTCAAGATATTATCAATATTCTATCTAAAACTAAAACAGACTCTTATAGTACCGATGGTGTAACTATATTCATGTTAAACTTTGGTACATTATGATATCCAAAAAGGTACCATCCATTTTTTGAGTTTTAAATACAGTCTGTCAAGTAAGAATGTGACCGCTCGGATTCTTGAAAAAATATAGTTCAAGAACACTTTTTGCCATCAATGTTTTCTTTGGTGTACTAACAACGGCGCAATTACCTTAGTAAGTTGTCCAATCGCATCCTGCATGAATAATCGCCTGGCATCTTCGAGGCATGCTGTCAACAAGATTTTCTGCATACTACGGCAATGATACTCCAAATTTTGCGAATCTTGCGAGACAACAGAATCAACGTCCTCAGAGTTTTTCCTTTCAGCTTTCTCTTTACAAGGGACCAAACATTTTAAATAGGGTTGGAGTCCGACGATTGTGAGGGCTACTCTAACACATGGGCTGAAAAGTCCCGGGCCTAACAAAGAAAACACGGTTTTTTTGGTTCAAAATTAGCTTTATTCATCAACGTAATCTCCATCAAGAGCAACGCAATCATTCCAGCGCCGCTCTAACATTTCAATACTACTTTTGTAGAACGATTTATCTTTTGCCTCAAAATAGGCCTCAGTTTCAGCGATAACCTCTTCATTCGTGCGAAATTTCTTACCGGCAAGCATTTTTTTCAGGTCTGCGAACAGCCAGTAGTCGCTGGGAGCCAAATCTGGCGAATACGGTGGATGTGGGAGCAATTCGAAGTTCAATTCATGTAGTTTTGCCATTGTTTTGATTGACTTGTGACACGGTGCGTTGTCTTGATGAAACAAAATTTTTTTTCTTTGCCATATGCGGTCGTTTCTTTGCAATTTCGGCCTTCAAACGCTCCAATAACGCTATATAATATTTACTGTTGATGGTATTTCCTTTCTCAAGATAGTCGATGAATATTACACCACGCACATCCCAAAATACCGAGGCCATAACCTTTCCAGCCGATTGTTGTGCTTTCGGGCGCTTTGGACGAGGTTCACCAGTTGCTGTCCACTCAGATGACGATCGTTTTGATTCCGGAGTGAAGTGATGGATCCATGTTTCATCCATTGTCACATATCGACGCAAAAATTCCGGTTTGTTACGTTTAAACATGGCCAAACACTGCTCAGAATCATCAACACGTTCTTGTTTTTGATCAACAGTGAGCAAACGCGGCACCCACTTTGAACAGAGCTTTCTCATAGTCAAATGCTCATGCAATATAAAGCCAACACGTTCTTTTGATATCTTTACGATGTCAGCTAACTCACGCAACTTCACTTTTCGATCATTCAAAACGATTTTATGGATTTTTTTGATGTTTTCTGGTGTTACCGCCTCATTTGGACGTCCACTGCGTTCTGCATCATCGGTGTCTCTACGACCACGTTTGAAGTCAGCAAACCAACGTTTTATTGTTGTTTCTGATGGAGCGGAGTCCCCATAACACTTTTCAAGCCATTGCTTCGCTTGAACGGTATTTTTTCCCATCAAGAAGCAGTGTAAAATTAAAACACGAAATTGTTTTTGATCCATTGTTTTGAAAATAACAAAAGTAGCGTCACTCTTAGCACAATAACTCACAAACTAATGAATAGAATATCATGAAATTTTAACAGCTGTCTTTTGAAGGTTAGTATTAACTGAAAAAAAGGTGACTGCAATAAAACTAGCGCCATCTATGTGTTAGGCCCGGGACTTTTCAGCCCATGTGTTACTATCTTAGCGTGGGCCTAAGCGAGCCGCTTCGCGATGTGATTTTCGCATAGCAACGGTTTCTTCAACATGCTTCGGAATTTGACATCATGAGCACGAAGATGTTGTCGAATAGTCTTATGGGACACATTCAAACCTGATTTTCTAATTTTTTTTTTCCGCTCCTTGACGCAGCGTAAATTTCAGGTCCGCTTTTTCGACTTTCGTAGTGACGTTGCCTACCGAGCCACGTTTTGGCAAATTGTCGACATTTTTCGCCTCGTTAAAATAATTTATCCACTTCTTCACAAACGATACCGACTTTTTAATATATTTAACGGCCGCGGAATGTGGAATTTTAGGCCCCTTTAGATGGGAACAAAGAAAGACTGCCTCGAAACCATGCGTAAACAAGTGACTTATTGTGGATTTTACGTGATTTCGTCAAAAGTTCGGAATTGACTGATACTTTTACAAAAATACGACGTAGACAAAGGTTCCCTCTACTGGTATTTTGTTGCATCGCTAGAATCGCATCTACCAAAAATAAATTATCGCAGACACGTTCTTATTTGACAGACTGTAACTCTTGCCGAAACACTTGGTGTCTTAAACCAATTCGAAAAGTTTAGAATGCTCAAAATAAAAGCGGTTTTTGGACTGCTTCTTTTTTTTGCGAAGTTTCTACAATATTAGAACATTTTTTGTAGATTGTCCCAGTTTTTGTTTTATTCACAAAGATAATTTTGTAGAACTGGACAGCCATTATAATTATTCGATCTCCTTTATCGATGCTAATGTTCATTAATTTTAAATTTGCACTTAAAATCCTCCAATTTGTGTTACGGACTCTCCTTGGTCGACAATTATAAATTTGTATTCAAATGTTCTCCATATTTATATATCAATTAAATGGCTGAAAGATTGCATAATAAATTTAAAACTATTTTTCTATTCGTATCTTTTGCACTTGCAGTGAATTTTATCAAAAAACAAATAGTTTAAAAATATTTATAAATTTGAATAATTAGGTAAATGTTTAAAAAACGATTTTAACGGATTAATTAATATGGCAATTTCAAATTAATAAAACTGTGGCAAAAAATTGATTCAAAAGCCAATTATTATATTCAAACTAAAGTAAGAATAACATGTTCTACATCCAAATCAATATTAAAGTTGGATACTTGCAGACACTCCCATAACACATCTTTTCAATGCAAATAATCTATTGCAGAGATATATTTGGGGTAAGATATGCACATTGATAATAGCTAAATGCAGACTGATAATCCAGAAGGCATAACGAGACAAAGCAATAACAAGTGGCGACATATAATGTCAAAAACATCTAACTTCTTGCTAGAAATATTTACTTACTTTTTTATTTCGACTTTTGACAATTAAATACACTTTACTCCATCGTTAAATCTAGACTACATGGAGGTCAATAGATCATTTGTTTTGGAAATTTCTCAAATAACTGAAAGATGTGTTTGAAGTATGTAAAGTTGTCCTATCTTGCTGAACGAAGGTTCTCTGGTTGTAACCATCAAAATTTTGTAAAATAGATGTGAACAACTTCGCAATTATCTCTACAAATCGCTTCATATTTACGGTAGTTGTGTCATCTCTGTCACTCAAAGAATTACAAGTGGATTTTTCTATATGCTGAGGACTGAATGTAAAAGTTTTTGATGTTTCAGTTTTAGATTTGTTGAAAGAAATTGGTAAATTCCAAACATATGATTATTATAATTCATTTTCTAAGCAGTATCAGATGGCTTTATTTCTTGCACCATCTACCCTTTTTGTATAAACGTAAATGTTTACAAAGAATGTATTTTAACGAACTCCTGGATAAGGATGGGCGATAATGGATTTTACCTATCGATAAATCTAACTTATCGATAAATCAATAAGTATTATAAATAGTTTTTAAAATTTTACTGTATGAGATATGAGAAAAATCGCCCCCCACCCTTGGTCATCGATTTCTAAATTGGGTGTAAGTTGTTAAAGTTCCACAATATGAAAAGTTCTTTTTGCGAAAAATATCCACTCCGGGTTATCGACTTTTATTTTACAATATTGAAAAGCGCCGTTTAGAGTTCCAGTGCAAGGGTTTTTTTTTTTTTTTTTCATCAAGCGATTTCGTCCCCGGCTTGTCGACTGGCACTTCCCTCCATAAGCGGCTTCGTTTTAAGCATTCTCCTATTTTCCTTAAAGAAAGGTCCTTTATATCCATATGCCCCTAGAACCTGGCTACGCCTCTGACCCAGCCATATAGTATTTTATTAATTTTTAAAACCTACATCAAATTTTTACAAAATACTCAAACGTGAAGTTTCAACTATGTAACTTTTAGAAAACTCAAAAAAGTTTTCGATATATTATTAAACGAAGAACGAAGCACATAAAAGATACCTCAGCATGCGAACAGAAAACGACAAAGAAATGTATAAACAACTTCAAGGTAATGTACGTAGGATGATTACACAAAAGAAAAATGAAACTTGGGAGAGCTGCTGTAACAGAGTAAACACGTACATAGGAGGAGCCAAAAGTACAGAAAGTTGGAGACTTATAAAATCACTGCGCCAAAATACCAAAAAGGAAATTATATCGCCCATCACTTTAACAAATTGGGATAAATACTTCAGCTCCTTACTCATGGAAAACCGAGAACTATACAGAGATCCACCTGAGGAAATTGACGCCATAAAAGTGACCGCATCACCGATCCGTATTACAGTCAGAGAAGTAAAAGAGGTGTGCACAAAACTCAAAAACAGAAAAGCTCCTGGACCTGGAAGTATACCAGCAGAATTGATAAAATATGGCACACCAAAGTTGTTTGAACATCTAACCAATTTGTTCCAAAAATGCCTCAGCACTGAGCAAATACCACAGGAATGGAAACTATCTTTTCTGACACCCCTACATGAAAAGGGCAACAAAGAGAGCTGCGATAACTATCGAGGTATTGCAGTCATGGGGACAATAAGTAGAATCTACGGAAAAGTGATAAAAGCAAGAATTGATAACACAGCCCCACAAAAAAAAAGTGGGGAATACTTTTGATGCGATATATCAGATCCGTAGTATTTTTGCCCGCTGATCACGAATCTGACGTCAGAATATGGCCATCACATCTCAATTTTTTTCTAACCTCAAAAAATAGGTAAAAATTAGTAAAAATTAAGAAAAATATACTCCTAAAAAATTGATTCAAGCTTTTTCATGAATCCAAAGATGTATTAATATGTATTCGGACACGCTAAGCTAATATTCATCGGTTGGATTGAGCCATACAGTTCTGTTTTCTTTCTAACCTCAATAAATCAGACAGATATAGTGCTTCTCGAATGCAAAAACGAATTCAAATTAAAATTCAACCGATTCTTACCAAATTTGGTACACGGGGGTTTTTTGGGTTGCTGATCATGAATCTGAGGTCGGATTTGCAAAATTCAAAATGGCGGATTCAAGATGGCGGACAAAATTTTTGAAAACCAACCGATTCCTACCAAATTTGGTGTACAGTTGGGGAATCCTCAAACCTGATACTCTTAGACCCTAAACCCTGAAACCTTAGACTCCCACACCCTGTAACCTCAAAAAAATAGACCTCAATAACCCTGTAACTTTAAAAATGAGACCCAATAAACTCAAAACCAGGACTTTTAAACCATATACTCTCAAATAATAGACCCTTAAGCCCTAGAATTGCGAAGGTTAGACCCGCGCCTAACTTTCCTTTTTTTGGCTGTATCTTGTTCTTTTTTCCGCGAATGACCTATTCAAAGGCTTTCTGCTCAAACGCTTTTGAGGACTTGTTTCTCTTTTTAGCGACCAGCAATAGTCCGCTAGCATATGGTCATCCCATCGTCCTTGATACCGATTTTCTATGATTTTCAGATCTTGATGAAAACGTTCTCCTTGCTCCTTACTGTAGTCACCAAGATTATCTGGGAAATCATCGATGTGGTAGTCCAAGAAATGTAATTTTAGATTCATTAAGCAACCTAATGTTTGAAAATTTTTTACCATTTTCTCGGCTATTTCTTTGTACTTAGGACTTTTATTATTTCCCAAAAAGTTTGTTGCGACTTCTTTAAAACTAAGCCAAGCAGCTTTTTCAACTTTATTCATTTTAGTAACAAATAATGAATCTTGAAACAATTTTCTTATTTGTGGCCCGTCAAATACGCCTGCCTTAATTTTAGCTTCAGAAAATTTCGGAAATTTTTTATGCAAATATTTGAAACATGGGCCGTTTGTATCTAATGCTCTCGTGAATTGCTTCATAAGTCCAAGCTTAATGTGAAGCGGGGGAATAAGAACTTTTCCTGGATCTACCAATGGTGGAAACAATACATTATTTTCACCAGGAGTGAACGATTCTCTTGTTGGCCAAATTTTTTTCTTATAATGACGTTCCCTGTCTCTGCTATTCCACAGACATTTATAACAGGGATAAAGTGTAAACCCTGACTGTTGGCCAAGCAATATTTTTACAATTTTCAGATCTCCACAAATTTTCCAGTTATGATCAGCATATTTTATTTTTATCAAAAGCTGCTTCATTTTTTCATATTGCTCTTCCATAACTGTGGAATGAGCAATCGGAATGGGAGCGTAAACGTTGGTATTATGCAGCAAAACTGCCTTAATGCTCCGTTTAGAAGAATCAATGAACAGTCTCCATTCTTCAGGATGGTATGAGTTATTTTGAAATTCATCCATTAGACCTTTTACATCGGTACAATATGAAAGTGACAATTCCTCGTCCATTGTGAAATATTTTCGAAATTCTTCATCTCTGTTTCTATAATAAGAAATCGTAGCTTCTGGCTTAAGTAAATGTATTTTCTTTAAAAAGAAAGCAAGATGCTCTGAACCATCTTTGGATAAGCCTAAATCTCTGACTAGATCACTAAGTTCTGACTGTGATACGAGTATTGGTTCTGGTTTACGGTTGTATGGTGGAAATTCTTTATCTGTGTCACTAGTATATGATAGGTTGTCACTAGAACATTCATTAGTAACAATGTTTGAATCTTTTTCGACAGTCTCAATGTTTTCGGCATGAACTGATAAGGTGAAATCATTTGTTTCCATAACATCAGCATCAAGTGGTTCAGGAGGCGGAATTAGTTTAGTTGGTCTTGTTACTGTCGAAACATCGTTATAAGTAATAGTGCTTTTATTTTTTCGGTTATGCCTAGATACAACATTCATACAAAAGTAGCAATCATTTTCACTGTATGGTCTATTCCATATTGCTGGTCTGGAATATTTAATCGCCTTCTTATTGATGTACAACATTATTTTGCAAGATCTGCAAATGAGTGGGGAACCCAATCTGTACCTGGTGCTGTATTTCAATGTTAAAACAATCCTTATATAAGGTTTTAATCTTATCCGTTATCGGTGACCCCATTTTACTCAATACGTGTTGACAGCAAATATAACAAAATGAATCACTGTTTTTATCGCACTTATGAAAAGTCCTTGTACCGTGAGACCGTTTTCTTGTAGCATTATACTCTACATGAGCCAAGTCACCCACACATGAAGACCTACGGTCGCTGGATGACGACGGCTGCGGGCCCGCTTTCCCACCCTGACCAACCGCCGATACTGGGTTTCCGAGTCCCTGCATCGTAATTCTCTTTCTTCTACCTGCCATGACGGCATCTAAGCCGTTATCCAGGGACTCTACCGGCTAGTGGAGTAACACCGTTGCCCACCGTCACCACGTGGAGGTGCCCTGGATGCAGGTAGAAGAATAAAAATCGACCGATGAATTTTCTCGGCGTTCAAAATGGCGCGAAAACATCTGCCATCTTGAATTTTGCAAATCCAACCTCAGATTCGTGATCCCCCCGTGTACCAAATTTGGTAAGGATCGGTTGAATTTTAATTTGAATTCGTTTTTGCATTCGAGAAGCACTATATCTGTCTGATTTATTGAGGTTAGAAAGAAAACAGAACTGTATGGCTCAATCCAACCGATGAATATTAGCTTAGCGTGTCCGAATACATATTAATACATCTTTGGATTCATGAAAAAGCTTGAATCAATTTTTTAGGAGTATATTTTTCTTAATTTTTACTAATTTTTACCTATTTTTTGAGGTTAGAAAAAAATTGAGATGTGATGGCGATACTCTGACGTCAGATTCGTGATCGGCGGGCAAAAATACTACGGATCTGATATATCGCATCAAAAGTATACCCCACTTTTTTTTTTGTGGGGCTGTGTAACTATCGATATATGATAACTACGGATATATTGATAACCAGAGACCGGATTATATGCAACATAAAAATCTTGAAATATGCATGCAAATATGCATGAAAAATGCTTAAAATATGCATGAAAAGGGTCAAAATATGCAATATTAAATAATAATAAACTAGTAATTTTAAGGTTTTTATTTCAAAATCAGCATAAAATTAACAAGTTATCGACGATGTTTAAATTTAATTAACAATTATTTAACATTTTTTAAAGTTATTTAACATTTGTATTCTTGTACACGTAAACAATAAGGTATTGTTCCAAATGTTGGGTAGTAAGATTGTGTCTTCGATCACTTAAAATATTTTTATAAGTGGAAAAAGACCGTCCCACATCCATTGAGGTAACTGGGCAGTATTTGAATTTGGGTACTATGTTAGCACTTATTGTTTCTGGTAAAAGTTCACCCGTCCCATTAATAAAACTATCAATTTGACACAAAGGTTCAAAGCTTGGGTTATTGCACAAAATGTTTTCAAACTTTTCTTTAACTCTACGCGAGCATACATCTGGCAATGTGGAGTTTATTTAACGGATTTTATTCATTAACCGAATTGATTCGGTCAACGCCAAACCTCAAGTTTCAAGCTTTTTAATACCCCCAGGTATGTGGGAAAAGTGAGTGCTAATCAAAGCTAATATCAGAATCGTTAAATGCTTCCTTGGATTGACGAACTGCCATAGCCTCTGCACTATCGAAGTCATTTACTACACCTTTGATGGCCTCGAAATGTTCGTTGTAAAATAGTACAGCTTCAATTCATGTTCCCCATCGAGTTACCACTGGTTCGGGAGGTAAAGGCACATTTGGCAGTTTTTCTTTATAGGCGTTATTGCGAGCAGGTGCCTTAAGAAACACTTTCTTTGCTGATAAAATCAATTTATTTACATTTCCAAACGTGGATCGTACTTCTTCAGCGAGTCGATGGACTCCGTGAGCAAAGCACGTCACATGAATTAAATTTGGATAAAATACTTGGAGGACTTTGGCTGCCTTGATCATATAGGGAGCAGCATCTGAGAGAAATATAAACACTCTTTCATCTGCAGAAGATTCAGGAAATATTTTTTTAATACCCTCATTCACAAATCTGGCGATCATAGAATGATTTGTCTTGTCAAGTTCTTTGCAGGCCACCAAATAGGAAAAAGAAGACTCTAATCTTAATGCACCCACAATTAAATTCGCAATATAGCGACCACAACTGTCGGTAGTTTCATCAGCAGAAATCCAAATAATGCCATCCTTAAGTTCATTACGTATTTCTTCCAGAACATGTTGGTAAATTCTTGGTATGTAATTTTTACGCAGTGTTGATTCGTCTGGTATATATTTTAGCAGAAAATCTTTGAATGTATGATTTGTAAGTTTGTGGAGAGGAATATTACTTGCAAGCAATGCTTCACATAAATCCATGCTAAAGTGGTTTTTTTGTTTGCCTACTTGCTGCTGTTATAAGTTGTTGTCGTGGGCCTTTTTTTTGCTGTCCTGCGATATGAAGACTTGTCTTGACATGCTGGTCAATTTGAAACTTTTTTGTGCACGAAACATTTTTCTCGCAAACTCGACAATATAAAACATTTCCGTCGTATGTAAATGTTCCAGGATAATCAGCTACCCACGAAGAGACACTTTTTTTTTCGGGTGGCATGGTACACGTTAAACTTTAACACAACACGTTAAAAATTGAAAAAAGACTACACTGATGCAAGCGCGTCAACAATAATGTTAAAACTGATATCTTGTTTTAAAATAAAAATTCGTCTTCGAGAAAATTGTTTATCTGATCCACGCTCAAACAAATATTCTTAGAAACTAACTACTTATCACTTAATATCCCGACCAAGAAACAAAGGAATAAAATACCGTCGTAATTTTGGGTATTCCCTTGGCACTATAACCTAATCGATGTTTAGACTATTGCAGGTAATGTTCCGGCGATAAGATCAGTTCCAGATGGCGACATTAACAATACCCTGAGCAATTCAATTGCCTAGTAATACCGAGAAATATTGTAAATATAGGGAAAATATGCATCATTACTAGATTTTGGGTAAAATATGCAATAATCGGTGAGAATGGTCTAAATATGCAAATGCATATGAAAATATGCAAATGCATATAATCCGGTCTCTATTGATAACTATCGATATATCGATAATTATGGATATATCAACAACTATTGACACATCAACAACTATTGATATATCGACAACAAGGTATATATCTATAACTCAATATTGAGATAACTGTCGACATACTGACTGTTTTTTTTTTTGATAAATCTTAGATTCACCTACTGTTATTCGATATGACGGGTTCCCATCCCTTCTTATTTACGACACTTGATCATTTGCGATTTGAGAAGTAAGAATTCTAGCGAACTGACACTTGAACGTACTCTACATTCGCTTCTTAAACTCCTGGGTCTACCTGCCCGATGTTTACTTAAATTAGACCCAATTTCTTCAAACTTCTGCACTTTTTTTTGTCAGTTGAATACTTGGGGCTTCATTTACTGTGTAACTAATATTGAAGGCCAAATATTCGGTACATGATAATCAAAGAATTGTTTTTATTAAAACTGTTGGGCACACTCCGCTCTGGTGAAACTAAATTTCCAAGGACCAGGTTTTGTTACGTTCTAAACAAATTTGAACTTACTTATGAGATACCTCGTACCAGAAAATGTTTATTTAGTTGATATGTACGATAAATATATGCTAATTATAAACAACGGCCTTATTACAAATATTATCTTCAGTTATAGGAATAAAGTCAATTAGGTAGACGAATAAAAATATTGTTTTCCTCGTACTGTGAACTTTGATCCTCTAAGGTCAATGTATGATCCAAGAAATAAAAACAAATGATATTCGCACTGACTTTAATCAACTAAAACAAGGAAGGAACTAATTTTCGTTGCATAGATCGTACAAACTAAGATGTGGGTGCTCAGTATAACTTATCTTAATTTTATAGCATTAAATTATATGTCACACTACCTAGTGAAATACAAATTATCATATTTATTAAAATTAAATTTTCCACATGTTAGAGAAAATAAGAAATAGAACTGACAACAAAAACAAACACGTTTAATAATACAAAGTTGTGGAATTACTTACTTATATTATTTGGACCCTCAATCAAATACCAAAACTTAACTCCTAAAATGTTTTATGGCGATACTGTTTGTTAAGGGTCGTGGTCAGTACCGTTTGACTCTTTTCTATGGAGTCGTATCACCTTCCTTTAATCGGCAAATTAAGTTGAGAAAAGAGAAAGACGTCGTAGAGTGTTAAAATAGGGGACTACAGGTAGTGATCCAGCACACAAACCTGGTTTTTGTTCAAAAACCGTGTCACGATAGCAGAACGATGATCGGTCAACTTGGGGCAAACAAGTTGCGAATTCAATTTACGAATGCCTAAATTTTCGGTCGGTTATTTTCCGACAATTCATCGAACTTTACTTACTGACATTCTAGAGATTTAAGAGAATAAATATCATAAAACAGCTAAGACAAGATTAGTAAATTTTGTCGCTTTTCACAAAAAAAAAAAAAAAAAATACAACTGCGTTACAACTTTGAGGTAGATGATTGTGATTTTTTCCTGATCTAGGCTAGTTGTGTCAGCACTTGATTAAGCAGTGGCTATTGTGAACAACGGTAACATCATTGTCGCTAAATTTTTCCTTAAATATTCCATTTTTTCAATAAATAATTTCATTGCCTCGTTTTTCTAATAATTCTTGGTGGTTTTTGCATCCCCCATTTCCCATCCCCCTTGGTGTTATCCAGTTCACTGGGGGAAGACTTTTTTCCTCTGTAGGTTGCAAAAGGTCCTTGTCCTTTGATATGCATGCTAATCACCTGTGACCTTTTCCACATTTCGTGAACATTACATGTTCCTGAGTATGGCTATAAAGCTGGCACTTATAGTAATGGGTTATGCTGGGTCTCATCATACATGGTTCGATGTAGACACTATTTAGCTTGATTGGTAGATATCTTTTGGTATAATCACCAAAAGTAGTGGCATTGGTTTGTTATCCTTGCCGCCATCTTACAATCTTGATTGATGAGAAGTATTTTTTTGTTCTCTCTTCTCGTCCCCTCTAAAAGGGACTCTACTTGATAACTCTAAAGGGAAATATGTAGGATATTCAGTGTTCTTATAATGGACACAATTAGTCATGTTTTGGTGATCAAGACTAGTGTCGGGATGGATTTGGACACCCTTTGTTACAGTCTCTGCTTTATTGAACTTTATTCTGTCTTCTTAAAAGTTGCTGTTACTTCGTTGTACAGATGATTTAAGTAATTGCGATCTGATGATAATTTTACTTTCTCTTTTGTGTTTTCCAGGGGCAATGTTCTCTGATCCGTTGGTTCCTACCCTGATGGTGTGTTGATTATTGTGATATTCTTCTTTATTTCCTCTGCGTGTTCAGACATATTTGCTTTCTTTCGTATCTTTTTGTTATTTATGGAGTAGTAGAGGATAAGTTCATGTTCTCACTCACTTCAGATTGATGATAGTACACTTACTGCGTTTTCCTTTAACCAAAGTAACTCTTTATTCATTCCTTCAACTCGTCAAAGTTTTCTTACTTCTTCTGTGAGCGAAGAGATTATCTCGTCTTTTCATTTTCACGCTATTAATCCATTGTGTTTCGCAACAACTGAGAGCTTTGGTCGGCTGTCATTCCTTGCTAAATCAGTAGAAATTCTGCCATATTCAAGCAAATGCTACAGCAATCTCAGGAGCCTTGTCCTTCTCAGGGATCATTAGTCTGGTCTCTCTCCATTCTTGTTTTTTTTCAGAGTTTTCCTCTTTGCATTGCTTCTTTTCTCTTTGGCAGTTGTCTGACGGCTTCTTTACTAGGCCAACGCCCTCATAAAGCCTTTCCCTTAACGTTAGAAATAGACCAGTCAAATTATAGAGCACCATCTTCTTAAAGTAGCTAAACTCATAGCATTTATAGAGAGTGACGTAACTAGGTTTTAGAAGGGAAAGGGATTCAAAGAGTGCCACTGCCTATAAATGGCTCTAGCGTTCTTCAGGCATAAAATATATTGAAGTTCTAATAATCTAACATCCTGTTGAAGAATGTTAGATTTCTCTCTTTTCTCTAACTCTCTCTCTCTCTCCTCTCTCCCATTCTCTGTAACATACTTAAATTTAGTTAACAATAAAGAGTATGTAACTAAATAAAACTCGTTGTTGTATAAACTTAGCTTAGGTTTTTATAGGCCAAAAACAAGTCCCAAGAATCCTGCATTGTTAACTCTGAATTATGAATGAAAATTTTAACGTTATTTTTTACAGATATTACTTCATATTTACACAACAGATTTTTTTACACCAAAAGCGTTAAAATTCGCTGACAATCTACAAAATAGAGTAGCTGAGAAAGCTATATAATACCAGTAACCACCCCATAGATAGTTTAATATTAGAGGATGGTAAGTAACGTTTTGTCTCTGAAAGACGCTGAACTATGGAGACAATACGTAATTTTTACCCAAATTCATCTTCTGGTCGCAATTTTCCAGGAATCTCAATAATTTTTTTTATAATGTTCGTTTTTCATTTCTTTATTGATCTGTCTGGGCCGATTTTTGATTATTGACCATGATTTGAACTCTTTTTTCCATAAATATAGTTTTTAGCCATTTACACCAAGCACTTCAAACCTATTATAACCCTATGCAAAGAGGAAAAATTATCAAATGAATGTTTTCTAAACTTAAGGCTTTTGAACCAGGAACATCAAACCTGACATAACCTAACATAGCGAAGACCAAACCTAAGAAAACCTAATAAGTTCGCTACATTAGGTTCTAGTTCGGAACAATGTTCTCAGCTTATAAGAAGAAAAAACCTGGTTATTGTCACCCCAAGATAGAACTATTTCCAGGTCTTTGTTAAGCTGAGCGACTACCTGCTTTATACGGATATTTGCAGGAGTAGCGTTAAAAGTGAATGAAGAAATAAACGTACTGTCATCTGTAAAGCTGTAGATTGGTTAATGTAAATGAGAAAGATAGGATGAGACAGTATGGAGTCTTGGGGTACACTGGAATATATCAGTTTATTTATTTTTTAATTTTGGGTACTTATTTTTAGTGTTCCGCATGGAACACTTATGAGATCACTTCGGTGTCCGTCTGTCTGTCATACCCGATTTTCTCCGAAACTATTTGAGATAGAAAGTTGAAATTTGGCAAAAATATAGAAAGTGATGTCGCAATCAGAGCCGTGTATTTTTGAAAGTTAAATTTTGACTTTAGGGGTTAGCTTGTAGGGGGAAGTGAAATTTTTTTTTCTAAGGTCATCGAGTGGGGTGTCAAATAAAAGCTTGTGAAAATATATATGTTGTAATACTCGCGCAAACTTTTCTTCATATTACTTTTAAAAAAATGGCCAAAAATCGCTTCCCCCCCTATATCGCCCTATCTCGAAAAGTATTTATCTGATATATAAAAAACTATTTGTCTTAATATGGAAAATTGGAATTGGATGAAAATTTGTGTATTTAAACGGGACTAAGAGTTGCGAAATATCAATACATATTTGACGCAATCAGTAATATACTACTTATGCGCTTATACAGGTAAAGCAGCTTTTAGCACTGGTGGGCAAACTGTTCACGCATGCTGTTATGGCATGCCTGATTTATGTCCAAGTCTTGCGAACACATTAGCGCGTAAATTAAGCAAAGTAAAAGGTTTTTTTAGATGAGATTTCAATGTTAGGAAGCAGGACTTAACCAAATTAATGATTGTGGGAGATTTTAACGTAAATTTTTTTCAAAGTGTTAATAATAGTCTATCCATCTATTTGAATAATATTGGGCTGATACAAACGATAAAAGATATTAGTTCTACTAGATCCCATCAAAAACATAAAATGTAAAAAATGCCAAGTCTCGCAAGGCAATCCTTCCACCACAAAAAGTTGTGAGATCTCATGTAAAACCAAGTCAGTTATTTTAATCAGTATCTATGGAAGCACCTATTCAACAACTTTGTCATAAATTGTTATCTATTTAGTTACCTACCAACATTTATAGTGACCGTATCAATATTAGACATCTTTACTTCTATAATAAATATAATGACTTGGCAATCGCACGGCAACATAATCACATAAGAATAATCGGGATGTTTCAGTTTTTCCCTCCTTTATAGGCTAAATACAAACTAAATTCAAAATTTGAAGTTTGTGTGTCTGCTGGAAGTACCTTAGAATTATGATGATGGGTGAGTGTGTCAGTAAAAAAATTTAAGAACTTCGACTGGCGATAGTTCGTAAACTATAAGGTAAATAATAGGTAATTTAGGAATATAGCTAGTATAGTATGTCCTCTTGGTCACTGAAAATTCAGGCTTCTAGCTTTATCCACAACGAAGTTACAGGGGGTCGAAAGTGTCGTGAGTGGCTTCGAGAAAAGGATGGTACGGCTGTGCTTTCTGTTCGACTTGGCGGGGGCACTGCCGTGTCCCCAGATATGGAACCTTGATAGATAATGTGTTTTGTAATTTTCCTAATGATATAGAAATTCATGTTGTAGAAAGTTTTTAGCCATCACAAACAAACTTGTGTCGGAATCCGAAATCTCGATTTTCGAAAACTCATTTGAGGTGTGTTTTGTGAAGTCACTGATCATTTTATACTGCCGTAGTAAAAATTTTTATTTTAAAGGCAATCACGGTACGGAACACTAATTGCGCAAGTTCAACTTGCTCTTGCCCGGTTTTTATTTAATTTACACGATAAAACCGCAAATAAGAAAAAATTAAAATAATAAATTATTCTCGAGGTACAGATTGGAAAACTCTCAATTATTTTTTATAATTTCTACGAAGTATTTTCATCACGATAGTTAGCAAGAATGAAATCATAGTTTCAATAATATTACCAAGTATTAGAGGACTTCTGGTTCCGTTTGCAGGCATTCTTAAAACGTAAACAATTCATATCTCAGTTCCCTGACTTCATAAACTATTTTAAACTTAATGTTTAATTGATAAATAATAAAGTAAGTTTATGCATCTTGCATAAACTAGAATACTGCGAACAGATATTTGCTGCAAAAGCGTAATTTCTTAGGAGGTCGCCTAGACCAAAAAACTTATGATAAAGATAGCATCCTTCCTGCTCTGCCTTTGAATCGGACTCATATCTATTGGAGAGAGATTAAGGTTCAACCTCGCCTAAAATTACAGGCGATCTATTGTTGGTGGAGGACCTCTTAGACCAGAAAATCCTGACGGTGGAGTATCTTTTTCATTCTCAAGTGGAATCTATGACAGATGCCGGATTGGATAAATCAAGCACTGTGATCGACAAAAACTTGGTTCATTGCAGTACCACGAAGATATTCACAGGCAGAAGGTGGTAAGTAAGAAGCGTAGGTCAAGACGGCAAAACAGCAGGTTGAGAGTACCATCTGGCGATTTTAGATCCTGTCTAGTTGACACTTCCTACGTAATAAAGTTTGTTGGAAAAAAGGATCTATCTGGTCTATTTGCCTGACTGTAGGCTTTTATAAACCACACTACACGATCTTCGTCGGTTACAGGGACAGAGAGCAAGAAGAGAGGTTTAAACTCGATTTCAATACATCATCACAGGCAATCAAGAAAACCTCATACATTGTTTCTCTCTCAATTCATCGACTAGCATAGTTAACTAACAGTCTTCATATCTTCGATACGATTTTTATTCTGCGCTCTGACGTAACGTTACAATATATATATATATATATATATATATATATATATATATATATATATATATATATATATATATATATATATATATATATATATATATATATGTGAGAAGTGATTTCTCTTGTCAGTGAGAAAAGGAACTAGAGACTACGAACTTTAATGGTATGTAGTTAAAAATCACAATTCAACAAACCATAAGGTTTACCGTTATCTACCCCCGTTATCTACCCCCAAACGGCTTATTCGCTTCTCTTGTAAACACCATCAATTTTGTACAGATTAATCTTCAGGGTTAGTTTAACAATTCAAATGCCACTGGAGAACAAGACCATGAAGCTGAATCATTTGTAATTGTCGTGATCTTACTCGACTTTCGAATGTCTCTAACTTGGTGATATTTAATTTTTTCAGTATCCATGCTTCTGTTTGATAGAATAGCATGGGAAAGACCTACCATCTCGCAAAACGTATTTTTTTTTATTTAATTTAAATACGACCAATAGATGCTTATACTGCACTCTGTCGGTGACTTACAAAGTCTTTTCAAGCAGAGCGGCACAGCAAGCCTGGCGCTTATTGCAGAAACGCACCTTTCTCGGGCTTACCGCTCGAAGGCATAGATGGCATTGGTATAACAACTAAGGCCGAATCGAAAAGATTCGCATTTTCAGAAGTCACCAAAAGCGTTCTTCGTATTTGCTGAACCATCCCAAGACGCGTTTCGCCGTATCACGGCTCCTCAGTTGGGCTAGGTTCAGCAAATACGAGAACACGATTTTTAGTCTTTATCCAGGTACTGTCAGAGTTTTCCGTTAGTACCTGCATAAGGACTAAAAATGGTGTTCTCGTATTTGTTGAACCTAGCCCAAGTGAGGAGCCGTGATACGGCAAAACGCGTCTTGGAATGGTTCAGTAAATACGAAGAACACTTTTGGTGACTTCTGAAAATGCGATTCTTTTCGATTCGTCTTTAGTTGTTATACCAATGCCATTAATTTAAATATATTAGCAATCAGAATTAGGTATGTTCTTGCCAATGTGTGCTTTTGTAAATACATGATGAGGTTCTCTCCAGTGAGAGGTCCTCTTCATCCATTTATTAGGTCTGCTGGCCAGGATTTTTTCAGCGTACTTCTTTAAAACGTATTTTTAAATCTAAGCTAATGTGCCGACTACAGAACGAACTTTTCATTTTCATAAAGGTACTTCTTGCCTTCCCTATCCATACTTTGATAGCTTCAGAGCAATCGTTATTTGAGCTGATGATCTCAAATAATAATAATTTTCACACTGTCGTTTATGCAGATATCTCGTACGGTCTTAGATATTTCCGTACTATTTTATTGAGGAGGATTTGAGGATCATTATGATTAGCAGCTAGACGAACTGTATCGCCCGCATATGGCCTGTTGTCGAATATATTGCTAAGTACTTCTTCAGAGTAAAGATAAAAGGAGACTGGTGACAATACACAGCCTTGTCGTACGCCTTTTCTGATTTCAATCTTATCCGAAGGCTCTTCTACGTCTTCTATGAAAGTTATTTGATATAGGATAGATTCTACTCAGTATATATCATCACTACACCAAACACTTTATTTTTGCCTTCGACGCGCGTTTCGCTAACCATGTCAGTCAGTCAATCATCGCGCCTGATGAAGCTAACATGGTTAGCGAAACGCGCGTCGAGTGCAAAAATAAAGTGTTTGGTGTAGTGGTGATATGTATTGAGTAGTATCATTGTGCCAAAGATTCCACATTCCCAACTTAGATAGGATAGATTGGTTATTGTTCGGTAAAGTCTATAATCTAATTTCGTTTTTGAATTTTTGCCTTCGACGCGCGTTTCGCTAACCATGTCAGTCAGTCAATCATCGCGCCTGATGAAGCTAACATGGTTAGCGAAACGCGCGTCGAGTGCAAAAATAAAGTGTTTGGTGTAGTGGTGATATGTATTGAGTAGTATCATTGTGCCAAAGATTCCACATTCCCAACTTAGATAGGATAGATTGGTTATTGTTCGGTAAAGTCTATAATCTAATTTCGTTTTTGACAATAGTTTTACCAGATGGTTATGACGAAATTTGTCGAATGCTTTGTTATAATCTGTAAAACGAACACACATGTGCTGACTTATATCCAAACATCTGTGCAACAGAATACTGAATGCGAATAATACTTCTCCCCATGTGGCTTTGCTGGGGGAAGGGCATGAGGCGTATGCCCTTCCATTCCTATAGATCAAGAAAAAGAATTATTTTTATTTTTTTTTTGTGAAAAATCTTCACTCTATGTCATCGATTTTTAAATTGGGTGTCAGTTTATTGTTGTATGACAGGATTCTTTTTCCTGAAAAATCTTTAAAATACATCATATAAGAGGTTTTTTTTTTATCAAGAGACTGCCCGTTCAGCTCATCGTTTTGCGCCCTTCGTCTTTAGTATTTTTTTCTTAAAGAATTGCCCTTTGCATCCATATGTCTTTCCCTCCCCCGTCCCTTGCACCTAACTGTTCCTGTGTTTTTACCATGCAACGCCGATATAGTATTCAAAGCGATTTGAAGTACAAAAGAGTTAGTCACCGTTCAACTTTCTTGCAGCCTTACCATGGACACAAAATAAAGTAACTCCTTTGTATAATGAACGTGTCCGTTACTTTGTCACAGTACATTTTAAATTTCTAAATGAAATGAAACGAATTACTTTGTTATTTGTAACTTATTTTTTTTATTTATCTGCTACTGCAGTTTCGTAGGTTTTCTACATTGTTAAGCGAAATACTACAAACTAAGATGGTTTATTTATGATTTATAACAAATTTCCAGGTACAATTTGGAATTACCCATCCTTAATTTATCATGAACTTAAATTAAAATAATTTTATTACTTTCCTCTCTCTTTTTCAATGTACAAGACACAACTCATAAATACAAAGTCTCTGGAGTTTATAAACTGTTATGTAATGAATGTGATAGCTGTTAGAAAGGCCAAACAGGGAGAAATTTCGATACTAGATTTAAAGAACACCAAACATCTTTTAGATTAAACAAAGAAAACTTCAAATTTGCTAACTGCTTCCATCAAACAAATCATATTTTTCCAGACATAAATAATCTACAAATATTACATAAAGCACAAAAAGGGAGAAAATTAAATATTTTAGAAGCTATAGAGATCTATAAGCACAATAAAGATAAAGATACAATCCTAATAATTAATCAAACACATGTTCAGAATTCAACCCTATTTGGCGAATTTTAGAAGTTTTTTAGATATATCTTCGAAGAAGGAATTTTTGCTAAAAAGTTTTATAAAAATATTGAAAAGTATTTCTTCAAATTTTAAACAATAATGTCATTTAAACCTTGGTAATAAAATAATTTTAATTTAAGTTCAAGGTAATTTAATGATGGGTAATGCCAAATTGTACCTTGAAATTTGTTATAAATCATAAATAAACCACCTTAGTTTGTAGTATTACGCTTGACAATGTAGAAAACCTACGAAACTGCAGGAACAGATAAATAAAAAAATAAGTGACAAATAACAAAGTAATTCGTTTCATTTCATTTAGAAAAGTAACTCCTTGTATATATTCAAATAGCCTCGAACGTCAGACATGGTCGCAATTCAATCCAATGTTTGGAGCTACTTGACAGGAAAGGATTGTAAGAATGACATAATTTGTCTTGGGTACAAAAATGTGTGCTGCACACCAATCATTGAAAGACGAACTGGATGTTTAGCTAGTGGACGAGGTAAAAGCTTACATTTAAAAAGTTGCTGCTGTGTGCCCGAACACTTTTATAAATACACAAAAATGATGAAATATTCCTGATAAAACTTTGGCGGTGTTACTCTGCCATTCCAATCCATAAAATAGGTATTCATGAACTGGATACCTATTTTATGTTTTTTTTTTAAAGTTGATGATTTCTTTTTTTGAAATAAAACCTTCAAATTTGGGCTCGCTTGAAAAATCACTGTTTGCCTTTAAAGTTAATAAATTTTAGTTGTAAAAATTCTAAGATTGTTGCGGCTGAAAATTTATCTGTAGAAACTCACTATTAATTTACTGTACGCATATATTAGGGAAATATGTGAATAATTTATCATTACTGATGAGGATTCAAATTTCATGGTCATAGGTCACCACACCTACGGATTACACAAGGTCTTGTGGTTTTAATACTTGCGTTGTTCGTAAGGCTGCGAAGGATTCGGGGAACTTTGGTTTTTTTTTTTGTTCTACAAAGTTTATAGAAATAAGAAATGATACAGGTAATAAAATTAATGGCGTTATTCTCTTGCGGTAATATACCAAATTATAGTTTATTAAAAGCTTTTCGTGCTTGACAAGAGCTAATTTAGCTAATTTGAATAAAAATATCGTAAATTTTACGTTAATAATGAAATTCAAAGAAGCGATGGATAATAAAAAACAGTCAATATTGCTCTTACGCAATGTCTAAAGGATTTTGTTTATAGCTCTTGAGTTTTCTTAGAAATTATTGTTTACAAGAGGAATCTTCACTATCTGATGTATATATATCACATTTCCCACTATCTTTTTTATTGCATTAACGATCTGCTGGAACCAAACCACCGATATCTATCAATCTAATGTGTAGCTTTGCTGATGATAGCGCTTTATTTATGGTCAAGTAATAACGTGATCGCTCGTATTCTTGAAAAAGTGTATTTCGAGAACATTTTTTGCCATTAATGTATTCTTTGTTGTGCTAACAACAGCGCAATTACCTTAGTATGTTTTCCAATCGCCTCCTGCATTTAGAATTGCCTGACATCTTTGAGGCATGCTGTCGGGGAGATTTTCTGCATATTACGGCAATGGTGTCCAAATTTTTCGAATCTCTCGAGACAACTGAGTCAAAGTCCTTAGAGTCTTTCCTCTGAGCTTTCTCTTTACAAGGGACCAAACGTTTTCAATAGGGTTGGCGTCCTGCAATTGTGAGGGCCACTTTACTATCTTGTCGTGGGCCAAGCGAGCCGCTTAGCGACGTAATTTTCGCCCAGCAAAGGTTTCTTCAACGTGCTTCAGAATTTAACATCATGAGCACGAAGATCTTGTCGAAAGGTTTCATGGGACACATTCAAACCATTTTATGAATTTTGCCGCTCCTTGACGCAGCGTCAATTTCGGATCCTATGAAAATAAAGACACGATTCATTTTTCTACATTTGGAGTGTCTTTGCCTATTGAGCCATCGAAATTTTTTGTCTCGTTAAAACGAATTACTCACTTCTTCACAAACGATACCGACTTTTTAATATATTTAGCGGCTGCGGAATGTGTCATTTTAAACCTCTATGAATAGGAACAAAGAAAAACTACCTCGAAACGACGCACAAACAAGTGACTCATTTTGGATTTTACGTGATTTCGACGAAAGTTCGGACTGATACTTTTACTAAAATGCCTCGTAGACAAAGGTCCCCTCTACCGAGTTTTTGTTGAATCGCTAGAATTGCATCTACCAAAAATGAATTATAGCGGACACATTCTTACTTGACAGACTATAGATGATCCAATGCTACTAATGCAAATATCCACAGAGAGTAGGTAGTTATACAATTTCACAAAGACCTGGAAGAAATTGTATTTTGTGAGTAATCGAACAGAAAATATTTCTTGTTAATATTTAAGGTATACATACCATAAAGGAGGTAAATTTCATAATATTTATAGTAAATCAACCTCCTGAGCGAACAGTAAGTGAAGTTTGTTACTACAACCTTTAGATTTGACATATTCCTGCAAGAAAAATTAATCGGTGTCAAATCAAGGCTATGTGAAGGCCAACTTATGTCACCTCCTTTGGAAATTAAGATAATTTGATTATTTGAAGAAACTGAGCCTCTGAACAGCATCGGTTGGCCTTAAGTACAGATATGCTCTTTGTAAACTTCGGTGAAATGCTCTACAGGATTAAATTTCCAAGGATCGGGTGTTATACTATATGCCCTAGCTGTTTAAGTTTGCTTGTTACGGTTGCTGAGTTTCTATTCTTCAAGTCTTGCAGATTGATCTTGATCGTCCTTTTCAGTCAGGTATTGGACTTTTAGCCATAATTCTTTATCGTGGACTGCTTATAAGGGAAGGTATTTGTGAATTGTCTTCAGCAATTGCTAAATTTTAATTGATAGATTAAAATTTTGTAAACTAGTTCCAATATAAAAAAAAAGAAAATGAAATAAAGGTTAAATTAAATTTACTGCGGAATTTTGAATATGTTACAGTAGTTATTTTTTGAAACCCAACCTTCTGGTAATTTGCATTTAATATTTGAAAGAGATCGTAAATGGAAATTTAGAATAAGTTGGTTGGTGCTTGTTTCGTCTTTACGATGATAGTTGCTGATACGAGGGCGACCTTTTAAGTTTTTACAAACGATCACTAGATGGCGCTATCGAGATGTAACATTATCATAAAATTTGACATTTGTTATTGTTAAAACAGTGGTGGCTCAGAAGTTGGCCCAGTAGTTTGCTTATAGTAAGCGTTAAAAAAACCAGTTTTGTGAAGAAATGGAAATTTCACATGAAATTTCCATTTCTTCTCTGAATGATTTTTTATGGTTTTAGTAAAGACTTAACAACAATGCCTCGAATCGCTTCGTTCAACTTTTGGTAATAAATCAACAACTGTTTACAGAATTTCGTTATGGTTGTCCTTCCGTCAGCGATGAATTTCATGAAGGTCTACCAAAATCAGTTGTACCAACTGCTGTGCGCAATATGATTGAAGAGAATTGACATGTGACTTACCGTGAGATAGAGGCATCCTTAGGCATATCGAAGACTGCAGTACATTCGATTTTGCATGAACATTTAGCTCTGAAAAAGATCTGTTCCCGTTGGATTTCGCATAATTTGACCGAAAGTCAAAAACAGGCTTGGGTCAACTAGTGTAAGGAAATGCTTAAGAAAATCGCCTGAGGACATGCACAATCTGTATACAACATCGTAACAGGAGACGAAACTTGGATATATTCGTACGAGCCGAAAACTAAGCAACAAATAACAGGTATGCTGAAAAGTTTTTGGTCTAGCTACTTAAAACATATTTCTTTTGCAAAATTCGACTTTATTCATCAACATAGTCTCCTTCAAGAGCGATACAATCAGTCCAACGCTTTTCTAACATTCTTATACCTTTCTTGTAGAAGGATTTGTCTTTGCCTTCAAAATAGGCCTCAGTACCGGCGATAACTTCTTCATTGGAGCCAAAACTCTTTTCAGCGAGCATTTTTTTTAGGTCTGCGAATAGCTAATAGTCGCTGGGGGCCAAATCTGGAGAATACAGTGGATGACGAAGCAATTCGAACTTCAATTCATGCAATTTTGCTATCGTAACCATTGACTTGTGACACGATGCATTGTCTTGATGAAAGAGCACTTTTTTCTTGTTCATTTGGGGCCGTTTCTGTTTTCAAAAGCACTAATAACTTTATATAATATTCGCTATTCATGGTTTTTCCCTTTTCAGTATAGTCGATGAAAATTATTCAATGCGCATCCCAAAATACAGACGCCAAAACCTCAGCCGACTGTTGGTCTTTAGTCGCTTCGGGCAGCTTTCACCGGCTGCTGTCCACTCAGCTGACTGCCGATTTGATTTCAGTGCATAGTGGTGGATCCATGTTTCATCTATTGACACATATCTCATGAAAAAATCCTTTTTGTTGCGGTTAAACAGGTCTAAACAGCGCTCAGAATCATCAACATGTTGTTGTTTTTGGTCCACTGTAAGCAAACGCGATACCCATTTCGAACACAGCTTTCTCATGTTCACATTGTCATGCAAAATATGACCAACACGTTCTTTTGACATCTTTAAGGTGTCAGCTATCTCACGCAATTTCACTTTACGGTTATCCAAAACAATTTTGTGGAATTTTTTTAGGTGTTTTCCGGTGTACTCACCTCATTTGGGCGTCCAGAGCGTTCATCATTATTTGTGACTGTACGACCGCATTTAAATTCAGCATACCAGTAAATCATGAGTGATTTTCCAGGGGCAGAGTCCCCGTAACACTTATCAAGCCATTACTTTGCTTGAACGGCATTTTTTCCCATCAAAAAACAGTGTTTAATCAACACACGAAATTCGATTTTTTACATTTAAACTACTGTAACTTGTAAACTAATTGTCGAAATGTCTTGAAATTTTGACACGTATCCCTTGAAGGTTGGTACTTCCTAGAAATCATATGGATTTTTTGAAAAAGGCGACATCTATGTGTCAGACCAAAAACTTTTCAGCCTACGTGTTAACAGTTGGGTGTTCCAAGATGAACTATATTCAATAAAAGTGGTTCGTTCGCGAAGTACTTCCAAGAAAATGATCGCTTGTTTCTTTGGTTCTACTGGACATGTTGCAACTATTGCTTTAGAGGATCGAAGAACAGTTAATGCTGAATGGTAGATAACAATTTGTTTGCCAGAATCCATCGATGAAATCAGGAAAAACAACCGAAAACGTCCGATCATCTTCATCACGACAATGCCAGCTCTCACACAGTACATCAAACAATTGATTATTTGAAGAAGAAAAACATCGAATTAATGTCTGATGGTCCGTATTTCTCTGATTTATCGCCTAACGACTTCTTTTTGTTCCCGAATTGTCAAAAAAATGCGTGGACAGCGATTTTAATGACTTCAAGAAGCTGTTCAATACTTCCAAAAACCATGTTTTTGAGGTACCAACTTCAGAGTGGAAAAAATGTTTTGAGAATTGGATCGAACGCATACGAAAGTGTATAAACCTTAGAGGCGAATATTTTGAGAAACAATCAAATGCTTTGTACCAAAAACTTTTTTTCTTTCATTGTTTTTGTAAAAACTTAAAAGGTAGCCCTCGTAATCTTGTCAAAGAATTCTGCTAAAAATTGTAGATGAAAATTTAGAGTAAGGGTTGGTGCTAGTTTCTTTTTTACGATGATAGTTGCTTCTAATCTTGTCAAAAACTTCTGCTAAAGTTTTAATTTGTAAGTACCTATGTATGACTCTACTGAGTTCATGTTTTGGGACGTTAACAATAATTTTGAGAACTTTATTCTTAAGTATATGTCGTTTTTTAAGGTTTGTTTTACTTCGGTTGCCCCAAGTTAGTGCACCAAAAGTTAAAACAGACCCTATTATGGGCTTCTAAAGTACAGTTTTTTGTTTTGATGTTCAACTTACTTTTATAATTTGGTAAAGAATAAAATTTCGGAAGTATATTACCGTTTTTTAACAAATTTATATTGCTTAGAATCCCAATAATTTTTCTCATCAAAGTGAACGCTAAAATATCTTACTTCGGCAGACCGCAGTAAATTTTCTTTTTTTTTAACAAAGATTTGGAACAAATTCTATCTTGGGGCGACAGTAACTAAGTAGAATTTGACGCTACAAAAACCCAGGTGGCAGTTTTTTTATAATAAAGTTAACGTTGCCGAACCCAACATAGTTATGTGAAACTAGGAATATTATTTCGAACAAGAAAGCTTTACACTCCACTACAACTGTGAATTCTATACAAAGCTTAAATTCAATTAACAATTGAATACTGTTTCCATGTTTGGAGCTTTGCTCTCAAACATACTGCATTTGTTGAATTCTGCTCAGAAGAGAGCTATTCGCCTGATTGGAGACTCAGAACTCACCAGCAACCTTGATTCTTTAGCATATTGAAGAACGGTTAGTGTCTTCAGTCTACTCTACAAGTATTTTCATGGAAAATGTTCGATGGATATAGCCCGCATAATTCCTCCCAGAGCGGTACATGCTAGCAATACACGTCGCGCTAATATATCAAATCCGTTAAGGTTCAGCTTGCCACTCCTCGTACAAGCCTTTTCAAACAGCCTGTTGTATGAAGAGCCTTTGGAATGACAGAACTGTATTTCCCACCGAGTAAATAGCGATTCAAGACCAACGAGAATCGCTTTTCCCGCACACGCGTTGCTTCTGTAGCTTTTTAGAGATTTTTCTGCAGCACCTTTGCTATGCCTATAAAAATAACCGGTCAAGTGCAAGTTGAACTTGCGCAATTAGTGTTCCGTACGTTGATTGCTTTTAAAATAAAAAATTTTGTTACGGGTGTATAAAATGATCAGTGACTTCACAAAACACACCCCAAATGAGTTTTCAACAAAGTTTGTTTCCAATCTTTACTGATAATTGATGACCTTGAAATTTTTGTTTTTTTTTTTATATACCAGATAAATTAATTAAAGGTAATGCACTAGTGATAATTTTCGTTCAATCTACACCCCGTGGAGAATATTCTAGAATTTTTTCAAAAAGTACTTTTCGAGATAAGGGGGGTGGACAGCGATTTTTTGCGATTTTTTAAAAATAATACAAAGAAAAGTGTGCGCAAGAATTACAGTCCCTGGCCAAATTATTAGACGCACTGCAAGATTTCATGTAAAATATTAATTACCGAGTGATATTGTACCGTTTTATTATTTTAAATTGATTTGTTTTTTATTTTTATATTATCCAATCAATTACCTATTTATTTGACATAAATAAAACAGCATTAATTTAGAAAAGCATAAGTTTATTAAGTTTTAAAGAAAAGTGAAATTAATGTTAGTAAAAGTCAATATTTAGTTGAGCCACCTTTAGCCGCTATCAAAGCTTTAATTCTGCGCGGCATGCTATCAATGCAAGATTGTACTGTCTCCTGCATTTGAGGATGGTGATTCCACACATGAATAATCTTTTCTAGGAGCTGGGTTTTGTTGGTAATCACATCTTTAGTCACTTCTCTTTTCATCAGCTCCCACACATTTTCAATGGGGGCTATTACCCGGCCAATCCAACAGAGGGATATTTTTTTCTGCCAAAAAAGCTTTAACAGACCGAGCAGTGTGGCAGGGAGCTCCATCTTGCATGAAAGTGAATGGTTCCCCATTTGGAAACCATTCCCTGAGCTGCGGAATCAACCGATTTTGTAATACTTCTTTGTACTGATCTTGCCTCATTATTCCTTTGACGACGTACAGACGTCCAGTGCCCTTGCCGCTGATGACTGACCAAATCATCACTTTGGTGGGATGTTTAACCGTCGGGACGACACAATCAGGATGAAACTTTTCTCCATGACGACGACGCACATACTGAGCTTTATTCTGCAAAATTTCGAATGTGCTTTCGTCACTGAAGCAGACCTGTCAAAAATAGGAAAAATATATAAACTTCCATGTTTATTTGCTTTATTTAACTGAAAATGATAATAATGTATCAATTATTGATTAAATTGCTGTATCTTACCGATCTCCAGAAGTCCACATCTTTGTCTTGCCATTGTTTGGCCCACTTCAGGCGCTTTGCTTTCATTGCAGCTGTTAACTTGGGCTTCCTGGCGGGGCGACAGGCCTTAAAATCTAATTCTTTCAATTTTCTTCGAACAGTGCGCTCAGAAGCATTTACGCTAGCATCCTGGAGTTGTGATTTTATTACCTTTGTGGTAGCAAATCTGTTTTCTACACAAATTTTCTTCAAACATCTCTCTGACCGTGGAGTGAAAATTGGTTTTCTACCGCATCTTTTCCTTCTTTTCGGGCTTAATTCCTTCCCTGACTCAATTTTCTTTTTTATGCGTCGTACACTAGCTTCAGAAACCTCCAATCTTCGTGATATTTCTCGGTTTGTAAATGTTTTCGCAATCACAAGGGCCTTCACTTCAGCTTTTTTACGTGGTGAAAGATCGCCTTTTCTACCCATAATGAAAATAGTCCAATTACTTTTTTAAAACACTGCATACAAAATAAACTAATAACTGAGTAGTATAAAACTGTTAAACAAACAATCACAGTCCATAAAGCCACAGAAACACGTCCGTACCTGACTCGATTCCGATCGCGACTGATACAGTTTTGTACTTGTTTACGTTCATGTATCACTTTGTCAACACAGTGTTACCATATGTTAAAAATAAATACAAATATGTAGTCTACAACAATTCTTTTAAATAAAAATCAATAATATTGTAGTTTAAATATACCATTATTGCATAAAAACTCTTAAGAAACATAAAATTACTAAAAAAAATACAGTGCGTCTAATAATTTGGCCAGGGACTGTATATTATATATATATATATATATATATATATATATATATATATATATATATATATATATATATATATATGTATATATATATATATATATATATATATATATATATATATATATATATATTATTCGTGTTTTCACAAGCTTTCATTTGATACCACACTCGATGACCTAGTAAAATTTTTTTTTTCACTCCGATTTCACCCCCAAAACTAACCCCTTAAGTTAAAATTTAACTTTCAAAACTACATGACTCTGATGAGGTCATCAATTCCTATATTATTACCAAATTTCAACTTTCTATGACAAATAGTTTCGGAGAAAATCGGGTGTGACAGACAGACGGACAGACAGACAGGCAGACACCGAAATCATCTTATAAGTGTTCCGTACGGAACACTAAAAAGACCACTCGACGCGTTTAATACTGACCTTTATTTTTTTTCTGGAAATTTAATGTTTAATTGGAAAAAGTAGACAGCTTTAGTTTCGTCAGGACAGAGTCCGAGTTAATTAATTATTTGCAAAGGGTGCGGAACTATAATCCTGAGTTCCTTTGATTTGACGGTCAACTCTGGATCATCAGCAAAGGGATAACATTTTGTTAGATTGAATTCGGGAAAGTCCGTGCAAAGTCCGAGAGATGGCACCACCGGCGCGTATCGAGGTCATGTTTAGTTAGTAGCATCTCTTGAATGAACGTACACCAAGTTTCAGCCATATTGGTCTATTTCTTTGTGTTTGGCATTCGTGTGAATCAACGAAGTCGTGTGATTTTCAAGAAATGGACGAAAAAGAATTTCGTGTGGTGATTAAACATTACTTTATGAAAGGCAAAACGCCTCAGGAGACTAAAGCGAAGCTTGATAAACATTATGGTGACTCTGCACCTTCGATTAGAACAGTTTATAAGTGGTTTCAAAATTTTCGGACTGGCCATATGGGCACAAGTGACGCTGAACGTTCTGGACTGCCTGTGGAGGTTACGACTCCAGAAATCATTGATCAAATCCATGATATGATGATGGATGACAGAAGAGTTAAGGTGCGTGAGATTGCTAGTGGTGTGGGCATCTCGACTGAACGGGTACATAATATTTTTCATAAACATTTGGACATGAGAACGCTATCCGCAAGATGGGTGCCGCGATTGCTCACGCTTGACCAAAAACGGAATCGTGTGAAGTGTTGCAAGGATGGTTTGCAGCTGTTCCAGAAGAATCCAGAGGACTTTGTTGTCACTGTGGATGAAACATGGATACATTACTATACTCCTGAGACCAAACAACAATCTAAACAATGGGTTACCAAGGGGGAATCTGCACCAAAAAAGCGAAGACCGTTCCTTCGGCCGGAAAGGTTATGGCGACTGTCTTTTGGGATTCGCAAGGGATAATCCTCATCGACTATCTGGAAAAGGGTAAAAACTATTACAGGTGAATATTATTCATCGTTATTGGACCGTTTGAAAACCGAGCTGCAAGAAAAACGCCCGCGATTGGCCCACAAGAAAGTCCTTTTCCATCACGACAACGCACCAGCACACACCTCAGCAGTTGTGGTCGCAAAATTAATGGAAATAGGATTCCAACTCGTTTCACATCCCCCCTATTCTCCAGACTTGGCTCCCTCGGACTACTATTTGTTCCCCAATTTGAAGAAATGGCTGGCGGGACAAAGATTTTATTCAAACGAGGAGGTGATTGCAGACACTAATGGATATTTTGCAGACTTGGACAAAAGTGTAGTTTTAACAGTTAAATTTTTTTACCAGGTGAGAGTGTCAAATGAAAGCCTGTTAAAATACGAGTTCAATATATATATATATATATATATATATATATATATATATATATATATATATATATACATATAGATATATATATATATATATATATATATCAAATGAAAGCCTGTTAAAATACGAGTTCAATATATATATATATATATATATATATATATATATATATATATATATATATATATATATATATACATATAGATATATATATATATATATATATATATATATATATATATATATATATATATATACATATAGATATATATATATATATATATATATATATATATATATATATATATATATATATACTTTTCTTTGTATAATTGCCAAAAATCGCTGTCTGCCTTCCCCTTAACTCGGAAAGTATTGATCAAAAAATTTTGAAAAAATCCTGGATTATTCTCCACATGGTTTAGATTGAATAAAAATTATCAAGAGTGCATTACTTTTAATAATTAATCTGGTACACAAAAAAAAAACAAATATTTCAAGGTCATCAGTTTTCAACAAAGATCGGAAACAAACTTTGTTGAAAACTCATTTGAGGTGTGTTTTGTGAAGTCATTGATCTTTTTATACCTCCGTAACAAAAAATTTTATTTTAAAAGCAATCAACGTACGGAACACTAATTGCGCAAATCCGACTTGCACGTGGCCAGTTATTTTCCTTTAGAAAACAGCCAAAAATTAAGAATAGTATTCGAAATTTCTATATTATCACTAATAGTGTTGTTTGGAAGATTTTTTTAATTGCTACGGAGTTCCCTCCGGACCTAGAACTTCCTTGTTATTAAAGTTTTGGGACATAATTTGTAAATTTTATAATACAAAATCGGCCAAATGCAAGTGGGACTTGCGCAATTAGTGTTCCGTACGGTGATTGCTTTTAAAATAAAATAAAATCCTTACCTTCTAAGTTAATTAGGTTCCTGACATGTATATATATATATATATATATATATATATATATATATATATATATATATATATATATATATCTTAAGATCCAATATATATTTTCACGTTTTGTCTTAGTCAATAATCTATAAATAATTATAGCATCATAGTTATCTAATAGCCAATAAATCAATCTAGCTCAATCTAGAATCTAGTAATAAAAGTGTAAAACAAATATCTAATGTTAAAAGAAAATACAATAAAATTATCTTCTCTTTCTATAGGAGCGACGAGCGACTCGGTAGCAGTAATGTACTGGAAAATATATTAAAAAACCTCCACCATACTAACAAGGCACATAGTTTTTCTTTTTACATCCGATAAATTATCAAACGTAATACACTCGTGATAATTTTCACTTAATTTACCCTTTACGAAGACTATTCCAGAAATTTTTGTAAAATTTTTTGAGCAGTACTTTTCGAGATAGGGTTGGGGACAGCGATTTTTGGCTATTTTTTAAAGATAATACACAGAAAGGTGTGTTCAATATATATTGTTGAACTCGTGTTTTCACAGACTTTCATTTGACACCCCACTCGATGACTTTTTCACTTTCACTTCCGGTTTCACCTCCCCGAAACTAACCCCTTAAGTCAAAATTTAACTTTCAGAACTACACGGTTCTGATTGAGCCATTAATTCCTATATTTGTGCCAAATTTCAACTTTATATGTCAAATAGTTTCGGAGCAAATCGGGTGTGACAGATAGATGGACACCGAAGTGATCTCATAGGTGTTCCGTACGGAATACTAAAAACGGGCATTTTCAGATGGATGATTCATGCTTTTATAAACGTTGTTTTATTTATTCTTACTCCCGTATTTATGTTATAAGTGGAATTTTGATTGATCTGTTCGTACAACAAATTTCCCAAGATTTCTCATTTTAGAGACGGATCAGTAATAATATTATTATTGGAGCCCAAAATGATGATGATGTGATGAGATGAAAAGTGATTTGATTTGGCCAAGGATTTAGTAATTTTGAAAACAGAATTAACCTAGTTAAATTTTTTCCTTTCTTTGAACAAAGATTTTGCAATTTTTTGGAATAATCCAGGCTGCTAGGTTGCTAACAGCCGGATCATCACCTATGAGATGACATAGCTAGAGTCTTATTTATGTCATCAGTAATTTTCGCTACTGTTTAATTAAGCATGGATGTGTTTGCGATAGGGACCAGCGGTTCAGTTTCTTCAAAGATATGTTACTTTATATTTATAAACTTGCCAGTTTGTTTTCGTTTTTGTAATGAATGCCTAGCCTATGTCGTAGAGGGCTTGCGGTTGAAAAATTCTGGTTGTGTTTTTAATTATAAAATATGAAAAAATTCGAGTAACCCTCAATTACATATTTATGTGTGGGTAAGAGGAATGAATTAGATTATAGAGAATAGTAATATAACATCTCTAGTTTTAAAGTACCAGTTTTCTCAATTTTTACTGTTGTACGGAAGCAATTTTTTTTTTAATCTTTTGTAGTCTGTCGCTAGCTAGTTTTGGAAGAGAGTTTAGGTTTTTTGTCACGGACGCTAAGTTTGTGTTTTTCGATATTTCGCTGCTAGAATAAAGTAGTCAAGTTTTTTTAACTTAATTTTATTTATTGGATTTCGGAGTGACGATTCTATAATTTAATGTGGTTTGTAGGTGGTACATATATTATGTTTTTATAAAAGTAGTCCAATGTGATCTGTTGTTCCTTGTTTTCAAGTGCTTTCAAGAGCCATTAGGGTCGAAAAGACACGGAAATAGGAAAAATTACAACAAAATAGATGATGTCCCTAACAGCTGTATGGAAATGCGTAATAACACAAGACATAAACGCATCAGCAACCAACAGTTGATCAAACAACGCCAAGATCATCTACAATAACATAAAAATGTAAGTAATATGTTAGTCTGAAATTACAAGTAAAAAATTAACTTTTTAAGATCAGTAGAAGATATTTTTGGTTAATTAACTGCAGCTAACTTATGAATACATTCTCCATACTACAACTATACAGTAAAAAATGATATTATGTGAAATAGACTTGAAACTCAATGACCTGCTCAACAGGAAATAAAAATACCCAGAAGACATAAGAACTATAAAGGTGCTTATTTTATTACCATTTCTTTTGTCAAATTCTACATACTATATATTATATCATGTCCCTGTAGCCTATGTTGTTGCTGTTCACCCAGAGATGATTCCACTGCTCCCAGCTGCCCATTATTCGATTATTTAAAATCTACAATAAGTTTCATAGTCTTATAATTTAATTTAATCTATGTTTTTACTATAAAGATGCAGTTAACTGAAGATATTTCAACCACGTATAGCATCTTAATAGCCCTTATATCTTCATTCTTGCTGCAGGAAAAACCCAATTTTTTTGTACTTTTTTCAGCGGTAATTCCTGCAACACATCAGTTGCAAAGCCGCCTATAAAACCAAATCGTTTCTCTTCATGCTCTTTAGTATTACATCCTTTCTTCGTACCCACTATTACACTGTTGAAAGTTCCTGCTTGTTGCTGTTAATAACCCTTCTTTTGCAGGCATTTATTATTAATGCTGCTAATGCATAAGCAGTACAAGCAGTTGAATTAGTGGTACGCGTATACGCGGTCTAGGTATTAAATAGCATATATCTTTCGAGTGTAAATCTGTGTATTGTGTATATATACATAAATATCGCTAAATTTAAATTATTATTTTTTAAAATATGACTAGTGGTGTTTCAAAATTTTGTTTTGATTTTTAAAATTTGAACGTGCCGAAAATCAAAGTCTAATATTGAGAAAATTGACAGTAAAATGTGAATGGTTAGTTGTTGTATTCATTTGGATTTTTCTTTTCTTGCCTGTGATTTTTGATATGTAAGTAGAAGTCATATTAAATTTTGTTCAAACTAAACAATAAAAAAAAATGAATTACTTATGAGCGAGTGAAGTGTTAATATTATAATAAGTAATGTCATTATTTATATTTTATAAAAATAAATAATAATAGTTTGGAGAATAAGGGTGAATTTTGTTGCCAAAACATAAAGCCGAGAACAATCCAGTTCTTTCGATACGAGTCGTTTGGAAAATTTTGTATGCAATTTGTTGTCTTCTAAATATTTTTTACTTCTAAGATTTGGTATTATTTGTCATTATCCCGACAAGAAATCATCATTATTATTTAATATTTGTATATCATTTTGCTACAATTCTTAAATCCAGCTATTTTATTATTACTACATATATATATATATATATATATATATATATATATATATATATATATATATATACATATATATATATATATATATATATATATATATACATATATATATATATATATATATATATATATATATATATATACACATATATACATATATATATATATATATATATATATATATATATATATATATATATATATATATATATATATACATATATATATATATATATATATATATATATATATATATATTTATATATATATATATATATATATATATATATATATATATATATATATATATATATATATATATTTATATATATATATATATATATATATATATATATATATATTTATATATATATATATATATATATATATATATATATATATATATATATATATATATATACATATATATGTGTAGTATATATACTTAAATATGAAATTAATTGAGGAACTCGGCAAAGGGCGCAACAGGTGTTCACACAATGTTCATTTAGCCAATATTTCGGTCCTAGGTTGGGGCCTTCAACAGGGCACAAACTAAAAAAGAGAACAAAGCGACAATTGAAGTAGTACGGGCATATAAACAAAAGTATAAGTTATTTTCTTTTAATATATTGTTGTAGAAAAAGTATATATAGTAATAAAACTGAAAAGACCACTCACATGAGGGGTGTGATATTAATCTAACAAAAATGGTCATAAACACCAATTACATAAATGCGACTAACAATATATCGTCCCTACCATGTCAAACTATCGAATACGCAAATGGGTAGTTTTCAGGAGAGCAAAAAAACACTTTAATAGTGAAGACAAAATTAGCACATTGCAAAAATTGCAAAGTTTAATACTTTTCCTACACATTTTTTAAACCTTTTTAGGATGTTATCAAGATTTAGTCAATTTAATCTTTTTTTACTTTAAATTAGTTTTTTCACATTCGATAGTTTGACATGGTAGGGACGATATATACAATGTGGTATAAAAGTGATACCAGGTGTAATCTACAGAGGTGTGCATTGGCAAGCCACTCCGTTGATAATGGACATTCTTTTAATATATATATATATATATATATATATATATATATATATATATATATATATATATATATATATATACCAGGTATACAAGTATGAAATGCGAATTTCAGACAACAGATGGTACACCAGTGCAGTTTGTGCTATAAAGATTTGACACTGCGCCATTTTGTTGTGTCATCAACAAGTGTCAGACGCGCACGAGTGATAAATTGGAAAAGTGTGTGCATAGTGTTGTGTTGTTGTGTTCAATATGTCGAAATTTATACCGAACAAAGAGCATTCGCGGACAGCATTGATTTTTTGTTTTCATTTGAAGAAAACTGCTGTTGAATCATACCGATTACTTCGAGAAGCTTATAGTGAACATGCTCCATCGCAAGATACGTGTGAACGATGGTTTCGGCGTTTCAAAAGTGGTGACTTCGATGTTGCAGACAAGGAACGTGGAAAACCGCCAAAAAAATACGAAGATGTGGAATTGCAAGCATTGTTGGACGAAGATGATTCGCAAACACAAAAACAACTCGCCGAGCAATTGGGCGTTAGTCAACAAGCCGTTTCCAGTCGGCTACGAGAGATGGGAAAGAGTCAGAAGACCGGTAGATGGGTACCACACGAGTTGAACGACAGGCAAAAGGAAAAGCGCAAAAACACGTGACATTTTGTTCGCTCGGTACAAAAGGAAGTCGTTTTTGCATCGTATAGTTCCAGGGGATGAAGTGGATTTATTTTGAGAATCTGAAGCGCAAAAAATCATGGGTAGACCCAGGCGCACCATCCACATCGATCGCAAGACCGAATCGCTTTGGCAGAAAGACGATGCTCTGTGTTTGGTGGGACCAGAGGGGCGTGTTCTATTATGAGCTGTTAAAACCTGGGGAAATAATTAATACTAAACGTTACCAACAATTGACCGATTTGAACCGTTCGCTGCTTGATAAAAGGCCAGAATACCTGAAGAGGCAACACAAAGTCATTTTTCTTCATGACAATGCTCCATCACATACGGCAAAACCAGTTCGCGACACGTTGGAAGCACTCAGCTGGAAAGTTCTACCCCATGCGGCTTACTCACCAGACTTAGCTCCTTCTGATTACCACTTGTTTGCATCGATGGGTCACGCACTTGCTGAGCAGGGCTACTTTGGTTCGTACGAAGATTTGAAAAAATGGCTCGATGAATGGTTCGCAGCAAAAGGAGAAGATTTTTACTGGCGTGGTATTCACAAATTGCCCAAAGATGGGAAAAATATATAACAAGCGATGGAGCATACTTTGAATAAAGCACTTTTTATCATTCTTCCGAATTTAACATGTTTTTTTAGAAAAAAAAATCCGCATTTCATACTTCTACACCTGGTATATATATATATATATATATATATATATATATATATATATATATATATATATATATATATATATATATATATATATATAAATACGAATTCTATATATATTGTATAAGTGTCTCGATATACCTCCAGACTGGGATAATGCTGTCGTGGTCCTGTTCCTCAAAAAAGGAAATAAGTCTAAATTAACCAACTATAGACCAATCAGCCAACTATCTGTACAAATTATTTATGAAAATAATAACTGTGAGATTCTCAAAGAAATTGAACGCTTACCAACCCAGAGAACAAGTCGGGTTTAGAACAGGCTTTAGCATACTGGATCAACTTCAAGTGTTAAAAACCTTAATAGAGAAGTCCGACGAGTATAATTTTAAGATTTGGGTGGTCTTTGTGGATTACAAAAAAGCGTTTGACTCCCTTGAAATCTGAGCAAATAGTCTAAATAACTGTAATATTGAAAGAAAACACCAATAATATAAAAAGTAAAAGGGGGCTACGTCAAGGGGACACCATCTCGCTGAAATTGTTTACGTTGGCGCTAGAAGATCTTTTCAAACAACTTCCATGGACAAGTAAGAGTATTAATATAGGAGGAGAGCAATTCAATCATTTGCGATTCGCGGATGATATTGTGCTCATATCTACCAACAAAGAAGAATTGGGAGAAATGCTGAACAAACTTAACAACAAGTCCAGAGGGATTGGTCTGAAGATAAACATCGTCAAAACCATGTTCATGACAAATGACGATTGTGATAAAGAAGCAGTACTGAACATTGAAAACGCGAAAATCATAAGAACGGATTCATACGTATATCTTGAATAAAAAATAGTAATAGATAAACAAAACTTGGAAGCAGATTTATCAAGGAAAATATCATTGGCTTGGTCGGCGTTTGGCAGATTGTGAAACATCTTCCTTACCCATGTCCCAAAAAAGTGAACACATTTGATCAATGCGTGTTACCAGTATTGATATACGGAACGGAAACGTGGGCTTTGAATCAAGAAATTATAAATCGCCTACAAGTAGTTTAACGAGCGATGGAAAGGAGGATGTTGGGAATATCGTTGAGGGATGAGCTTACTAATGAAGAAATTCGAGGTAGGTCCAAGATAACTGATGTGGCTGAGAGGTTGAAGTGGAGCTGGGCAGGTCATATCGCAAGACTCTCTGATAATCGATGGACCCATAAAGTGATCAATTGGAGGCCCTAGAATGAGAAAAGAAGTAGAGGACGCCCCGATGGTCCGACGACATCAAAAGGCTAGTGGGACACCATTGGATAAACAAGACCCAAAACCGAAGAAAATGGATGTACTTAGGGGAGGCTTATGTCCGACGATGAACTCCATAGCTGATGATATATATATATATATATATATATAATCTTCTAGAAGCTGCCTGTGAGAGTTTTATTCGCCTATCTAAATCTGTCGTTAACATTTTTCTGTCTGTTATTAGGTTTTGTCCCCAGTATACATATTTTTCTATTTCTTCTATCCTCATTCCATTTAACATGATGGTCTCGTAATTGTGTTTTGAGGATTTCGTCATTACCTTTGTTTTCTGATATTTCTTCAAGCTCTTTTTCATTTTTTGCAGTTCCAAGTAATCGTTATAATAAGCACCATATCGTATTTTGCTTAGAATCAAAGATTTGAAACTCAAATGGCCGCTAATCAACAGGAAATAAGAATCTCTAGAAGGCGTAAGAACTTCAAAGTGCCTATTTTATTACCATATCTTCTGTCAATTTCTACATACTTTATAAACTCTGATCAATGAATCTTTGCAGTCATGTGACCAACGGCGACGGCAAGAATATTCATTCGATTCGATCAGCTCTTAGTGTGTCGGCGGTCTGAGTTTTAAATGATAATTTCAAAAGTCAAAATAGAATTTAAAATTTTTCATCCAGTGTGGTAATTAACGAAAACTACTGATATATTAAATGTGTATGATGTGTAAAACACCCTACTTCTTACTTGTGAAGAATATTTACCTCTCTGCATAAATCCAACGTCTCTTTTTATTTTTCAGGTTGCTATTAGATTATTTCGCGAGCAAATTTACTTTATGAAAAGTTTACAATTGTTATCTGTTTGTGTAATGTTTATAATGAAATTACAATACACTCTTAACACAGCTTTACATATAAGGCATTATAAAAACTGTAAAAAGTAAAAAGATGACGTAACCTCAATCCGTCAAAGAATTATCGATTATTTTTATTGCCTATAAACTCGGCGGTACTGGCTTTTAAAACATGAAGCTATACCCAAATTCCAGGTTGTTCGCTGTCTTTCTTGCATATGTACAAATAACAGAGACAGATAATAGAGCGAAAGTCGTAAATAACTGTTGTTGCTCTTTACCCAGAGATGATTCTGCTGCTTTGGTCCGTTTTTTCATTATTTAAAATTTACATCGAGTTACATAATTTTTATAACGTAATTCTTTAATCTAGGGTAGAATTCAAGAGCGATGAAATATTCAGGGCGTATCATTTAAAAGGATATATGTTTAGCTTATCACACTTCTTTGAATCATTTTGTATAACTAAAAAGTACCCAATATGGTGCTTGTCACACGACTTCTTTGAATCGTTTTGTAAAACTAAAAAAAAAGTGTTGCAAAGATGGTTTGCAGCTGTTCAGTACCCAATATGGTAATCTATTATCTACTATAACTTCGTACCAAATTTAGTAAAAATCCATTGAGATGTTCAGTAATGAAGCCGGAAAACATTCTATATTCGTGACTATACAAGTTTTAACATTTCGTATTTAATACATAGAGAGATTTTGCAAGGCTTATTTCGATAAGCCACTGTTTTTATCTTTATTTGAAGCATGCGCATACCGTTTGGAGCTTTCACAGTAGTATAGAAAAGAATAAATATAAGGACTCAACTGTTATCATTATTTGAAGCATGCGCCCACCATTTGGAGCTTGCGCAGTATTGAAACAAAATAAGAGAAACCTTTTTTAAAGATAACGATTTCCCTTATTTAGGAACTTCTAAGAGAAGTTATTTGAAGTTCGTTATTCTTATCGCTATGATGGTAAGGTCGGTTTTTTTCCTTCTCAAGTATACAAAGCACTAAGAAAATACAGTAAAATTGAAATGATAATCTTTTATTGCAAATAACAATGACGACGGTTAATTAGTGTTGAGATTATGTTGATATCTTTGGCACAATGGCATTACAGTGTGTGCAGTGCTAATTTCAAACGAAATTTAATTTATCGCCCATTCGTATTACTTTGGAAATATTGAAGGAAGTGTGTTGACCCATCAAATACTAACAATCGGTGTGCTTAACATGAAATGAATGAAAAAAAGTTCCTTAAGTTTAAGAAGATGAATACCAACTTAAACTTGTAATTCCTTCGCGTTAATACTGCGCATGCTTGTGATAGCGATAAGGACAAAGGCATGTGAAAAATAAGCGTTGCAAAATCTCTCTAATAACGATGGCTAATTTTTAAGTTGTAAGCAGTGATAACAGATAATTTAAAGGTTTGGAGTTTGAAGTTCTCTTTATGTATATTGCTGTAAAAAATCATCGACCTTGTTACAATATGATCTACATTTTTTAAATATCTATGCTAATTAAAGAAAGAAAATGTATATTTTATCATTCTATGTTGTTAGAGTCTGTATAATTTTATTTATTTAAGACAGTTTGTTGTACTTTATCATTTTATTTTGTTGGTTTTTGTCATTTGAACTTCATGCTCGCAAATAATCAGAAAACTGTAGACAAAATATGAAAATGCTAATAATAATATTATTACAATTCTGTTTGGTAATTGTGATATTGTGTTAATAAAAAGTGAACTAAATACCAACTGTATAAAATATAGATTAATTTAAATTTGACTTTTTTACTAAACCAATAAAATAAACAATTACAAAATGTATAATAAACAAAAACAATTAGCAAAGCAAAATAGTTGATCGGGTAAAGCCCGTTTTTCGCCTTTTGCTTAGTCAAAAAATATTTTTTAGTCTCAAATTACTTACTACTACTACTACTATTGCTACTACTTTTACTAATTATGCGAACTGAATTAAGTAGAATAAAACAGCTTTTCACCTATTCAGAGGTCGAGATTTCCAGAAACTGGCCCTCGAACGTTCCGTAATATGCTTGATCGCTCTGCTCAAAGTTTACGAGTTCCTTCTCCGGCTTCATTTAAACTATGTAAATTATATTAAAGGCGAAATTCCGGCCGCGCGTTAGTGGCAGCATGACTGTTTTTATAAAACTCCCCCATACAATAGGCACGCTCCATTCCAGTAAAACGCTCCAGAAAGCTAAATTTACAAGGACCGCGGTTACAGTCTGTGCTCCCAGTTTGCTTGTCCTGTAAATTAACGTTTCACTCTTATTAACCGAGCCAAGCTTTGCTGAGCGAATAAAAGTGTTTTTTCGTCTATTGTCTAACAAATTTTTCTTTGTATTAGCAATTTTCAAATTAAGGCTATACTGTTACTATTGCTAACGTAATTCGTAGGCTGAAAAGTTTTTGGTCTGACACACAGATGTCCTTTTCAAAAAAGCCATACGATTTTTAGGAAGTACCAACCTTCAAACGATACGTGTCAAAATTTCATGACATTTCGACGATTACTTTACAAGTTACAGTGGTTTTAGAGACGCTACTTTTGATCTTTTCAAAACAATGGAAAAAATCGAATTTCGTGTGCTGATTAAACACTGTTTTTTTGATGGGAAAAAATACCGTTCAAGCAAAGCAATGGCTTGATAAGTGTTACGGAGACTCTGCCCCTGGAAAATCACTCATCAGTTACTGGTATGCTGAATTTAACTGAAGTTGTACAGATACAAATGATGCTGAACGCTCTGGACGCCTAAATGAGGCGGTTACATCGGAAAACATAAAAAAATCCACAAAATTGTTTTGGATGACCATAAAGTGAAATTGAGTGAGATAGCTGACACCCTAAAGATATCAAAAGAAGATGTTGGTCACATTTTGCATGAACATTTGGGCATGAGAAAGTTCTGTTCGAAGTTGGTACCGGGTTTGCTCACAGTGGACCAAAAACAACAACGTTGTCGATGATTCTGAGCGCTGTTTAGACTTGTTTAAGCGCAATAAAAAGGATTTTTTCGTGCGATGTGTGACAATGGATGAAACATGAATCCACTACTACACAGCGGAATCAAACTGGCAGTCAGCTGAGTGGACAGCAGCCGGTGAAAGCCGCCCGAAGCGACCAAAGACACAACAGTTGGCTGGGAAGGTTTCAGCCTCTGTATTGCGGAATGGGAAGACTATATTGATGAATAAAGTCCAATTTTGCAAAAAAGTGTTTAAAGTAGCTAGACCAAAAATTTTTCAACCTACGTGTAGAACGAGAATAGGAGATAAATTAAATTATTAATTATGTTGTCAACCATTTCAATCACTGGGATTAAAACAATTGGTTTATTAATTTAACCCATAGGTTCCCAACGGGGGCGGTACCGCCCTCAGTGGGCGCTGGAATCTTCCATCGGGGGCGGTAGCTGATTCCAGAATGGGGGGGGGGGGGGTGCATTAAGACAGTCAAGAGGGCGGCCGTGGCGTACCTACCTATTTAGGAAATTAATATAATAAAATACTTTGAAAATACCTGCTGTTTTCAGATCTAGCTCTCTAAAATTATCTTATTGTTATCGCATAAATAAACATTAAAAAATTTAAATTAGCATTAGGTATACTTAAACTAATGCGGTTTAGTATTGTTGATGACAAGTCTTTAGAAGTTGGTAAGCAAAGACGTGATTCACGCAATCAAGCATATTTCGATAAAAATATGGGAGCTTGTTATGACTTGTTTACAGACCAAGTTCACCGGCACCGCAAAGAAGCAAAGCCATACAAGTTGATGCGTGCACGAAATCAAATCTATAAAAGGCAGGGATAGCTTTAGGAATGTCTTATTATTTTTGTGTGCTGGCCCAAGAATCCATATTCGTGAGTGAAAGTGATGGAAGTCATTATAGCCATTATTTTTATGACTATCTATAAATCTGTTGAAAAGTTAATTTATTTAAACCGTGGCAAATTTTATATTTCAAAATGTCTGAATCTAAGAAGAAATGCCGACAGTACAGTATTGAGTATTTGAAATATAAATTTACTCACTCTCTTACAAACTAATCATTACCTATGTGTTTAATTTGCTAAAAAGTTTTTTCAAATGAAGCTATGAAGCCTTCTAGGCTATAAGAGCATTTGAATAAAATGCATGCTGATAAAAAGACAAAGATTTATCCTATTTTCAAAGACTGAAGAAATATTTTAAAACAGCCAACTATATCAAACTTTTTTTCGTCGTCTCATGTAGTATTTCATTGTTAATCGCAAAAGCGGGAAAACCACACACAATTGGCGAGGAATTAATCTTGCTGGCAGTCAAAGAGGTAATAAAAACTGTTCTTCATCATAAGACCGTCAGACATCATCAGAAAAATTCCCCTGAGTAATAATTCGATGCAACGAAGAATACATGAAATGGCTAAAGACGTTGAAATATTATTATGCGATTACTTAAAGACTTGCAAATTTTCCATTCAATTCGATGAATCAACTCTACTAAATAATGAAGCACTAGTTTCATCATACGTTCGATTTATAAAATAAGAAAAAAAATGTCAACAGTTATTATTTGAGAAAAATTTGAAAATCGATACAAAGGGGGTAACGATATTTAATATCATGAACAAGTTTTTTCAAGAGAAAGAAATTCTTGTTCGTAATATTTTGTCAGCTGCTACTGATGGTGCTCCAGAAATGACAGGGCATCATAAGGGTTTCATAGCGCATTTGAAACAAACACTACCAAATGTATTCGCTGTACATTTTGTTATACATCGTCAGCATTTGGTTGCCAAAAATTACAATGAACGCCTGCATACGTCGCTTCATTACGTTATTAGAGCAGTCAATAAGATTAGAACCAATTCATTGCATGAAAGTGATGAAGATTACAATCGCTTGCTGCTGCATACAGAAGTTCGTTGGCTTTTAAAAGGTATTTGTCTGAATCGTTTTTTCAATCTATTTGATTTAGTACTGGACTTCCTTGAAAACAGAGACGAAAAACTGCGCGAAAATGACATCGCTTATTTGACAGACCTGTTTAAAATACTTAATGAAGTCAATTTACTATTGCAGGGTGATGAGTTAAATTTAACTAAAACAAAAACGTCACAGCTGCTTTTGTGGGAAAACTTTTTCTGTTCAAATGAAATCTAGGTGGAGGTGCCACTTTCCCACGTTATCAACGATCTCCGTAAAACAGGAAGATTTACTTACATACTGCCAATATTTGGACATTCTTCATGATGATTTTACGGAGCGATTCCAGGGTATTTTAAACATGAATATACCGAGTTGAATTTTGCAGATACAGCAGAATCATCAAATTTAGAAGAGGAACTCATAGAACTCACAACTAACGAAGAACTAAGAGTAAAATTCAGAAATGGATACCAAGAGTTCTGGATTTAAAAATTAATACCAGCTCTGTACCCTGGATTGTGGCAAAAAGTAGAGACACTTTTAATTGCTCTTCCTTCATCGTATTTGGCTGAGCGTGGGTTGAGTGCAGTAGCTAATTTACTGTCTAAGAAAAGGAACAGACTGCACATCGCTGAACGTGGCAATTTGCGACTGATGTTAACGAAATTGGAACCCGACATTAATAAATTGTTAAAACTCCACCAGCCTCAACCATCTCATTAATTTTTAGTGTTCCGTACGGAACACTTATAAGATCACTTCGGTGTCTGTCCGTCTGTCACACCCGATTTTCTCCGAAACTATTTGTCATAGAAAGTTGAAATTTGGTAATAAAATAGGAATTGATGGCCTCATCAGAGCCATGTAGTTTTGAAAGTTAAATTTTGACTTAAGGGGTTAGTTTTGGGGGGTGAAATCGGAAGTGAAAAAAAAAATTTTTTACTAGGTAATCGAGCATGGTGTCAAATGAAAGCTTATGAAAACACGAGTAAAAAATATATATATAATGTAATACTCGCGCGCACTTTTCTTTGTATTATTTTTAAAAAATCGCCCGCCTTATCTCGAAAAGTACTTATCAAAAAATTTTGAAAAAACTCTAGAATATTCTCCACGGGGTGTAGATTGAACGAAAATTATCACGAGTGCATTGCCTTTAATAATTTATCTGGTATATAAAAAAACAAAAATTTCAAGGTCATCAGATTTCAGTAATGATTGGAAACAAACTTTGTTGAAAACTCATTTGGGGTGTGTTTTGTGAAGTCACTGATCATTTTATACCTCTGTAACAAAATTTTTTATTTGAAAAGCAATCAACGTACGGAACACTAATTGCGCAAGTTCAACTTGCACTTGACCGGTTTGTTTTATTTCTTATTGATTTTGTGTTTATTTTTAAAGTTTTAATAAACAGTTTTTTTACTACATTTGATGATTGTTTTGATTAATTTTTACTTTGTAATTCTTAACAGATAGATAGACAGATAAAATAGGTACAGATAATAATAATAATAATAATAAACACCTCTCGAATTGCAAACCATCAAGGACACAGTGGCTGTTGAACTGAACACAGACCAACCAAACAATAAAAACAATAAAGCAGATTCCGAACCAACCTCACACACACAACCACCCAGTCGAACACAACAAGACCCACCACCCAGGAGGAGCATAACGCAAAATAATATTGCAAGTACCGCGCAACACCATATCACAGACAACAACATGAATCACTCGTCACCCTCAACAACATCCACACAACATCACCCCGAATCACCTCTCATACAAACACTTAAAGCAAAAAATGGAGTCACATCTAGCTCGATGGTCAGGCACCGACCCCACAACAAGAAATCCCATCCCTCGTTTAATCTTCAGACAGAGCACGCAACCAATCCTCAACACACTAAACAAGCACATAATACCTCAGTATATAACAGACTTAAGCACAATCGAAGACATTCACACAATAATATACGCAGCAGCAATCACCACTCTAACACAAAATAATCAAAAACTTCCTCAACGACAAGGAAACCCCAACAGGACAAAACCAAAATTCAAATGGCAAATAAGAATAGAAAACAAAATCAACAACATCAGGAGAGATCTAGGACATCTTACCCAGTTTATAAGCGGGAACGCGTCCAAACGTGTCACACAGGGGGCAAACAAGATCAAATCTAAGTCTCCCAACAGAACACTGCCAGAAATGCTCGATACCTTGAAACAAAAACTATTTGTATATGCCGCAAGACTCCGTAGATACATAGAATCAAATGAGAGGAAAGACACCAACAACCTCTTCCGAAGAAGCGAAAAACAGTTCTACCGGAAAACTATGTACAACAAACAGATAGCAGTGACTGAACCACCAAACAAACAAGAACTCACAGATTATTGGAAAAGTATCTGGTCAGAACCCAAACTACACAATGATAACACCCCCTGGATCAAGGCCGAAGAAGACAAACATAAACATGTGACAGAACAAGAGAATACCACATTAAATACACAAGAAATTACAGAAACTATCAAACAGACACACAACTGGAAATGTCCTGGAATAAACAATATACAAAACTTCTGGTACAAACAGTTTACCACCACACATGAAGCACTCACACACCAAATCAACAAAGCCATTTTAGAACCACACACATTTCCCACTTTCCTCACACAAGGAATAACATACGTTAAACCCAAAATCTCAGACACCACAAACCCGTCAAACTACCGACCTATCACCTGTCTTCCAACCCTATACAAGATCATCACAGCCACAATTTCGAAGAAAATAGAACAACACCTAACAGACAACAATATTCTCACAGAAGAGCAGAAGGGATGCAGGAAAAATAGTCGAGGATGCAAAGAGCAGCTGATTATAGATAGCGTGATTATGGGGACAAACCAAAAAAGAACACAGAAACCTTCACATCGGTTACATAGACTATAAAAAAGCCTTCGACTCCATACCCCACAGCTGGTTAATCAGGGCCCTAGAAATCTATAAAATCAACCAACACCTCAGGCAGTTTCTCGCGCAAATTATGAACACATGGAAAACCAAAATACGCCTAGAAACACAAACCGAACGGATCCAAACAGAAGAGCTGTACATCAGACGGGGTATATTTCAGGAGACTCGCTCGGTGCTCTATGGTTTTGCCTCTGTCTCAATCCACTCTCAAATATACTAAACAGAACAGAGCATGGCTTCAATATCAGACACCAAAAAGTGAATCAACATAAAATAAACCACCTCCTATATATGGACGACATAAAACTCTACGCTGCCACACAAACACAGCTGAAAGAACTCAAAATCACAGAAATATTCACCTTAGATGTCAATATGGAATTTGGTATAAGTAAATGCAAAGTGTTCCACATCAACAAAGGCCAATGGAAGTGCCACCATGAGACAGAAACCATCAACAATGAAACGCTCGATAACATGTTCGACAAAGAAACATACAAATATCTAGGCTTCCAACAAAGCACCAAACTCAACCACACTCACATCAAAACAGAGCTCAGAACCGAATTCAAAAAACAGACTGACGAAACTTTTGCAAACAAAACTCAACTCTAAGAATCTCACTAAAGCCATCAACACGTTCGCTATACCTATACTCACATATTCATTTTGTATCATCAAATGGTCACAAACAGACATAGAAAATATTCACATCCTTATACGATCTCAATTCACCAAATACAGGAAATTACACCCCAACGCATGCAAAGAAAGACTTACCATCGAGAGGAAGGCAGGAGGAAGAGGAATTATAGACATCAGATCATTACACACAAAACAAATACAAACACTTAGGAAATTCTTTCACAGCAAGCAAACCAGCCTCCACACAGCGACAGTGAAAGCAGACAAAAACTACACACCTCTCGACCGGGGGGCCCGGGCAGACCACTCAGCAGACACACACAGTCACACCCAATTACAACAGGAAAAGATGAAAACGTGGTCAGAGAAAACACTCCACGGAAAACACAGATACCACGTAGAACAAGACTACGTAAATAAACAACAATCATACACCTGGTTACGGGATGGGCAGCTATTCCCTGAGACTGAAGGCTTCTTACTTGCCATCCAGGATAAAGTCATATTAACCAGAAACTACCAAAAGCGTATCATCAAAGACCCGACTATTGTAGAGGACAGATGTAGGAAATGCCACCAGCAGAAAGAAACGATCGAACACATAACGAGCGGATGTAAAATATTGGCCGGAACGGAGTACACAGCCAGGCATGATTCAGCTGCCAAAGTGGTTCACCAAGCACTAGCAACAACATACAAACTCATAGAAAACACAGATCCCTACTACAAATACACGCCAACATCCATACTTGAAAATGAAGATTACAAGCTCTACTGGGACATCGGTATCCATACAGATAAAAACAGTCTCCGCCAATAGACCGATATTACTTTTCAGTGCAAAAAAGGAAAAGTCATCTATCTAATTGACATAGCTGTCCCCAACGACACAAACATCCAAACGAAATACACAGAAAAAATTTCCAAATACACAGACCTTGCAACGGAAATAAAAAGGCTATGGAGACAAGAAAAAGTCATCATTGTCCCCCTCATTATATCAGCCACAGGCCTTACACCAATAACATTCACACCACATTTAGTGCAATTAGGACTCAACACAGACATACACAGAAACATTCAGAAGTCAGTGATTTTGAAAACATGTAACATTGTCAGGTCATTCCTTAATACGGAATGGTAATAGCGTTTGTGCTGACTTGGTTTTGGCCCGTCAGCCAAACATGGAACCACATTGATCAAATGTGAGAAAGAAGAACTTTTTGTAATAATAATAATAATAATGTCTTTATTGTAATTTACAGGGTAATATTACAAAAGGCGAAATTGAAGCCAGGCTTCCTCATTTAACCTATACAGTTGATTCAATAATAATAACTGAATTTATATATATGAACTAAAAACTAATTCATCAATATAACTGTGACACAAATGTTGTTTGAGACATGGTAAAAAACACAATAATACTACATTTCGACGCAACGGTGACATAAGAGACCGGATCAAAACAGAAGGCAAATCATGTACGAGACGGCAATGTTATGAACATGTTGCGTGCCCTATGTTTAAACGCGGTGAGTTTTAATTGTCTTAAGTCTGCAGGCAACTTATTGTAAGACATTGATATCGTTCAAATAAAGCTGTTCTATGATAAGGAGGAGTGTTGGTAAATTTATGCCCCAAATCTAAAGCATGAGCACATATCTAAATTTAATTTTCTAATAGAAATAACTGGGAATTTTTTTGAAAATTATCTTATTAAATAGAACCAAACTATGAAAATGCCTTCTTTCGCTCATAATTAGCCACCCAATCTCTTTCATTTCAGTACTTAGTCCCCTCTCATACCTTCTTATGCCAATTACACGCACACAACAGTTCTGCATACGCTGTATACGTCTGACATCCCGCTCCACAAGACAGGGTCCCTACACAGTATCACAGAAAGCAAAGTGCGACAGCACCAATGTTTCGCATAAGGATTTTTTCAAAGCTGCATTCAAAAGGTGTCGTTGGTTAAAAATAAGTTTTTAAATTTGCAAATGCTTTCCTGATCCAACCGCTAATATGTTCTGAGAATCTTAATTTAACGTCCAGCAATAATCCAAAGTTCCTGGCAACATTGGAAACCTGTACTGTCTCATTATTTATACTAATATGCAACGATATTTTAATATTTGGTATAATTAACTATTATGGACGAGGGGACGTTGGAATTTTTGTTTCTTGTAAAGAGGGGGGTGGTCCAGAAAAGGTTCGGAACCTCTAGCTTAACCGGTATGTAGTTCCAATATAATAAACAACTAACCTGAACTAAAGTGCAAACTTCATTTGAGACAGCCTATATATTGAATTGTCAGTATCCGATGCTGTGCTTCCGACTTTTCAATAAAAATCAAAACAGAGCTGAAAATATAATTTTAAAATTTCTTTTAATTAATTTTAAAAAATTGGGGAGCAAACATGTCTACTGTTTACTCTTCGGATATGGCATGACGATCGATAATAACTTAAAACAATATATGTATTACAATAAACTAATTTAAAATGTAAAACGATCTTTACTTAAAAAATTACATCACATACGGACAAGATTCTTGATACATCCGCCATTATTATTTATTTATTTTGATCATGTGCTTTGTAACAGACATATTTACATAAAACATGAAATATTTATTGCATATTTTTAATTTCTGACCTTTTATTTGCGTCATTAAAATACAAACCCAGTAATAAAAATCTATATAAACTACTAAAAATTAAGTTAAAGTCCATATTTCAGCACTGTTGAACCCTATATATGAATATAAGAAAACCAAGTGGATGGTACTAACAAAGAAATATCTACCACCAGAATCCCTCGAAATCAGGGACAACATCGTAGAACCGATCTCTACATTTAAATATTTGGGAACCAATATAAATGACAAGTGGGACCCAAAAAAGGAAATATATTCCCGAATTGAACAGGCCCGAGTACATGAATATGAATAAATTTTTCCATGACATAAATCTCAATCTCGAACTCCGAATGAGAATGGTGCGTGGGTGTGTATTCTTCGTGCCATTGTACGGACTTGGATGCTGGACCCTTGATTCTGGCTCAGAGAAACGACTGGATTCTTCGCATCTCCTGGGTACAGAAAATAAAAAACACAGAAGAAGAAAGAATGAAGAAAATGAAGGAATTACTAACAACCATAAAAACAAGAAAAATTCAATATTTCGGACATATAATAAGGGGCCCAAAGTACGAATTGCTACGTCTAATTATTGAAGGCAAAATAAAGGGCAAACGGTCGACAGAATTCTTGGCTGAAGGACATGAGAAGGTGGTTTGGATGTGCTTCGAGTAATATTTTTCGAGCAGCAGCTATTTGGATCGCCAACTTTCGTGAGGAGACGGCGTCGTAAGAAGAAGAAAAAGCCTATCGATCTGTAGCCCTAAACAATTCCCGATGGAGTGCAGATAAAGTTTTTTAAATTTTAAGCCTTAACAAGCCAGACATACAATTTGTTGTAAAGGGTGTCCCAAAATTCACGCAAGATTTGAATTTGGCGCCATTTGTATGGTAAAGTGTTGCCAACAAAACAAAAAAACACAGCGTGACAGCTGACAGTTCAGGGTTATTAAACATGGAGCACTACACGCAAGAACAACGTGTGTTTTCATTGTTGAGCAATATTTTAAAAATAATGAAAGTTTGGCAGCTACAGTTCGGAATTTTCGTACAAAATATGGTCGGAATAGTGATTTAACCTCATCAGCTGTGAAGAGATTAATTGAAAAAATTCAGGGAGACTGGAATAATTAGTGATCAAGTGGTCAAGAATTGGATATTTCGAGAAGCTCTCTACAGCGTATTCTTACGAAATATTTGCATCTTACAAAGTTCAATTGATCCAAGAACTACTGACCGCGCACAACGAAGAGAGTTCGTTGAATGGATTATGGAACAAGTGGATACTGATTTTTCGAAGAAAATCATTTTCAGTGATGAGGCTCATTTCCATCTTGATGGCTTCGTTAATCGACAAAATTGTCTCATTTGGGGTTCAGATAATCCACACGTGATTGTTGCGAAACAAATGCATCCACAGCGTGTCACTGTTTGGTGCGGATTTTGGGCTGGATACATCATCGGACCATTCTTCTTCGAAAATGCGGTTGGCCAGGCAATAACAGGTAGTGGTGATCGTTATCGCGATATGATAATCCAGTTTTTTTGTGCCTAAATTGCAAGATATGGATGTGACGACATGTGGTTTCAACAAGACGGTGTCACATGCCATACAGTCCGAGAAACAATTCAATTACTGCATGAATCATTTCCTGGTCGTGTAATATCCCGGTTTGGTAATCAGAATTGGCCGCCCTTTTTTCTTTGGGATTTTTAAAATCTAAGGTTTATGCCAACAAGCCCACGACCATCCACGACTTGAAGGAGGAAATTAAGCACTGTATCAACGAAATTCAGTCACATTTATGCAAAACGGTCATGGAAAATTTCGACAAAAGAGTGCGTATGTGCCAGCAAAGCCGTGGAGACCGTTTACCCGTTATGTTATTCCATGCATAACCCTATACTGCATACTTTATGGTATGAATCAATAAAAAAATTACTATTTTTAATTAAAAACCTGTGTTTTCTATCAAAATTACTTCTTGCGTGAATTTTGGGACACCCTTTATCTTACCACGATGTTACGCCAGTATTGCAATAAGTGCTTCGAGCTTTTTTCTATCATTTATCGATCCTAGCTGGGCTGATTTCCATTGGTACGGTGAAAAGCTTTCCATGAGAAATGGACAGATGAGAGAACAGTGATCACTGCTGAAATATAGACTTTGTTCATTTTTAGTAGTTGCAATGGATCTTTATTACTGGATTAGAACCCCAACCATCGCGCTGCTTAGCGAAAATTGTTTTTAACAATTTTTCTATAGCCTTTAACAGCCCCCGATGGAGGGCACCTATGCTTTTAAATTTTAGGTGAGAGATACGTTGTATCTTACTACGTCAAAGAGTTTTACTTAAAGTTTCTTCATTATCGCTACCAAAATTCAGAAAAAATTCTCAATACTCTTGAAGCGGTACAAAATTATATCTTGCCCAAAAACTATAGGATCCATTTCCAATTTAACTTGTTCGAGAGTAATCTGCCAACGGAAATGAGAAACTATATTTTTCGTCATCTAGAGACTCCAAAACGTGAAGAAATGCAAAAATATCGAAGAGTGATTTTTCACTAAGACATACATAATTTTCCGTTAGTAAGAGCAATAAAAATAAATAAAAAATTGAAACGAAATGTCCTATTTTAAAATTATAACAAAAGTTGCATTTATACAGTTATTCACTAGGACTATAATTTGAATATTTTTAACAATAGAAGCAAATCCACTTTGTAGGTTTTGAACGATTGCAACCCGGATGCAGATCAGTGGCTCGAAAAATGATTATATTTAATTACACATTACCACCTTTTAATTTTATTTTGAGTAAAGCAAATACAGAAAAATCATAAAACACACCTATATAATTTATCAAAAGTTTGCTTTATATTGTAATTAAATCTGATGCAAACTTGCAAATTTTAATTGATTCTTCTCCCGGATATGGTATGTAGAATGATGACTAAGAGTTTATAAAGTTCTACGAAAAACCAATTTTTTACTGCTTCATTACTATTCTTTTTTTAATGTGTTGAAAAGTACAGACATATTTATATGAATTTCAATCGCTTTTAAACATATTCAAGACTATTTCAATGTTTGCTTCTATATCACAAACCAATGCTGTTTACACCTTGGGTGTTTAATAAGAATTACTTCTTTTGTTAGGTCATAAAACTAGTAAAGGTAACAGAATAAAGCAATCTTAACAAAAAAATAACCGAGCAGGTCCAAGTCGGACTTGCACGATTAGTGTTTCGTAAGTTGATTGCTAAAATTTTTTATTACGGAAGTATAAAATGATCAATGAGTTCACAAAACACCCTTGATTTTTTTTCCGGATAAATTATTAAAGGTAATGCACTCGTGATAATTTTCGTTCAATCTACACCCTGTGGAGAATATTCCAGAATTGTTTCAAAATCTTTTGTTCAGTACTTTTCGAGATAAGGGGGGCAGCGTTTTTTGGCATTTTTTAAAAAAAAAACAGTATAGAGAAAAGTCTGCGCAACTATTATATTATATATATTTTTAAACTCGTGTTTTTACAAGCTTTCATTTGACACCCCACTCGATGACCAGGTAAAAAAATTTCACTTTGGATTTCGTCAAAATTTAACTTTCAAAACTACACGGCTCTGATGAGGCCATCAATTCCTATATTAGTGCCAAATTTCAATTTTCTAAGTCAAATACTTTCGGAGAAAATCGGGTGTGACAGATGAACAGACAGACACCGAAGTGATCTTATAAGTGTTCTGTACGGAACACCAATAAAATGGATGGAATTTCTTTTTTTTTGTGTTTTTTTCTCAATAATGAATTACTTGATTACTTCAATGGTAAAATCGGTACATTTAGGTTTTACTACTTTTAAGAATGTGGATGTATCAAATATTACGAGTCTTTTTAAACTATGTGCGGGACAGTTGCCCTTGGATGGCCGGACGTTTAATGCTCATACATGGGAATATTTAAAGTGGACGAAGTACTTAGGGATGTCTCTCTCTTACTTTGTTAAGTAGCCTTAAGGATGAGTAAGAAAGACGTACCTAATGGGTGCTGCCACGCATACACATACTATGATTTCTCACAAAAGGAAACGTCAAAAAACTGCTGAAATTCGCCGAAGATGGGCACGAATATAAGTTTGATGTAAGGAGCTCATAAAAGGAGGACAACGTGTATATGGGAGCCATATCCGCAGTTACCACACGAGCATCCCCCATAAAACATCGCACGTGTTCATAAGATTATTAAAGGAAAACGACAATTCACAATGCTTGCCGTTTTTGAGGAACTCAGTATCAGCTACAGGCGTGTGCAACCGATCATTTGAAAGGAGTAGGGATTCAGACAAATTTTTGTTTGTTGGGACCTAAGGGTGTTGAAGTTTAGAAAGTTGCGAGAGTTTGAATTTCGGAAGTGCTTTTTACTCGTTTTGAAAGGGAATGGGGAACTTTTCTTTGCGCAAAATTGTGAGATGTGATGAAATATGAGTTTATTATTACATCTCTTCATCAAAAAAATGAGCGAGCATAAAGTGATCTAGAAAAACCGAACTAAACCCCGTGAAGCCAAAGACTAGCTTATCCGCGGAAAAAGTGTTAGCCACTGGGAGTTTTTGGGGGGCCTAATGGTGTCTTTTTTTTCACAAACGACGAACCCTACATGCAACCTCTTACTGTAGCCTTCTTGATCAGGTTAAATTTGTGTATCGAGGGAAGAGGTAGGACTGTGTTGCTCCTCTACGATAGTGAGAGGCCTTACACCGTACCTGTTACGCAAACGAAACTTGTGGGAATGCACAGGACAACCCTTGAACACCTACGATATAGACCATACTTGTTATGTGTCTTGTACATGTTTGGGCCTTTGGGTCACCCCGAGAAATACTTGGTGGCTGAGTGGTCCGCGAACAATGACCAGATAATGGTGTTCGTCTGCACTTGGTTGGACACATGCCAATCATCTTTGTATAAGAATGGGCTGAAAATTTCCAGTCCACTGGATAAAGTAATGTAGAAAAGTGGGGAAAAAATTTTTGCTTTAATTTTGTGACAAAATTTTTTTATAAAGAAAGGCTTGCTTATATTTAATCCACCTACGTACATCACCATCATAAAGTATTTGCCCACCTAGAAATTTCAATGTAACTGGCAAAATTTAATACCTAATTAAACCCTTTTTATTACGAGGCTGGTGCAAAAAAAAAAAACTACTTATGTGTTTGGGGTAAACCTTTTTTATTTTTTCGACATAGTCTCCTTTTAGGCTTATACACTTCATCCAATGATGTTCTAGTTTGTTGATCCCTTCCGAATAATAGGATTTGTCCAAGATAGTCGATGAGGATTATCCCTTGCGAATACCAAAAGACAGTCGCCATAACCTTTCCGGCCGAAGGAACGGTCTTCGCCTTTTTTGTTGCAGATTCCCCCTTGGTAACCCATTGACATTGATTGTTGTTTGGTCTTAGGAGTATAGTAATGTATCCATGTTTCATCCACAGTGACGAAACGACGCTTAAAGTCCTCCGGATTCTTCTGGAACAGCTGCAAACCATCCTTGCAACACTTCACACGATTCCGTTTTTGGTCAAGCGTGAGCAATCGCGGCACCCATCTTGCGGATAGCTTTCTCATGTCCAAATGTTTATGCAAAATATTATGTACCCGTTCAGTCAAGATGCCCACAGCACTAGCAATCTCACGCACCTTAGCTCTTCTGTCATCCATCACCATATCATGGATTTGATCAATGATTTCTGGAGTCGTAACCTCCACAGGCCGTCCAGAACTTTCAGCGTCACTTGTGCCCATATGACCAGTCCGAAAATTTTGAAACCACTTATAAACTGTTCTAATCGAAGGTGCAGAGTCACCATAATGTTTATCAAGCTTCTCTTTAGTCTTCTGAGGCGTTTTGCCTTTCATAAAGTAATGTTTAATCACCACACGAAATTCTTTTTCGTCCATTTCTTGAAAATCACTCGACTTCCTTGATTCACACGAATGCCAAACACAAAGAAATAGACCAATATGGCTGAAACTTGGTGTGCGTTCATTCAAGAGATGCTACTAACTAAACATGACCTCGATACGCGCCGGTGGTGCCATCTCTCGGACTTTGCACGGACTTTTCAAACCAGCCTCGTATATTAGGTAAATTTAAATGTTCTTAACAACTGTCCATCATAAAATTATTTAGATAAGCCTTTTTGGTGAAATCACAAATTAAAAAACCAATTAGAACAAATTTCCAAGTTTTGCATGATAATCGTTTTGAAGCGATTTCTGAGAATTCCAATTGAAGTAAGAACTTATTTCAAGTTTCTAGGGATTATGAAAATTCCTAGTGACATTTTATGATAAAAACTATGCTCTAAATACCATTGCCCTTTTTTAAGTTAACCATTCCCAAACAGTACTTAGTCATTGATACAGGCTCAATTGTTTTGTGAAAATGCCAAAAACGAAAGAAGTTTCCGTTGAAAATCGGGTTCTGATAATTGCGAGACACCAAAATGGTCACTCGAGTCGACAAATCGCGAGTCATATGCGGATGCCAAGGGGAACGGTGGACTACATCGTAAATAATTTTTCTGTGGGACATGGAATTCCAAACAAAAACGTTCAGGAAGGCCGCGAAAAATGACTCCCGCTGAAGACAGCTATAACAATGTCCATCAGACGTAATCACCGCCTAACCGCACCAGAAATCACGACTCAAGTAAATCTGGAGCGGCCCATCTCTCTCAGCGTGACAGTGAATAAACGTAACGATTAGAGTTGGCCCGAGAACATGAAAATTGGACATCAGAACAATGGAATTCCGTCCTTTGGAGTGACGAATCTAAATTCGAAATTTTCGGTTCAAATTGACGAGTTTACGTGCGGCGGTCAGCTGGAGAGAGGATGTTGGAAGCCTGTTAGTTGCCTACAGTAAAACATGGTGGAGGTTCAGTAATGGTTTGGGGTTGTTTTGGCAACGGTACAGTTGGAAAAATCTTTAGGATAGAAGGAATCATGCGAAAAAAATAGTATCAAGAAATCTTGATAACTCAAATGCTTCCTTCTGGAAGAGATATTTTTCAGGGGAAATTTATTTTTCAGCATGACAACGACTCTAAACAAATTAGAGAACTTTTGGACCAATGGAAATCCGATGACGTCCTGGAAGTAATGACTTGGCCTCCACAATCGCCCGACTTGAACCCCACCGAATTGCTGTGGGACCATTTGGACAGGTGTGTTCGAAAACTCAATCCAACATTAGAAAATTACTTATGGGAACTTTTACAAGCAGAATGGGTTAAAATAACTACTGGACAGAATGCCGAAATTCTGTAAAGCGAAAATTAAAAACAAACGAGGTCACATGGATGATCCTAGAAAATCATGACTATTTTTCTGATTAGACTGTAAAGAATGTGAAAATAAATAATAATTCATTATAATTAAATATATATTATATTATATATATATATATATATATATATATATATATATATATATATATATATATATATATATATATATATATATATATATATATATATATATATATATATATATATATATATGAAGCGTCATATCACAGTGAAAATACATAATGGCGTTAGGGTACTTTGGTTGCACTATGTGAATCATACAAGCAACAACTAGGCTTCTGGCTGGTTCGAACTGGTGACCTTTCGATCATTAGGTCGGCTGCTAAATTTTTAGTAAAATAAATAGAAAATTGTAAAAATAAACAATGAATATTAGATCTGTATAAATATTGATGTAATTTGATTTGCTGATTCAAGTATTTAAGACTTAGCAAATGTGAAAAGCTACTTCGTTTACTTCTGTGAGGACGTGCCACTTTTTTTTAAATTCTGCGAAAATCCGCTTCTTCACTTCTCCATTGTCATTCCTCAGTAACATTTTGCGGTGCTGGAAAGTACAGGTACGTGACTCGATTTTAAATGTTTATTGAGTATCTTAATGAGAAAGCGTTTATGATCGTTTATTTTAAATAAAAAATCAATTAAACAAAATATAAATTTGTTAAATTTAGAGCAAAAACAATTTTTAATTAGGCGGGACATTAGTCTGAAAAATAAAAACATTAGCAGACGCTTTTTCTTTTCGGTAATTAAAATAACTTTGCGTTTTAATGTAATTATGGTCATTTTAGAAATGTTTGCCAATTTAATCTTTCTCAATAAAATTTAATAACAAAAAACGTGAAAATACTAGCATTAAAGTAACAATTATATTTAATATTTGTTGCCAAAGAGTACTTAGAAACTAGTTAATATCTAATAAAATTGTAAAACTTGGAAAATAACCTTGAAACTCTGATTCACTGACTCTTTCACCATTTTATTATTTGTTTAACTTTGTAGTTACTACATATAGTTCCTAAAACCCAAGCAAATGATGTCTTGAAAAACACACATAGTCAGTCCAAAAAATAATTGAAACTGAACCAACGAGGATTAGTATTAAAAACAACTACAAAACATTTTATTTAGAAGTTGTATCATTGTTATAAAAATGTAAACAAAATTAATGTCAAAAAAGTCTCCATACACCCAAGAACTGTATTGAAAAAAACACGTTATAATCAGCCGCATTTTATCAAGTTATCTGTTACTCGCTAAACTGAAAAAAAAAAATTCAGCCTTACTTTATAATCTGTCACTTGTTGCTAGTAATTTTGCAGTGGTTTTCAAAGTAGTATTAAAAATGAACGAGAGAAATTGTGAAATTCCATTTCAAGTTCAAAAGATCATAACTGATTTGTGGAAAGATGGAAAATCGTACAGAAATATAGGAAAAATTGTTAAAAAGTCGCATGCTACTGTTAAGTACATTGAAAACTAGTATAAATCAACGGGTTCTTATAAAATTCGATCATGCTCCGGTCGTCCCAAGAACCTGCTCCACGTGAAAAAGCCAGTATTGTTAGACGAATAATTACAGATCCCAAGAAAAGTGCACCAAAATTAAAAGAAGTACGGGAACTTTCGAAAAATGCTTGTTCACAAACAGTGAGAAATAAGGCTATAAGGAGTGTGAAGCCGTCGAGTTCGTAAGCTAATCTCAAAAAGCGGTTAGCTTTTGCTAGGGAATACGTTACTAGACCTCATGAATTTTGGGAATCCGTAATCTTTAGTGCTGAAACTAAAATTAACATTTTTGGGTCTGATTGTAGAACTAAAGTTCGGAGAAAGAAGAATACCGTATTCGATATTAAAAACATATTCTCGATAAAGTATAGATGGAGTGAAAATTATCACGAGTGCATTACGTCTGATAATTTATCTGGTATAAAAAAGATATGAGAACTACGTTTCTTGAGGTATCGCGGAGGTTTTTGTAAAATATTTTCAGGTACATTCAGTGACGTACCTAGGGTGGGGCAAGTAGGGCACGTGCCCCGCAAATTATTAAACTTAAAAATCAAAACAAACCAAGAATATTATTCAGAGAGGTTGGTTAATGATGCACTCGAGAAAGGTTTCAATCTTTGCCAGGAATGGGATGTAATGATTGAAAGGCGTCAGAGGCGAAAAAAAACGTATGGCTGGAGAGAATGCGATGGACGCTGGGTCGACTGTTAAGGACGAAATAGAACGATGGATGAAAGGATCGCTGGATCGTATTGTGTGTGAAATGAGCGTCATCTGCATGAAACCGACGCGAGATTTGGATTTTTTCTAGATATTAAAAACTGTATTACGGCACTGACAACTGCGACGATTTAAAAAAAAATCTAAAGTTTTTGGAAATTTCTATGGTTGTGATGTTAACGGAGACCCGTTATACGAAGAAATGGATGTTCGAATGCTAATATCTACAAGAAAAAACGTAAACATAAAGAGATCTGAATAGCTTCTTGAATTCATTGTTCAGTACGAAGATGAGAGTGTCTTTCCAAATCTGCGCATTTCAATTCAGATTATGCTTACAATTGTAATATCGATCGCAAATTGCCAGCGATCTTTCAGTAAGCTGAAACTTATATTTTCATATTTGAGGGCTAGAATGGGCCAAAGAAGGTTATCTCGATCTACACTAGCTTTGCTCAGTGTAGATCGAGAAGAAACCGAAGAAATAGATTTCGAAAATATTATAAATCTATTTGCGTCGCAGAAGGCAAGAAAGGAGCAATTTTAAGTTTAAGACATTAAAAGTGTACTTTTACGGACTAATTTTCGTTCTAAAACAGAAAATGAAAATGTTTTGTAAGATTTATGACTGTTTTATTTAGCGTATCTGTGTATTTTATATTTAAACAATTTACGAAGGGGCGCAACTTCAGTGTTCGCCCTAGGCGCCATTTTCGATTGGTACGCCCCTGGGTTCATTACTGTAATCAAGTGGCAAGTCGCTCTAGTACCGAGATATAATTTTATTTTATTTGTTTATAATTAAACAAATATTTAGGTAGTAAATATTTTTTTTACACTTTTACGAGTATTGCTAGATTAGGCTAGATTGATTTACTGGCCATTAGGTAACTAACTAAGATGCTATAATTATTATACAGTATTGACTAAGAAAAAACATGAAACCACATATTGGATTTTGAGATGTCAGGGGCCTAATTAACTTAGCCTAGGTAAGATTTTACTATATTTTAAAAGCAATCACGATACGGAACACTAATTTGCGCAAGTCCAACTTGCACTTGACCGTTTTTTTTAAAGTATAAAAAAATGTGTTATATTATTAATACCTACGAATATCTCTAACCTTAATTCTGGTTTGAGCTGGGCTGTTTGAGCTTAGGAACCATTTATAATAATAAACCACGACATTAATCAAAACAAATGAAAGGTGAATGCATCATGGCATCACGTCCTTAAAATATTTGATAGCTAAAACATCACTGTTTTAAGTAATTGAAAGTTTTAAAAATAGTTGTTTTTATTAATTGGGTAGCTAGGTGTCAAAAATAGCACTTTAGACACGAGTTTCACAGTTTGGTGCCACCAGACATACGCGAGTGTAAGTTATTAGGGTGTGAAAATTTTCATCGTATTGTACATACATGTACATAAAGAGGAAATATATAACCTATAGAGTAAGTGATAATATATTACGTAAAAATTTTTCGTATGCTTTAAGGATTTTTTGTACGATAAAATCAGTATTTTTAATTTGCTGGCGTGGTTTTAAAAATACATTCATGATTTTTTTTATCCCTTTCAAAAAAGGCTTCAATTCAATATGTATGTATGTAATCTTGTTCAAAAGTTATAATATTTATGTTTGTTACTTTATATAAGCTTAAAACATTAAACCGACTTCAAAATAGGAACTGGAACTATAAGCAAAAAGCAATCTTCGCCGTTGTCATTCGAAAGGCAAAACGCAAGAAATTTAGACAATATATATATTACTTAATACACAAAATATTACACATACACAAACGAAATTAAGCAAATTTAGACTCACTCTTGGAGGTAGGAAATTTAAGAACTAACATTTAAATTAAAAAAACCTAACACAAAGAATATATATATATATATATATATATATATATATATATATATATATATATATATATATACATGTGTATATATATATATATATATATATATATATATATATATATATATATATATAATGTTAAAATATTTTTCTATTTAAAACCGAAAGGTTTGCGGCTCCTTTGTTATTCGCATTCCAGAGATTAAAGCGTTTATGCCGCTGCTGAGGAGTTTTCTTTTCAGTGAATGTTTACCAGTTACGAGGGTAAGGTGTCGTAAAGGTCAATGTTTTTTTAAAAGAGAGATGGACTGACAGAGTGATTAAGAAAATTTGCAGAAAGTGTAGAATATAGCAGCAAGTAAGATGGATTGTGCCATTTGTACACTTAGTTAAGTTTTGAATTTATCACGGACAACTTAGAATATTTTATATGGAGACACATTGCACATTTAAGGTACTTTTATTTATGTCGTATGGATGTTCACTGCACACCGCACAATTGAAGTTAAATAAAATTACCCAAATGAATTATACCAGAAATATAACCAACAAGGTACCAATTTAAGGTATATAGAAAAATCGTTTATCATTTAGGTATTTATCTTGAAAAAGTTCAGATACAAATCTATTTGAAATTCTTTTATTTTGCCCCCAAACAGCTGTTAAATAAAAAATAGTGGATGTCAATAATAAAGGAAAAATCCACCCCAAACCAATTTAATACTATATATATATATATATATATATATATATATATATATATATATATATATAAATATATATATAAACTGTTACATTTTAAAATAATTACTTATTACGTACACAGGTTTTATATTTCAGTATTTTAAAGTAAAAATTTTAACAGGTAATTCACTAAAACGTTATTTGTTTCTTGGTAAAAAAGATAATAAAATAAATGTTGAGATGGATTGTTCCTCTTTATTTATTATAGACTAGAAAGAATTTTTTTGTCAGTCGTCGACAAAAAATTATTTTATTATCGTCGACTGACGGGGACTTCTGCTGTACGGGAGGCTCGTGTATATTATATTTTACGTCTTTTGCTTACTGATTCTTTTTAACAAATTGTTTGTATTTAATCCTAAAACTTTTTGCGTTGTTAATAGTGGAAAATCCACTTTTATCAAGGTTAGATATTTTTGTAGACGAAAATTTATTTACGATTTTTTTAAGGTGAGGGTCGATTTGCTGTACTTTCTACTTGAAAGTAGCTGTTAAGTGGGAATGGTCTAGTTGTTCCTGCGCCTTACCGAGGCCAAGATCGGTTTTTCATGGGTGGGTTGGTTTTGTAAATACTTGGTAAAAAAGAGTTTTCCCCTATTTTTATTTCCCAAATAAATATATATATATATATATATATATATATATATATATATATATATATCTTACAATAGAAGTTTTCACGGATGGTGGAATGTAATACACTAAAATTCCGGGTTTCAATCCGTTCGTCCAACAATGAATTTGTACGACGTTTCGCCAAAATTCATTTGCCATTTTCAAGTGCTCTTTTGCTGCTGCTGCTAATCTCGATACTGTGATCTTGCTGCCACCGCTCGAAGCTAACTGAGAAACTGAAGTGCGGTCGCCGTCTTTTACAGGTCGGCTATAAAACACGGCGACCTTTTATAGCCGCCCCACCTACAATCGCCTATGCAGATTGTAGGTGGGGGATCGAAAAGGTCGTCTGGGCCCAGACGAATATATATATATATATATATATATATATATATATATATATATATATATATATATATATATATATATATATATATATATATATATATATATATATATATATATATACACATATATATATATATATATATATATATATATATATATATATATATATATATATATATATATATATATATATATATACATATATATACATATATATATATATATATATATATATATATATATATATATATATATATATATATATATATATATATATATATATATATATATATATATATATATATATATATATATATATATATACAATTCTGTTAAGCGGCATGGCTGTTGGTAAGCGTAATTCAACTTTTCAATCCATTCTTGTATATGTCGATTCATGATTTATAGAATTTCAAGAATGCAGAAATGTGTTTCTTGATGTATCCGGGTAAGCATCTGTTTGTTAGTGTTATTTTGACTGATAAGTCGCAGACGTTTCGCCAAAATCTTATTTGGGATTATGCTCGATGGTAAACTGCACTTTACCGTTGCTCAACCGACCAAATGAAAGGTTGGGAAAACGTCTGTGCCTTACCATTCAAAATAATACTTATTAACGGAGGTAATTTAAAAAGGCGAAAGCGACTTGCGCCAACTTTAAGATGTTTAATTTTCAGTATGTATGTACGTATTATATTTTGTAAAATAATACATATGGTTTACATTTCCTGCGTTTTTCGTTCAGAATGGCAGCGAAGATTTCTTTGGTAATTGGCGAATGTATTACTTTGTACCGTTTTTTTGAAGTCGGTGTAATTTTAAATTTTATTTGAAATAAACAATGACCTCAGCCAGTTTTTTTTATGTTTGACAGTTAAAACCTAACAACCAAGTCATCAGAACATCATACATTTAGTATTTTTTTTTACTCATTTTGAAACAATAGATTTTTCTGTAATGCGAACTAATTTCTGTAATTAAAAATGTAGAACTTCTAAAACCTAAATAAAAAATAATATTTATATACATATTTGAACACCATTTTAAGAGTCGAGTTATATGATTTTTGGTTATTAATTCTATTTTCCTATCTTATTTCTGTCACAATTGCTTTTACTTTAAAATTAAACTTAATAATCTAATTATATTTTCCAAAAATTTAAACTTTATCAGCGCAAGCCTGTATATATTTTATTATACTGTGATCATAAAATATATGTCCCAATGTCCCGAGTATAATTTTCAGTGAAGATAAAGTGCTTGACTTCATCTAGTAAGAAAGATCTTATATTAGTAAAAAACATTGTTTCTAATTTCCCCAAGTCTGTTTCTCAGTTGGCACAATAACTCTCGAAAGAAATGAGTTATCATTTCAAATTTGGTATATATACTACGAGTAGTGGTATCTAGTTAGCCTAGGCAACTTCCCTTTAAAACAAATGCGGTTGTTATGGATAGTAGTTTGAATAAAGTACCTTTTTTTGAAAAGACTGTCCGCTAAAGAAATTTTATAACGACGTGCTTAATCCATTAAAGAAACTTTCTTCCTATGCCACTATCAAAAATTGGGTTGCAGATTCCAAGAAATGAAGAACCGATATCAGTGATGAACATCTTGCTGGTCTACCCGAGAGAATATGGAGACTGAGCAGGAAATGATTGTAAATAATCGACGAATTGTGCTGAAACATATAGCAAAGATTCTGAACGTGTTTTCACATTGTCCATCCTTATTTGGATATCAGAGAATTATCAGCCAAATAGATTGTTTCTATTTTTTGGGACGAGAATTGGATATTTCTTACACATTATTTGGAATGCGCAAAACAGTGGTTGGGGAATATTTTTTTCACTAACTCCAAAAACTCTTAAAAAAATGTCGAAAAAAAGTTTTTGTAAGACTGGACCTACACACAAATAATTGTGAGTTTTGCATAAAATTAACCAACTAAGGTTTAAACTGAATGAACACCCCCCATATTCCCCTCATTTACCTCCCTCGGACTACTACCTATTCCCAAACTGAAAGGACACAATTTTGTTCAAATGAAGAAGTAATAAATGTCATAGATTGGTTTGCAGAAGGCAAAGAGTTTTTTTTTTGAAAAGTCTAATGTCGCTTTATAAGCGTTTGCACTAGGTGTATGAAATTGAAAGGAAATTACATTGTTTTTGAGATTTGCTGGTTCGTTCTATGGCAGGCTAGAGCCTTATTAATATACTCCCATATAAAACTTGAAGGAAAGGAACCTATAGTTGTTGGGCAATATTAAATAAAACGAGTGGGGATCGATAAATTTTGTATGTCAATGATCTTATTAGATTTTTTCTTGGTTTTGGTTGAGGCAATGGACTCATTTTAAACAGAATTATTTATAGTCTAATATATAAGAGTATAAAAGGGAAAGGGTGGTGGTTAGAGGGGGTTATTTGGAATATACCATGTTATCGTAATTTTTAAAGTTCTTATAGTCCAGAAAGTTCAAACTTAGTATATTTTTCCTTATATTTAATTTGAAAAGAAATAGTATATAGAGGGAAATCTCAATTCTAAGTCAGTACTCAACTTTTTCTTGAGATTAATATCTCACTCTAGAGTACCTACCGTAATATCTCACTCTAGAGTACCTATCGTTTAAAATGATAATTCTGAGATAACTATATTTTTAATGTGAGGAATTCAAATTTGGTATTTATTTTAGAACTGTACATTAGGTAGGAATTACTGAATTTTATTAGATGTATGTGTTAAATTGCTCCACTATTTTAATGATTAATTAAGGATATAACCGTTCATCCTATTACATATGTTGCAATCTTGTGGTATACACTGTATAAAACTATACCGATGACAGGTTGCAAAAAAAATTCTTAATTAGAAGGAATTAGAAAAAAAAAATAAAAACGAGACAAGCCGTCGGATCAAGGTAGAACAAATTTATGCTTCACAAGACCATAATTATTTAGAGGAACAAGGCTAAAGTTGTGTCTAAGCAATCCCAAACCGAACTATTCTAAAAAAAAGAAGAATCAGTAATCATTTCAGACTACGTGACTTTAGTCTAATCGTAGTGTAATTTGGATAAAGCCAAGACCACTAGTTTGAAAATCAAATCAAGTGCTCATTCCTTTGTAGGAACTCCGAAATGGAAAATTTAGTTTTCTTTTACGAAGTACCTAAGTATCCTGTATGGCTAGTGCTACATTAGTATTATTTCTCTGATAAAATAATCACCAAAATTAACCATTTCCAACGTACTTATTACATAGTTTGATTTTCAAGTCACGTTATACGAATCATTCAAAAGAAGTATTTCCGTTAAAATACGTTACACAAGTTATTAGTTGAATTTAAAATGATTTATATTACACATTTATTAAAAATTCCAAAAGAACCTTAAAAATCACAAATCGTGAAGATATCCGAATATATTAAGGAATTATATGGTTTATTAAACAGTAAGATAATAAAATTATGTTTAATTTTTTAAAGGTTTTTGAACTCTTGTAAATTTGAATTAATATAAATAAGCCACAGCATACGGATTATTTCACAATCTAACAGTCATTTTTATGTAGTTTTTAAATATATATTTTTTTAACTTTCTTTCGTTTTACGCAGCCTAAGTGGATGCAATGGTATCATATCGAACGTGAGTGCCGGAACTTGGGCATCTACCGTGTGTTTAGGAGGCTATTCGTTAAAGATATTTTATACTCATGTTAAGTAGCAAGGCATATAGTGCCTCATTAAGTATTTTGATTTGGAATTTTTTAAGCCTGTCAAATTTTAGTTTACTTTCATTCTTATATAAGTATATATATATATATATATATATATATATATATATATATATATATATATATATATATATATATATATATATATATATATATATTAGTTGATAAAACAGTGGTTTTGATTGTTTTTATAAAAACTAAGACAAAAAATTATAGGGAGTGATGTTTGTGTTATTACTAATAATTTTAGTATCATCATTATCATCACAAAGCTTTACCATACAATACTGTCAGATAATGGCAAACGCCAGGGCGTTATTAACCGTTTAGTGAAATGAATAAATTTTCTTGTTCTTTAATTTTAAAGTCTGTTATAAGTACTGATTGTTATCTTTCTCCACTCTTCCTTATCTATACATTTTGATTTGCACTCTTTGCATCGCCTTTGCATCTTCCTCCACAGCATCCTCTCATTTTTTCTGCCTTACTCGGTTCCTGGATCATATTGGAATTTACCGTTGTGTTCTGTGCATTACAATGTCTGTGCTTTTATAATTTTTATAACGTTTTCTCCTTCGAGCTCTTCCTTTATTTCTTTCTTTACCGTCTCATTCCTCGTCTTCTGTTGAGGCTGGTCCGAAGATCATTCTAATATCCTCCTCTCCAATATTTTTAAATATTCTTTTTTTTTTTCTTTTTTGCTTTTTAATAGATAAATATATCCCTATATTATTTATATGAAACCAGAATTACCCGCGAAACTGCCTGTAGAACTAATGGAAACATCCTCTTCTTTATTAACTATCTCTAGTGCAGGGGGCTCCAACTTGAACAGCTGGCGATCTACCTCAATATTGTTAGACTACGTCTAGGTAGGGTGTATCGTGGCATAGATATTAGTTTTCCGCACAATATGCATTTTTTTAGTCAAGGTAAGTGTAGGTCTGCTCTAAAATGTCAATGAAAAAACTCATAATTATTCAAAATTGCGAGTTTATTGGTTCTTACAAAACAAACGAGTTCTAGGGTCTAAACTTAACTAAAGAGTGACTTTGGATGTTGAAGCGTGGCACTGCATGTCCTCAGCATACTTTTCATAAGATGGTACGTAATTACCATATTTCTGCCTCATAAATATCATAATTCAACTGAGGAATCCTTGCTTTCAAAGACGGAAAATTTTTCAGATCCTTTCTTTTCAGTTGATCTATCATAAGTTGCAATTTACTTTTGAAGGCGTTTATTGCGCTAATCATCTCAATAATAGTTTTTCCTTTACCTTGAGGCTCCAAATTAATGGTGTTTAAATGCATTGTGATGTCTGTCAAAAATGCCAAATCAGTCAGCCATTTTCCGTTTTTCAGCATCTGAGTGTCATCACCTCTTTCGTCCAGAAAAGCTGTTATTTCGGGCAATAATTCTTGAAACCTTTCTAGGAATTTTCCGCGACTCAACCACCTGAGGTCCGTGTGAAGAACTAAATCAGTGTGTTCAGCTGACTCACTATCTTCCAACTGCAATTTAAAGAGCTGTCGTTGCAAGTTACGTGCACGGATAGAATTCACAATTTTTATTGCAATACCCATAATCTCCTCCATGTTTAGAACTTTTGAATACAAAACTTGTTGATGTATAATGCAATGGAAGGAGAAAAATGAAGGGAAATCATCATTAGCTCGACACAATGCCACAAAACCGTTTTCGTTTCCAGTCATTGCTGGTGCTCCATCGGTTGTAATGCACACTAGTTTATATATTGGTAGCTTGTGATTTGTTACAAAATTGAAGAAAACGTCATATATATCTTCGCCACGGGTCTTTCCTTTCAGAGGAATCATTGTCAAAACTCTTCCTAAGCTGACATGTCATTGAATACTATTCGAATAAAAATACACAGCTGGGCAGTGTCTGTCATATCGGTGGATTCGTCGAACTGTAAAGAAAAGTATGTACATGCCATGATATCATGTTTTAGTTTATCTGCCATGTCCTGACTCATGTCTTCAACACGCCTTGTGACAGTCGGACGAGATAACTGAAGTTCTCTAATAGCAGACATAATCTCTGTTTTATTTTTAAAATCTCCAAATATAGTCTCACCCGCTTCAATAAATGCTTCCTTCACAACCAATCCATCATCAAATGGTTTCTTGTGTTTCGCCAATATATGAGATATTTTAAATGACGCGATCGTTGCAGCTTTTGATTGTTTGGCTGGTCTTGTGAACATGATTTGTTCTTTTTTCCAACAAATTATCAAATCACGTACTTTTCGTTTTCTTAATTCACTCTGTGACGGAAAATCCTTTTCATAGTTTTTATGAACCGTTTTATGATGCCTCTCTCAGTTCCCACGGTTAAGTATTGCAACTGACGCACGGCAAATGAGACAAATGCACTTATCCTTTACCATATAAAAGAAAAATTCTTCCTCCCAATCGTTATTAAAATGATAAGTTTTACTTTTCTTCGCCGCACTCATTTTGGACTATTTATTAATAAACTTTGTATCGATGTATCGCCTTCAAGTTACAACTCAGACTGACTCCTATTCCTGCAGGCGCAACATTTATATCGGCGCGAACGAAGTCTCAAATGTTCCCGTCAAACACGCCGCCCGAAGTTTCTAGAAAAAATCGGCGGGAATCTAAAACGCGGCTTTTCTTTGACAAGTACCGCGCGTTCCTTTGATAAAGCCGCCTTTTGCCGCTAGCAGGGGGTTATTACGATAAAAGAAAGTGATGAGGGGGTTATTCTGGCCTAATTGTGGATCGAATAAATTTTAGTAGTTTATTCATTACATTTTGTTTTAGTTACCTAAAACAAAATCTGTGAATAGTTCCATATCGGAATTTTTTTCTCGAGATCGACTCAAAAAGCACTCGCGATCGACTTGTCGATCGCGATCGACCGTTTGAGCATCCCTGCTCTATTTGTCGCAAACAGGTAAAAAAAATTATGTCTCTACAATTATGTAAGTGATTTTTAGTGTTCCGTACGGAATACTTATAAGATCACTTCGGTGTCTGTCCATCTGTTACACCCGATTTTCTCTGAAATTATTGGACATAGAAAGTCGAAATTTAGCACTAATGTAGGAATTGATGGCCTTATCAGAGCTGGGGTGTCAAATGAAAGCTTGTAAAAACACGAGTTCATGTATATATATATATATATATATATATATATATATATATATATATATATGTACATATATACATACACATCTAATGTAATACTTGCACTTTTCTTTGAATTATTTTTAAAAAATTACGAAAATACGCTGTCCCCCTCTTATCTCGAAAAGTACTGATCAAAAAATTTTGAAAAAATTGTGGAAGATTCTTTATCAGTTTTCAGTAAAGATCAGAAAAAAAAACCTTGTGGAACTTATTTGGGTAGTGTTTTGTGAAGTTATTATTCATATACCTCCGTAACAAAATTTTTTATTTTAAAAGCAATCAACGTACGGAACAGTAATTGCACAAGTCGGGTTGGCCGGTTTTTCATTCTATATTGAAGCCAAAACTAATGCCTAACCTGAGCTATAAGCTGTAAGAGATAATTTTTTCATATCTTAAAATCGTTGAAAAATATTTAACAGTAATTTAACTTAGAATAAACAGTGTAAGACGATATCGCGTATAGTAATGAAGGATAGATTAATGGTAGAAAAATTCATCGGATTTATAGATTTAGAAAAATGTTGTGACAATGTGAAATAGAGGAAAAAGTCCATTATATAAAAATATTAGGGTATAATAATAATGAGAGATGTAATATATGTATTTCAGACAGTTGTAATTAAAGATTAGCAAAAAGAAGAAGTAAAAGGGCGCTACAAACGTCTGACTGATACACGTCATTATATTTGATGTCATAGGCTTCAATTATCTATGTATGACAATCTACGGATATAGTCGCTCACGTGACTATCTCACAATATTTATTTTATATTTAACTAGATGAACAAATTTAGGGAATACTTAAATTAGGTGTCCCCTATGCATGAAAAATTCACTGATTGGTAATACAGGTGATTTGAGAATTACCTTTAGGTTAGGTTAGTTAGGTATTATCTGAACATGTTGGTTCAAATAACTACAAATTTAGACAAAACAGAAAAGAAAAATTCGTGAAGTGATTTACTTAGTATTCTCGTAACCACGCAGTTCTAATATAAGTACTGGATTGGACTTTCCCACACTAAACAATACCTGTAATCGCAGTATTTAAAAAATAGGTACTGGTGAGATAGTAATTACAAAAAAAAAATGACTATTGAAGGTCTTTGGAAATATTAACAACTAAAACTTAACATTTTTTTAACATAATATTTGTATTAAAGTTAGGAGTAATGAAAAATCAACGTAATTTTTAAATTCTTCAACTCCAAGTATCCTGAAAAGGACGTATAACATAATATATCTAATGCTCTTATATGTTAGAAAATAATTAAGTATGCTTAAAATGTGCTCATAAACATTGAAAACTGGAATTATAAAAATGTATTACCTTTCTTTAAAGCTATATCGCTGAAAAACTGTAGATTCCTTCCTTATTTCAAGTATTACATATGAATTAATTTTGAAACCGATATCAAAGTTCATTCGAGAAAACAGTTAAACAGGCAGATAACAGATAGACCTATAGAAATTGGAAATTATGGTTTTCGTGTCCTACGGGCTTAGAAGTGCGAATAATAAAAGGAAGGAAGTATTGTATTCGTGAAAAATTACACTTCGAGCTTTTTGCTTTTCTTAGCATTTTAGGGTTCCTTCTTCTTGAAATGCCATATCCGATACGAGCGTAGGCGTCCCTCCCGCCTTTGCCTGTGGTTGGTGCCTTTTTAAATATCTCCACAGACAAAAGTACAGTTTAATGCCGATTTTGAACGGCGAAAGTGCGGGCTTTACTAGGCATGATACTACGGGTGATTTGCCATTGCCTTCCCGAGAGAGGCGACCGTCACGTTGTATTAAGGTTCCCTATATCACGAAAAACATAGTCGCTCATTCCCGTCGGTCTGTCTGTCGATCTGTTGACGCGATACTCTAGAATGAAATGAGTTATCAATTAAATCAATGATATATTAGACTGACAAAAAAAAAAAGTTTTTATATTTGGCGCTGCTACCAGTTAAAAACCTATTAGGTGTAACTAGAGATCTCTGAAATTTTAGTCCAAAAATATTAAAGCCGATTTCATTGGTGACATCAGTGTATTGTATATTTTACAGGATAAAAACATAATTGTACGTTGAAAACATTACTTTTTTAAGGTTTCAATTGTATAGATATGTAGAACTGACAATTAAGTACAGGGTGAGTGTACGATAGAGTAAAGTTCATTATCTCATTTGTTTCGGGAATGACGAAAAAATGTTAAATACAATAAATATAAATAATAATAATAAATAAAATTATTTTTGAGTATACAGGGTACTTCAAAAAAGTGTGGCCGATATAACATATGTTTTTTTAAATGGAACATTCTATTTTCTAATTTATTTTTAAATTCTGCGTAAAATTTTATAACTTTTTTATTAGTAATGTTATATACCTAAACTTAGTAGTTTTTTTTAATATTTCAATTCTTTTTAAAAAATACTAGTTTTCAGTTTTGTAAAAAATTGCCAGTAGCGCCATTGTTTCTGAAGGTGGAATACTCATAATTGGTACGAGTATTCTATAGAGATGAATAAAAGATATATGTAAAGAAATTTGAGTTAGATGCTACAGGTGTGTCCAGAATAAATACATTTCGACTATTTTAAATTGAAAAATCTCAAATTTTTAAATGGTACACCCTGTATATTATTATTTTTCTGATAGATTTTACAAAACCCTCCAACTTTTATTAAGTATGTCATATACCTATTTCTAATAGTTTTCGATTTATTTTGAATTTTTTAATTTTTACCCTTGTTTTTAATACACTTACGCTATAACATCATAGTGGCCAAGACAAAACAAAAATGTAGGCATTGTCAAATTTTGACATGTCTATTAAGCAAGTAAAAATAGTTTAATTTGTTGTAGTAAGTGACGTATAAAGGTAATAGTTATTGATTTTCCTAAAAATGAATTAATTTGTATGGTTTATACACCATTGTCTTTTGGCAGTAAGGCTTTACGGAGCAAAGTACCCTAATAGATGTATACCATCTAGAAAATCTTTTCAGTGCTAATGGAACGGTTTGATGGTAGTGGTAGCGTTGAGTATACGAAACGAAAATGCTACCAATTAGGAAAAAGAAATGGAGATTTTATTTCATGTTAAAGATAATCTCCAGGTCAACAGCCGTCAACTAGCTGACTTATCTGACACATCCCAATCTACGGCTAATCACACCATGAGAAAATACAAGTAACATCCCTTTCATATGGAACTACACCAAGAACTTCAAGACCGTGATTTTGAACGACGAGTAAAACTTTTGTACCACCATGAATGGAGCAATAGAGGCCGATCCAAATTTTTTATCCAAAATAATGTGTTCTGATGAACCTACTCTTGGCAGTAATGGAGCAGTTAACAGCCATAACATGCATTATTATTCAACAGTGTGGAATATTAAATTTTCGAATTATTGGTCCATATTTTTTCCGCGAACCGCTTAACGGGCCTAGATATCTAATTTTTTTGCAAAACGAATTACCCCAGCTTCTTGAAGAAGTTGATAAGGGAACAAATATGGATTTAACAAGATGGAGCTCCTGCTCATTACCACCGGGAAGTTCGGGAATTTTTAAACGATTGTTACCCACAAAAATGGATCGGTAGGGATGGATTCATTTAGTGGTTCCCTTGATCATGTGACCTAACACCTTTAGACTTCTTTTTGTGGGGCTACATTAAAAATCGTGTTTATGTGAATCCCCCTACAACACCAGTAGATATGGAAAATAGGATAAGGGATGCGTGCAGGACAATAACGCCCTTTATGCTAACGAAGCGAAGGAAAATATAGTACTCGTAAAACGACTAAACATGTGTATTCAAGTAGACGGGCATATTTTTGAACATTTATTACGTCATAATAATTAATCATTAGATAAGTTAAACTATATTAAAATTATTATTAACTACGAGGCTGGTTTGAAAAGTCCGTGCAAAGTCCGAGAGATGGCACCACCGGCGCGTATCGAGGTCATGTTTAGTTAGTAGCATCTCTTGAATGAACGCACACCAAGTTTCAGCCATATTGGTCTATTTCTTTGTGTTTGGCATTTGTGTGAATCAAGGAAGTCGAGTGATTTTCAAGAAATGGACGAAAAAGAATTTCGTGTGGTGATTAAACATTACTTTATGAAAGGCAGAACGCCTCAGGAGACTAAAGAGAAGCTTGTTAAACATTATGGGGGCTCTGCACCTTCGATTAGAACAGTTTATAAGTGGTTTCAAAATTTCCGGACTGGCCATATGGGCACAAGTGACGCTGAACGTTCTGGACGGCCTGTGGAGGTTACGACTCCAGAAATCATTGATCAAATCCATGATATGGTGATGGATGACAGAAGAGTTAAGGTGCGTGAGATTGCTAGTGCTGTGGGCATCTCGGCTGAACGAGTACATAATATTTTGCATAAACATTTGGCCATGAGAATGCTATCCGCAAGATGGGTGCCGCGATTGTTCACGCTTGACCAAAAACGGAATCGTGTGAAGTGTTGCAAGGATGGTTTGCAGCTGTTCCAGAAGAATCCGGAGGACTTTAAGCGACGTTTCGTCACTGTGGATGAAACATGGATACATTACTATACTCCTGAGACCAAACAACAATCTAAACAATGGGTTACCAAGGAGGAATCTGCACCAAAAAAGGCGAAGACCGTTCCTTCGGCCGGAAAGGTTATGGCGACTGTCTTTTGGGATTCGCAAGGGATAATCCTCATCGACTATCTGGAAAAGGGTAAAACTATTACAGGTGAATATTATTCATCGTTATTGGACCGTTTGAAAACCGAGCTGCAAGAAAAACGCCCGCGATTGGCCCACAAGAAAGTCCTTTTCCATCACGACAACGCACCAGCACACACCTCAGCAGTTGTGGTCGCAAAATTAATGGAAATAGGATTCCAACTCGTTTCACATCCCCCCTACTCTCCAGACTTGGCTCCCTCGGACTACTATTTGTTCCCCAATTTGAAGAAATGGCTGGCGGGACAAAGATTTTATTCAAACGAGGAGGTGATTGCAGACACTAATGGATATTTTGCAGACTTGGACAAATCCTATTATTCGGAAGGGATCAACAAACTAGAACATCGTTGGACGAAGTGTATAAGCCTAAAAGGAGACTATGTCGAAAAATAAAAAAGGTTTACCCCAAACACATAAGTAGTTTTTATTTTTGCACGGGCTTTTCAAACCAGCCTCGTATTCGTTTATGGTTTCACAATAACGTAAATGTATTAAAAACAAGTGTAAAAATTGAAAAATTCAAAATAAATCAAAAACTATTAGAAATAGGCATATGACATACTTAATATTTATATAAAGCAGTATATAGCAGTCAGAAGCGACCTCTCTTGCCAACGAGAAGAGGCTCTGGAGCCCCCAAACTTTGATGTTATGTGGTTAAAAATAACGACTCAACCAACCACAAGGTTCGTTTGTATCCTCTATCGACCACCAAGTGATACAAACTTTAGAACACTTTTCGCTTCTCTTGCAGACACCATAGATCATTTACAAATTAACTATCCAAATGCCGAAATTGCCATCCTGGGCGACTTTAATGTCCACAACATCAACTGGCTTAAATATTCAAATACTACCGACGAACAAGGTCGTGAAGCCGAATCATTTTCAATCAGTTGTGGCTTGACTCAGCTTATTGATGAACCAACACGGATCCCTGATCGAGACGGAGAGTTCGCCAGTCTTCTTGATCTGTTTTTAACCACTAATCCGGAGATTTACACGGTCAGCGTAAATCCACCGTTAGGTTCTTCCGACCATAAACTACTTTCGACATCGAGTATTCTACCAATCAGTGACAGAGAGGCGCCCAAACCGCGCAAGATTTGGCACTACAAATCTGCTAAATGGGAAGATCTCATGGAATATTTTCGAACTTTCCCTTGGTTGGACGTTTGTTTTCGATCCGACGACCCATCTGACTGCGCCAGGGAGGTTTCCGATGTTATTTTGGCCGGTATGGATGCTTACATCCCTTTTTCGAAGAAATGCCCTTCCAACGGCAAGCCTTGGTTTGACCTAAAATGCAAAGAAGCTGTTGCTTCTAAACATCTTGCATACCGACAGTGGCGTGAAGATCCTAACACCATAAATCGTAACATCTTTGTTCGTGCCAGGAACAGATGCAAAGAAATTATCGACGAAACCAAGGAGGTACACAATCAACGGATTAGAAACAAACTTCTCGCTTGTCCCGGCAATTCCAGGTCCTTTTGGTCAGTCGCTAAGGCAGTTAGTCAAAATTTCACCAAATCCACCATACCACCACTCACACGGCCAGATAATTCTATTGCAACGACACCTGTTGAGAAAGCGAACTTGTTGGCTGAACTCTTTGCTTCACATTCTACTGTCGATTTCCAAGGAAAAACACCACCTACTATTCCCATAGTGCAGTCAAGGATGCCCGATATTGTCTTCAGACAGCGTATCATAAAACGTATTTTGATGAAGCTAGACACCAAAAAGGCTTCAGGCGCTGACAAGAACTGTGCGAGGGAACTAACATCAGTTTTCTGTAGACTTTTCAACCTATCCTACAGAAAGGGAATATTTCCTTCCTGCTGGAAATGTGCCATAGTTCAGCCGATACCTAAAAAAGGCAAGAAGACCTTGCCAAATAACTACCGACCAATCGCACTACTCTCAATAATATCGAAAGTCATGGAAAAGGCTGTCAATCAGCATCTTCTAAAATATCTTGAAGGATTCAACATTATTAGTGATCACCAATATGGCTTTCGTAAAAATAGATCAACAGGAGATCTTCTGACTTATGTAACACATGTTTGGAACAACGCAATTGAACACTTTGGAGAATCTCGAGCGGTTGCTCTTGACATATCCAAGGCATTTGACCGTGTTTGGCACGATGGGCTGTTGGCTAAGCTACGTTCTTATGGTATGTCTGAAAAGTTCTGTTTGTGGCTCTCATGTTTCCTCAGAGAGCGTTCTTTACGAGTGGCAGTTGACGGATTTCTTTCTAACACCTTCACTATCAACGCCGGTGTGCCCCAAGGTTCCATACTGTCTCCTACTCTCTTCCTCATTTATATTAACGATCTGCTGGAAAAGACCGAGAATCCAATCTACAGCTTTGCAGATGATAGTACACTTATCTCTTCATTCACTTTGAACGCTCGGACATCGACTACTCAGACGAATATCCGCAGACAGCAGGAAGTCATTCAACTCAACAAAGACCTGGAAGAAATTCTATCTTGGGGTGACAGTAACCAAGTGGAATTTAACGCTACAAAAACCCAGGCGGCAGTTTTTTCTAAAAAAGTTAACGTTGCAGAACCCGACATAGTTATGTCGGGGCACTCCATCCCTCTAACATCGTCACTCAATCTGTTAGGCGTTAATTTGGGAGCAAATATGTCCTGGCATGAACATGTTGCAGGCATAGCAAGAAGAGCTTCTCAAAAGTTGGGAATATTGTTTCGAACCAGAAAGCTTTACACTCCACAACAACTGTTAATTCTTTACAAAGCTCAAATTCGACCAACTATGGAATACTGCTCCCATGTTTGGAGCTCCGCTCCCAAACATACACTGCATTTGTTGGATTCTATCCAGAGAAGAGCTGTTCGTCTGATTGGACACCCGGAATTGACCGACGGCCTTGATTCGCTGGAACATCGAAGAACGGTTGGCGACTTGAGCCTATTCTACAAGTACTTTCATGGAAAGTGTTCGAAGGATGTGGCCCGTTTGATTCCTCCCAGAGCGGTGCATATTAGAAGTACACGTCGCGCTGATGCTTCACATCCGTATGAGGTTCAGCTTGTTACTCCTCGTACAACGCTTTTCAAGCAGTCTCTTTTATATGGAGAACATCATACCTTTGGAATGGTTTACCCAGGACTGTGTTTCCCATCGAGTACAATCTACAGCGATTCAAGAACAACGTGAATCGTTTTCTCCGCACACGTGTCGCTCCTGTAGCGCTTTAGGGACTTCCCTGTAGCACGTGTGCTAGACCCATAAAAAAAAAAAAAAAAAAAAAAAAAAAATATCAATATTATTTTAATGTCATCTTCGTATTTCATGAAGAAGTATTAGTACTACTAACCAATTATGAATTGTAAATATATTTTTAAAATACCAGTTAAATATTCAGGTGAATAACCTTCGAACTGAAAATATTCAATTTTTTTAATAATGTTAGCTGACAATAACGATTTTTCAATTCAATTCAAGGAATTTAACAAAATCCATTATTATCTAATTGTGTATTTAGTAAGCCGGTAAACATAATTTCGTAACGGGTTTTTAATAGTAAAAGTCAATTTTAATAATTATATGTATGTTTATTAATTTTGATTTAACCTTGGTATTCGGTACCTTGAAATTTTGGGTTCGGTATTTATTAATAATTTGAAAATTGCTTCAGGATTGCATAAAAATCATTATTTATTTTGGTGTATATTAATATATTAATACCGAGTTTAATTTTCCTACTATTATTAAACTCATATTAAGTAATAATGACATGTAGTTTTTGAAGAATTTGTGTTGCGGTTCATGAACACAACAGTAGTCTAATCTTTGATTGTGTTAGCCGATCCTTGTTGGAAATTCATAATAAAATTATATAAAACCAACACTATGTTTTAATTACCAATATATTTATAGTCACTTGACAATTGTTTCACTATACAATGACTTCTTCAGAAGTAAATAAGAAAGAAAAATATTTGGTAGTAATCCTGGTTATATAGTGCTTAAAACTATCCTTAATTACCTAAGATTATGCTAATCATTTTATTATATTATTTACAGACAGAATTATTTTAAGAATGCAAATCTGTGGTACTATTTCCGAGAACTAATAAAGATTAAGTAAGGGTGAATGGTTTAAGTCTACCTGTTCGTTTAATAGTTGATTGGAGTTTTTCCGTTTCTTAATTTCAAGACATTCAAGCAAATTTAATTTTTTAGATTTATTTTCTATATGTAGGATTTTTAACGTATCATCAAAATTATGGGATTCGTTTATTATATGGGTTGCGTAATGTGAATTGTTCTTATTTTTTAAATAACTATGTTTATGTTCTTTAATGCGAGTTTCAAAAGATCTACCAGTTTGTCCTACGTAGGTTTTAGTACAATATCCACAATTTAATAAATAAACTCCTGATTTTAAGGATTTTTTAGATTTGGTTTTGTTATTGTTTGTTATGTTTGGAAATTGTTCTAGTTATTTTCCCTGTGTATGTGAGTGTACTAAATTTTCCTTTTTTGTCATTAATTGTGGGATAAATTAGAGAGATTGCTTGTTTAAAGGATTTTTTATTCAAGATATTATCTATAATATTGGGATCATATCCATTATTAATTGCTGTTTGTTTGATTATGTTGAATTCTTTGTTAAAATTAGTTTTCACAATCCAGTGATTTCTTTAAAAATTAGAATTGAGATTGGCTTTCACCTTGGGATCGTCAATTACTTACCTACCTGCCATAATAGTCATTTCGTCTGCGAAGACGGTTTTTCTTTTTCTACTCTTGGAAGTTGTATTTAAAGTTCTGTAAATATCTATATTTCATTCGACGAAAATGTTAACGACTTTAAAATCAGCAACTAATTATTGATAACGACCTGTTCTCCAAATTAAACGCTCAATGAAAAAATAAATTAATGGCTAATCGTAATAAAAATAATCAATAAACATGAATAACACACCTGTTGACCATAAAAAAAAGAAATATCGAAATTTATGCAAGTATTTTACTAGAGCACAGCTGGATAACAAGTTTCAGGTCAAAATATTTGAAGAACGTAAAAAAGTTGTTACGATAAAATCGCAAAATGTTGGGACGATCTCGCTTTTTCGGATATCAAATCTTTTGTATGAAAAATCACATTCTTTTTACCTGGCACCTAGTTTTGAATCCTTTTTATTGGTTTTATTGCTTCAGTCGAATCGGATTTGACAATTTTTTAGGGTTCTGTATGGAACACTTATCGAATTACTTCGGTGTCCGCCTGTGTGTCACATCCGATTTTCTTCGAAACTATTTGACATAGAAAGTAGATATTTCGCACAAATAGAGTAACTAATGGCCCAAATAAGAGTTGTGTAGTTTTGAAAGTTAAATTTTAAGTTAAGAGATTAGTTTTGAGTGGAAAAAAAGTTTACCAGGTCATCGAGTGGGGGGTCTCAAATAAAAGCTTGTGAAAACACGAGTGCAAACATATATATGATGTAACACTTGCATACATTTTTCTTTGTTTTATTTAAAAAAAAATGGCAAAAAATCGCTGCCCCCTGCCTATCTCGAAAAGTACTGATCAAAAAATTTTGAAAAAATTCTGGAAAATTTTCCATAAAGTGTAGATTGAAGGCAAATTATCACGAGAGCATAATGTTTATAAAAGTAATTGAAGGGGGGTCCCACCACCCACTCCACCTCCGGTTCTTTATGAGTACCTCGAAGGTGCCCCATTTATACATTAATCAAAAGAATATTTCGCCCTTCAATTATCAAGATTTTTGAGGGATGCCATCCCTATTTCTGGGTTTATACCCGGGGATACCTTTAACTCCCCTAAGTGATATTTATCTGATATAAAAAAAACTAATTGGTTTAGCAATACTCGTATGGTGGAAGTTTTTTAATATAAACTTATTGCGCAAATCCAACTTGCACTTGACTGTTTTTTTTTTTTTTAATATTGAATTAGTTATATTTAGTCCTGACCTATCAAGTCTTAATTTTATTTATAATTTCTTAGGTTCACCGATGGTAATCTCAGTTGCATAACAAATTTTCTTTGTACTCGTTTACGTTAATAAATAAGTAACTAAAATTAAGTGAAATTTATTATTTTTCGAAGAACTACAAGAAATTATTTTATATTGTGCAGTTCCTTTCTACTATGAAATTATAATGACTTATTGGATTACAACATCCAGCCAAGTACTATGCAATCGAAGCTTAGAAACAAACAGTAAGGTTCTGGACAAAAAGGAGAAACAACTATCTAACGCTAAATAATACTTGCATTCGTCTTACCAGCCAATTGTAGGTTAATTTGCAGATTGTGCCACTCAATTATCTTACGCATGGAACTTGTGTTCTAGGACAGCTCGTACGAAAAACCCAGAGCCCCTGTTAAATGCGTATGAGTCAAAAAAGAGTCTCGTCAAGATTGTCAGGTATATTCGGTTTCTGTCAGACCGAAAATTGCCGAAATTAATACCGACAAAAAACACGGCCATCACGTTCCACTCACTGCACGATGATTTCCCAGAAAATTTCCCCCATGAGACTCCTAACTATTCGCCTAAAAGCAGTCACAATAAAGCCTTTTGTGACATGACGAAGCGAAAACATTTTCACTTGACAAGCTAAGCCTCTGATGTTAAAATCCCCTCCTCTGCCCGTCATCCTACGTAAGGATGTGGTGATATCATGGTATTTGTTCCACTGTTTTGGCCCATATTTCTCGGTCTTGGGCTTGATGTGATGCTTCCAGGAATGTAAGGCCAGTTGTTGTTTTAATACGGTCCGATCACTGTGTGAGAGACCGTCGTCTCGATCTTTTGCCCTTCACATTACCTTCCACAATCAACCGCTCTACTGTGTACCTCCTTTTTGTTATGTGATCAAAGTATCTCAATATGTTTGTATTGACTATAGTAATCAGTCTTGTTTTGATGTTGAGCTCATCTAGAATAGAAGCATTTGTGCGGTGCGCTGTCCAGGCTATCCGGACCCACACCCACATTTCAAATGCTCTGATTCGTTTCATGTCATTTTTTTAATGGCCCAGGTTTCGACTGCGTATTGAAATTGGAAATATTAGTGTGTTGATGAGTCATAATTTGATATTTTGCATTAAGTTACTGTCTTTTCATATTTTTGTTAGTTTAGCGGTCGCTGTTCTGGCCATAGCAAGACGTCTGCGTATTTCGTTCTCACATCCCCCGTTGTTTGTTATTACTGAGCCGAGGAAATTGAGATGGCTGACTGTTTCTGCAATGTTTCTAACGTAAGGATGACTATTTCGGATAATAATCATCACTTTCGTCTTGGTTTTATTCAACTGTAGCCCGTATTTGTTGCTGACCATGTTAAGTCTATCCATGATGTACTGGAGTTCTTATACATTATCCAGCTTTTAGAAAATAGTTATACCTAAATTAAACGAGATATCGTATCAAAAGATTTTTGTGTTTAAAAATTAATGGAAATTGCTTGCAGAAACTGATAGAATCCTAAAGCTTATTAGCGTGAAGATTCAGGTACCCTAATGAAATAAACACCTATATATTTTAATTACGAATACATTCCTTATTAGCGAGTATTTTCCTGTGTTTTAAGCCTTGGTAGACCTCTTAAATATTCTTATTTGAATTAATAAAACATATACTATAATTAAATATGTTTTCTTCTTTGTTACAGACTACTTCAACTTCAGAGACTGCGGGGTAGACAGCAAAAAAAAACACTATTAAAATTCCGATTCTTCGTCTGAAAACTTAATAGAAATAATAATGGACGATCCTATACTCCAAAACGCCACAACCATGGAAGACAATGACAACTTAATAGTAGCAAAAGTAATAGCGATGGTAGTCCTAGGGCTATCCTCGTTCCTAATAGGGCTCCTTCCTTTGAAATTAGCAAAACTCACCTCCTTTAAATCAATAGACGGTGGCAAAAACCTGTTTTTATCACTCCTTCTGTGCTTTGGAGGAGGAGTTCTTCTATTTACGACCTTCATTCATCTACAACCAGAAGTCAGGATGCTTTTCAATGGTTTGGATCACAAAATTCCTGATCTTGGATTGAAAGAAATCCCACTATCTGAATTAGTATTTTGTTTGGGATTCTTTTTTGTGTACTTAATTGAAGAACTGGTCCACTTGTATTTGGACAGGAAAGTGCACAACGAAGCTTTGCATAGGTAAGGTTATAATGGTTAAATAAAGATTTCGTAAAATTTCTCCGATTGTCTTTTCTGAAGTTTTAACACGAAAAATTTTCTTGCAGGTCTCTTTCAATTCGCTGCAGCTCCCGGAAAACCGACAACATGACAATTCCTAGAGTTACACTAACAAAATTTGACGACGGTAATATCAGCTACATTTCCAACTCCAATAAAGAACTTCTCAACTCCCAAAGTACTATTAACATAGACAAACACGCCGGACATAGTCACCATTCTATTGATGAGTCCATAAAAAATTCTTTTAGTGGATTTTTAGCAGTGCTAGCGTTAAGTTTTCATGCTGTCTTTGAGGGACTAGCGGTTGGACTTGAAGGTAGTGTGCAAAAAGTTTGGTATTTGTTTATGGCTATAGCCACTCATAAGTTAGTGATAGCGTTCTGTGTTGGTATCGAGTTGGTATCGTCGAAGACTAAGACTATGTTAGTGATATTATATATTGGAACTTTTGCTGTGGTAACACCTTTAGGTAAGCTATTATTTCATAAAGAATACATGTCGTTACAGTGTTGACTTAATTTGGAATTAAGTATTGTGCCTTTACTACAAGAGTTTGCTTAAAGTTATCTACCTAGCCATGAAAGTGACGTCGTAACAAAAAATTTGCTTGGTTGTCGCTGTACCTATTTTAAGTAGTTGTAACAAATTTTGTATAAGTTCGTTTGGTTTTGCGGTTGACGAGAATTTGCTGCTCAGTTGTCTTCTGGAAAGTTGATGTCGACCATTTTTCCAGAGTAGGTCCAAATCACGGAGAACACGAAAACAAAAATTTGCTGTTACATGATAACTGCAAGATACACAAGGCTCGCACCGTTCAAGTGTATGTTGAAAACTGTGGATTCACATAATTAGAATGTTTACCTGATTTAGTAACTGGCGATTTTTCTTGTTCAAACATCGGAAGAAAGGTATGAGGGATTGAACATTTTTCTCAGTTGATGAGTTGAAAGCCGCTATAGTGTCATTTTTTGAGGAACAAACAAAGGGATTTTTCTTAGTGGAATGAAACAACTCGAGAAACCGTGGACTAGATTGTAGTTATGTAGACATTTTCCACAAGCTATTTAGACCAGACAGCACACTTTTTTCATAGGGTTCTCCAACTATCGGGTCTTAGATAAGTTGCTTGACAGGCAGCAACATGTAGTGCATGAGAACGAACATAGTGTTAGATGAGCTGGTCTAATCTCCTTAAATATTAACTCAGCGATAATGGACTATCATAAATTAGATATGTCTACAGTTCTAAGCTAAGAATGGATACAGTGTTACATGAGATGGTCTATTCTCATTAAATATTAAACTCAGCGATAATGGACTATCATAAACTAAAGATGGGTTTACAGTTCTAAGCTAACTTTTAAACAATAATCTTCGTAAAGAATGTGCACGATCAATGGCAAAAATACGAGTATATTACAGAAAGCTTTGAGAAAATTGCTGAATTAAAATGATTTATACGTACAGAATAATTAATTTTATGCCTTATTAAATGACATCTCAGTTAAAATCTCTAGTGTATGGTTTTGGGAAGGCTTAACATTTGAGTAATGGTAGCCTGACGCAACCTACAACCTACAGTTAACGTAGGATCCGAACTACATAACGCGAAAGAGGTATTCTTAGCCCACAGTTTTTTGGCAACCTATTACTTATCAACACCTGCATGATATTATTGCTCTCGACCCAGCCACTCTGACTTCAGTATGTTTTCTATTCGAGAAGGAAAAGGACATTGTCTTCATTGTTGGCCTTTTCTAGTCCAAATGGTCGCCTACCAACAACATGCCGCTGGCACTTGCCGTCGTGGTTCGCTCTGTTATTCTACGTCCAAGTTGATATACGTATCTCACCCGAGGGGAGGGTTGGCTGTCGTCTTCGTCAGTTCTTCTTGGTCTAAGCTGCCTCCCATAAACAACATATCTTCACAGCAATATTGGCTTGAGAGTTTGCTGATGTCTGCTGCATAACAGCATGACGTGGTATGTAGGCTAGCTAAATATACTTAAATAAATAAGTATATTTATATGTCCGAGACCAAACACGAAACTCAACACATGCTAATCCCGAACTCCACAATCAGGATAGTGAAGTGATCGGTTTCAGTAAATTCATAACTCAATATGACCTAAGAACTAGCAGTGGTAGCATTAGTAGAAATACAATACAATAAAAATAGTAGATACAACCAATGCTATCTGTCCTGTACCTTTCTCTGCATAGGCTATATGAATTTTTCTGGTATTTCATCAGCTCCCTCAGTCGTACTGCCTTTCCTACAAACTCTATCTCTCTTATCTCTTTTAATCAGCCTTCTCCCCCATTTCTTTGCAGGACCTTTACTGAACTCTAGTTAGTGTAAAATAGGCATAGAGACGTGCTTTTGTGATGACTAAATGATATTCAGTTTTTACGAGTCTTACGCATACGTGAATGCAAGAGTGAAAAAATTTTGACATTTATCCATAATATATTTTATCTTACGAAAAATAAAACAATGTAAATATATAAAATACACAAGCAAAAAATAGAATAGTTGACATAATTCTATAACACAAAAATGTTTTTACTAATCTTTTTATGTTAATTATCTTTATATGTTAATAACTTAAAAAAGCATTAATTTGTTGTTGACAGATGACCTTATTTGTGCAGCTTTCCCGTTATGTCAGCTTACGCACAAGACATCGAGACCCATTATGGTAATTTCGTACAAATAAGATATGCAAAAGAATTGTTATTCTACGTTATGTCTCACTGGGTGTGATTCCTTAAATAATATACTCGTACATAAACGAACTTGGGCGAAGATTTATTTTGTTTATTTTTCCTTACCTTACTTAATTGAATTAATCTCAACTTTACTTAAAAGTCGTAGATGATAAATAAAGGGTGAGTAATGTTTGGTAATATGTGGTTTGGTCTTTCAAAGTTTTTTTCTAATAATTTTTTTACTGATAAAGAACAGAAATAAAAGAAATATTCATCAATCTAAAAAAATGATTGGGCAAAGCCCTTCAACTTTGATGATTAAGTAGTAGACTTCTTGTGTTTTTATTCCTAATCTCACTGATAATACTATATAATGATGATAATCTCTCTAAGAACGTATTCTTGAAAAAATGTGTTTCGAGTACATTTCTTGCCATCAATGTATTCTTTGGTGTGCTAACAATGGCGCAACTACCTTAGTAAGTTGCCCCATCGCCTCCTGCATCAATCAAATCGCCTGGCATCTTCATGGCAAACTGTCGATGAGATATTCTGCATACTCTGCAAATTTTTCGAATCTCGCGAGACAACTGAGTCAAAGTCCTTAGAGTCTTTTCTTTGAGCTTTCTCTTTACAAGGAACCAAACAAGTGATTCATTTTGGATTTTACGTAATGATGAAAGTTCGGAATCGACTGATACCTTTACTAAAATACGTCGTAGACATCTTACCGATTTTTTGTTGAATCGCTAAAATCGCATCTACCAAAAATGAATTATCGCGGACACGTTCTTACTTGGCAGACTGTATATATACATATCTATTTTTTATATATATTTCCATATATTCAGTAGGCATAATTTCTTCGCGGTCCCAAAAAATGATCTCCATCAACGTTTCAGAAAACAACTGAATTATCGTCTTCTTTTTCAGTAAATAGCTCTTATGAACCAGTTACATCGGCTCCTGCTTCGTAGCTGAATCCCAATAGTTTCGTCGTTTGTAAAAATTCGCGAAAAATATCACCGTTTTCTAAAGCAACCAAATTTTCATGAAAAATTTCTTTCCTCGTCTGTTTCTGGTATGCTGTAGGAAGTTTGGGAGACTCTTTGTACAGAAACATTCTTCGTCACTAAATCTTCATACACAATTTTGAAAACTGCAGTTTCAAATACTTCAGCTTCTTTAGCAGGCGCTATCGCACCTACCGTTTTTGAATAAAAAGAAAGTAATAAAAGTA
>CM032453.1:54769738-54802238 GCA_019049505.1 Pachyrhynchus sulphureomaculatus
TCTTTCTACCCTGAACTAACCTGCATCTCCACTTAACAATTTATCCGCGAAATTAAATTTATAATTATTTATAATTAAAAAAACTTTGCCTCGTTTAGACACACTTGTTTGGATGTTTATACCTTCCATGTCTATTATTTGTTCAATCATTAGATAAATTGAAGTGAAATGACACAAACTTCAAGGAATAATGAGTTATGATTAAACCACCCCTATAAATATTACATAATTATATTTACTGCACGGGTTTTTTCAAATTACGGTCAAGATCATCCCTCTGTTTACCTGCGTTCCCCTCGGACGAAAGTGTATATTTGAAATTTAAGACGCTGGACGAGAATGTATGTCTTAATTTATGCAAAAAGGGATTACGGACGAAACTGTAATTTCCGCATATTGTTTATGGAACACTGACATACTGAACATTCTTTTCGAAGTTTACTATACTCTATCGGTTTGCAAGGCGAAGTAATAAATCATGTAAAATTATGCAAATTAGTAATAAAAGTGACCCAGTGGGTAATAAACCACAGGCGAGTTGTTTTACCTGATAGGGTTAATTTGGATTATAAACCGTATCGAAGGTATGCTCTCAGTTTATTTTCTCACGTAACAAGTAGTGCATCAATTCAGAACAATAAAGATGTCTTCCCCAAAACGTCAAAAAATAACGGGTTTAAGCTTAAATGAAAAGATCATAATTAGGAATGTAGTGAATTACATCAAAAGTGATGAAAACCTTAATTTAAGTGTCGACGATAGTTTTCAAAAGTCCTACTTGGAAAAACAACTATCTATCGAATTGTGAAGGAAGAAAGGGCAGGAGGAGTTACAAAGCTAAAACCAAGTAAAATAAAACTGGAGCTGACTGGAGTTTTTCATTGAAAAAAAGATCCCAACTTTGGACTTAATTCTAGAGGTTGTTAAAAGTAACCCACAGATACCAACGATGGGCAGGACCAAGTTGTGGGACGTTTTAAAATCAATCAATTTTCGTTGGGAAAAATATACATACTTTAATTTTGACTGAATTTGTGTACGACGTTGAAAATGCGCTACATTTCGCATCGAATATATTATATATAAACTACTCCCGTTATTATAGATATTACAGAGATTTTGCAACGCCTATTTTTCATATGTCTTTGTCCTTATCGTTATCTCAAGCATGCGCAGTATTAACGCGAAGAAATTGCAAGGTTAGGTTAGTATTCATCTATAATATATATAAAATGCAACGTCTCTCTGTCTGTCTGTCTGTCCGTTAGTGCGCTTATCACTGGAGAACCACTTATCCGATTTACGTACTTTTTTTTTTAAAACATACATATGTTCTCTGGCCAGGTTATAGGCTATATTTTATTACGATAGGTAGCATAGGGAATGAGCAGTGACGATAATAGTGAATGAAGTCGGAAAAAAGTTTGCCGTTAGCGCGTTCCCTTGCAGTACACAGCCTAAATCATTAAATTTGGAACAATATTATGTAGCAGAGAATATTTATAATCTATAATATATATAAAATGCAATGTCTCTCTGTCTGTCCATTAGTGCGTTTATCAGGCGAGAATCACTTATCCGATTTACGTGTTTTTTTTTTAAATTCATACATATATTCTTTGGCCAGGTTATATAGTAATAATAATAATCTATATCTATAATATATGTAAAATGCAATGTCTCTCTGTCTGTCCGTTAGTGCGCTTATCCCTCGAGAACCACTTACGTGATTTTTTAAATTCATACATATGTTCTCTGAAGAGGTTATATAATAATAATAATAATAATAATCTATATAATATATATAAAACGCAACGTCTCTCTGTCTGTCTGTCCGTTAGTGTGCTTATCATTCGAGAACCACTCATCGGATTTACGTGATTTTTTTAATTCTTAATTTAATATATGTAAAAAAAAATCTATAATATATATAAAACATAACATCTCTCTGCCTGTCTGTCTATCCATTACTGCGCTTAGCACTCAAGAACCACTTATCCGATTTGCGTGTTTTTTTTTTTATAAAATACAAAGGGAATAAACAGAGACAAAATGCTAATATATAGGAAAAAAGTTGGAAGTTTAGCAGTAAGCTTCGCAGAAAGACTGAATAGATGGGAGGAATACTTTAAAGAAACATTAAATGGAGATGAAAATGAGGAGTTGAATGAGAAATAGGAAGCAAAATTAACTGAAGGGCAGGAGGCGACAAATAAACCCTGCAAAGAAGAAATAAGAGAAATACTCAGAACCCAAAAAAAATAAGGCCCCGGGTGGAAATTGTAGAACCGATAAAAGCTGGAGGAGTAGATCTGGAAAATGAAATATGCCGGTTGGTGCAAGAAATATGGGAAACAGAAAAGATGCCAGTGAGCTGGAAAGAGTCGCTCATTTGTCCAATATACAAAAAAGGAGAAAAAACTATATGTGCTAATTATAGACCAATAGCCTTTCTGGATGTCGTGTACAAGATAGTAGTGTTGACTATCAAAAACAGGCTAGCAGAGAAAGCCGAGTCTATTCTGGGAGAATACCAGTGTGGATTCAGGAAAAATAGATCGGTTACAGACCAGATATTTTCGATTAAGCAAATCCAAGATAATAGCTTAGAACAAAATTTGGCACTAAACTTGATCTTTGTGGAGTTCAGAGAAACATATGACTCTGTAAATAGAGAAGGACTCTACAAGATAATGGAAGAACTAAAAATTCCAAGTAAATTGATTCGCATGGTGAGAATGATCCTGAATGACACAGAAAATAGGGTGTTGGTTGAGGGCAAAGTATCAGACAAGTTTAAGGTGAAGAGAGGATTAAGACAGGGGGAACCAGTGTCGACATGTCTATTTAATTTGGTACTAGAGAAGATAATCCGATATACTGCTGCTGTTATCCTCAGTATTGATTTTTTGTTTAATTAATGAAGACGAGATATGATCCCTTTCTTTATCTTTAAGGCTTTGCGCAACTTTATTAACATTATCGTATTTGCTTTTACAAATATGCGAAATACCTCTACAAATTACGGCAAAGCACTTCGTACATCTTTTCTCCACGTTCTTGACATTTTTTTTTCTTTGCTTTTTTCTGCATTACTGATTTTCTACTTTTTATTAAAACACAAAGATAACAATTGCACTGAATATTATTACTGCTTGATCTCGTATCTCGAAAATTAAATTTTGAGTAGTCTGGTAGACCAAATTCAACACCTCTATATGTTTTTACATAACACTTGCTACAAATAGCAATGGTTGGCGCAGTAAAGTTAATTTGAAAATTAACTATTCCTTCTATTTTATCTTGCAATTTTTTCCTTTAATTGGAATCATACTCTTATGAGAACAAAGACACAGCAAACAACATTTTTTTCGATTATCTTCATGTGCCGACACTGATTGCAAGAGCAAAAGAGAACCTCAAAAAAGCCATAAGTAGGATAAAAGAAAGGGGAAGGATGAGAGGACTAATGATAAATGAGGAAAAAACAAAATACATGGAAATTACAAAGAAGAAGGATATTAAAAACAACAAAAGTTTAGATATAATAAACAACTTAGGAAAAAGATATATATTTGAAAAAGTAGACAAATTTAATTATCTGGGAGTAACAATAACATAGAGTGGACAAGAAAGGACGGAGATACAAGAAAGAATAGCGACAGGACAGAGATGTTTGGGGGCAATGAATCCAATATTGAAATTAAAGAATGTATCAAGAAAAGCAAAAGAAAGAATATATACGACAGTTGTCAGACCCACGGTGACATATAGATGTGAAACGTGGAAACTGAATGCAAGAGAAAAGGAGACGTTCGAGGTGTGGAAAGGAAAGCTTTGAGAAAAAGTCTACGGAGGAAGGAAAGAAGAGGGACTGTGGAGAAGAAGAACAAACTACGAATTAAAATGCCTATATACGAAACCCCTTATAAGTCAAATCATAATAAGCCAGCGATTAGGTTGGTTGGGACACGTGGCAAGGATGAAGGAAGAAAGACAGGCAAAGCAAGCCCTAATAAGAGGAGTGGTTGGAAGAAGAGGCAAGGGTAGACCTCGATCTACATAGATTCAGGCAGTAAAGCAAGATCCGGAGTTGATGGGAATCCCGCACTGGGAAAAGCTAACAGGAGACAAAAAGAAGTGGAGACAAGTATGCAACCAAGCCATGGGCCTCTAAAGCCCCTTGAGCTATATAATAATATAAACATAACGAATAAGCAGTGACGATAAAGGTGAATCAAGTTCACGCGAGCGGAGCCGCGGGCACGGCTAGTCTTCTATAAACTTGAGTCTAGCAGGTTTCTATCACTTCCTGCAACATTTTCAAGGTAATACGAATATGCGATAAATAAAATTTCATTTGAAATTAGCCCTACACACACTGTAATGCATTGTCTCAAAGATTGCAAAATCCCAATATAATCTAAACACTAATTAACTGTTGTCAGTGTTATTTGCAATAAAAGATTATCATTTCAATTTTACTGAATTTTTTTAGTGGTTTGTAGATCTAAGCAGGAAAAAAAAACAGACTCTACCATAATAGCGATAAGGATAACCTTGATAAAGATTTCTCATAATTTGTTTCAATATTGCACAAGCTCCAAATGGTGGACGCATGCTTCAAATAACGATAACAGCTGAGTGCTTATATTTAATTTCTTCCCTTTACTACTGCGCAAGCTCCAAACGGTGGGCACATACTTCAAATAAAGGTAGACCGTGCCCTACCAAAATAAGCATTGCAAAATCTCTCTATTATTAAACTAAAAAGATTCATTATTAGTTATAATAAATCTCCACGCATTGACGTACAACAAATCATATTGCTTAATGTTTAAATATGTTTCTAAGTGAATAATAAACAATACAAACTTGACCCGAATTGGGATGCACACAACTGCAATTACTACTTACACACTTATCTTTGACCTATTTTTAAATATTTTTCAGAGATGCAAATTTTACCAAACCTTGTACAATTTACTCCACCAATCTTAATTTACATTTATTATTTATTGAATTCTAGAAATCTAAAAATATCAATACGAGGCTAAATTCAGTTAAAAATCGTTATTAAATAGCGATGAACATTACGGTATGTGTAATCTATGTTATTATTTTTCTCGCAATTGATTACACTGACGGACTGGGAGAAAAAGGGAGCACCGCATAGTGCGAAATTTAGGAAGTTTAGCGGAACTTTATTTAATTTTTGAAATACGTAAAATGCATAAGATTATTCATTATTTTGGTAGGTTAATATCCCACCTCTAAAACCTCATACGCAGTTTGGGGATTAACCCTGCGAAACAACTGCAAAATGCACCTGCAAGTTGCATTACTTATTCAATCATACTTTTTGCCTACAGAAAGCTATTCGATTTGTTTAAGTTAATAGAGTGGTACATACAAACGGCAAGTCAGTAGGCCATGATTTTTTCTTCATTTATTTTATAAGAGAATTGTCAATTATTGACATTTAAATAATTGCAAAATCTTTTCTTACTCGTGTGTGATTTGTTCGTGAAAAAAGTGATTTTTAAGAAGTAAGTAAAATTTACATTTTTAACTTCAATGGAGACTTTAAAAAGTGATACTACATAATACCAGCTTGAAACGCACAAAATTTGAAAGGTTTTTTTCCTCTGTTGGAAACACAAAAGATCTTCTGCGATATTTTGCGATCTTCTTTTAAATTAAACATTTTCCAGAAAGACTTTGCAAATTTCATATAATTGCATATTCCAAAAGTGGAAGGAAGAACCGACATCGGACGCCATCATTAGTTTTGTTTTGGAAAAAATAGGCTCACCAATGCTAACATCTGACGCTCTTTGCAGTTTAAAGGCAACTCTTCGTGCGCTGGTTTGTAAAATACAAAAAGGGTGGAGGGAATCCAGTCGAAATTTAGCATCACTTCTGAATAAAAATGCTAGCTGGCTTGCAAATAATGTAAAATTTTCAAATGCTGTAAGGGATGCATTGCCTAGTGGATCGAGGACCAATATAAATAATAAAAAAGAATTTAGCGATTGTCATCCTAAAGTGTAAAACAGAAAAGTGCATCATCTTTTGAAGTCCGGTAGTCAAGACGAGTTAGCCAAAGCAACTGCAACAAAGCTATACCAATCTGGAAAACGAAACTCTGTAGCGATTGTCAAGGAACTGGCATCTGGTTTTCCAGAAAGGGGTAGCAAAATTAAGAAGGCTCGCATGTCTTCTTCAAACAGCGCACGAAAATTAACTCCAGACCAGGCTCTGGCGCTACTTATTGATGCAAACTTATCCTCAAATCAGTACAACATTGTTCGAGATCAAGCAAAAAATCACCGTTGCACTTTGTATCCACCTTATTATGTTGTAAAAGAGGCAAAGAGGTTGTGCTATCCAAAGGACATAATAATAACTGAAGTTTCAGCTGAAGTATCAGTTCAGTCGCTTATAAATCGTACCGTAGCAAGACTTTGTACAGGGCTAGAAGGGATTCTTAGAACTTTATCAAACGTTAAAGCACTAAGTATTATCGTAAAGTGGGGTTGTTATGGGGCGGAACAAGTTAATTATCGACAAAAGTATGTTTAGTGTATCAATGGTACCAATCCAAATGTGCTCCGTAAATGATAATGGTGATAATCAGTCAGTAATTTGGAAAAAACCCTGCTTCTTCTTCCACACGGTACTGTCGCCCCATTAAGTTCGTTTTTGCCAAAGAAACAGTCAGTGTAATTACCTCAGAAGTAAACAAAGTGAAAGAACAAATATCTCAACTTACTCCAACCACTATACTTGTAGTTGGCAAGCAATTTCAGGTTACAGAGTTACATGATTGACGGTAAAGTATGCAATGCTGTATCATCCTGTGCATCATCACAAACATGCTACTTATGTGGGGCTAAACCTAGTGAAATGAACAACATCTGCGATATACCTCAAAAAAATATAAATGAATCCTTTTTATCCCTTGTACTATCACCCCTCCATGCATGGATAAGGTTTTTGGAATGTATTTTACATATATCGTACAAACTGGATATTAAAGCATGGCAAGCTCGTGGAGCAGAAAATTAAAAAAATTGCAGAGAAGAAAAAATACATTCAACAAAAATTCAAAGAGGAGCTTGGCTTGCTTATAGATATGCCAAAAAGCATCAGACCGGAAACACAAACGATGGTAATACCGCGAGGAAATTCTTTAGAAATGCCGAAAAGTCTTCCGAAATAACTGGCGTTAATTTAGATTTGATCAAGCGTTTTCATGTGCTGTTAGAGTGCTTAAATTGTGGTCTTAAAATTGATTCAGAAAAGTTCGGCGAATATGCAAGAGAAACTTTGGAATTGTATTTGAAAGAATATTTCTAGTACTCGATGCCCGTAAGTGTGCATAAAGTCCTTTGTCATGGAAAGGATATTATAGCCTCTTGCATTCTTCCGATCGGACAATTTTCTGAAGCTCAGGAAGCAAGAAACAAAGACTACAGAAAATATCGCGAACTTTTTACTAGAAAAACATCCCGAATAGACACAAATACGGATTTATTTAATCGACTGCTTATTTCATCGGATCCGTACATCGCTAGTCTTCGTAAAGCACCCAAAACCAAGCATAGTGAAGTTACGCCAGAAGTTTTAAAGTTGTTAGAAAGATTTGCAGACCCGTGGAATGATTGCGAGTCTTCAGACGATTGCAATGAGTCTCGTTCTGAATAGATGTTCAAAATGTTACAAAATGTAAGTTTTTTTTTAATGGTTCTATAATTATCAGGTTATCAATGAGCATCTTCTAAAATATCTTGAACGATTCAATATTATTAGCGATCACCAATATGGTTTTCGTAAACATAGATCAACAGGAGATCTTCTGACTTATGTAACACATGTTTGGAACAACGCAATTGAACACTTTGGAGAATCTCGAGCGGTTGCTCTTGACATATCCAAGGCATTCGACCGTGGTTGGCACGATGGACTGTTGGCTAAGTTGCGCTCTTATGGTATGTCTGAAAGGTTTTGTTTGTGGCTCTCATGTTTCCTCAGAGAGCGTTCTTTACGAGTGGCGGTCGACGGATTTCTTTCTAACACCCTCACTATCAACGCCGGTGTGCCCCAGGGCTCCATACTGTCTCCTACTCTCTTTCTCATTTACATTAACGATCTGCTGGAAAAGACCGGGAATCCAATCTATAGCTTTGCAGATGACAGTACGCTTGTCTCTTCATTCACCTTGAACGCTCGGACATCGGCTGCTCAGGCGAATATCCGCAGACAGCAGGAGGTCGTTTAACTTAACAAAGACCTGGAAGAAATTCTATCTTGGGGTGACAGTAACCAAGTGGAATTTAACGCTACAAAAACCCAAGCGGCAGTTTTTTCTAAAAAAGTCAACGTTGCTGAACCCGACATAGTTATGTCGGGGCACTCCATTCCCCTAGCATCGTCGCTCAATTTGTTGGGCGTTAGTTTGGGAGCAAATATGTCTTGGCATGAACATCTTGCAGGCATAGCAAGGAGAGCTTCTCAAAAATTGGGAATATTATTTAGAACCAGAAAGCTTTACACCCCACAGCAACTGTTAATTCTTTACAAAGCCCAAATTCGACCAACTATGGAATACTGCTCCCACGTTTGGGGCTCCGCTCCCAAACATACACTGCATTTGTTGGATTCTGTTCAGAGAAGAGCGGTCCGTCTGATTGGGGACCCGGAATTGACCGGCGGCCTTGATTCGCTGGAACATCGAAGAACGGTTGGCGACTTGAGTCTGTTCTACAAGTATTTTCATGGAAAGTGTTCGAAGGATGTAGCCCGCTTAATTCCTCCCAAAGCGGTGCATGTTAGAAATACACGTCGCGCTGGTGCTTCGCATCCGTATGAGGTTCAGCTTGTTACTCCGCGTACGACGCTTTTCAAGCAATCTTTTATATGGAGAACGTCATCCCTTTGGAATAATTTTCCCAGCGCTGTGTTTCCCACCGAGTACAATTTACAGCGATTCAAGAACAACGTGAATCGCTTTTTCCGCACTCGTGCCGCTCCTGGAGCGCTTTAGGGACTTCCCTGCAGCACGTGTGCTAGACCAATAAAAAAAAATAATAAAAAAAAAAAATAAAAAACACAAATAAACTGAAAAACTCTAAATAAAACACATTAATTTTTATTAAAATTTTAAAAAACCAACAAATAGAACTGTTTTACTGGTTTAAATAATTAAGTTCCGGTAAACTCAAGAAATTTCGCACTGTGCACCGCTTATAAAAAAAATTCGTTTCTAAGAGGCATAATTTCTACATTATAGGGGCGGGGGTGCATATGCCCACTCCGTGCGTTACAACTCGATATTTAAAATGTTAGATATTTTTTAATGAGATATTATTCACAAAAAAAAGCTGAGCAGAGGAAGAAGGGCTTCAGGGATATTTACAACTGAACCATGTTATTTCTCTAAACATACTATTTTTAATAAAATTGAAACTATTGGAAAAAAATAATATTCGATTCGATTTCAAAAAAAAGACGTATAACCCGATACATTCAAAGGAATCTCTCTAACCAACTCTCCCTCCCTTTCATCCAATAATGTTTGATTATAAATAATTATGTCTAAAATATAGTCTTTCATCATCATCATCATCAGCTTATACTGTCCACTGCTGAACGAAAGCCTCTCTCAAATCTTGCCACCTTTTTCTGTTCTGAGCCACTTGGACCCAATTTTCAGTTATCTCTTCAAATCATTAGTCCACCGACTTGGTGATTTACTCTACTTCGATATGTTTCGGATCTTGGTCGCCACTCTATAATTTTTTTTGTCATTCGTTCGTGCTTAAACTTAATGACATGTCCAGCCTAGTTCCAATTAAGATGTAGAATGAATTTGACTGCGTCCTGTACCCCCGTTCTTTTCCTGATAATGTGATTTGGGATGTGATCTCTAAGATTAATGCTTACCATTGACCTCTCCATTTTTCTCTGCATGACATGTTATTATTTTTCTTCGTCAATGTGAGAGTATCGGCTTCGTACGTAAGAACTGATAGTACGCATCTGTCAAAAACTTTTCTTTTCAAAAACACATCGGAAGATTAGATTTAAATATATAGCCTTGTTTGCCATATGCCGTCTAGGAGAGACGTAAAAAAATATGTTCATTACTACATCAAAAACCAGGAAAAATTCTCATAATACTGTTGGAATTATACAAAATTCATCGACACCTATCCCTTTCTCCGCAAAAACTATAGGTTCCTTTCCTTTATCAAGTACTATATGTGTACCAAATTTACAATGGGTATCTGATTTCATTCGAGAATTGTCGTATCAACCTACATACAGTAGGAAGATGATTTTTTTTTCATAAATATAATGCTTCCTTTAGCGAGAGAACTAAAAATGGGAATGAATTTAAATGTACGTAATGTAAAAGCCATTTATATTATATTACCCGGTATATAGTCTTTTAACCGAAACTTTTCAAAATGTTTTTATTAACCAATTACATAAAAATCTAGTTTTGTAAGAACGTTAGTCTCTCCAAACAAAATGGATGGGTATACAGTTGTAACATAATCAAGTAACAAAACAAGCTAGGATTTTACTTTAGTACTACTTTAGGATTACTTGAAGTTAAAGGTCAATAATTTAAAGGAAACATTGCCTGTGTCCATGAAATCTTAATCTACAAAGCCTAAAATAGTATTAAATTATAATAAAAAAACATATATGTGGTGCCGCGTCCAACTCTACAAAGTTGCATATTTAAGGATGCCCCAGACAGCGGCTGTCTCCTCGCTGATGGACCGTATTAAGTTACGAATTATTTGACCAAGTTCTCAAACTTGTTTTCATAATACAATTTTCGTTTCTAGTGTATTTATTTTTTAATAAATTATGCTGTTTGTCATATTTTTTTGTTTTTACATTATCATTTTTACTTTTGATAATAGTAACAGATAAGGTGCTAGAACGTTAGTTTTTCATTTTTTTTTTTAAAGAAGTCTAAAAAAAACGAATTACCTTAGTATATTTTGTGGCCAAAATATCAATTATAAATTATGAATTATTAGTCAGAAATATTTCCTACAGTTTAGGAAACATCAACAGTCAATAAAGAATGTAACTTTGATAGAATTGTTACAACTTTTACAATTTTTTTTAAAGGTTGAAAAGTACCACTCGAAATTTTTGCCGCACTACAGTCGTAAAACTATGGTTTTTGCACACTGTGCTCCAATGAAACAACTAAATTTGCCACACATTGCCTCTCCCGTCCATTTAGTTAATGGGATAAACCAAACCAATTTTGGACTTATTTATGGGACATCCTGTACTTTTACATTTTCATTTTAAAAAGTCTCATATTAACGGACCTAAAAAACTAAGTAGAATTTATTATTATATAGGGTGATTTTTAAGTTGGATATTTTTAACATGTTATATATATATATATATATATATATATATATATATATATATATATATATATATATATATATATATATAACAACTCACTTTGCCAAATAAAGCCTATATTAAAGTTTCAGATAACTGTCAGAAAAATCCACCTTGGAACTGTTCTTAGTACGACCACAGAAGAGATGTTTAAAAATATTATCTCGTACGGTATGCACTTAAGCTCTAGGGACTACGGTGTATCGAAATAAATTTTTATTAAAAAGACATGTAAACAAAACTTAAACTTTCTTAACAGTACTACTATTTGTCAGAGCGGATGATAACATATTGATACTTCAAGGACAGAAATTAGATATCTATAAAACTTCAATCGACCGTATTATCTAGCTTATTTAAATTTAGTATAGAATATGAAGTGAAGAAATTTAACTACTAACTTAGAAACATATCTTATATGGTTTAAGAATACACTTCTCTTGTCAGTTCATGTTTGTCTGTAACATTTTACTGACTTTCTAAGAAAATCGAAAACATGCAGGCAAATGCTCATCCTAATTATGGTAGGAGGTCCGGTATACCGGAAATGACCGCCATTTTCAACCACATCGTTAGTTCCAAACTACAGATCAGAATATTAAGCCACTTTAGTATTATCCTGTCCAATATTGCATTCAATATCGCAGGTCATCAGGCATCATTGACAATTTCGTCATGATTGTCAGAGAAACAAGGATGCGGATATCCCCAAAAATTCTTTTATCAGAACATAACTCTAGGCGATAATGACCTTTCATGTTTAGTGTTTCGTATCAAAATTGAATAACGAACACTTTGGAATCACTTCGGTGTCTGTCTCTCTGTCACAGCCGGTTTTCTCCGGAACTATTTGACATAAAAGTTAAAATTTGTCACGACTGTAGGAATTGACGGCCCCATGACATCTGTATAATTTTTTAAGTTAAATTTTAACTTAAGGGGTTAGTTTTGGGGGGGGTCAAATCGGAAGTGAAAAAGATTCAAGGACATCGAGGGGGTGTCAAATGAAAGCTTGTGAAAACATGAGTATAAAAAAAAATATGTTGTAATACTCGTTAAAACTTTTCTTTATACTATTTTTAAGAAGTTGCCGAAAATTGCTATCCCCCACAATATCTCTAAGAATACTAATTAAAAAATTTCGATAAAATTCTGGAATATTCTCCATAAGGTGTAGCTTGAATAAAAATCACACACTACCTCGGATAATTAATCTGGTATATAAAAACAAGGATTTTTTATTTTCAAAGCAATACTACAATACGGTACTAATTTACTAGTGTTTCTCTATATTTATTAACTTTTATAATTTCTGCAGAATTTTTTTTATTTTGTAAAACTTATGTTTGATATTATATGTTATGTTTTAAAGTGTACGTGCAAAAAAAATCCACACAAACAAAAGTTTAATTTAAGGAATAATTTAGGCACCATATATTTTTTTTTAAAATACGATACCTACCAGTAATAAAACGGACGGTTTCAAAATATTTTAAATAATTAACTAAAAACAACTTTGCTTAAAATCTGAGTGACTTTTTTGCAAATTTGTGGCAATAGGTCGTCTAACTAGTTTTAAAACATTCAAACAAAAATTCCAAATTTAAGGTTATGTTTTCAAAATTGACTCTCTTCAACTAGTTAAAAAGGCCCCCTTGTCCTCGTATGCTATCCACTTTCTGATCGTGTCATATCTCATCCCATTTTTTTACTTTCTAAAATATTCTTAAAATATTAAATCGATTAAAACATTAGTTTTCTTTTTTGCTAAACGTCAAACGGTGGAAACTTTCATAAATTGAACACTACTTGCTTAAAAATGCACAAAATATGTGGTACGAGGGTCGCTTTTTAAGTTTTTACAAACCACCACTAGATGGTGCTATTAAGATGTGACCCATTGTTGTAAAATTTGACATTTGTTATTGTTAAAACCATAGACATACAGGATGGACTGAACATTAACCTCATAAAATTGATCACTCTCTAGAAAGAGACAAAGCAACTGTGCGGCCAATACCTGTCTCTTTTCTCAATAAATAAGTTTAATAATTTTGATACATTAGAACTAGCTGACCTTAGAAAAACTGTAAAAAATTTAAAAAATAAGACAAGTAGTGTTGATGGCATTAATGTCAGAATTTTAAAACTAGCATTTGAAGTAATAGGTGATTGCTTTCTGAAACTAATTAACACTAGCCTAGTAAGAGGAAGATTCCCCCAAGAATGGAAAATGACAACGATTATTCCTATTGAGAAAGTAACTAACACTAATAGATGTGAAGAATATCGACCAATTAATATGGTAGCTACATATGAAAAACTTCTTGAAACTATTGTAAGCAAACAAATGAGAAAATACGTAGAGGAAAACAAGTTGCTTACATATTGTCAGGCTGGTTTTAGGAAAAATCATTCTTGTGAAAGTGCACTACAGACTGTTATTTCCAAGTGGAAGTCTTCTATAGGTGAGAAAAAATTGGTTGGTGTACTTCTACTTGACTTTCAAAGGGCTTTTGAAACTATAAACAGAAAGTTGTTGGTTCAGAAATTGGAAAAATATGGTTTTGAGGGAAATGTGTTAAAATGGTTCTGTGAATATCTGGACAGCAGAACACAACAAACAAAATATAATGGAGCGTTATCTTCTATTAGGATCAATAGTCATGGTGTTCCACAGGGCACAGTGCTAGGACCTGACTTATTCATATTATATATAAATGATATAGTGAAAGTCATAAAAAAATGTGAATTACAGCTATTTGCAGATGACACAATCCTCTATTATGAAAGTGATAACATAACAGATCTAGTGAAAACAATAAATGAAGACTTAGATAGGTTACACAAGTGGCTGTGTTGTAATAGTCTTAGTGTCAATGTTAAAAAAACCAAATTTATGATACTAAAAGGCAAAAATAATACCCTAGATAACACTACTCATAATGGCATTGTGATAGACAATGACAGAATTGAACAAGTTAAAGAATGTAAATATTTGGGTGTAGTTATTGATGAAAATCTATCATTTTCTAGTCACGCCACTTATATAACAAAAAAAGTATCAAAAAAAATTTATTTTTTATGTAGAATAGGTAAAAATTTAAGTACTTGGGCTAAATTGCTAATATATAAGTCGATAATAATGCCCCACCTCAATTATTGTTCCACAATTCTCTATATGTTCAACAAAAGAGATATAGACAATCTCCAGAAAAAGCAGAACTGGGCATTAAGATGTATAATAGGTTGTAATAGGTATTCAAGAATAAAAGATATGTTGAAAACAACAGACTTATTAAGTGTAAAACAAAATATCTTTTTAAATACAATGATAGTTGTTTTTAAAATTAAAAATAGAATGTACCCTGAACATATTTTAGAAAAATTACAATATGTCAATGACATTCACGCATATAACACTAGAAATAGATTGGACTTTTATGTTCCCACTGTGAATTCATCATATGCTGAAAATTGCTTATTCCATCGAGGACTTATAGAATTTAACAATCTTCCAATAAATTTGAAAAATGCAAACTTTGTAAACTTTAAAAAATTGTTAAGAAGCTACATAATAGATAACCATAGCATTTAAGTTAGTTTGTAATTATATATATTGTAATTGTACTTGTTTAGCTTTGCTAATAATAAAGATTATTATTATTTTCTGCAGGCCTCTAATAAGCAAGCCGCAGTACCCGGAAACGGAATTCAAAGCGAGAAAAGCCCCCTACCCGATTTTAGTCAAATAGAGCACTTAGAAATATTATGCGGAAGCTTAGCGGCATTCAAGAAAGAGATAACTATTGTCCGCTCATTTTGTTTGTCTTTCTCACATTTTGCGTCCATATTTACTTCACAGCGGGATACGGAACACTCAGTCCATCCTCTATGTCTAGGTTAAAACCATAGATATGGAGGGTGGACTGAGCTTTCCGTATTCCGCTATGAAGTAAATACGGACGCAAAAGTGTTAGATAAAGCGAATGTACGGGTACTGCGCCTTGGTTAACAGGCCTACAGAAAAGGGACTGGTATTGGCCGCACAGTCGCGCTGTTCCTCTCTAGAGAGTTGTCAATTTTGTGAGGTTAATGCTCAGTCCATCCTCCATGTCTATGGTTAAAACAGTGGCAGCTCAGAAATGGGCCGAATAGTTTGTTTACACTGAGTGTTTTAAAAAAACAGTTTTGTGAACAAATGGAAATTTCACGGGAATGTTTTCGTTGGATAATTTTTTACGATTTTAGTAAAGGCCTAACTCAACAACAATGCGTTGAATCGCTTCGTTCAACTTTTGATAATGAATCACCATCAGAAAAGATTGTTTACAACTGGTTTGCAGAATTTCGTCATGGTCGTGCTTCCGTCAGCGACGAATTTCGTGAAAATCAGTTGTTGTTCCAAAAAAAAATCGATGCTGTGCGCAACATGACTGAAGAGGATCGGGATACGACTTACCGTGACATAAAGGCATCCTTAGGCATATCGAAATGCAGTACATTTGATTTTACATGAACATTTAGCTGTGAAAAAGTCTGTTCTCGATGGATTTCGCATAATTTGCCCGAAACTCAAAAACAGGCTCGTGTCAATTGGTGTAAGGAAATGCTCAAAAAATTCAACCGAGGACATGCAAAATCCTTATACAACATCGTAACAGGAGATGAAACTAGGATATATTCGTATGAGCTGGAAACTAAGCAACAATCAACTGTTTGGATGTTCCAAGATGAACCGAATCCAACAAAAGTGGTTCGTTCGTGAAGCACGTCCAAAAAAATGGTCGCTTGTTCCTTTGGTTATACTGGATATGTTGCAACCATTGCTTCAGAGGATCGAATAACAGTTAATGCTGAATGGTATACAACAATTTGTTTGCCAGAAGCAATCGATGAAATCAGGAAAAACAATCGAAAACGTCGCATCATTCTGCATCATGACAATGCTAGCTTTCACACAGCAGTTCAAACAGTCTATTATTTGATGGAGAAAAACATCAAATTAATGTCTCATTGCCCATATTCACCTGATTTATCGCCTAATGACTTCTTTTTGTTCCCGAATGTCAAAAAAAATGCATGGACAGTGATTTTTATCAAGTCAAGAAACTGCAATAAAACGATTTGTACCAAATTTTTTTTTCTTTCATTGATTTTTGAAAAACTTAAAAGGTAGCCCTCGTAATACCATTTTTGTATGACTAAAACAGCTCAGGACTGTCGATTCTCAAAAGATATAACACCTATATGATCGAAATCTTATATTGCGTTTCATAAAACCGATAAAATTTCAAAATTGACTATAATTCCTTAGTCTATATTTAGACATTTTTTAAATCAAAACTAGTTTGAAGCTTTTCATTTACGCACGGGGATTACCCCTAGAGAGTTCAATCACCGACAAGAGGAACGTATAAAAGTAATACTGGTAATAAAACTCATTATAGAAAGTAGGGTACCTAACACCATGTGATCGCCGTAAAAGCAAAAGTTTGTAATATAATTGTGAAGGTTATGAGCGGTCATTTCGGTGGTCAGTAATTTTTAATTACTTATGCATAGTAGATTTAGTAAGTAAACTGTAACACTACTTATTAGATTTATTGTAATTTAATTGTTCATTTTTAACCGATTTCATTCTTATGGTTCCGTAAATAAATATGCCCGGAACCATAATAATGTAGTACTACAGTCAATAAGTTTTGAAAGCGGAAATGAAACAAGATGAATTAATGAGTTTAAATATACTTATTTTTCAGTATAATCTCCCTTAACAAGATGAATTAATGAGTCGAAATATATTTATTTTTCAGTAACATATCCCGTAAGCTCAATACATTTTTTCCAGCGATTTTCCAATTCGTTTACTCCATCTCTGAAGTGGTTTTTCTTAAAACCTTCAAGATACCCATCTACGGATACTATCACCTCAACATTTGTTGAAAAACGCTTCCCACGTAGAAATCTTTTGAGGTTTGGGAACAAATAGAAGTCAGACGAAGCCATATCTGGCGAATAGGGTGGATGTTCCAACAATTCGCACTTTAATCCGACCAATTTATATATTTATATCAATCGGTTTTATAACGTCTTCCGATGCCTAATTTCCACTCCTCCCGGTTTCTCCATCCCTCCTCCTCCAGATCTCTCTCTAGTACTTCCTTGTTGATTCCTGCTCTCCAGCTTTGGTGTGGTCTTCCTTGCTTTCTTCTTCCATGAGGGTTCCAATTTAAGATCTTTTTAGGTAGTCGGTCTTGTGACATTCTCTGTACATGTCCGTACCATACCAACTGTTGGGTTCTGATTTCATCCACTATATCGTGCTTTATTTCCAAGGCTCGTCTTCTCATGTCATTTGGTATGCGGTCTTTTCTGGATTTTCTGGCTGCTCGTCTCCAGAAATTCATTTCTGTAGCTTTTAGTATTTTTTCTGTTCTTTCCTTCAATGGCCACGCCTGGGAGCTGTAAGTTACTATACTTTTCACTATTGAGTTGTAAATTCTCTTCTTATTTTCAATGGTTATGTTTTTGTCCCATAGTATACTATTAAGCATTGCAATCGCTTTTCTTCCTTGGATATTCCTCTCGAATATTGCTTCTTCCAGTGTTCCGTCCCTAGATATTCTCGTTCCTAAATACTTATAACTGGCACAGTGTTTGATGGTGTGTCCTGTGGCCAGTTTCAAGTCCTGCTGTTGTCTTCCGACGCACATGTACTAGGTCTTTTTAATATTGACTTCTAGGCCCCATTTTTCATATTCCTCCATAAGTTTTCGTGTCATGTATTCCATATCATCGATGGCCTGAGCGACTACCACCTGGTCGTCCGCGAATGATAGCGTGTACAATGTAGTATCGTCATCCATTGGTAATCCCATACTGCTGCATTTCCTTTTCCAGTTCTTTAGTGCACTCTCCAAATAGATTTTAAATAGCGTTGGGGATATACGGCAGCCCTGTTTGAGACCCTTTGTGACCTGGAACCCTGTTCTTATACCATATTTGGTTTTCACTCTACTTTTTGCGTCGTCTTGGTATAAGGATTTTACGGCTTTAATTATCTCGGTGTTTACATTACTCTGTTGTAGTGTTTCCCACAATCTCACTAGGGGCACGCTGTCGTAGGCCTTTTTTAAATCAACAAACAAGACATGGACTTCCTGATCAAATGCGGTTTTCTTTTCTAAGATTTGTGTCAGTGAGAAGAGATGGTCTATTGTGGATCTTCCTGCTCTAAAGCCTGCCTGTTCTTCAGCTTCTACGTCCGCGTATTCCGTTTCTATTCTATTTTTAAGTATTTTTCCGTATATTCTGCTAATAGATCCTGTAACCGTTATTCCCCGATAGTTATCGCAATTATTTTTGTCTCCTTTCTTATGAATTGTTGATATGTATGATGTTTTCCATTCCTCAGGTACTTCTGATGTGGTAATGCATCTTTGGAATAAGTTCCTCAAAGCGCTAAATAGCTTTTCAGTTCCGTATTTTACTATCTCTCCTGGGATGTTTCCTGGTCCTGGGGCTCTACCATTTTTTAGCGTTTTACATACTTCTTTAACTTCTGATGTTGTTATCCTTATTGGGGATTCTCGTATAACTATATTTGAGTTTCCATCTTGGGTACTTTTAAACTCTGGTCTATCTTCTGTCAGCATATTTGTAAAGTATTGGTTCCATTTTTCTGGTGTTATTGGTGAGAAGATTTCTCTTTTCCGTTCTGTTCTCATATTTTTAAGAAGTCTCCAGCTTTCTGTGCTTTTCCTTCCTCCTATGTAAGTGTTGAGTCTTGAGCATGTCTTTTCCCATTGGTTGTTCTTTTTGTCACTAATCATTTTGCGTACTTTCGCTTGGGATTCTTTGTATTTTAATTTGTCGTTTGTGCTCTTTGAACTTAAGTATTTGTGATAGCTTTTCTGTTATTCTTCAATTTCGTACCAATTTTGCCATTGCTAAAGTACCTCTGTGAGCAGGTGCATTGTCATGCTGAAAGATGATTTTTTTCTTCTGCAAACCGGGCCTTTTCTCACGAATTTTCTCATCCAGCTGGTCCAAAAGGTTGCAGTAATACTTGTTGGTTTGCCGGTTTGAAGGTAATCAATTAACAAAATTCCTTTTGCATCCCAGAAAACTGATGCCATAATTTTTTTTGGACGACTGACCACTTTGGCTGCTTTGGAGCTAAACAACCGGGCTCGATCCACTGTGCGCCTTGTTGTCGTACTTCAGGATGATACTAGTAAACCCAAATCTCATCCATAGTTACAAATCGACGCATAAAATCAGTTTTATTCTTTGTGAAACGAAAATGTTATTAGGAAGTATCTCTCTAGTGTGTTTTTGTTCCGATGTTAGCAAATGCGGCACCCATCTTGTGAATAGCTTTCTCATATCCAAAACATTAGTTAAGATCTCATGTACTGATCCATGTGAGGTGCCTATAGCCTCACATCCACGGTTAATCGATGGCGTTCCATTACCATGTCTTGAACTTACACAACTGTTTCTTCAGTTGTTGCAGTTTTTGGACGTTCTGAACGTGGATCATCATTGATGCTTATAAGACCACGTTTAAACTCTAGAGTCCATCTATGAACACTTGGAAATGAAGGAGCAGACTCCTTTTAAAAAAATCTCAAACACGTCTACTTTAACCAGTTAATAAACAATGACTGACTTGACAGATCGACTTGAAATTTAGGGTGTGTTCATGTGACAGATGAAGTTTTAAAATGGTGTTCAATATTTGGTTTAAGTAATACTCCATAGGAGTCGCTTTCAAAACTTATTGACTGACCTGATATATGTTATAGTATTGTATGCGTTAGAAACTAACTTCGGAGTCAATACAAACAAACCTAACTCGCGGTCTTATCGTATATCTAAAGGTTTCGTTGGCTCTCGCGTTTCCTCAGAGGTAGGTCTTTGCAAATAGCAATTAATGGATTTATTTCCAACATCTTCATTATGAGGACCGATATACTTCAGGGAGTCATAATGTCTGCCACTCTCTTTCTTCTTTATATTCACAATTTGCCGGAAAAGCCCAAAAAACCATTTGCTGTTGCTTGTTTCTTTGTTGCCCTTGAAAGCTTAAATTTCAATGGTCTATTCAAATATTCGCCGATAGTAGGAAGTTGTATAACTTGACAAAGACTTCGAGAAAACACTGCCTAGGGGTGACAGTAACCAAGTAGAATTTACTGCTGCAAAAATTCAGGCAGCAGTTTTTTTCTCAAAAAGTTAACGGTACAAATGGTAATCGGGAACTCCGTTCCGTTAGCCTCGTTACTCAGTTTGCTAGGCGTTAACTTGGCAGCAAATATGTCCCTGTATGATCTTGTTGGTATGAATAGCAGAGAAAGCTTCTCAAAATTCTAGCATATTATCTCGTTCTAGAAAACTGCATTCTCCACAATAGGTGTTAATTCTATTCAGAGGTCAATTTCAATCAGCGATGGAATACTGTTTCGATGTTTGGAGCTCTGCTCCCAAGCATTCTCTATTTTTACTAGATTCTATCCAAAAGAGAACTATATTGATTAAATATCGAGAACTATCCAGAAACCTTAATTCTTCGGAACATCAACGAAATATTGTGAACTTGAGTCTATTCCACAAATACTTTCTTGAGAGATGTTCGATTGATGTAGCCAGCTTGATTCTTCTCACAGTAGTGCTTGTTACACATTGCGAATATGCTATTTTCATACAAAAGAATTATTAATTCATGGTTTGATAGCCTACACGAGAGATGGGAAAGATTTCGAAGACCGGTAGATGGGTACCACATGAGTTAAACGACAGGCAAATGGAAAAGCGCAAAAACATGTGTGGCATTTTGCTCGCTCGGTACAAAAGGAAATCGTTTTTGCATCGTATAGTTACAGGGGATGAAAAGTGGATTTATTTTGAGAATCCCAAGAGCAAAAAATCATGGGTAGACCCAGGCGCACCATCTACATCGACCGCAAGACCGAATCGCTTTGGCAGAAAGACGATGCTCTGTGTTTGGTGGGACCAGAGGGGCGTGGTCTATTATGAGCTGTTAAAACTTGGGGAAACGGTTAATACCAAATGTTACCAACAACAATTGACCGATTTGAATCGTTCGCTGCTTGAAAAAAAGCCAGAATACCGAAAGAGGCAACACAAAGTCATTTTTCTTCATGACAAGGCTCCATCACATATGGCAAAACCAGTTCGCGACACGTTGGAAGCACACAGCTGGGAAGTTCTACCCCATGCGGCTTACTCACCAGACTTGGCTCCTTCCGATTACTACTTGTTTGCATCAATGCGTCACGTACTTGCTGAGCAGCGCTTTGGTTCGTGCAAAGATGTGAAAAAATGTCTCGATGAATGGTTCGCAGCAAAAAGGGAAAGATTTTTACTGGCGTGGTATTCACAAATTGCCCGAAAGATGGGAAAAATGTATAACAAGCGATGGAGCATACTTTGAATAAAGTACTTTTTATCATTCTTTCGAATTTAACATATTTTTTTAGAAAAAAAATCCGCATTTCATACTTGTAGACCTGGTACTTTAAAGTATAGTTGTATATACTTACTTTTCAAAGTTGGACCAGTATATCTTCTAGCTTTATTGTCAATTGAAGACCCTCAGTATGGCGCATAAGCTGTCTCTGGAAAGAGGAGTGGACCTTTAACGCGTTGTAGGACCTCTACGAAATACTGAGTATTCGCAACTATAACATACTTCCCCGATGACGCTTGTACTAGTAATCCAATATACGTCTCCCTCTTCCAGTCAAATCAATATTTGCATGAAAAGACATCACATTTCTTTACTATTTTATTTATTTTAATTTTGAAACTATATTTATTTCCCTGTCCCTCCACCTTATCTCGAAAAGTACTGATCAAAAAATTTTGAAAAAATTCTGGAATATTCTCCAGGGGGTGTAGATTAAACGAAAATTATCACGAATGCATTACTTTTAATAATTTATCTGGTATATATAAAAAAAAAAAATCAAGGTCATCATTTTTCAGTAAAGATTGGAAACAAACTTTATTGAACTCTGTGTTTTGTGAAGTCACTGATCATTTTATAACACCATAACAACATTTTTTATTTTGAACGCAATCAACGTACGGAACACTAATTGTGTAAGTTTAACTTGCACCTGACCGGTTATTTAATATGGCCTTTATAAGTACCTACTAAAATTCCCTTAGTACATATTATTTCTATAAAATGTTTTGAAAAATAATTAATAATATTCTTAAGTCTCATTTTATATGTAATAAATAACTTGAAATAATTATCATACAACATAATTATCTACACCTCTATTTTACTTCATCCTATCTAGTTCTAGCATTTATTATACTTTAAATATTATCTTTCTAAAAGAAGGATAAATCAAGTAGTTTACGAAAAACTGTCCATTCGAAATATTGGCTGTTCGAACAATTGTCCATTCGAATATTAGTCGATTATATGTCTTTCGAAATTGTATCTTTCGACATTTGGCCCGGACCCGGATTTCATTACCGAGATAATATATAAAGAATATAATAAAAAGCGAAGTTAAAAAAAAGTAATAACACGGATAGTAACAGTAATCGATATAAAATAAGGTAAATTATTTTTCAATTATTTTTTTTTTAAAAGGATTGTTTCATTCCTACTTTTTAGTCTTTATGATCTAAACATTACAAGCCAAACCGACATCATTATATAAAATCGATTTATATCCATAATTCGTTTTAATCATAACTGTATTTAATAAACCAATTTCTTTTGTATTGTGATAATAACATCTTTTTGCAAAAAAATAAATCTTAAATTTTAATTTATTCTTCTTCTTGAAGTGCCATCGCCGATACGGACGTAGGTGACCCTCTTGCCTTTGCCCGAGGTTGGTGCCTTTTTAAGTGTTTCCACAGACAAAGGGGGCCTACAGTTTAATGCCGGTTCCGAACGGCCAAAGTGAGAGGGCTTTACTAGGCATGATACTACGGGAGGTTTGTCATTGCCGCCCCGAATTTAATTTATTAGGTATCTTTTTAGTTCCTACAGATTTACAATTAGTTCTAAAATATTAACTGATTAATATATTTAATGACTGTTTTGTGGTATTTTCAAAGGTCTTAATATTATAGATAATGCAGATATCAAAATTGATGTTCCAAATAAATTAAGGATAAGTATATATTCTAAAACTATTTTACGAGTCTAATTTTATATAAAATTCCAATTATTGGTAATGTGTTTATTTTTATACTACCTAGGCTGTCTGAAAAGTTCTGGGCCTGACACACAGATGGCGTTAGAAACTGTGAAACCATAACTGTATCAGAAAGTTCCATCCCTTATATAAACAAATGTAAAATTTTATTTCGATCTATCAATTCATTCGACTCGTTTACTGTGTGTCACTGAGTTTTTTAAAATGGAAAAAATTGAATATCGTTCAGTGATTAAATTCTTTGTTTTGGATGGTTTAACACCAACATAAATTCATCCGAAATAGTTAAAAGTGTATAAGGATTTTTACTTTCCGCCGTGAAAAAATGGGCTGCTCTTTTTACCAGGTAAACAAATATGAAATGCGGATTTTTTTTCTAAAAAAACATATTAAATTCGAAAGAATGATAAAAAGTGCTTTATTCAAAGTATGCTCCAACGCTTGTTATACATTTTTCCCATCTTTGCGGCAATTTGTGAATACCACGCCAGTAAAAATCTTCCCCTTTTGCTGCGAACCATTCATCGAGCAATTTTTTCACATTTTCGTACGAACCAAAGCTCTGCTTAGCAAGTGCGTGACCCATTGACGCAAACAAGTGGTAATCGGAAGGAGCCAAGTCTGGTGAGTAAGCCGCATTAGGTAGAACTTCCCAGCTGAGTGCTTCCAACGTGTCGCGAACTGGTTTTGCCGTATGTGATGGAGCATTGTCATGCAGCTCAACAGCTCATAATAGACCACGCCTCTCTGGCCCCACCAAACACAGAGCATCGTCTTTCTGCCAAAACGATTCGGTATTGCGGTCGATGTGGATGATCCCATCCATGGACCCATGATTTTTTGCGCTTGGGATTCTTAAAATAAATCCACTTTTCATCCCCATCTACCGGTCTTCTGAATCTTTTCCATCTCTCATAGCCGATTGGAAACAGCTTGTTGACTAACGCCCAATTGCTCGGCGAGTTGTTTTTTTGTTTGCGAATCATCTTCGTCCAACAATCCAACTCAACATCTTCGTATTTTTTCGGCAGTTTTCCACGTGCCTTGTCTGCAACATCGAAGTCACCACTTTTGAAACGCCGAAACCATCGTTCACACGTATTTTGCGATGGAGCATGTTCACCATAAGCTTCTCGAAGTAATCGGTATGATTCAACAGCAGTTTTCTTCAAATGAAAACAAAAAATTAATGCTGTCTGCGAATGCTCTTTGTTCGGTATAAATTTCGACATATTGAACACAACAACACAACACTATGCACACACTTTTCCAATTTATCACTCGTGCGCGTCTGACACTTGTTGATGACACAACAAAAAGTGGCGCAGTGTCAAATCTGTTGAAATCCGCATTTCATACTTGTACACGTGGTAAATCAGCTCGTACAAACCTCGAAGATGATTCGCCCGAAGGTCGTCCAAAAACTGGTACAACACCACATATCATTCAACAAGTCCATAATATGGAGTTTGAAGATCGACGATGGAAAGTGCGTGAAATAACTGAGACCATAAGCATTTCGAAAAAACGAATTGGCAATATTTTGCATGAAGAATTATATATGAAAAAGCTTTGTACAAGATGAGTGTCGCATTTGCTGGCAATTGACCAAAAACGTATTCAAATGCTATTTCTCAAGCATGTTTGCATCGTTTTAGGCAAAATAAAATGGATTGGATGCAGCACTATATAGCTGAGCGAAAAGAACAGTCGAAACGATGGATTGAAGCTTGTGGAAGTGCACCAAACAAGGCAAAGACAGTTTCATTAGCAAGGGAGGTTATGGCAACAGTTATTTGGGATTATAAATGTGTTTTGCAGAAAGGTAAAACAATTAAATACTGCACTGAGTTAGCCGTTACTTGATGGAGATCCATAATAACTAGGAATAAAAATTTAAACAATTGTTTAAGATCACTACTTATGTTTATTATATTATTGCTGACAAATGTTTCGACACACCGTGTCTTCTTCTGGAGCACGATGTAAATTAACTAACAAAGTATGTTACAGAATATACAGTGACTCACAGCTTAAATGATGCAGTCGCTATAAGAAAAGACTAACTGGTCTCAGTGCATCTTTATTTATTTGGAAAAAACAACTTATTGAAATTAAATTAGTAAAGAGTCTTCTAAAAAAGTATGAATTACTTTTTGTCTTAAATATGCCTTACTTAATTAACAATAAATAATTAATCAAATCATATGCAATTTTAACGTCACAGCGTAAATGATGCGAAATAACAACAGGGGTCAAAACTTATCGCATTTTGAAATTTACGAAGGCGACGTTGCTTTGATTTCTTAGTGCAATTGTTTTTTGTTTAGTTTGCCATTTTTTTATTCAATAAAACGAAATTGTTTAAGAATGGGTCGTCGAACTACAATTTCTGAGAGAAATTTAATTATCACTCATTACAGGAATGGATACAGCGAAAGAGACATAGCCAAAATGGTAAATAAATGTCCGTCAACTGTTCAGCATATCATTGAACGTTACCGGAATGAAAATAGAGTCGAGAATAAGTCAAGGTTGGCTCCAAATAAGATCAACTAAGTTGGGAATGTGGAATCTTTGGCACAATGATACTACTCAGTATATATCACCACTACACCAAACACTTTATTTTTGCACTCGACGCGCGTTTCGCTAACCATGTTAGCTTCATCAGGAGCGATGATTGAGTCAATCATCGCTCCTGATGAAGCTAACATGGTTAGCGAAACGCGCGTCGAGTGCAAAAATAAAGTGTTTGGTGTAGTGGTGATATATACTGAGTAGTCCAAATAAGATCTTCAATGAACGTAAAGAAAGATGGATTTTAAGAAAGGTATCAAATAATCCAAAAAAAAAGTTCGCCAAAGTTATGCGCCGAGGTGGAAAGACAGTTTGGAAAAAGGTGTAACCTCGAAACAGTTCGACGGATCTTTCGAAATAATAATTTAAATGGTCGAACTGCTAGAAATAAGCCTTTCATTAGCCAAAGAAATAGACGCGTGAGATTGGAATTTGCCAGAGAGCATATCAATAAAGATTTGAACTTCTGGAATTCAGTAATATTTGCTGATGAGACCAAAATAAACTTATTTGGGTCCGATGGAAAAATATCAGTGTGGAGAAGGCCTAACGAAGAATTAAAATTGAAAAATATGAAAGCTACGGTAAAGCACGGTGGAGGTGGAGTGATGATATGGGGCTGTATGTCATCTGCAGGAGTAGGTAACATGCATTTCGTCGAAGGGAATATGAACTAATACGTGTACTTGGATATACTAAGGCAGCATCTCGTCGCTAGTGCCCAAAAATTAGATATTGAAAACAATTATCGGTTCTATCACGACAATGATCCAAAGCTCACGTCATTTCGAGTCCGCAGTTGGTATTTCGAGTCCGCAGTTGGTTGCTTTATAACTGTCCAAATGTTGTTAAAACACCAGCCCAGTCACCAGACTTAAATGTAATTGAAAATTTGTGGCTGACATTAAAAAATAAAGTAAATAGTGTCCCAATATCAAATAAAGCTGAATTAAAAGTAAAAATTACTGAAGCATGGAACACTATTTCCCCGGAGTATACTAGAAAGTTAGTTGAATCAATGTCCAGAAGATTACAAGCCGTTATTGATAATGAGGGAGGCCCGACCAAACATTAGCAGGCTTATTTCAAATTCTACAGTTTGTTTTCTCTAATAATTTTGGTATATTCAATTTTGCATCATTTAAGCTGTCACGTTAAAATCGCATATAATTTAATTAATTATTTATTGTTAATTAAGTAAGGCATATTTAAGACAAAAAGTAATTCATACTTTTTTAGAAGACTTTTTACTAATTTAATTTCAATAAGTTGTTTTTTCCAAATAAATAAAGAGGTACTGAGACCAGTTAGTCTTTTCTTATAGCGACTGCATCATTTAAGCTGTGAGTCACTGTATAGTTTACCTAATTACAAGTACTAAATTTATTAACAATATTTACCTTAATACCTAGAACAAGTTCAATAAAGGAGACCCTCCCCCATCTAATTGATCGTTGAGTAATAAACCTGAGGATTTTTAAAATTTCTTTTATTGGTACCGGTATGTTGATGACATATTGACTTGCTTTACAGGCACAGATCGACAATTAAAACTATTTCTAGATTATATTAACCAACTTCATAATAATATTACTTTTACAACAGAAATAGAAACAAATAAATAGATTAATTTCCTAGATTTAAAAATATCAAACAAAATGAACAAACACGATTTTGAAATCTTCCATAAACCAACATACTCAGATATAACTATACACGCTAATTCTAATCACCCGTTCACACATAAAATTTCGGCTTATAATATTTTCATCCATAGACTAATAAATACACCATTAACGGAAGAAAATTTTCAGAAAGAATTAAATATTATAAAACAAATTAGTATAAACAATGGGTACAGGAGCGATTTCGTAGTTAATATTTTAATGAAAAAACAATTTAAAAAGGCAATAGGACTGGTGTACCCGTACAAACAACTAAACACAGAAAAATTTCATACAGTCACTTATACCGGAAAATTGACTAATAAAATTCAAAATTTTTTCCACAAAAATCATGTAAACATCGCTTTCCGTACAAATAATACATTAGCTCGACATATTAAAAATAATAAAGAACAAAAAAAGCAAAATAAAACGGGGGTTTATGAATTATGTTGTGGCACTTGCAATAAAACGTATATAGGATAAACAGGCAGATCTTTTTATAAAAGAATAAAGGAACATAAACAAAGCTATACAATGAAAAATAACAAATCTCATTACGCTAAACATTTAACAGATGAAAATCATACCTTCAATTACGATGGGGGTGGGTCTCCTTTATTGAACTTGTTCTAGGTATTAAGGTAAATATTGCTAATGAATTTAGTACTCGTAATTAGGTAAACATACTTTGTTAGTTAATTTACATCGTGCTCTAGAAGAAGGCACATTGCGTCGAAACAATTGTCAGCAATAATATAATAAACATAAGTGGTGATCTTAAACAGTTGTTTAAATTTTTATTCCTACTTAAAATAATTAACTCTGAATATTATTGTATTGTAACCTGGATCAGTTGGATGTAAAAATTGCTTTAAAGCAGAAAAGAATCATTTTTCATCACGTGTTCACCCAAATGTTTTGACGATGGCAAAATTCAACGAATTAAAGTACGAATTGCTTGAACATCCAGCGTATTCACCAGGTTTGGCTCCCTCCGACTATTATCTTTCCAAACCTGAAAAAATATCTGGCTGGAAAGCGTTTTACATCAAATCATCATCATCAAATTTTTTGGTCAGTAATTTTGGAGATGGGGGGGACAGCGATTTTTGACGATTTTTTAAAAATAATACGGAGAAAAGTGTGTACAAGTATTACATCGTATATATTTTTGAACTCACACAAGTTTTCATTTGACACCCCATTCGACGACCTGGTAAAAAATTTTTTTCATTTCCGATTTCACTCCCCAAAACTAACCCCTTAAGTCAAAATTTAACTTACAAAACTACACGGCTCTGACTGGTCTATCAGTTCCTATATTTGTACCATATTTCAACTTTCTATGTCAAATAGTTTCGGAGAAAATTGGGTGTGATAGACAGGCAGACGGACACTGAAATGATCCCACAAGTGTTCCGCACGGAACACTAAAAATACGCCTAAGTAGATGTAGGAAAATAGATAATGTAAAATATGAATTCATTAATTCTTTTATTTTTTACGGCCCAGCCAAAATGATTTATTCTAGAAATTTAAATAAAGTTATTGTTTCTTTTACTGCACAAGTGAAAATATTTTTGACAGTTCTGAAAGCAAGAAGTTAAAAATAAGGTAAAGTTTTCTTGAATAAATAGATTCTTACACAAAGGGATAAGATTGAAGAGGTAAATAAGTCTTCATCCTCCCCCTCTTAAGGCAAAATTTAACTTTCAAAACTACACGGCTCTGATTGGGCCATGAATTCCTATATTTATGTCAAATTTCAACTTTTTATGTCAAATAGTTTCGGAGAAAATCGGGTGTGACAGACGGATGTTGAAGTTTTCCGTACGGAACACTAAAAAATAAAATTGATTGTGAAATTGTTTGGTTTGCAAAAATGTTTCATTTGCTATTTCGTCACCTGTATAGTATATGCATTATATTTGTATTTGGCAGCTCGTGCATAACGAAATGAAAATTAACGATGGTCTAAACTGACAAAATGCATAATATCAAAGATAACATCTTTAATAAGCCAGATATATCTGTATATTATGTTAGGTAACTTGGCTGAATATAGGTTCTTCAACTCTGCACTCAAATTGATCAATAATATGTTGTTAAAATTGAGAAAATGCTAATTTTACGGCGAGGCTTATACAATCAATACAAAATTGCAACTTTCTCTTAAAAGAACGAATTTTCTCGTTCGCCTTGAACGAGAGTAAGTTTTTCTTTAAATAAAATAGCAATAATTACAAAAATGACCGATTAAGGAGTCACACCCAAACGACCATGCACAGATGGTTAATAATTGTGCCTTTAAATAAAAATTACAAAGTGTAACTTAAAATTAATAATAATCTCAGCTAGAGGACATTTACTGACAGATTTACGGACAGTTATAATAGTTAAACCCAAAACAGAATAGTTGGTTTCAGATTTAGAACTGCTGCTTGTCCAGTTGACTTTTATTATTGACACTGTTATATTTCGTATTTTAAACGATACCGAATAGAATATTTAATAAAAAATCGGAAGCTAAGACCTTGGAATACGCAGAGAAATATAATAGTTTAGGCATTTCTTGCAGCTAATAGATTGTAGCTAATAGATCTATAGGACGTGATCCCCGAATGGTTGGAGCTACCGTAGCTATAGACACAAAATATGAGAGAAATAAACTGATAAGGAAAAGAGTGAACAAGCAATGTCACTCTCCAAAACAAATATACACGTTTGAGGAAACTATAAATGGGAGAGTGAAGAACAACAATACTTCGAACATAAATGAACTTAACCAAAAGATAACAAACTCGATTGCTCAAGTTATAGCCCAACATTGCCTTAAACAGAAACAAGAAAACAAAATAAGCTACAAGATGGCCGAGCAGGCGGGATTTAGATCAGGATTTGGGATTAACGTTGATCTTTTAGCTATAAAAACGCTTATAGAAAAAAACGGTTAAATAGAACCGACATTGGTTTTGATTTTCGTAGATTTTTTGAAGGCCTTCGGTACTGTTGGAAACGAATATATAAAAAAATCTATAAGCCAGTGTAACTTGCTATGCCCGCCTAATAGATAACATAAAGGGTGTTTTTTATAGAGGTATAGAACTTTGAAATGGAATAAAACAAAGATGAATTTTTTAAATTGACATGAAATTTACTTTATTCGAAAGATAATCTTCTGGCATTATAATTTAAATATGACTTCTGGCATATGACCGCCACGGCTGGCTCGGACGTGGTCTAATCTGGAGGTCCAATTTTCGATGACTTTTTCCAACATTTGTGGCCGTATATCGGCAATAACGCGGCGAATGTTGTCCTCCAAGTGGTCAATCGTTTCGGGCTTATCGGCGTAGACTAGCGACTTCACATATCCCCACAGAAAATAGTTTAGCGGCGTTAAATCGCACGATCTTGGAGGCCAATTCACGGGTCCGAAACGTGAAACTATGCGGTTACCAAACGTTTCCTTCAATAAATCAATTGTGGCACGAGCTGTGTGACATGTTGCGCCGTCTTGTTGAAACCACAGCTCCTGCACATCATGGTTGTTCAATTGATGAACGAAAAAGTCAGTAATCATGGCTCTATAGCGGTCACCATTGACTGTAACGTTCTGACCAGCATCGTTTTTAAAGAAGTACGGACCAATGATTCCACCAGCCCATAAAGCACACCAAACAGTCAGTTTTTCTGGATGTAACGGTGTCTCAACATACACTTGAGGATATCATCACTCCAAATACGGCAGTTTTGTTTATTGACGTATCCATTCAAACAAAAGTGAGCTTCATCGCTAAACAAAATTCGCTTATGAAAATCGGGATCAACGGCAATCTTGTTTTGGGCCCATTCACCGAATCTACGCCTTGCTAGGTGATCGTGTGGCTTCAATTGTTGCACGAGTTGGATTTTGTAAGTACGCAAACCAAGATCTTTCCGCAAAATCTTCCATAAAGTGGATGGACACATATCCAATTCCTGTGCATCATGGCGGATAGACTGATTCGGGTCTTCCTCTACGCTACGCTCTACAGCAGCAATGACTTCTTCTGTACGCACTGTACGACGTCTCTGTGGATGCGTATTATCATTTAGAGTAAACGTGGTGCGAAAACGTTCCATAGTTAATCGAATTAATTGCTCTGATGGACGATTATGTTGACCGTAAAATGGACGTAATGCGCGATACGTATTTCGAACAGAACCATGATTTTCAAAATAAATTTGCACAATTTGGAAGCGTTGTTCAGGCGTCAGTCTATTCATGTTGAAATGCCAAACCAAACTAAACATAAATCACTTGACAGCTGACAAAATGGCCGCCAGTTAAAAAAGTGTTGCCAACTTAAAGTTTTATACCTCTATAAAAAACACCCTTTATATAGCAAATCCACAGCGTGTGTAAGGATCCACTAAGATACAAATAAATTTCAACTACAGAGAGGAGTTCGGCAGACACAATGTTGCCTAAACTGTTCATTACGATTTTGGAGTACGCGTTATCAGCCTCGATGAAAAAATGTTGAGTAATCTCCGTTTCGCTGACGACATTGAACTGCATGAAGCCGAAGAGATGCTTGAAGA
>CM032453.1:54807238-54910342 GCA_019049505.1 Pachyrhynchus sulphureomaculatus
GACGGTGGACATCATCATCACCATCACCACGAACCCCACGTAGAAGTCACAACTCATCATACCCACGACGCATTAGATCATCATGTTCATCGATAGTATAGGAAAAAAAACAAATTAAATGTTATTAAAGGGAAAAAATCCATAGAATCCTATCAAAAAACAGGAAGTTAAATCAGTGTATGGAAACAATAAAAAATATATCATTATCACTAATGAGCATGAGAAAAAGGCTGCAATATTGAATTAGCCTTGTTATTATTAACGATGCATAATTGAAAGTTAAATGTACTGAATTTTGATATGTAACTTCAAACATATGGTAAACACACAACTATGAAGATTTTCAAATTTTACTTACTAATAGCTCCAGTTTTATTTTTCAAATTTCCCAAAGAAGATTATAGAGGCCACAGACTAAAAGATATACAGGGTAAAACTTAAGAACATGATTTTTTGAGTATTTGCAATTGCTTCACCAAGAAAGTCAGAATGTAGACCAATAACTTTTGTAACTACCATATGTCGAGCTGGGCCCTAGTTATATGAATTGTTTCCCTAGTTCTCGAGATATGAATGTTCTTTGTGTTATTTTAAATTATGGTAATTAGCCTTAAGTGAACGAAATTTTGTAATGAAAAAGTCTTTTTATACTGAGAATCATACAAATTTTATAAAGGCGTCTTGCAAATAATAGTGAGATATTTTTACCGAATAGCTTCAACAATTCTTGACATATAGAAGTAATAAGAATACTTTATATTTCAATAAAGCACATACAGGGCGTATCACACGAATGGATCGATAAAAATAATTTCGCCTTATTATGACACCACTCTAACAAATAAACCAAATCATTCCCATCGGTTGTAATTTTTAAATTACTACTATACTGTGTTAACTAATGAAAATAGCTTTTGTTCTTTAATTTACTTTGATATTGGTATACATCTATGTGCCATTTACTTCTTTTTTTAACAAACACGAATAACTCATTTATAATAGGCATAGTAGCTTAAGGTATTTCTTACGAGAAGACAGAGTGAGCATTATGTTAGAGAATGACGCGAAATAATTTGGTTTTCAAAGTATAATGAGTGTGGCAACGTAGCTTCTCGCTTGCTTCCCGCCGCACACAATCACGTGTTATTGCATTGCACATATTAGTCCGGGAGCTCAGTACCAAAATGCCTCATCGAAAAGTGGCAGACAATAGTATCACTTTGTTTAAAGCCTCAACTCTGGTTCCTGAAAATATATTTTAAAGCTGCAAGAAAAGTTGATCGACGAACCCCACGCTGAGTGGCAGATATTTTGGGTATAGCTCCATTTCTATGAAATACGACTGAAAATTGGATATCTGTCATGGATATTGGGTCAATTCAAAGTTATAACGATCCAAAGTTGCAGAAAAATGGACTCACCTGAACCCATAGAGGAGTGAATGTAATTTGTTTTAATATATTCGTTCAGGTTTGTAGATACTAAAAGTAACATTATCTGCCAGAGAGTATGGTTCTTTATTAAAATGTGTGCGCCTGTCCTACAACGCACGCGCCCGTCCTCTAATTTGTTTTTCTCTCAAATACTATACACATGCGCCAGTGTCTCGAGGGACACTCAAATCACCATTGAAACAGTTCCAAGCAGATTAATATATTTATTTAATTTGCAGTGCAATTTCGCTCTCTCTCTCTCTCTCTCTCTCTCTCTCTATATATATATATATATATATATATATATATATATATATATATATATATATATATATATATATATATATTTAACCTTCAAATTTTGTTTATATTTATTATTTAAAATTTATATTCAAAAGCCCCAAAACCCCTTTTAAAATATAATTACGAAAATTTTAAAAATAAATTTTTGGTAGCTATATTGGAGAGTACATATGAAATTTTTGATTTTTAACATGACAGACAATAAGAGTGATCCAAAAACCCTCAAGAATTAAAATTTTAAACATCTAAACCGTACAATAATTTTTGCCGCACTTGGTTAATGCCAGCACAACAATGACCGAATACTCAGTCACCCGGGGTTTCACTGTGTTCTTTTTAAACTTTGAGCGTTGGGGCTCCACTCTAGTTTACGTTATGTATTTTTGGGTCGCAGTATCCGATCTGCAATTAGTTTTTTGAAAAAATGACCTATTAATTGTTATTAACCATTTTTTAAGCAATTATCTAAAAAAAGTAATTTGATATAATTTATTTTTATAATAACGAAATCTAAGTTTAATAAGCGATCCACCCAAATCTTTTTAGGCATATTTCGACCCACTAAATATATTTTTTGCAAAAACTGAACCTTCTTATTGTTTTAAATAATTTACTATAAACAATTATGCTAATAAACAGAATTTTAGAGAATTTATCTCCATAGCAACAAAATCTAAGCTTTTTACGAGCTCTACCCAAGATTTTTAGATGAATTTTGTCCTGCTGTCTGAATTTCTAATTATTTTTTCCAATTTAATTAATTAAGAGCTAATAAGTTTATTTATATGCAATTAAATAAAAATATTTGTGTTAAATTCACAAAGAAAAATTAATACAATTCTAATAAATTGTCAGTAATAATAAAATGATTTAGTTTTTGACATGAACAGAGAATTAAAATTTAGCGAGTTAAATAATATTACAGAAAAAAATTATTTATTTGTAACAAAAATTAATAAATTTTTAGCAAAAATGGATTAGAAATTCGACTTTAACGTGTCAAAAAACATGTAAACTCATGCATCACAGCTAACTAATAATGCGAATAAAGAAAATCAATTTGTTTATAACTTAAACTTTGCATTAAAAATACAGAAATTCTGCTGATAAAAGCAGGGACTGGACTTCATGGCACATATTCGGGATTTCACCTCGTATTATAGTATTCGAACACCAATTCATTTATCTGCCTCTCTCGAATGAGTTCAGGTGGGTCCAAAAGCTCTACAGGTTCAAAAATTCGTAGAAATTCAAAGAACCAGGATCTAGAGCAAATAATATTTTTTCACTTATTTTTGAGTCCCAAACTAACTATATCTCGAATATCTGCCACTCAGCGATGAGTTCATTTTTTGAGCCCATTTCTTTCAAGAAAAAAAAGTTTACTCCCGCAGGAACCGGTCTCCGTGGCAGATATTAAAGCTATAGAATTCTCATAACATATAAAACTACCACTCTGCGATGGGTTCACATACCTTCAATTTTTTGCAACTTGCTCCCTCCATAACCACGGCAGGAACCGAAATTTGGATCTATAAGTTCTTTTTTTTGGTTCTGTTTGTCACATTTAATAAATGATATATTTATCTGCCGCTCTTCGATAAGTCCAAAATCTTGGTTATGAGCCCCCGGACTATAGATGATTTAAAATTTGAAAGAACGCCCGCATTCGGGTGAGCTGTCTTTTTCAAGCTACGTTGCCACAGCGAAAATTCACTCCCTAAAATTCTATAAAATATATCTAATATTTTTGCAATAACTAGGTGGTAAACTGCCTTCATATTTTAACAAATGATAGCAAAATAATTTGTTTACGTATATATAATTTTTTGTGACTTTTTACTTTTTAACGCACATACGACAACAGAAATTGTAAAAAACGCATGCTTTTGATCGAAGAAAAAGTATGGATTTCTATCTACGTGTTAAACATCTGAAACTTTTACAATTAATTCTGGCATAACGGCGTGGTAAACCATCTTTATATTGAAACAGTGATACTAAAATCTATTATTTCTTAAAATTTCAAGCGAAACTACTTTTAACAGTTACTCGTAAGAAATACCTTAAGTGTTTTAACTTTAGATAGAACTGACTTTTTGTATCAAATTTTTAATATATAGTATTGTAAGATGTAATTTGTTATAAGTTTATATTGAAGCTGTATATATGATTAAGTAATATTTTAACTCCAAATACGTACATATTATTTTTGTGTTACAGTGATATAAATAGTAGAATTATGCCACATATTTTTATTTACTAAGTTAGCCTGTTAGATATCTTATAAAATATTATCTAACTAAAGGGATTGATATTAAATTTGTCGATCAGTCAGAAATGCAATTCTTGACATGAAATAGTAGATCATTTTTAGATGTGAATTAGTTTCTTACTTAAGATCAGACAAACAGTACTAAACATTCTTTGGTATTTAAATGCCAAAAATGTCTCTTTTGTTAATCACAATCTATGTTCCTTGAAATAATTGGCGTTTTGTAAATGCAGCACGCAAGCCAATCGCATCATCTCAGAAGGACATTACACTATTCTGATTTTTGAAAAATAAATATCGAAATTTTTTTTGGGTAAACTACTATCAAAAATAACGTTCGTTTTGTCACAAGAGAAAATGACAATGAAAGCTGTATGAATTACTGGAATCTGCAACTCATTTTTCTCAAACTTACAAGGTTTAGATATGACTCTAAGCAAAAAAAAAATGATGGTCACAATATTTAGATGTCAATGTCTCGGAACAGCAGGATTTTGACGTATAGTACCTTATATTGTCATCTAAACAGAATTGAAATCTAACGTAAAAATGTCAGGTTCATATTTTTAGGGTACTCGTGTACAGATAAGAATTAAATTCATTTGAAGTTTACTTAAAACCATAAAAATTTAATATACGACTTTTGCTCTGTCTCCTATTCGCTTCGGGCAAAGAGTTTACTCTCCGAAGAAAAGCAGCGCGTGCGGTGGCGGAAATTCGCACTTTCTCCGAATGTTCATGTGTTACAAGATTGTTGTATTTGCGGTATTGTGTTAACAATTTTGGATAAAATATCAGTAAAAAGTCGCGGAGAGAAGTGTTGTGTGGTTGGCTGTCAAAACAGCAAAAGGAATTCGCCCAATACAATATTCTACGGCTCAGAATTTCCATTTGCTCTCTTTTTTGACGCTCTTCCGAAATCGATTCTTCTTAAAATTACGCGAATCGCGCAATTTATATTGGCAAAACCTTCTGGCTTAAACACCACTTCCGGGATGTTAGTGCCATGGCGTGAACTCGATGGTTTGGCATGAAAAAGCTCGGATATTAATTTGCCACCTCAATATTTTTCCCTGCCCATTTGATTGACCGATGGGCTGTCCCATTCTTGCTCGATACTGGATTTTGATAATCCTCGATCAATGTTGACGTAATGAATGACGACATAAATATGCTTACATCGTCCTAAAGCCTCAGCAACACAAGTACACTGGACACCTGTTATTACCTGGTTTTCGTCAAGCTGCAACAATTTTTTATACATTTTTCTGTGCTTTATGTTCGTCCAGCTGAAAAAATCCACTTCGAAATTCCACGTGGTATTTCGGATGAAAATTCCAGGTGTAATTTCCATCCAAAATACAAGGTTGAATTTTCAGATGGTAATTCTAGGCGATTTTTTTTTAGCTGGGATTCCTTTTTTTGTTTTTACTTACATGTAATTTCACATTGTATGGGGTCACCGTTACTGAGCTTTACCGAATGACGTGACTATTTATTACGGATGTTCCATCTAATTGATATTCTTTCACATTTATCACGTGCTCGGCAGCAACCAGAGCTTAACCCTTTTTTTGAGTTTCATTTCCAAAATGAAAATTATTCACAATTTGTGAAAACCCGGTACTCAAAACGACTTCCATATTTCAACGTCTTTTTTTAGAGCTAAATTATGGTAAATATTGGCTTTAACCTGAGATATTTTGGCCTCGCACTATGAGACCTAGCTTAAAATGAAAAACAGTTCAACTTTTCCTAAATGATGACGCCGTGCACCTTTTTTTTATCGAGAAAATAATAAATTAAGCAGAAAAAATGTCAATTTGCCATTTGAATCAATGTAAACATTGGTCGGAGAAAATGCGACATTTTGACGTCACTTGCTTTTTTGCTCGAAGCGAATAATTTCTGAAAAAAAAATACTTGGCCTAAAATAAGTGGTAACCTTGTACACTGAATTTGTATGTTTTCAAAATATTGCTTGTGCCTTCTTGCTTTCCTAAATTTTACGAAACGTTAACAAAAACCCAAATCGTTATTGTTTGGAAACTGCGTACAGGATTGATGAAATTGGCATTTTTTATTTTACTATATACCAATGTATTTAAAGGTGAATTTGTGTCTAACATGAAGAAATTTTAATTCCCTGCGTATACTCAATTTCTAAAGGCCCAAATGAAAATATAAAAATTGATCTATTATTTTCTGACTTAAAATATCTTAATTTATTGTGCCAGATCATTTAGTGAAGATTAAAGGTGGCCAAAGTATGTATGTGTAATACAATAAAGCAGGCAATATAAAACCTTTAAAATGCTTACAATGTAATGTACTTTCATTAGGAATTTTAATATATATATTTTTTTTTGGTTATTTTTAGGATATACTAAAAAACCTATACTAATGCAATTTTTTTTAAGAACTATGTGTTTTTAGTATATTTAAGAAGCAGAAATTCAGTAGGTCATTATCGAAAAAACTCTTTTTACAATTAAGTTAAAAAAATATATTAAAACTCTGGAGTTTCACAGCATTCTCTTAAGCATCCACACATATAAGAAGCAAAGAACAGGTATACAGGGTCTGTCCGGAAAGTAATGTCACCGAGCGCGCTCCACCCGCCGGGGATCGGTGGTGGAGGAAGTCAGCTAAAGAGCGAGTGCTTGCTCAGTTGTCTCTGAGCTCGAGGAGGATAAGGACGGGCGATTTCGTGAACCTCTTTCGTTTCCTCTTGTACAAGTCGCGATGCGTCGCTCACTGGAACAAAGATAGGCGATAAAGTTCTGTATGAAGTCTACACTGGAAACTTTTCTAATGGTTCAGCAGGCCTTCGCGGACGAGTGTTTATCACAAAGGCAAGTCTACAGATGCCACAAGGCGTTTTTAGAAGGCGAATGAGCAAATCAAAGATCAAAACCATGCTCATTGTATTTTTTGATATCAGGGGATTATCCACCATGAGTTTGTACCTCCCATCAACTGTAAATTTAGACGTGAAAGTGTTCAAGAAACTGAGAATAAGGATCCGGCGTGTCAGGCCAGACATCAGCAGCGACTGAAAACTTTACCATGACATCGTGTCAGCCTACACCGCATTCGTCATGACCAGCTACCTGGTCAGATCTAACGTGGCAACGCTGCCCCAACAACCTTACAGTCCCGACGTGGCTCACCTATACTTCTTTTTGTTTCCCCTGTTGAAATCCCACCTGAAAGGACATTATTTCAGAACAATAGACGACGTGAAAGCAGCCTGTACAACGACTTTAAACGCAATTTCTGAACAGGCCTTCCACGACGCCTTCGCAGCTTGGAAATCGCGCTGACAAAAATGTACCTACGCAGAAGGAGACTATTTTGAAGAATTTTAATGTATTATACCGACCTCGTCAATAAATTTTTTTAATCGACTTGGTGACATTACTTTTCGGACAGACCACGTATTTATTTACAAAACGATCAGTTTACGCGACAGAATTGCATTGTATAAGAGAAATGTGGGAGAGATTGGCAGGGTGATTGAGAATCCAACCAAGGAACCAGGGAGAGTTAGAATCTAGTAGAGTGCCTAAAAGTACTGAATATTAGAAACTATCAATTCTAAAAATTTACGAATGCGTATTTTTTTTTACCGGCTAAAAACTGGATTCGACCCACTTTTGGAAGAGCCAAGATATGACAATTTTTGACAAACTATTCCTAAACTCTAATTTAACACAAAATTAGCATTTTACCTTAAAAGAAGTCATTCATAAAAATACCACCTCCTTAAAGAACACCGTTAAAAGGCACTAAATAACTTTTGCAGTTCCACGTAGTTACTGCAATTTTTTAAATTCAGTACGGTATTTTTACAGTAAATCTTTCTGAATCCGGGATATTAGGACTTTATTGACTCCACTAGGCACAATAAAAAAATGTCCACTTTAGTGAATCTGGTTGTCAGTGTTTTATAAGGTAATTCTATATTCTATTCTATTTAGCTATTAATTGTAATCATTTGTATTTACAGGTTCAGAATGTAACAATTTATTATACATTTTCAATAAAAATATTTAGTTCCTAACGAGAAAGAAAGCAATTCGTGAATGCATTCATTAGTTTATAAAAAAAAACCGTTTTATATTGTTAATTTATAGGGAAATAAATTATTTTTGTATACTAATTGTTGTATATTATTTTATTTTACCGTTTTGATATATTAAAACTGATCAGAAATTAGATTGGGCGAGTTTTCACTAATTTATATATAATTCTTTTATTATTTATAATAAAAAAGGGTAATTATATTTTAGTTGTATACATTTTTGGCTATTCTTAAATCACTTGATAGTCTAGGGCGCATTTCGTCTTCAACTGTTTCTCTGATGTCTTTACGAGGGTTACCTTTTAAGTTTTTACAAAAACAATGAAAGAAAAAAACTTTTTTGGTACAAATCATTTTATTGTTTCTCAAAATATTCACCTATAAGTTTTATACACTTGTATGCGTTCGAACCAATTCTCGAAACATTTTTTCCACTTTGAAGTTGGTACCTCAAAAAGATGATTTTGGAAGGATTCAGCAGCTTCTCGAGGTGATGAAAATCGTCGTGAATCGTGAATCAGGTGAACACGGGTAAGGAGACATTAATTCGATGTTTTTCTCGGTTAAATAATCAATTCTTTGACAGCTGGCATTGTCATGATGAAGAATGATGCGACGTTTTCGATTGTTTTTCCTGATTTCATCGATGACTGCTGGCAAACAAATTATTGTATACCATTCAGCATTAACTGTTCTTCAATCCTCTAAAGCAATGGTTGCAACATGTCCAGTATAACCAAAGAAACAATTGATCATTTATTTGGAAGTGCTTCGAGAACAAACCAGTTTTGTTAAATTCGGTTCATCTTAGAACATCTATTCAGTTGATTATTGTTTCCGGCTCGTACGAATATATCCAAGTTGTGTCTCCTGTTATGATGTTGTATAAGGATTTTGCATGCTCCTGGTCAAATTTTTTAAGCATTTCCTTATACCAAATGACAGGAGCCTGTTTTTAAGTTTAGGTCAAATTATGCGGAATCCATCGGGAAAAGATCTTCTTCACAGCTAAATGTTCATGCACAATTTAACGTACTGCAGTATTCGATATGCCTCTATCTCGCGGTAAATCACATGCCGATCCTCTTCAATCATTTTCCTCACAGTATCGATGTTTTTGGAACAACCGATTTTGGTCGACTAATTCATCGCTGACAGAAGCACCACCATGACGAAATTCTGCCAACCAACGCTCACTGTAAACAAACAACTCGGCAATTTCTGAGCTGCTACTGTTTTAACAATAACAAATGACAAATTTTACAACAAAGCTAATGTCACATCTCAATAGTGGCCGTTTGAAAAAATTTAAAAGATGGCCCTCATAAATGATTTGTACCACTTGAAAACTTTTGATCTAGCTAAATATTCATCACAGGTATTTTTAACGCATCGATACAAGAAATTCTTTGCTCAATGAATTTATACCTTTTAAAAATTGCCAACAAAAGGTGACACCGTTATAAAACACGATATTATTTTCAACTTAATAAAGAAAATGCCGTGGAAATTTCTGTCAGATGGTAATAAGAGTTCTACCGATCTAAAAAACACATACTCTATCAAAGAGTTACGTATAATCCAACATTCGTAGCAAAGACGACATTTGTGAAAGAAAATAAAAAACGAAAAATCTTTGGTTTATTAAAAATATTTAAATCTAAAAGGGCAAGAATAATAGTATTCTTTGATAAATACAGTCTGCCAAGTAAGAACGTGTCCGAGATAATCATTTTTGATGGATGTGATTCTAGCGATTCAACAAAAAATCGGTAGAGGGAACCTTTGTCCCATTTTAGTAAAAGTATCACCTTTACTGGGCGAAAATCACGTCGCGATGCGGCTCGCTGGGGCCCACGATAAGATACTAGAGTGGTCTTTACAATCGCCGGACGCCAACCCTATTGAAACCGTTTGGTCCCTTGTAAAGAAAAAGCTCAGAGGAAAGACTTTGAGGACTTTGAAGCAGTGGTCTCGCGAGATTCGAACAATTTGCAGAGTATACAGAAAATCTCCTCGACAGCATGCCACAAAGATGCCAGGTGGTAATTGATGCAGGAGGCGATTGAACAACTTACTAAGGTAATTGCGCCGTTGTTAGCGCACCAAAGAATACATAGATGGCAAAAAATGTCCTTGAAACACATTTTTTTCAAGAATAAATTCTAGTAATATATTTAAACTTATTTTTAAAAAAATACAAATAATGTTATTAAACAAAATAAAAGTGTTTGCTGATTAGATTATATTTTCTATAAATACATAGCTTCAAATGTACCATCTCTTTTAGGTCTCCTGGTAAGATCAGAACATCGTGTGTCGATATGGTACAGAAAAGCCAATAAATGAACCATCATCACCCTACCACTAAGGTAGCCCAAAAATGTTAATATACCTGATCTTTCTTCTAATCTATTTCTTAACCATTCATACCAGAGAAGACTTGAGTAATTAAAGGAAAGAGATCCCAAAACACTAAAAAAATATGTCATTAGTTTAGAAGGAAATGTGTAACATATATAGGGTGAATCGGGCTTTTACTACATAAAATTTAAATTTAACAGATTTTAAAAGTATATACTCCGAAGGTGTTTCATTCTTGTAAATAAATGTAGGTTGTGTACGTGGAATTTCCATGGATGAACTTGAAGATACTGCTTGTGGCAGAATCTTCAAGTGGGCACAAAAAATGTAGCTATCGCTACAGAAAGACAAAGACGTGAAACAAAGTGTCGCCTTTTTTGTAGAGAACTTTGTGCTCTACAACTGTGCTTTTTATGCATATTTTTGAAATTCGGAACTGTTTAAGAGATATTTCAAGAAAACGCTTTTTTCGATTTTTCTGACATTTTCCGGACTAGCTAGTGTGCAGAACAATTTTTTTTTCCTCTTTTGCTTTAAAAATACTACCCATTATGACAAAATCTCCGACTTTGAAATTATTGTCATATGAAAATTCCCCACGAATGGGCTATTAGTTTCAAGAACTAAAATAGTTCATTTGTATTTCGGAATAATTTCTATTCCAGAGGTGAATATTTTAATATGTGGGTATTATATTTTTCTGTTACTTTTTTACCATTTTATATATAGTCATAAGATTTTCAAAAGTCAAATCCATTTAACCTTTCCTATGAGCACTTAGATTTCAACATAATACCAATATAAAATGGAATAGTATCCCAATTTAGATGATGATCCATAAGCATGGATAAATGAGATTCACAAAAAGTATTGTTTCTTGATGATCTAAAATATTCTTTATTTGCCTTCCCAACCAATCTCATTTTTAGTAGATATTTCTTACCTTAAACTGAATCTATGTATTGGCATTAGAGGCCCTAAACAGGGTCTGGAAAAAATCATAATAGTTATACCGTAAATCATATTCCATAATAAAATAGAGTGAGGGTTGTAATCAGTGAAGCTAAAAATAAAAATCAATATAAAAACCATTAGGTTTTACATTCTTAGATATTCAAAATATTACTTACTACTGAACAATGTTTGGATTTACTGCATGAATGGACATTAAACAATATGCTAATCGACCCTGATAAGCTGCTATATCACAAAATGTTGCAGCAAATTGATTTCTTTCCAGGTGATCAGCATAAGCTTGTGTAGTTTGATCAGGCATTTCTCTAATCCATAACTTGTGTCACTAAGTTATTTTCACTAGCAATTTTAAATTTTTTATATAAAACATTTTTTAAAAGTTTTAATTTATGTTTTGATTAGGTGATTGGTTGTCAGTGTCAGGTACTTCCTAACCTAAATATGCCTTCAATGTGGTAGGAAAACATTTTTTAAATAATAAAAATTACTAACATTTTTATTTAACACACAACTTACTTGGTTACAATGATTTTACTGCTAAAAGAAATTCAAAATATTTAAATAAAACTTACAAAATGTCAAGAAATTACAGTTTCTTAGAAACTAAAGCATCTACTGTACTGACATAACTTTTACCAATTTTTATAAGGGCCAAACCAGATCCTACACCACATGCTGTGCAGAGTGCTACATTTTGGGGCACCACACTTCTTATTATCGCCCACATAAGTACTGAGCCTAGCGAGAAAGTCACAGCTCCAAATGAACTAAAACATCCTTTCTAAGTAAAAACTTGGAATTTAGGTTTTATTTAACACCTACCTATATAATAATTTGTCCTTGGTTGGCAAAGCTGCTAAATGAGGTCTATTATACAGATAAAGTCCTGAGCCCACTAAAGTGTTGAAAAGAAGTATGTTTGTAACATCCCTTTTTGGAAATATCCTAAAATTTACGTAAGTTTAATTTTCGCCATATTACGAAACTATCTAGGCCAGTGATACCATTCCCATTAATGAACACTATTAAAATATTCATTTTACCTTAAAACTAATGAAGGATTCATAACATTTACGGATAAGGCTGTGTAGCTAAGTACCCCTTGAGCCGGTGCATAGTAGAAAAGCAAATTTTGTGATGTAAGAGGCTTAAGTCCCAATTTACTGCATAGCGACACATTGGATTCTGATGCGGACATCCTTGTATGCTTTTATTGGAAAATCACGTGGAAATTTTGATTTTTCTTCGAGTAATTTCCAAAAATAATCTGATACCTCTTCGACAAAAATGTCATTTATTTATGACCTTTAAACTGGCTTTCTGGCATTTACTACTATCATGGGAGCCCAAAAGAGTTTTTCTTCTGCTTTGACCACACAACTATACTTTTAAATAGATAGTCAGCTTAACGCGAAAATACAAACTAATGACGTCAAAGGTTAACGCAGTTGACAAACCTGTTATCTGTTAACCATGCTCGGAAGGATGGTTAGCGGTTCGTTATTATTTATGTCTTTTTTTTAACTGATTGTTATTCTTTTTTTTGCTCACCAAGACACAAAAAATACATAATGTACTCCCTTTGTGCCTGTTTTATTTTTGCAGAAAATTTGAGATCTATTTGCTTTACGCTATGAAAACTCCCAAGTCAATCATACGAATTTTTGTGATATGATTATTTATATAATTACTGACGTTATAAAACAAGTTAGGTAGTTTGGAATAGCAAAAAAACCTAAAGGAATCCATGAAAAAACTTATGATGCTCGTCACTGGTTGGAAAATCGTTTATAAATGTTTCATTTTAATCTTTCGGCAGACGGTAGCTGTTACATAGCGGAATATTTCGTTAGTTGCTACAATTGACTTTCTCAATTTGGTTCACATTGACGAAAAGAAAAAGTCAGTATACGGATTTTGTTATGCAAGAGCGACATTTACCGAACGTAATCGACTTCTTCTAAGTTAGAGGAATTTGGGAATCAAGAAAATAACATGTTTTAATGCTACAAGTCTTAAAAATATTACCAACATTCGAAATAATATCGACATATTCGTACCTATCTTATTTTAGGTAAGTTTAACAAAAACAAAATTTAATTCTAGTCGAATAATGTATTTTTTTAACAAAAAAATGTGCAGTTTCGATTATCGAAACTACATAAATTCGGAAAATAATATTAGTAACTTGAAGCATGGACGAGTTATTTTTACGAATTACAATAGACGTACAGAATACGTATAGAAAGAAAATTTATTTTAATACTTAGCAAAATAAAGATTTAACTTGAAACTGAACCCATTTTATTAATTCTAAATATAGTTGGGTGAACCAAACAGGCGTCAGGGGTATTTAATATCTTAGAACTGACACCTGCCGGACACGCTGGAAATACTATATTAAAACAGTTAAACTTTTTGATGAATACAAGCCTTTATTATTATTTTCATTATATACTATCCCTGCAAACATTATATAGAGAATCAAAAGTAAGATCATGAAATATTAGTCCTTTTTTAGCCCTCATTTATGTTTCCGCATTGTCTTTGTATTTTTTTTAAGGCTCATGAAGAAAATCAAACCAAAAATAATCGTGGAGTTTTTGATAATTGGTTGATTTTTTTTGTTAGGGCTGAATTAGGACATAGACAAGGGATTCAGGGTTAGTTACAGAGAATATTTTCTCCTGTTTGAGAATAAGAAAAATATAAATCTTATCAATTTTATTAGTGGAATATGTTCTCGTGGGCAATTGGGTCCCTGATGTGGGTAGCCAATGAACAACAAAATTTGGCTGATTTTGTACTTGTCCTAGGCGCTCCGGATCACCAAGATCATAAAAGAAGAAAAATTGAGAAATTAACCTGCTTAACCTACATTATTAAACTAGTTTTTTTCTAGGCTTGCATATTTATTTTATTAATTAAAATGTTATTAAGGGCGGTATTTAACAAATTACAACCTTTAAAAAATACTGAAGGGTTGATGTGTACATGCAAAAGTAGACTTTTTTCTTCAGAGATCAATCGGGAAAAAACAGAGGTTCAGGATAGCAAGAAAATTGGTGGTTACGCAGGGGCATATAAAAAATTCGAAAAATTAAATGAGCCTCCAAAAGAAGAGCCTCAAACCTTTGCTGGTTTACTAAGAAATTCAAAATTTATTGATGTAGGTGGTATTTTTCTGGTATTTTTTAAACTAAACTTTTATAATTTATATAATTAATAGTAACACTAATGTTTTTGCAGTTAGGAGACTCACATGACAAAGTAGTCACAGGAAAAATATTTCACATAGTAAATGATGATCTTTATATAGATTTTGGGTGGAAATTTCACTGTGTCTGCCTTAGACCACAAGTTAATGCCAGGTTAGTATGTTGTATTCAGTTACTTAAGCCAGCATTTACTTCTCACATTGTAGTATTTGATGCTTTTTAATCTGAACTACTTAGTGATAAATATTCTTTTATTAACAATTTTCTACATATCTAAAGGTCAAAATAATATTTTAGTAGTTATGTTCGAGGTGTGAAAGTAAAACTACGTATTAAAGAGTTGGAATTATCAACAAAATTCTTAGGTCATGAAAAAGATCTTACACTTCTGGAAGCTGATTGTCACTTACTAGGATTAATACAGGAGCGTAATAGATAAGAGTATGTATTTGTTTTATAGGCATATGTAAATAAAAAAAAATTAAAATATTTTATTTTTTATTTAGTATTATACAATGAAGTGGCAGCCCTAGTTCTGTTGTATATTTATGGCAGTTATGGCTTTGCACATGCAGAGTCTCAGTTTGGATCTCTAGGTGGTTGATTGTTATAGTATTATATTTGGCTTGGCCACATTATATACACACACACACACACACACACATATATATATATATATATATATATATATATATATATATATATATATATATATATATACACATACATATATATATATATACACATACACATATATATATATATATATATATATATATATATATATATATATATATATATATATATATATTTATTTATATATATATAGTAGAACCCTGGTTATCCGAGGTAACATGGGGGGCACCCCCCTCAAATAACTAAAAACTCAGATAATCAAGATTTGTTTTTTACTCATTTAAAAAATAAACGCCGATACTTTAAACAGATGTATTAACACTTTTAACATATAAATAGGTACATACATTATAAAACAGTAAAAAGGTATCTATGCACTTCTGTTTCATATTGCATCTTCTTTTTCTTGCTGCAATGTTTCTCCATCTATTAAGAAGAGGCAGATCTGCTGGGGTTGCCTCTTGTTGTTCGATATACCTCAAAGCTTTTTCCAAAGAAGCAAAACCTTCTTGATGAGAGATCTGTGGGAGACTATTCATCCATCCATCATTTAATGGAGTATCATCTTCACTGTCATTATAGTCCTCAAAATCAATAACTTTTGACCAAGATATTTGAATAGTGGTAGTACGCACAGAATCCCAAGCTTGACTTACCCAGTAAATAACATTTTTCAGTGTAACCTTTTTCATCCCATTGATAATATCTGCCCAGTACTATGTGGGTGTCGTGAAGCACTTCACGAGAGGATTCTGAGGGTTGACCCAAAACAATTCTCGTGAACTCTATGTGAATCAACTAATAATAATAATAAAACATTTATCATTATAAAGATTTAAAAGCAATTTACAATATTTTTTGATTAGTACTTTTAAAAAGAATAGTTTGTGGACAGTTTTTGAATCATATTTTGAAAATACTATGTATAATATTAAAAACTGTAGTAATAATACACATAAAGTTCTTAAAGTGAACTCTTGAAATGATACCTTCTGTATCAGAATCCCTAAAAATCTGGAGAAACACTTAGGATATGCCTTTTAGGCAGTTTTTGGACAAGATCTCAAATAAAATTAATCTTGTGCTAATCTCATACATGACAAAAAAAAAGTTAAAAATTTAAAAGTACAACTTGACCTATACAGGGTGTCTCAATGATCCTGAAATCTTCTTTTCATATTATAAAGAAGTTATTATTTTTGTGTCCTCTTTGAATTCTACTAAATACTCAATAAAGTTATAAATGCTGGAAGACGTACGGCCTCCCGGCGGTCACGATATCCATATCTATATCCCCACTTTTCAAAGAAAATTGGGGATATAGTCATCCTCAATGAAAACGACGCTTAAAACATGAACAGAAACACATCCTGTCTATTCTAGAAATATTTTTGAAAGTCCCCGAGGTAAAATATCAAGCTGCAATATCATATACTGTTGATCTCAGGTACCCCAAGAACTGAATAACTCCACTCTGCGAATGTCAAGCACGAAGCTTTCAATTATCTCTTATTTTCAATTTAACTCTGATCTTATCTGTTTGGATACTTTAAGATTAAATACGTTCACTACAAACATCTGACTTCCCCAAACGTCAATAACAACCCACTGCAGTCAAAGTCAAATAAGACGGGAAATCATATAGGTAATATTCCTATCTTCATCTGTAAGTGAAGTCATTAAAGAAAGAAGTAAGGAGAGAGCAAACCTCTAACGCGCATGCTCACCTCTTATACACTATGCAATATATAATGCATTTGTTTCCTGCATAAAGAAAAAGAGGGAATGGAATATTTTTATGAATTAATTTAATAAATTATGTAGTTAAACTAATAATAATTATCTTATAATTATATTACATAATTAAACGCATGCACAGTTCGTACGACGTTCCGAGCTACAGTGCGAGAGGGATCGCTTATTCTCTACGAACGGCGGCACACTTCTCTCTCAATCTAGCTAACATATTTAGGGGTATTACATGTATGCGAGAAATTCTCTTTAAATTTTATTAAGATTTTGGTGGTGGACCCTGTTTTATTACTAAAGCTGTACAAGGGAAGTCACAATGACAGTTAACTTTTAGAATCCACCATAGGCTTCAAATGTCCATTTCTTGTTTTTATTAAATAAAAAGTTAGCTATAATTGTGTCCCAAATTTCTGGTTAATTATTCAAGGGGGTCCTTCAAAAAAAGGATTTTGTACCAGATGGATGTATAGATAAGTAGTAGGGTCCCTTTTATATATAGTATTTGTAAAAGAATCACCCTCCGAGATTTTTGCATTCGTTCGCGTTTTAGGGTCTTCAGATCATTAAAAACATTGTCTCCAATTTATGTAGGTCTGTTTCTCGTTGGTGCGGTAATTCTCGGACAAAATGAGACTTTAATTTAAAATTTTGTACATATACAGTATTTAAAGTAAGAAAGGAACCTATAGTTTGTGAGCGATATTGCTTCAAGAAAAGGAGGTAAGATGGGCGGGGGTGGATCAAGAACATTATTTATTACATTATACTCAAGGTGAGATAAACCACGTCAAATCAGTGATCCATTTAAAATTTTCATAAGTGTTCAAAAGGACAAATAGATAACAGTGTACTGCTTCTACGCGTGACCCCTGTTTCCCTAGTAGGCAGGAGACAAGATAACGTTGTGGACACGTCGATCAACGGACAAAATCAACTTTTCGTTTTTCTGTTAGTAATTAACGAGTTGAGTTTTTCGTAGAAACACACTTTAGGCTTGTGCGTTTCTTATGGGTATAGTCGTTTGATAAAATTGTTTGTTTAATTTGTTATTACCAATGAATAAACTTTACGCTGAAAAGTTTCAATATTAATTAAATAATTGGCCAAAATGAGCAATGTCGGCTTATTTTTCATACATTTGTGAGTATCATATCAAAAATTCAGGGGAGATGGCATTACTAATACACTTGTTGGTATAGACTAGTGACATCTATGCCGTTTTGGAAAGTAAATTAACGCCATCAAAAGCCAGTTCGTTATTAATTGTCATTGTGTGAAAAACATAGTTCTTCATAGCTTTGATATGTCGTGTTTCGTACCAGAAAAAGTCGTTTTGCGGGGAAATTTAATAACCTTTCATTTGAAGAAAACGGCTGCTGAAAGTTATCGATTGTTGGTTGACGCGCTGGTGAACATGCTCCAACCCAAAAAACTTGGGTAAACCCAGGCCAGCCTTCAATATCACAACCAGTGCTCAATATACATGGAAAGAAAGCTTTGCTGTGTATTTGGTGGGATAGTAGAGGAGGTGTGTGTTACGAACTGCTGAATCCTGGTGAAATGATTTCTGGCGATCGATACCGTCAACAATTGATAAAGTTGAACCGAGACACGATAAAGTCATTTTTCAACATGACAATGCTCGGCCCCATGTTGCAAAATGTGTTAAAAACTATTTGGAAAACATCAAATGGAACGTTCTACCCCACCTGCCGTATTCACCGGACTTAGCCCCTTCAGACTAGAACTTATTTCGATCAATACAGCACGGACTTTCAAAACAATACTTACATTCTCACGAAGAAGTGAAAATTTGGCTTGATGACTGGTTGGCCTCAAAAGATGAAAAGTTCTTCTGGTGTGGAATCCATTCTTTGATAGAAAGATGGGAAAAAGTCATATGTAACGATGGCCAATACTTTGATTATTAAGGTAATTTATTTTGTGATGGAAATAAATGCTTAAATGTTGCGAAAAAACCGACATTGTTAAACGAAACACCTATTAGATATAAAATTTTTCAAGTAAAAACTATAAAAAGATATATGCAGGCTTTAAATTCGTTGTAACAATTTTTCACCCCAAAATTTAAAAACCATTTGGTTTGGATTTAAAGGAACATCTAATGATAAATTATTATTGTATGTTTAAAAAACAAAGGTCTACTCAGAAATTTAGATTGTATTTTAATATATTTTTTCATGACTTTTTTTCTCATTACAGATCATTATCAATCCTAAAACGGACCTTTTCACAGGTTTGAAAATATTTTTAGGATGCAGTCGTAAAGCTTTCAAAATACAAACCAAAGATCATTTTTTTTCTCAACTTCTTTGGATTGATATTCATTACACTTAAATAATCATAAGTAATAAATTTTGATACTTTTAAAAATGGTAACCATTATTGTAAACGTTGTGGAAACTCAGTGAAATAACGTCTATTGACTATTTGGTTTTCTTAATGGTTTAACCAAAGGAAAAAGCCAAATTATAAAACCAAATGGTTTTTGAATTTTAGCTTTAAAAATTGTAAAGCTATTTTGAAGCGCAATATCTACACAGTTGCACCATTTAGTTTTCTTATTTGATTTTGCTACGACAAATTAACAAAATAACATGAATATTTGGTTATTTCATTTTCAAATGAAATAACCAAATAAGAAAACGAAATGTCTTATTGCATTCAAAAAACAAATCTTCACTATGATTAGCTCCATGAAACCGTACGCGTTCACTTAGAGCTTGTACGTGTTTATTTATCCACATATGTAATTGCTGCAAAAATTAACGTACTGATATAATACTCGCAAATATATAAAAAAAAGCAGACGTTCATTTTGGCCATATTTTTAATCAGTATTGAATTGGTTCAGCGTAAAGTTTATTCATTGTTAATAACAAATTAAACAAACCAATTTTATCAGACGACTATACCCATAAGAAGCGTACAAGCCTAAAGAGTGTTTCTACGCAAAAATCAACTTGATTCGCTAATTATTAACAGAAAAACGATAAGTTGATTATTACATTGTAATTTGATTTTGTCCGCCGATTTTATTTACACGTGCTGCAGGGAAGTCCCTAAAGCGCTACAGGAGCGACACGTGTGCGGAAAAAAAAAAAAAAGCGATTCACGTTGTTCTTGAATTGTGCTCGGGGGGAAACAGTCCTGGGAAAATTATTCCAAAGGGATGATGTTCTCCATATAAAAGACTGCTTGATAAGCGTTGTACGAGGAGTAACCAGCTGAACCTCATACGGATGTGAAGTATTGGCGCGACGTGTATTTCTAACATGCACCGCTCTGGGAGGAATTAAGCGGGCCACATCCTTCGAACACTTTCCATAAAAATACTTGTAGAATCAAGGCCGCCGGTCAGTTCCGGGTCTCTAATCAGACGAACAGCTCTTCCCCGAATAGAATCCAACAAATGCAATGTATGTTTGGTAGCGGGGCCCCAAACATGGGAGCAGTATTCCATAGTTGGTCGAATTTGAGCTTTGTAAAGAATTAACAGTTGTTGTGGAGTGTAAAGCTTTCTGGTTCGAAATAATATTGCCAACTTTTGAGAAACTCTCCTTGCTATGCCTGCCACATGTTGCTCCCAAATTAACGCCCAACAAATGACGATGTTACAGGAATGGGGTGCCCCGCCATAACTATGTCGGGTTCAGCAACGTTAACTTTTTTGGAAAAACTACCGCTTGGGTTTTTGTAGCGTTAAATTCCACTTAGTTACTGTCACCCCCAAGATAGAATTTCTTCCTGGTATTTATTAAGTTGAATGACTTCCCGCTGTCTGCGGATATTCGTCTGAGTAGCCGATGTTGGAGCGTTCAAAGTGAATGAAGAGATAAGCGTACTGTCATCTGCAAAGCTGTTGATTGGGTTTCCGGTCTTTTCTAGCAGATCGTTAATGTAAATGAGAAAGAGAGTAGGAGATTGTATGGAGCCTTGGGGCACATCAGCGTTGATAGTGAAGGTGTTAGAAAGGAATCCGTCGACGGCCACTCATAAAGAACGCTCTCTGAGGAAACATGAGAGCCACAAACAGAACTTTTCAGACATACCATAAGAGCGTAGCTTAGCCAACAGTCCATCGTGCCAAACACGGTCAAATGCCTTGGATATGTCAAAAGCAACCGCTCGAGATTCTCCAAAGTGTTCAATTGCGTTGTTCCAAACATGTTTTACATAAGTCAGAAGATCTCCTGTTGATCTATGTTTACGAAAGCCATATTGGTGATCGCTAATAATGTTGAATCCTTCAAGATATTTTAGAAGATGCTGATTGATAGCCTTTTCCATGACTTTCGATATTATTGAAAGCAGTGCGACTACCGACTAGTTGTTTGGCGAGGCAGGAAATATTCTCTCTCTGTAGGATAGGTTGAAAAGTCTACAGAAAACTGGTGTTAGTTCCCTCGCACAGTTTTTGAGAACTGTGGCAGGTATTCCGTCAGCGCCAGAGGCTTTTTTGGTGTGTAACTTCATTAAAATACGTTTAATGATATATTGTCTGAAGACAATATCGGGCATCCTTGACTACACTATGGGAATAGTAGGTGGTGTTTTTCCTTGGAAATCAACAATAGAATGTGAAGCAAAGAGTTCAGCCAACAAGTTCGCTTTTTCAATAGATGTCGTTGCAATAGAATTATCTGACCGTGAGAGTAGTGGTATGGTGGATTTGGTGAAATTTTAACTAACTGCCTTAGCGGCTGACCAAAAGGACCTGAATTGTTGGGACAAGCGAGAAGTTTGTTTCTAATTTGTTGATTGTGTGCCTCCTTGGTTTGGTCGATAATTTGTTTGCATCTGTTCCGGGCACAAACAAAGGTGTTACGATTTATGGTGTTAGGATTTACACGCCATTGTCGGTAGGCAAGATGTTTGGAAGCAACAGCTTCTTGATTGACGCGTCCACATCGTTGTCTTTTCTCCTTCTACTAGGGGATCAGGGGTCACGCGTAGAGGTTGTTGTGCAATCTGGTGCCTCAATTTTTAACCTTTTTAGTGTTCCGTACGGAACACTTATAAGATCACTTCGGTGTCTGTCTGTCCGTCTGTCACACCCGATTTTCTCCGAAACTATTTGTCATAGAAAGTTGAAATTTGGTAATAATATAGGAATTGATGGCCTCATCAGAGCCATGTAGTTTTGAAAGTTAAATTTTGACTTAAGGGGTTAGTTTTGGGGGGTGAAATCGGAAGTGAAAAAAAAATTTTTTTTACTAGGTAATCGAGTGTGGTGTCAAATGAAAGCTTGTGAAAAAACGAGTAAAATATATATATATATATATATAATACTTGCGCGCACTATTATTGTATATGTTTATAAAATCGTAAAAATCGCTGTGCGCCTGCACTTATCTCGAAAAGTATCTTATCAAAAAATTTTGAAAAAATCTGGAATATTCTCCACGGGGTGTAGATTGAACGAAAATTATCACGAGTGCATTCCTGTGATAATTTATCGGGTATATAAATAAAACATAAATTTCAAGGTCATCAATTTTCAGTAAAGATTGGAAATAAACTTTGTTGAAAACTCATTTGGGATGTGTTTTGTGAAGTCACTGATCATTTTATACTTCCGTTACATTTTTTTTATTTTAAAGCACTCAACGTAAGGAACACTAATTGCGCAAGTTCAACTTGCTCTTGACAGGTTATTTTTTAAGGTACTAGTCTTTAAAAAGTAAATGCATGCATGTTTACTGCATAGGTTTTTATTTAAATAAAACACATAAGATGCATTTTTTACAAATAGCTGTTACTTTTTTTAATCATCTGGCAAGAAATTAGTACAACATATATATATAAAAAAAATCTTGTTCAATCACCCAGTACTTAGCACATGATAATGTGACATAGACTGGACAACAACTAAAAAGAGTGATATTTTTGAGCTGCCGAATCTTAATAAATCTTCCTTTTAAAATGAAAATTAAATAATATTAAATTATTAAAGCTTTTTTTACCAAAAATATTTTATGTACAGATACAAATAAAAATTTAGTTCTTTCATAAACTTTTTTACATACTTAAAAATAATTATTAAAATAAATTTTACATACAATATCAGATCTAGAAAAATTAGAGTTTTGAGTATATTTTTTGTGAGGTATATTAATGTAAATGAATAAATGTATATAAAAAAACAAAGTGATTAATATGTTTCAAGGCACATTAAGAACTCTTAAAAACGTATAACGAAAAATTACAGGTACAGCTGTGATGGTAAAATCGATTTGTACAAATACAAATATTCCTAAATGGTTAGCTTGAAGATTGGCGGTTTCTATCTTTAGAAATTGGCAAGCGTGACAGTCCCGGATTTACACCTACTATTGCCCGCTGATCGTAAATTAGCAGCCAAGGTGTCAAATAATAAAGCCGTGCTTTTATAATAACAATGATATCAATGTATGTTATCAGAGCAGAAAAGCTAGGCCTGCCGATCATTCTATTGTAGCACTCGTTGTGTGTTATAACTATTTTTTTTTGCATTATTTTTAAAACAGGTTATAGCTACTTATTATGTGAATTAAACTAAACAAGAAAATAAAATTTATCTACCTAAACTTACATAGTAGGTATTAGTAAGGTGGGATATTAACAAATTTTAAGTCAACACAGCTGTACTTCATCCAAAATAAACCTAAAAATGGCATCTTCGAAGAATGTTCTTATAAAATTTAAGGCACACATGATATCTTAAACTATGTAAAAATTACCGTACTGCAAAAAGAAAAAAGATGCTTATTAAACTAAAATGGAACACTCAAATAAAAATTTATAAAAGTGTACATGGTAGGCCGCAACATAAAGGTAAGCAAACGGGTACAACTGCCATTCCTCTCTTGGTTTTTGTTTTTGAGCCACTCTCTGCTTCGTACTCGTATTTTCCCGAGGCCTTGGCGTATTCACCCTAAAAGTAAATAAAGTAAAAATATACAGTGTGTCCCAAAAAGTTTCATTCAAATAGAGAAAAAGTTTATATTACAAAAAAAATTTATTCTTCGTTCTGTATCACATGGAAATCCATAATCAGTCATCAAAAGTTTAAAAATATTTGATGGTATACAGGGAAAATAAAAAATAATGATTTATAATGAAGAGTAAAGTGTGTTTGAATTGAAATACAGAGCAAAATATTAATTGAAAATGTTAATAGGAACTAAAAATTATGCTCACGTTTAGATTAGATAGATAGAAAACGCAGTAGAAATGGTATGTTGATTGGTGGTAGTTATAAGCTAAAACTATATGTCACCACCGTGACGGTCGCTAGCAAAATTTCATTCAACTCATTGGTTTCAACTAAGTAATATATATTTGATTATTTAGGCACGATAAAACTTTCTTGGATATTGTATAAATTTAAATTAATGCTTTTAAAAAGACTCTTATTCTTCGAGGGAAGAGTTTACCTTTTTAAAACCGTTTGTAGATCGAATTTAAGGAAAGGATTGCAATTGTACCTACTGGGTCTTCATGTATTGGTAACCCCCCCCCCCCCCCCCCCCCTAACGGGTACTGCTATATTAGGTAGTAACTTACCTCTCACTCTTAGCCTTACTATTTTTACTGTCTACCCTTGTCTCTTACCTCTACTCTTTTTGCCTCTAGTTCTACCCCTCCCTACCTTACCCTCAATTATCCGACGTCCTCCGATCTCCTCCCTAATCATCTTGCTTACTTATCCCTCCAATACTTAGTAAATTGTCTTATAAACAGGGCTGGCTTTAGGGCGCGGCGGTCGCCCTGGGCGCCACATTTTTAGAGGCGCCAATTTTTAGGTTTTTCTGCGAATTTTGATGATTTTGCCAGTGACTGTTGCCAGTAGAGAACGAGTTTTTTTAAATTGAAGCTTATTAAGACATATTTGAGCTCCACTGCACCTTAAGAAAAACTTAATTCTTTAGCATTGTTGTCAACTGACAACGAAATCGCTAGTCAGCTGGATTTTTCTAGAACGATCGAGCAATTCGCTCAGGCTAAAGCGCGTAAAGTGAATATTATGTAATAAAATTGAAATAATTTTACTTTATAGTTCAACATAAAGTGTGCATTATAATAATATGGTAATATAACAATCGTAGAAGTTTTGTAGAAGTTTCGAAATGGTATGAAGAAATTGTATTTAATTGCATTTAATTTAATTCTCATTTTTTTTATGGGTCTAGCACACGTGCTGCAGGGAAGTCCCTAAAGAGCTCCAGGAGCGGCATGTGTGCGGAAAAAGCGATTCACGTTGTTCCTGAATCGCTGTAAAATTGTACTCCGTGGGAAACACAGCCCTGGGCAAATCATTCCAAAGGGATAATGTTCTCGATATAAACGACTGCTTGAAAAGCGTTGTACGCAGAGTAACAAGCTGAACCTCATTCCGATGTGAAGCACTAGCGCGACGTGTATTTCTGACATGCACCGCTCTGGGAGGAATTAAGCGGGCTACATCCTTCGAACACTTTCGCTGAAAATACTTGTAGAACAGACAATTTGCCAACCGTTCTTCGATGTTCCAGCGAATCAAGGCCGCCGGTCAGTTCTGAGTCTCCAATCAGACGAACAGCTCTTCTCTGAAAATAATCCAACAAATGCAGTGTATGTTTGGGAGCGGAGCCCCAAACATGGGAGCAGTATTCCATGGTTGGTCGAATTTGAGCTTTGTAAAGAATTAACAGTTGTTGTGGAGTGTAAAGCTTTCTGGTTCGAACGGAGTGTCCCGACATAACTATGTCGGGTTCAGCAACGTTAACTTTTTTAGCCACTGTTGTTCATGATTATGATGTAAAAAATGATAAAAATATAGAATAACATATATATATATATATATATATATATATATATATATATATATATATATATATATATATATATATATATAAATCATATTCTAAGGTACTTACGGCTAAGTGGTGCTTTTTTGGATAATTCCTTTCAGCAAAAATTCACATTATTGTTAACATTTATTAGAAAAACATGAGAAAATTTCGACAAAAATACATTTAAAGAATATAAGAAATAGTTTACTCCATTTTGTTATGTATGGTACGAACAACTGTGTGCTTCTAAGGTGATTTTATTTAAATTTTTTTATATATTTTACATTCTCTTTGTTAAGGCCAGCATCTTTTTAATAGTAAAGTAGTGGTTGATTTATTCTAGGGAAGACAAAGACGGTGGCATTTTCTTTAATTTTTCAAAAGTTTGCGGAATTTGTAAAAATTGACATGAGGTTATTATTATAGAGATGTGTCTAATATATTTTGTGAATTATCATTTTGCCAACTGATCTGCAATAGATTGGAGAGAAATTAAATATATATATATATATATATATATATATATATATATATATATATATATATATATATATATATATCTATATATATATATATATATATATATATATATATATATATATATACATATATATCTATATATATATATATATATATATATATATATATATATATATATATATATATATACATATATATCTATATATATATATATATATATATATATATATATATATATATATATATATATATATATATATATATATATATATATACATATATATATATATATATATATATATATATATATATATATATATATATACATATTTTCATACTAAGAAGAGATCCGCATAAACTATAGACTACCCGAGATCCACTTAAAGCAAAAAACTTAGAAAAAAAAAAACGCTATAATACACATATTAAGACATGATTTCGCATTACGTAGCCAGAGGGGTAAGTATTTCTCCCTTTTTTTTATACATTTAAACATTAAACAAGGAGAGATCATTGAAAGATTTCGTAATGTTGAGATCCGACCTTGTATATAAATACAATAATACGCTTAGCCGGGATCCAGCAAGGTTGCCAAATATTTATATATTGCTCTTAAGAGCCAAAAAGAATATTTTGTGTCAAGTCAGCAGTTTGGTGTTCTTTATGAATAATTGTTAACTTGAAATGGCCATTTGAATTATCAAGTTTTTTAATCTATGCTTATGAAACTAATTCGCTATCAAGGTTTTGTTTTGACTAACAAAAACGTAACTTGTGAGAAAATAAAACGATCTCGTTTTCTATTTGCATTTAATCGAAAATGCGCGGGTTGATTATACATACATTGTAATATCTATAAAATATATATAAAATGCAACGTCTTTCTGTCTGTCTGTCTGTCCGTTAGTGCACTTATCACTCGAGAACCACTTATTCGATTTACGTGTTTTTTTTAGTGTTCCCTACGGAACACTTATAAGATGACTTCGGTGTCTGTCTGTCCGTCTGTCTGTCACACCCCGATTTTCTTCGAAACTATTTGTCATAGAAAGTTGAAATTAGGCAATAATACAGGAATTGATGGCCTCATCAGAGCCATGTAGTTTTGAAAAATAAATTTTAACTTGGGGGTGAAATCGAAAGTGACAAAAAAAAATTCTAGGTCATCGAGTGTGGTGTCAAATGAAAGCTTCTCAAAACACGAGTAGAAAATATATTATATATAATGTAAATCCATTACCTTTAATAATTTATCTAGTATAAAAAAAACAAAAATTTCAAGGTCATCAGTTTTCAGCAAAGATTGGAAACAAATTTTATTGAAAACTCATTTGGGGTGTGTTTTTGTGAAGTCACTGATCATTTTATACCTCCGTAACAAAATTTTTTATTTTAAAACCAATCAACGTACGGAACACTAATTGCGCAAGATCAACTTCCACTTGACGGGTTATTTTAATTCATACATTTGTTCTATGGCCAGGTTATCTTGCAACGTCTCTCTGGCTGTCTGTCTGTCTGTCAATTAGCTTATCACTGGAGAACCACTTATCCGTTTTACGTGCTTTTTCTTTTAATACACATATGTTTTATGGCCAGGTTATAGGATATATTTTATTACGTTAGGTAACATAAGGAATAAGAGGTGACGATAATAGTGAATCAAGTCGGAAAAAAGGTTGCAATAACGGACAGACAGAGAGATAGAGAGACGTTGTGTTTTATATATATTATATACATCACAAGAAAGTTCTCCTTTCTCACATTTGGTCAATGTGGTTCCATGTTCGGCTGATGGGCCCAAGCCAAGTCAGCACAAACGCTATTACCATTGTGTACCAAGGAATGACCTGACAATGTTACATGTTTTCAAAATCACTGACTTCTGAATGTTTGTGTGTGTATGTTTGTGTTGAGTCCTAATTACACTAAGTGTGGTGTGAATGTTATTGGTGTAAGACCTGTGGCTAATATGATGAGGGGGACAATGATGACTTTTTCTTTTTTTCATAGCCTTTTTATTTCTGTTGCAAGGTCTGTGTATTTGGAAATTTTTTCTGTGTATTTCGTTTGGATGTTTGTGTCGTTGGGGACAGCTATGTCAATTAGATAGATGACTTTTCCTTTTTTGCACTGAAAAGTAATATCGGTTCTATTGGCGGAGACTGTTTTATCTGTATGGATACTGATGTCTCAGTAGAGCTTGTGAGCTTGTAATCTTTATTTTCAAGTATGGATGTTGGTATGTATTTGTAGTAGGGATCTGTGTTTTCTATGAGTTTGTGTGTTGTGGCTGCTTGGTGAACTACTTTTGCAGCTGAGTCATGCCTGGCTTTGTATTCCGTTCCAACTAATATTTTACATCTGCTTGTTATGTGTTCATTTCTTTCTGCTGGTGGCAGTTCCTGCATCTGTCTTCTGTAATAGTTGGGTATTTGATGATATGTTTTTGGTAGTTTCTGGTTAATATGACTTTATTCTGGATAGCAAGTAAGAAGCCTTCTGTTTCAGGGAATAGCTGCCCATCCTGTAACCAAGTGTATGATTGTTTTTTATTTACGTGGTCTTGTTCTATGTGGTATCTGTGTTTTCCGTGGAGCGTTTTTTCTGACCACGTTTTCATCTTTTCCTGTGCGTGACTGTGTGTGTCTGCTGGGTGGTCTGCCCGGGATAAGCCAAGAGGTGTGTAGTTTTTGTCTGCTTTCATTGTTGTGAAAGAAGTTGTTAAGTGCTTGTATTTGTTCTGTGTGTAGTGATCTGATGTCTATGATTCCTCTTCCTCCTGCCTTCCTCTCGATGGTAAGTCTTTCTTTGCATGCGTTGGGGTGTAATTTCCTGTATTTGGGTAATTGAGAACGCATAAGGATGTGAATGTTTTCTATGTTTGTGTGTGACCACTTGATGATACCAAATGAATATGTGAGTATAGGTATAGCTAACGTGTTGATGGCTTTAGTGAGATTCTTGGAATTGAGTTTTGTTTGTAAAAGTTTCGTGAGTCTGTTTTTGAATTCGGTTATGAGCTTTGTTTTGATGTGAGTGTGGTTGAGTTTGCTTTGTTGGAAGCCTAGATATTTGTATGTTTCTTTGTCGAGCATATTATCGAGTGTTTCGTTGTTGATGGTTTCTGTCTCGTGGTGGCCTTTCCATTGGCCTTTGTTGATGTGAAGCACTTTACATTTACTTATACCAAATTCCATATTAATATCTAAGGTGAATGTTTCTGTGATTTTGAGGAATTCTTTCAGTTGTGTTTTTGTGGCAGCGTAGAGTTTTATGTCATACATATATAGGAGGTGGTTTATTTTATGTTGGTTCACTTTTTGGTGTCTGATGTTGAACCCATGGTCTGTTCTGTTTAGTGTATTTGAGAGTGGATTGAGACAGAGGCAAAATCGCAGAGCGCTGAGCCAGTCTCCCTGAAATATACCCCGTCTGATGTACAGCTCTTCTGTTTAGATGCGTACGGTTTGTGTTTTTAGGTGGATTTTGGTTTTCCCTGTTTTCATGATATGTGCGAGAAATTGCCTGAGGTTTTGGTTGATTTTGTAGATTTCTAGGGCTGACTAACCAACTGTGGGGTATCGAGTCGAGGGCTTTTTTATAGTCTATCTAACACGCTATCTATGATCAGCTGCTCTTTACATTCTCTTCTATTTTTCATGCACCCCTTCTGCTTTTCTGTCAGAATATTGTTGTCTATTAGGTGTTGTTCTATTTTCTTGGAAATTGTGGCTGTGAGGATCTTGTATAGGGTTGGAAGACAGGTGATAGGTCGGTAGTTTGACGGGTTTGTGGTGTCTGAGCTTTTAGGTTTGACGTATGTTATTCCTTTTATAAGGAAATTGGGGAATATGTGTGGTTATTGAATGTCTTTGTTGATTTGGTGTGTGAATGCTTCGTGTGTGGTGGTAAACTGTTTGTACCAGAAGTTTTGTATATTGTCTATTCTAGGGCATTTCCAGTTGTGTGTGTGTGTTTGATTGTTTCTGTAATTTCTTGTGTAGTTAATGTGGAATTTTCTTGTTCTGTCACATGTTTATGTTTGTCTTCTTCGGCTTTGATCCAGGGGGAGTTATTATTGTGTAGTTTAGGTTCTGACCAGATACCTTTCCAATAATTTGTGAGTTCTTGTTTGTTTAGTGGTTCAGTCACTGCTATATGTTCGTTGTACATAGTTTTTCGGTAGAACTGTTTTTCGCTTCTCCGAAAGAGGTTGTTGGTGCCTTTCCTCTCGTTTCATTCTTTGTACAGATAGTTTTTGTTTCAAAGTATCAAGAATTTCTGGCAGTGTTCTTTTGGGAGACTTGGATTTGATCTTGTCTACACCCTATGTGACACGTTTGGGCGCGGTCCCGTTTATAAACTGGGCGAGGTCTCCTATATCTCTCCTGATGTTGTTGATTTTGTTTTCTATTCTTATTTGCCATTTGGATTTTGGTTTTGTGCTGTTGGGGTTTCTTTGTCGTTGCGGGAGTGTTTGATTATTTTGTGTTAGAGTAGTGACTGCTGCTGCATATATTATTGTGTGAATGTCTACGATTTTGCTTAAGTCTGTTATGTACTGGGGTATTATGTGCTTATTTATTGTGTTGAGGATTGGTTGCGTGCTCTGTTTGAAGATTAAACGAGGGATGGGATTTCTTGTTGTGGAGTCGGTGCCAGGCGAGTGATTCTCTTCTCAGTGATTTCTTTGTTAGGTTTTGTGATTTTATTATAGCAACGCATGACGTGTTCGTTGATTCCTGTGGTGCAACTCATGCTTTACTTTGATTTTCCCCCCTTGTTGGGTGTCGGCTTACTCGCCGGCACAACACTTTTGGCAGGTCCATTTTCGGTTGCCCGGTCTTCATCGTTTTGGTCGAGCTGCCATTTCCCACGACGTCCTCGACCGTTAAGTCGCTCGCTCGATGCTTCCTTTATTAGTCTACTGTTGTTTGAGATGTTTTCAATGTTTTCTGGTATCAGAAGCTCCAAAGTGTCCCGACATTGGGTTGCCTGGTAGTAGAAGGTGTGTTTTCCTGTGCTTAATATTGTCGGTCTATCCCTAAAAGTTATTTTTATCTCCTGTTGTTCGTTGTTTTGAGAAGATATGAAAGTTGCTATTTTGGGTTTTCGAGAGGGAAAGTATCTCTAGGCTCGTTCCATAGGTGCCGGTTTTCCTCATATAATTATAGTAGTTATGAAGTCTTTCATATTCTCGTGTTCAATTAATGAAAATGTGTGGAGTTCCGACCAATTTTATTGTTTATATACATTATTATTATTATTATATAACCGGACCAGGGAACATATGTATGAATTAAAAAAAAACACGTAAATCGGATAAGTGGTTCTCGAGTGATAAGCGCACTAACGGACAGACAGATAGTATTCTTTGTTACATGATATTGTTCTATATTTGTCGATTTAGACAGCGTATTGCAAGAGAGTGCGCTAGCGGCAAACTTTTTTCCGACTTGATTCACTGTTATCGTCACTGCTTATTTCTATTTCCTAACGTAATAAAATATATCCTATAACCTGGCCAGAGAACGTATGTATAAATCTAAAGAAAAAAACACGTAAATCGGATAAGTGGTTCTCGAGTGATAAGCACACTACCGGACAGGGAGACGTGGCATTTTATATATATAAAATATATTATATTCTTTGCTACATGATTCTTTTAAAACATACATATGTTCTCTTACATATCTATAGGATATATTTTATTACGTTAGGTTACATAAGGAATAAGCAGTGACGATAATAGTGAATCAAGTAAGAAAAAAGTTTGCCAATATCATGTAGCAAAGAAGATAATATATACAAAAAGCAACGTCTCTCTGTCTGTCCGTTAGTGCACTTCGAGAACCACTTATCTGATTTACGTTTTTTTTAATTCATACATTTATTTTCTGGCCAGGTTATCTATAATCTTCTATAATATATATAAAATGCAACATCTCCATGTCTTTCTGTCTGTCTGCCTGTCCGTTAGTGGTTATCTATAACCTTCTATAATATATATATAAAATACAACGTCTTCCTGTCTATCTGTCTGTCTACCTGTCCGTTATTGCACTTATCACTCCAGAACCACTTATCCGATTTACGTGCTTTTTTTAAACATACATATGTTCTTTAGCCAGGTTATAGGATATATTTTATTACATTAGGTAATATAAGGAATGAGCAGTGACGATAATAGTGAATAAAGACCACGTGAGCAGCACAGCTAGTTTGATGAGATTATTTATTACTTTAATTATTAGATTTCTAGTAGCAGCCTGAAAAAAAAAAAACAACTGGAAAAAATTCGCGAGGTTCTTGGAATTAAAATATTTTAGAAATAATGTTAAAAATAAAATTTCCCTAAAAAAGATGATTGTCTTAAATTCCAAGAAAAGTTATCTAAACTGTTTCAAGAGAAGACATGAGTGCAAATCAAAGTCTTCATTTCCAATACACACAGAAAATAAATTCAGTGTACCAACACCTGCAATCAAATAAACCTCATGTACTGGCTCTCTGTGAAACCAAGGTCAGTTCATCGACCAGCATAGTCAATTATCTTTTTCCTGGGTACGACTTCTATTCCCGATTTAGGCGTAACTTTGGAATCTGTCTTTTTGTCAGAAGCGAGCTCTCTTGCCAACGAGAAGAGACTCTGGAGCCCCCAAACTGTGATGTTATGTGGTTAAAAATAACGACTCAACCAAGCGTATCCTCTATCGACCACCAAGTGATACTAACTTTAGAACACTTTTTGGTTCTCTTACAGACACCATCGATCATTTACAAATTAACTATCCAAATGCCGAAATTGCCATCCTGGGTGACTTTAATGTACACAACATCAACTGGCTTAAATATTCAAATACTACCGACGAACAAGGTTGTGAAGCCGAATCATTTTCAATCAGTTGTGGTTTAACTCAGCTTATTGACGAACCAACACGGATCCCGGATCGCGAAGGGCAGTTCGCCAGTCTTCTTGATCTGTTTTTAACCACCAGAGATGTACACGGTCAGCGTAAATCCGCCGTTAGGTTCTTCTGACCATAAACTACTTTCGACATCGAGTATCCTACCAATCAGAGACAGAGAGGCGCTAAATGGGAAGATCTCATGGAATATTTTCGAACTTTCCCTTGGTTAGACGTTTGTTTTCGATCCGAAGAACCATCTGACTGCGCCAGGGAGGTTTCCGATGTTATTTTGGCCGGTATGGAGGCTTACATCCCTTTTTCGAAGAAATGCCCTTCCAATGATAAGCCTTGGTTTGACCCAAAATGCAAAGAAGCTGTTGCTTCTAAACGTCTTGCCTACTGACAATGGCGTGAAAAATCCTAACACCATAAACCGCAACATCTTTGTTCGTGCCAGGAACAGATGCAAAGAAATTATCGACGAAACCAAGGAGGCACACAATCAGCGAATTAGAAACAAACTTCTCGCTTGTCCCAACAATTCCAGGTCCTTTTGGTCAATCGCTAAGGCAGTCAGTCAAAATTTCACCAAATCCACCATACCACCACTCACACGGCCAGATAATTCTATTGCAACGACACCTGTTGAGAAAGCGAACTTGTTGGCTGAACTCTTTGCTTCACATTCTACTGTCGATTTCCAAGGAAAAACACCACCTACTATTCCCATAGTGCAGTCAAGGATGCCCGATATTGTCTTCAGACAGCGTATCATAAACCGTATTTTAATGAAGCTAGACACCAAAAAAGCTTCTGGCGCTGACGGAATACCTGCCACAGTTCTCAAAAACTGTGCGAGGGAACTAACACCAGTTTTCTGTAGACTTTTCAACCTATCCTACAGAAAGGGAATATTTCCTTCCTGCTGGAAATGTGCCACAGTTCAGCCGATACCTAAAAAAGGCAAGAATACCTTGCCAAATAACTACCGATCAGTCGCACTGTTTTCAATAATATCGAAAGTCATGGAAAAGGCTATCAATCAGCATCTTCTAAAATATCTTGAAGGATTCAACATTATTAGCGATCATCAATATGGCTTTTGTAAAAATAGATCAACAGGAGATCTTCCGACTTATGTAACACACGTTTGGAACAACGCAATTGAACACTTTGGAGAATCTCGAGCGGTTGCTCTTGACATATCCAAGGCATTCGACCGTGTTTGGCACGATGGGCTGTTGGCTAAGCTACGCTCTTATGGTATGTCTGAAAAGTTCTGTTTGTGGCTCTCATGTTTCCTCAAAGAGCGTTCTTTACGAGTGAAAGTCGACGGATTTCTTTCTAACACCTTCACTATCAACGCCCGTGTACCTCAAGGCTCCATACTGTCTCGTACTCTTTTTCTCATTTACATTAACGATCTGCTGGAAAATACCGAAAATCCAATTTACAGCTTTGCAGATGACAGTACGCTTATCTCTTCATTCACTTTGAACGCTCGGACATCGGTTACTCAGACGAATATCCGCAGATAGCAGGAAGTCATTCAACTTAACAAAGAAATTTTATCTAGGGGTGACAGTAACCAAGTGGAATTTAACGCTACAAAAACCCAGGCGGCAGTTTTTTCTAAAAAAGTTAACGTTGCTGAACCCGACATAGTTATGTCGGGGCACTCCATTCCTCTAACATCGTCACTCAATTTGTTGGGCGTTAATTTGGGAGCAAATATGTCCTGGCATGAACATGTTGCAGGCATAGCAAAGAGAGCTTCTCAAAAGCTGGGAATATTATTTCGAACCAGAAAGCTTTACACTCCACAGCAACTGTTAATTCTGTACAAAGCTCAAATTCGACCAACAATGGAATACTGCTCCCATGTTTGGGGCTCTGCTCCCAAACATACACTGCATTTGTTGGATTCTGTTCAGTCTGATTGGAGACCCTGAACTAACCGGCGGCCTTGATTCGCTGGAACATCGAAGAACGGTTGGCGACTTGAGCCTATTCTGCAAGTATTTTCATGGAAAGTGTTCGAAGGATGTGGCCCGCTTAATTCCTCCTAGAGCGGTGCATGTTAGAAGTACACGTCACGCTAATACTTCACATCCGTATGAGGTTCAGCTTGCTACTCCTCGTATAACGCTTTTCAAGCAGTCTTTTATATGGAGAACATCATCCCTTTGGAATAATTTGCCCAGGACTGTGTTTCCCACCGAGTACAATTTACAGCTATTCAAGAACAACGTGAATCACTTTTTCCGCATACGTGTTGCTCCTGTAGTGCTTTAGGGACTTCTTCCCTGCAGCACGTGTGCTAGACCCATAAAAAAAAATACTTACGGAAATGCCAAATAAGTACAGTAGGTATATTGAAGCTAACTTGTATTTTTTTTATATAATATAGTTGATTAAGTTGTAAATTACTTTGTGATTTTGATTAATTTTAACAAAATTATCAATGAAAAAATGTTGCATTATCACACTGTTTTGTGATATTACAAAATAGGTAACGTATCTCACAAAATTAATAATGAACGAGGTAAAACCGTTATTTATTTTGATACTTATATTTCAAATATTCAATTTATACGAAATAGTATTTGTAAACATCTTTGATTGTGTTAGCCGATACTTGGAAATTCATATTAAAATTATATAAAAACAACACTATGTTTTAATTTCCAATATATTTAAAGTCACTTGACGATTGTTTCACCATACAATGGCTTCTTCAGAAGACATTGCTAATAAACATTGCAAATGGGGTAAAAGAAAATAAAGTTCCAATAAATGACCCAATATCATAATGCCAGTGGATTTGTCCTTACCGGTGTTGCCATAATTACTGGATCTCGTTCGTCACGTTAATTGTAACGTACACTGAAACGTCCCTGACGCCCTCTGCAGACTTATACTGTAACCTCAGCTGTATATGAGCTGAAAAAAAAGCGGCAATACGCGATCCTATAAAATATTTCTGAAAATTCGTTTTATGACGTATTGATATATACTCTAACTATATACACGTGAAAAAAGTTGAGATCCAAAAACGGATCTCATCTTAAAAAAATGATCTCTCCTTGTGCTAAGTTTAGTACAAATGGATCTCGGCTAGTGCGGTAAATATATATATATATATATATATATATATATATATATATATATATATATATATATATATATATATATATGCTATTTTCTGCGATAAAAAATGTTCAGCGAGTTATAGTTTCTCGGACGAATGTAGAACAAAAGATTTCCAACTGTACATATATATTTCTAAGAAACTTTACCTGTGCTCTCCAGCCACCACCTCCTTCTTCCTTTTTAATAAACATCTCGTGACCTGGTGGATAGTATACCGGTGGTCCAGTAACGTTTTTCGTGGGTGGTTCTTTCTTTTGCATATCTTCAACTTCTTCGTTCTGTTTCTTAATACCTTCCACGACTTTTTTGTTTGCTAATTCTTTTTCGTGTGCGGTAAAGCTTGCGTTTAGAGGACTTGCTGGAGGCTGAAACAGTATGTAAAGAGTGATAAAAACTGTGAATAATGTTTATATGGTGATAGTTAAAATACCCTCAATAAAAATTTCACCACATTCAAGAGGAGACAGACAAGAGAAAGTTAAGGAAATTTGCTGTTAAGGAAACATTGTCACAAAAACAAAATTGCTATATCAAGAAGAATAGTGGAGGCAAGACTTGTAGTGAGAAAAGACAGTTCTTAGTAAGTAACTTAAACAAAGGATTTCACAAATTTGAAGTTTGGGCGATGAAAAGAAGAAAATGGGAATATAAAAGTAACTCCAAGACTTGTGTATTTTTTTCACAAACCCTAAATCCAGATTTCGTTTTAAACAAAATTTTCTATTAGGTTATTCTATGTGAATTGGAATAACTTTCAGGGATCGACAGATATGCTTCAAATAGTTTGAAAGGTAGTGAAAATGACGTTATATAAAAGTCACTCCTTAAACTAGAAGTTGACATTTTTGGGTGCACGATTAAAATATTTTTTTTTTAATTTGTGGGCAGTTCTGCCATACAGCCAGTTGCTAATTAGAACACTTATTGAATTTTCGATGTATAAAAAACTATTTGCAGGGATTGAGCCGTTGCTACTTATTACAAAAACGACCTTCTCTAACAGAAATGTAGACAGGTTTACACTCTTCTCGCCCTGGGCCATTCAGAGCATTTTAAAACAAGCGGGTAAGCCAGGGATAACGTGTAAACTTGGGATTACATTAGGATTTTTAACAAGTAAGACAATAGTTATATCCAGAATTCAAAGTTTAATATTGTTTGAAATTAAAATCAAGCAGGGAGTGCGTTAGGGTTGCATCCTATCGCCCTCAACCTCTATTCGGAGGTGATATTCAATGAAGCACTCACTGGTACCACTGAAGGAATCAACATCAACGGCGTTAACATAAATAACATCAGATACGCCGATGATACATTAATTATCACCAATAACGGAAAAGATCTACAATAACTCAAGGATAAAATAACTGGCACTTGTTAACAGTTTGGTTTAAGACTCGATGCAAATAAAACAAAATATGTGATTATAAGCAAAGAATCCAATATTGAAGATAGTGGTATTACAGTCAGTGGCACAAAGATAGAGAGAGTTGATAAATTGATGTATCTCGGTAGCAATACCAACTACCAGTGGGACCCGACCTTGGAAGTCAAAAGTCGAATAGAGAAGGTCCGAGCCGCATTTATGAAGAACAACAAAATCTGAACTAGTCACGACTTAGCATTGAAACTACGGATGAAGAAAGTAGGCTGCTATGTCTTTCCGGTTCTCTTGTATGGCATGGAAGCGTGGACGTTAACTGCTGCTGCTGAAAATCAGTTAGATGGACAGAATTAGTAATACCAGCGGTCTCACTTGTATGGCCAAAGACTTGGATTTGGTCACGACCATCAAGCGACGCAAATTAGAATATTTTGGCCATATTATGAGACATCCAGAAAAATACGAAATCTTACATCTAATTATAGAGGGAAAAATTCCAGGCAGACGTTGTCCAGGGCCAAGGAGAAACCATCGAGGTTGAAAAATTGGAGGAATTGGAGGCAGTGGTACGGAAAGTCTACGGTTAAACTCTTCCCAGCGGCTGTCAATAAAACGATCATCATCAACATGGTAGCCAACATGATAACCAAGGACCGTTGAAAGGTCATGGTGTTGAGTACTGAGAGTGAATCCGTTAATATCAATATCCTATTGGAGTCTAGTTTTGTGCACAAGCCAAGCGATTGTAGAATTGCAATGGCCTCACAGGTGAAAATGGAAAAGGCAGGATTTAATTTGAACTATAATTCTATTTTAACGGAAGGGATATCGAAAGCTCCCCACAGCCGTGCTCCATTTTTGATGCATCTGTGTATACGTGTGTAAAATTGCAATAATTAGCTAAAATAGAATGGAGAGATTCCTACTAGGAAGAACATGAAAGTGGGAAGTTTTTATGAACCCAGTAGTTATTAGTGAGATCTTCCCTGTTGAATGTTACTATTTTAGTTAAAAGATTTATGTTTGTATTTGAATTTGGTGCATAAAAATTTCTCTTTTAAAATGCAGAGGTGGTTTCAGAACCTCTGTTAAAAGTGCTTCAGTGGGAGTGGATTTCAAGTCTCCCAGACAGATTCGAATTGCTATATATTATATGCGATCGACTTTTAAGTGGTGTGTTCCATGCTGTGCCATGTAGTGTGCATCGATAATCCAAAATAGCCCTAATGTATACAGAAGTACTGTTTTGACATCACATCCCCGCCATGTTTTTATTACAGATTCTTTTTCACATCTAGATATGCTATAATCAATATGTTTGTGCCATAGTAATTTTTTGTCTAGGACCAAGCCTAGATATTTAACTTCTGTCTTGATATTAATTAAATAATTTTCTAATAATATACTGATGGTGTTTGGAATATTATGTCTAGTGAAAAAAATGCAATATAGTTTTCCCATAAAAAGTTGAAAACCTTTAACTGTTAGCTATTCGAGTACTTTGCAGAAGGCAGAGCTGATCTGGTCCAATCTTCAGGATGATTTTTTTTACCGATGTAAATACAGAAATTATCAGTCTATTGAACTACTTTGAAAAATTTATTTTAGTGCAAATCAGCAGTATACACATTAAATAGGGGCTTAAAACCGAATCCTGTGGTACTGCAAATCTATCTGGTACGTGGTCCAAACAATGAAGAGTTAAAAAGAGAACTAAGCAAGCCAACAGTTGCTTTGGTTACCAGTTAGGTATATTACATTAAATGTGTCCCTAACAGAACAAAAATCAAATCAATTAAATTCAAGTCCTCATTGTAAGGGCTCCTAAGCCCTAAATTATAGGAATTCTGTTAATCATACTGTCATTTCCAAAAGTTTTCCATGATATATCGAAAATTTAGGAAATTTTACCAGTGTTTAACTTGTTCTATAGCCGGACTTGTTACTTCTGTGAGAAGAGATTTGTAAATATCATTTTCTTACAAGATTAAAGTTACTTGCCTTTTTGGTCCCCTATAATACAGTTTTCAAAACATTTCGTTTCAAAAGGGGACGTTGTTCTCTTCCTAGTTACTAAATAATTTCATTATAAAACTGAGAATGAAATTCTACTGCTTATAAGTAAGAGAGGGACAAAAAAAAGGTCTGCTTGGTTTAAAATTATTAATTCTGAATCAATCTGAAGAGTATTTCTAATCTTTATTACTGCTTTAGGGTGCAAATGTTGTAAGATGACCTCAGATCACTGAATAGAAATGGTAAATGCTCTAAATACCATAAAAGTAGTAACAAAATATATTTACCTCATTTCCTATCGTAGCCATAAGCTCATCAATCCTCTTTGGAGGTCCATCTGGACCGTCATCTGTGGGAAATTTTCGCGGCAATAGTGGTTGAGATTCTCCACTTGGCGGATATCCTCCTGTATATCTGTAAAATTTTATTTTTTTACTTACTCAGTGTTTAAAAGTTTAAAAATTAGGTTATATTAAAGAAATCCCTGCCGAAATCACCTTTACTTTTCTAGTTTATAGCAACAAGTAAATGAAAAGATGATAAGCTGTTAACCATACTAGTCTGGCAAACTCAAACTTTGGGTAAACATTCCTGTCTAAAGAAGTGAATAAGTGGTACAGGGTGTGCCCTAAATAAGTTCAAATTTGTTTGGCTTTTTTTTGCGGCCGGATGAGCAAGTTGGGGGCATAGAATGTATCTCAGTCTCTCTTAGTGTTTCGTTTGAGCGGAGCATGCATTTGGTGTAAGACAATAGTACAGTTTTATAAAAACAATAATTCTGATATTATCAAGCAGCGATAATTTCTCGTTCAATGTTATTTACACAACGTAAATGAAATCGCGACAGTCTAACTTATGAATAAATGAAATTTGAAAAATTAGTTCGACTTTAAGTACACCTTAGGCCACCAAGACCACTAGAACCTCTGCAAATATGAAGTGATTTTAGTTCAGTAAGTAGATATACAGAACAGTGGTAGCACTATTTCGCTGCCTTAAAAGGGCCACGAAATACAAATGTCTGTTTCGGTACCTGAACCATCATGACATAGCCGCCAGTATCCCCTTAAAGAGGTAGAGTAAAAAGGATAAAATTCCTATCGAGGTAGTGACGTCAACGATAAAAAATAATAGTAATAATGATAATAATTCCGAGCGATAGGTGAAGAAGAGATTGAAAACTTCCTCACCCATTTTTCAAAATTTTGATTTTTATAAGGCGCGCCTGGTTTCTGTAACATCAGGCAATAATATACACTAACAAAAAGTGGCATAAGCTGGCCTCAACGTAGTCTTAATTTGACGCCAATGAATTTTTTCATATGTGAATTTCACAATACTACAGTTTACAGTAACACTCCCCGGTATATATGTAATTGAAATAAAATATCCAGCAAGAAATGGCAAGGATAACAGAATAACCGTATCGAATAGCGATAAAATAACTTCACTGCTAGTTTAGAAGAGTATCGGGAAAATTTAAATGACGTTATTTTTAAGAAATGATTTTCTGTAGTTTAATATACAAGAAAGTTTTTTTCATGTATCCGTTTGTTTTCTTACTATAAATATTTTAAAGTTAAACTGCGGCCGCTAAATATATTAAAAAGTCGGTGCCGTTTGTGAAGAAGTGAGTAAATCATTTTAATGAGACGAAAAATGTCGACGACTTGTCGTGGCTCGGTAGGCAGTCACTCCGAAAGTTGAAAAACGAATTGTGTCTTTATTTTTGACGCGACCCGATGTTGGTGCTTTGTCAAGGAGCAGCAAAATTAAGAAAATCTTGTTTGAATGTGTCCCACGAGACCATTCGACATCTTCGTGTGCATGATGTCAAATTCTGAAGCACGTTAAGGAAATCCTTGCTTGGCGAAAATCACGTCGCGAAGCGGCCCGTTTGGGCCCACGATAAGATAGTAGAGTGGCCCTCACAATCGCTGGACGCCAACCCTATTAAGAACGTTTCAGTCCCTTGTAAAGGGAAAGCTCAGAGGAAAGACTGAGGACTTTGACTCAGTTGTCTCGCGGGATTCGAAAAATTTGCAGAGTGTGCAGAAAAGCTCGTCGACAGCATGCCTCGAAGATGCCAGGGGATTATTAATGCAGAAGGCGAGATTGGACAACTTACTAAGGTAATTGCGCCGTTGTTAGCACACCAAAGAATACATTGATGGCAAAAAATATTCTCGAAACACATTTTTTCAACAATACGAGCGGTCACATTTTCACATGATAGACTGTATATTAATTCCACGACTATTTGAAACAAACTACAGTGTGGTGGGACCACCTCACTCTGCCAGTCACTTCAAATGCAGCCTCATCATCATATACATGCAACTTTTCATTTTAAGTTTAGTTTAACAGGCCAGCTAAAAAATAGGCCTGCCAGTGTGGTCTTCTGTTGGATTGATACAATAATGTGTTACTAAGTTAAAAAGTTTAATGAAATAAATTAATGGTAACTGCAGGTCTTGCCTACCTATTTTGAGTAGTATTAGTTGACTTGTACGAATACTGTATATTAATCGGCTCTTGAGGTTTCCTTCCGTATGGTGTGCTTTGAGGCGGGAAAGTCTCTACATCTCTTGGAGGCGACTGTTGCCTGTTTGGAGGATAACCATTTTGATAATTAGTCGTGTGAGTTTCTTTTATTATGTAAGTTTTTTTATCTGGAGCAGGTGGATTATATACAGGATAGCTAAAAAAATATTAGTTTGGTTAAACCCTGTTACCAATATTAAATGTAAAATATTAATTAAATCTACGGCAAAATTAATCAATTAATGTCATTTTGTCACAATAGTTGATTGAATAGCAGATATTCCAAACTTGCTTTAAAGATATTTAGAATGTTGCTTTAATTAAAGAATCAGTTTAGTTGTCTGAGTTAAAATAATATGTTAATAAAAGTTAATTAGTTTGTTAAGGATTATCTGACAAAATTACAGTGATAAAAAACTTTTTCCAAAAATTCTTGCAAGCAAGCCAAGGCTCATAAATAGGTATGTAGACATTATTATAATAAAGTTAGTCATTTTTTAAATAAATTATAGCATATCAATATGTGGTACATGTGATACCCTCTGTATATTAATATGCCATATTTATATTTGTATGTCTAAACTGAATAGATTGCGATTTAACAGAATGCCATTTTTATGGTTTAGCAATATTAAAAAGTCAACTTGCGGTAAATTGATTTACATAATTATATTGCATTTTTAATGTTCTGTCTGTGTGCCTGTCTGTCACACCCGATTTTCCCCGAAATTGTTTGACATAGAAGTTGAAATTCGGTACAAATATAGAAATTAATAGGTCAATCAGAGCCGTGTAGTTTTGAAAGTTAAATTTTGACTTGAGCGAAAATTATCACTAGTGCATCGAATAATTTATCTGGTTTTAAAAAAAAAACTATTTGACCGACAAAACGGTGAAGGTTTACTCGTCGAAATTTGTGCCTTAGCATCCTTCGACAGCAAATCACTCTTTATTTTGCTGCGGAATGCTGCGTTCAGTTTCCAGGCTTCCGACCCATAAGTTGTAATAAGAAAAACTAGTGCTAGTCTTATTTTAGTTGCTTTCCAGATATTGTGGTCTCTCCAGATTTTAACCAGTCTATCCAAAGCTTCTTTTGCCATCCCCATCTTTCGATTTATTTCTGGTTCGGATCCTCCTTTGTTATTTGTGTGCCGAGATAAATAACGTTATCGCTATATCCCGGATAAGTTGCAATGGTATTCTTTGAGATCTATCCACAATCATTAAACAGCTCTATGGCTCTATTCAGACGTTGGCCCGATTGCGAACTTGCAGCCTCCATCCGCTGAAGGAGCTCAAACATTTCTGCTCGTTTTGAGCCAGAACTATCGTGTCATCACGATATCACGCATAGCTTGACACTTTTTTCCCAACACCAGAAACTCTACCTTCCCAGTTTTTCAAAAAAAATAATCCATTCTCCGTAGATGTTAAACAGAATGAGGCAAAGAATGAAACCCTGTTTAACACATTTACCGACGCTGCAATCTGCGTAATATTGCCTCTCTATTTTTATCTGCGCTGAGGTGTTGTCGCACAGAGACTTTATGATGTGGACCAGATGTTTCGGAACTCCCATCTTTCCCCAGAACGTTCCAGAAACGTCCCTCTATCAAACGCTTTGGTGTAGTCAAGAAAGCAGAACAGAGCTGGACCGTCGTATTTATACACGTTTTTTACTATTTGTCGCAGATTCATAAGTTGGTTCCGCGTCCCGGTACAAATCCTGCTTGTTTTGGGGGGATCTGGGGAAATAGGTAGTTCTTTAGTCGTTTCTGTGTGATTTGTAGAAGAACTTTGCTGGCATTGCTAATAAGACCAATGGTTCTATAATTGTCGCATTCGTCTTTAGCTCCTTTTTTGGAGAAAGAGATATAAATTGACTTTGTCCAATCTCCGGACCATTTTCTCGTTTCCTACGTCTTTGTGCAGATCTGGTGTGGTAGACCCGTACCTCTATCGCCGCTGTTCTTCAACATTTCAGTAAGAATGTTGTCTGATCCAGGAGCCTTGTGATTGTTTAATCTAGGAGGTTGACGTTCCTGGATGCATTGATGCATTCCAATGCTCGTTGCCTCTGCGGTCATGAAATTCCCACAGTATTGCCGCCATATATATGTATATATGGAAGGAGAATAATGACGACAGAGCCAGCCAGAGATAGGCTAGAATTAAAAGAACTTAAGTATCATCTATCCAGGATGTTTAGTTCATGGCCAATAAAGAGATATATTAACTGGATTTATTCACTAGAAAATTTAAAATCTTCGATTATGAATGATAATCTACGCATTACGGTGTGAGTTATGACTGTAGTATGTAGCTGGGCTGCCTTGTGGATTTTAATATTAAATTTTTGGATTTAATTTACTGCAGAAATTTAAATTACTGCAAATTCCAAACAAGAAAATACCCGTGTACCAAAGCAACATTAAAATTTTAGTATCCTTTGTCTCAGAAATCAAGCTGTTTTGGGTTGGTTCACGAATCCTGTTTATATGAACTTTTTTTAATTATGCAAGAAATTACATCCTGAATTTTAGCTGTTTACTAAATTAACACTAATATATATAATATATATATATATATATATATATATATATATATATATATATATATATATATATATATATATATATATATATATATATATATATATATATATATATATATATATATATATATATATATATATATATATATATATATATATATATATATATATATATATATATATATATATATATATATATATATATATAATTGCTGTAGAGTGAATTATATAGATTTATGTTATAAACATGTATAAAAGTGATATAATGCTTACCCTCTTTCCGACATGGGTGGTTGATTTCTATTAATGACATTGGTTTCTTTATTGATAATATATTCTCTAGTTTCATGAGCGGGTGGTGGGGGTTCCCTCCTATTAATAATATTCGTTTCCTTATTGATAATATACTCCCTAGTTTCTTGAGTGGGAGGAGGTACATCTCTTCTATTAACGATGTTTGTTTCTTTGTTGATAATATACTCTCTGTGTTCTTGGGGAGGTGGGGGGTAAGCATCGTCAATATTTTTCGTCGTTGTTGATTCATTGTAGATGTAGGTTTGATTTGATTCTGGAATGTTTTTATTGTGAGTAAAAAATATAACTTAAAATCAAAGGTAAAAATAAGTTTAATTATAAGAAGCCTTACTTGGCGGATCCAAAACTGGTTGATAACCTGGTTGATAATTCCTTGTAGAAATAACTTCTTTGACAGTTGTGAACTCTCCTGGTGGTGTCGGCTTCTGGTAAGGCGGGTAGTAAACGACGTCATCCTGGACTATTTCTTTGTATGATTTTTTCACGTTCGAGTCCTTCCATCCTGGTGAAGGTGGCCGTTGTTGGTAGTAATTTTCTTTGTTTTCGAGCTAAACAATGAAGACAGAAAAGAAATTACTAAGAAATTCAGAAACAGATATATTCCAAATATTGATGTACATAATAATTGGTCTCATTACGGTGTGGCAGTAACCAACTTTTTTTTTTTACTCGTATGTTAGAAATAGATTTGAGTTCATTCATAAATATACTTTTTATAAAGAGTGATGGTATTGTGAATATAAAGCACGACGTATTATTTAATTTGTAATAAACGAAGAGATAAATAGCAAAAATATTGTTAAGAGTATCATGTAAGGGTCACAATAGGGTTCCTTCCATATAACAGAAATTCTCGTTGGACACTACTTCTGTAGTATGTCGATTACTATGGCACAGAAAATATAGTTATCACTACCGAAAGGCAAACAGGTGGGAGTAGCGATAGCTATATTTTCTGTGACTATAGCAACGATTTCAGGTATTTACGTGATTACCTTAGCAGTAGGTATGATGGGTCCGAATGAACCCTAATATTACCGAAAAAGTGAGAATAACAAGGACAGAAGACGAGGTCTTTAACAATATTATAGAATAAGTTAAAGTTAGTTGTTAACAGGTACGTAAACATGAATGTTAAAGTTGTTAATTGATATTTTTATTTGTTACGTCATAATATAACACCGGCTTTGGATTGGTAATGTTATTTTTGAGTTTAAAAAGCAAATAGAAGTAGTTTCTTAGAAAACTCGGTGCAGTTTGGTGGCAGAAGCGAAACACGTTCCAACTAGTTCCAAAATCTAGAAAACAGATGAAGCGTTGCTTCGGGATCTCTGACCAAATGAAGGAGTCAGCGAAGAAGTCGGGTGACGTTCCTCGAGGAATTTCTAATCGTCCGTTTAGTTTTCCAGGTAGAAGTTACATGATGAATATAAGAACTAGAACTACGAAGAAATGTACATCTTTCTGCGACCATTGGAACAAAATAAACAAAGGGATAAGAAAAAACGAGAAACGATGATAAAGTAAATCAATATTTCCCATCGATTACAATCATTAGTTATTCAAAACTAACGTGAATCCATAATTCCGCGCACGCCCCAATCTTGTAGCATTTTAAGACTTTCTCACAACAAATACAACATATATATTTCGAAGGAAAGGAAAAAAGCAAAGTGGAAAGAGAAACTCTGTATAGAGTGAGTAAGATTTAGGTCGTCATGCAAAAATTTATAAAAAAAAAGTTCAAAAAGACATCCAACAACAAGCTCAACAAGAGGTTGCAAAAATATTTATTTGAAAATGGCGCGGTAGGTGTACTTTCTACAAGGTGTTCACAAAGAGGTCGCCGATATACGTCAAGAAATTTCACGAAAACAGCGTTCGCTTGACAATATTGACAAATGAGTGTGTTATTTCTAGATTCTCACCTTTTTATACTCAAAACTCTTACTCGGTGTAGTAATAGTTTCGTTCGGCGAATAGGTGTACTTGTCGACTTTGTCTAAATATTCGTTTTCGTGAATTATTGTATCTTCTCGGACCTGAGTTGGATAATTTCCTGATCCAGGAATTTCATACGTGTACGTTTTGATCGTTGTCGTTACTTTCGTGTTGCCTGAAAATATAAAATTAATTTAGTTATCTACTTCTAATTAAGTAGACTGGATTTATCAGCATTCTGTTTGAGGAAAACTGCATGTTTATTGCATATTGTTTCTGGCAACAATACCTCTCAGGGTACAGGTTTGTTTAAACAGGAATTTTCCTAAAAAAAATTCAAAATTATATTTTTTTCGATTTCGAGTGTGTTTTCGAAGATATTAGAAGGAATATTTTATGGCAGCCTGTTTCTTGCTTCGATACCATATATCACAGTTTCGCAAAATTTTTACCAGCCCAGAAAAAGGAAAAATGCAGTGCAATAATAACCTTCCTTCAGTAAAGAAAAATCCGTAAACGGCTTAATTTCTTCCAATCTCGTTAATATGATATTAGCATTGGAGCAGCTTAGGGTTCAGTAGTGGAACCGCTGATATTTAGTCTCTTCCTCAGTGATCTTAAATTTCCATCAGGAATAGCCATCAAGTTTGCCGGCGACACTACAGTAGCCGTATTAGCATTTTTATGTTACGTAAAAATATTAGTCAACGGTACACATTGAATAGGCTCATTCTGAACTAGGGGGAATGATGGTGGCGAAGGCGCCGTATGTATATACCTAAACGCAATCCAACATTAACACTGAACCCAAGGAAGGGCAACTGGAAACGATTGCTCAGGAAATGATGTTATGAATGACATACTCTGTCTACTCTTTTTTGTATCTGGGGTGGCATTTTTTTAACTTCACGTCTAAAGCCAATATTGATGGCAGAACTAATTGAGATCTACAAATTGATCACATTTTCTCTGCTCTAGCTAAAGCATATTATGCTCTACTGAAATTAAAATATACGCCATCTATTAGCACATTTCTGAGCGTCTTCTGTGCTCAGGCTTATCATTCACTTACAACATGCTTCGAAGGTCAAGCTACAAATATTACAAAAGTATTTATATCCCAGAAACGTATAGATTATATTTGGTCTGAAACAACGAAAGTTACATCGAGAGAAATTTAGAAAAAAATCCATTACAAATGCCAAGCTTCTTCTTCTTCAGCCCGTCGCCGTCCCTGAACGGAGGCCCAGTCCATGCCTTTCCATGCTCTACGGTCCTGGGCGAGTTGCATCCACGATGCACCCGCATACCGCCTTATATCATCCCGCCATCGGAACTGGGGACATCCTGCGCTCCGTGCAGATATTCTTGGACGCCAACACAGAAGCTGCGTTGTCCGTTTGTTGTTAGGACCTCGAGCTATGTGTCCCACCTACTGCCATTTTAGTCTTGCTGCTCCCTCGAATCATATCGGTGACCCGAGTCCTGGCTCTGATGTCTTCATTCCTTACGGCTAATGCCGAGCATCGTCCTCTCCATCGATCTCTGCGTTGTTTTCAATTTGTTACCACTTCTCTGAGACAAAGTCACTGTCTCAATACCATAAATCATCACTGGCAGTAAGCACGTATCAAATACTCTCCTTCTCAGATTGATGGGCAATCTGATGTTCTTCAGAATATGAGCCAACTTTCCGAATGCAGCCTAGGCTAAGCCTGGGCTGCATTCGGCCTGTCTCCGAAGTCTAGGTCCGTCGTCCAAGTGCCTTCCTGTGTTCCAGATATACATATTCGTTTACCACCTCTATGTTTGCATTGTCAATATAAACTTGACCATCATCTTGGATTTATCAAGGTTAATAGACAAACTAACTCTCTTTCATGCATCGTTTCATTGGTTGAGTACCGTCGACAGTTCGTCGAGATCGTTGCCAAGCTACCGAACAGCAAATCACCGCACTACTCTTATCAAGATTTTCAGTTCAACACCAGAAAGCATAACGCAGTTAAAATTCTTAAATATTTTTACCAAAATTTAAAGATATCTTATGTTTCAATGTATTTTAAAGCAGGCCATCTCGTGAACAACAGTAAAAGCTTGAACTCACATCTGTAAACAACATATTTGCATTTAACCAGCCAGTTGTGATCACTCAGTGGAAAGTAGTAGACGTGCGAACTGTATATGTCTTAGTCGGTGTATCATAGAAGTGTAAACGAGCAGCGAGCAATGATAAAATTTGATGTGAAATTGGGTAAAACAGCTACGGAGATCTTTGAATCTTTGTAAAATGATGTGATGATTGTTTATCGCGTTCACAAATGTTTGAGTGGTTTAAACTTTAAGGAAGGACAGATGTTGCTCGAGGATGATGCAAGGTCAGCGCGTCCGACCACAAATTCGGCCGACGCAAACGTTGTGAAACTCGTCATCTTCTGCAAACTGACATACATCTTTCATGCAGAAAAGCTTAACACCTCTAAATCAAGCATTCAAGACATTGTCTGGAATGTTTTGAACAAGAGGACAGTGTGTGTAAAGTTTGTTTCCCCGAACAAAACAACGGGTGAACGCCAGCCGAAACTTCATAAAAATCAAAAATGAAGGCTAGGCCTATCTCAAAACGGCAACGTATACAATGATGGTAGTGGTTCGCCGAGACTGAAGAAAGTGCAACTGACAAAGTCAAAAACAAAGACTCGTCGCATTTTTTGACGCTCAAGGAGTTATCTACAAAGAGTTTGTTCCCGAGAGTATTTTGCAAGAGGATTCAGCGGGTTTGACCGGAACAATAAAACGCAAAGGATTTCTTCTTGCTTCAGAACATGCCTGGGATTGTGGTGCATTTTTGGCACGAAAACAAGTGTTCGCACTCCTTATTGGTCTGATTAAGCCCCTACTAACTTTTTTTTATTTCCAAAAATCGAGCTCTACATGAAGGTCAACGCTATAACGATTTGGAGGACATTAAAGCCACTGTGAGGTGCGAGTTAAAAATTATCTCAAAAGAAGATTTGCACATCGTTGTATGAATGCTCTCAAGGTTATATTGAGGTCGAAGGGCACTATGTAGAACATCTGAAATATTAAAATGTTTAGTCTTAATTTTTCTATTTTTTTATTAAAGCAGTCCGGTAACTTTTTGGAGATGGTGTAGTTTAGGGACTTTTATATTAATATGTGTCCTTTAAATATGGTTTGCCAGGCCTATGCATTTTGTTCTACCTTTTAGTTTCTTTTTTTTTTTTAAATTTGTCTTCACATTTTAAGTTAATTTTAGTCTAATGTCATTCGTATGATTTAATGGACCAATAAATAAATCTGAATATCGCCTTGGTGACAGGTAGTTTTAATACATATTTTTTGAAAATAATGTATTTACTACTGTTCAGTAAAATAACTTTGTCCTAATTAAACATACTTTGCAGCTTTAATCATTTAAACCATTACAATAGTAAGACCCAATTTATAATAACATCTATTACTTTATCTATCTATTGCTAAAGATACCAATATAAATTACACTCGTAATACCTGGAGGATGTAAGGAAGGGTCCAAGTGTGCCAACACCTCAGGATCGATATCTGGAACGGGCGTCTCAACAACTCTTAATGGATATTCGTGAACATTCAGCACTTTGGTTTGTTTTGAGAGGGTTGATGTTCGTGATGAGGGCGACGGTGAGGCGGCGCGGAGAGGTCTAAGGTCACCATAAGTTCCTAAAAAAATAATATACTACGTTAGAAGTAAACCAAATTTTTCTGTGTATCAATTTTCATTTAAATCGGTGACGACGGATTGTATTAATCTTGTAATTTACTTCAAATGGTAAGCAAGTATGTAGGATTTTACAATTACCGATACTATACCGTTTTGTTTGCCTTGTTAGATATTTTACTATTTTTGCCAACATAATTTAATTTTGCCGGTCATTTTAAAATCCTACTGGGAGGTTTTAAATATTTAGATAATTCATTGAAATGTCTTGTTCGGCATTATTCGAAAAAGTATGGTGTTACATATTTACCCTCACTAGTATATCCTGAATCCTTTTTATAAATGCTTTTTTCTTCCGTTCTTTCCATAGTTCTAGATCTAGATGATGGAGGGGTTTCTCCATAGCGAAGTTCTCTATTTACAGTTTTTGACGATCTGAAATTTGATAGTAAATTAATACATTATTTAATTTAGGTTAAGCCGACATTGCTGTAAAAAGCAATAACATTCATCGACGTTTTTGGTCGGGCCTGGATATGATCGATGACAGTATATCCTCGCATACGCCACGTTGTTGCCAGAGAAGATTCATAACGTAGACAATACCTTTCTCCCTCTGAAATGAGATGCATATGTGAAATCGGACCGGATGGATCGAGAGAGAGACTGTTCCACTAACATACATGTTCGTAGGTAGCTGGCTAGCTCCGTCGAGGTTTAGATTAGCAGAAAAGCGCAAGAATAAGACCATAAATACTATCTGCTGATCGTGTGGTAAATTGTAGCTCTCATCTGGCTGACATCCAAATGTAAAGAGTGATTTTTAGCTAGACCTGATTGTACAATTTGTTCTTATTTTTTTTATGGGTCTAGCACACGTGCTACAGGGAAGTCCCTAAAGCCCTACAGGAGCGACACGTGTGCGGAGAAAGCGATTCACGTTGTTCTTGAATCGCTGTAGATTGTACTCGATGGGAAACACAGTCCTGGGCAAACTATTCCAAAGGTATGATGTTCTCCATATAAAAGATTGCTTGAAAAGCGTTGTACGAGGAGTAACAAGCTGAACCTCATACGAATGTGAAGTATTAGCGCGACGTGTACTCCTAACATGCACCGCTCTGGGAGGCATTAAGCTGGCCACATCCTTCGAACACTTTCCATGAAAGTACTTGTAGAATATGCTCAAGTCGCCAACCGTTCTTCGATGTTCCAGCGAATCAAGGCCGTCGGTCAGTTCCGGGTGTCCAATCAGACGAACAGCTCTTCTCTGGATAGAATCCAACAAATGCAGTGTATGTTTGGGAGCGGAGCTCCAAACATGGGAGCAGTATTCCATAGTTGGTCGAATTTGAGCTTTGTAAAGAATTAATAGTTGTTGTGGAGTGTAAAGCTTTCTGGTTCGAAACAATATTCCCAACTTTTGAGAAGCTCTCCTTGCTATGCCTGCAACATGTTCATGCCAGGACATATTTGCTCCCAAATTAACGCCTAACAGATTGAGTGACGATGTTAGAGGGATGGAGTGCCCCGACATAACTATGTCGGGTTCTGCAACGTTAACTTTTTTAGAAAAAACTGCCGCCTGGGTTTTTGTAGCGTTAAATTCCATTTGGTTACTGTCACCCCAAGATAGAATTTCTTCCAGGTCTTTGTTAAGTTGAATGACTTCCTGCTGTCTGCGGATATTCGTCTGAGTAGTCGATGTCCGAGCATTCAAAGTGAATGAAGAGATAAGTGTACTGTCATCTGCAAAGCTGTAGATTGGATTCTCGGTCTTTTCCAGCAGATCGTTAATATAAATAAGGAAGAGAGTAGGAGATAGTATGGAACCTTGGGGCACACCGGCGTTGATAGTGAAGGTGTTAGAAAGAAATCCGTCGACTGCCACTCGTAAAGAACGCTCTCTGAGGAAACATGAGAGCCACAAACAGAACTTTTCAGACATACCATAAGAACGTAACTTAGCCAACAGCCCATCGTGCCAAACACGGTAAAATGCCTTGGATATGTCAAGAGCAACCGCTCGAGATTATCCAAAGTGTTCAATTGCGTTGTTCCAAACATGTGTTACATAAGTCAGAAGATCTCCTGTTGATCTATTTTTACGAATCACGTGATCACTAATAATGTTGAATCCTTCAAGATATTTTAGAAGATGCTGATTGATAGCCTTTTCCATGACTTTCGATATTATTGAGAGTAGTGCGATTGGTCGATAGTTATTTGGCAAGGTCTTCTTGCCTTTTTTAGGTCTGAACTGTGGCACATTTCCAGCAGGAAGGAAATATTCCTTTTCTGTAGGGTAGGTTGAAAAGTCTACAGAAAACTGGTGTTAGTTCTTGAGAACTATGGCAGGTATTCCGTCAGCGCCAGAAGCCTTTTTGGTGTCTAGTTTCATCAAAATACGTTTTATGATACGGTGTCTGAAGACAATATCGGGCATCCTTGACTGCACTATGGGAATAGTAGGTGGTGTTTTTCCTTGGAAATCGACAGTAGAATGTGAAGCAAAGAGTCCAGCCAACAAGTTCGTTTTTTTCAACAGGTGTCGTTGCAATAGAATTATCTGGCCGTGTGAGTGGTGGTATGGTGGATTTGGTGAAATTCTGACTAACTGCCTTAGCGACTGACCAAAAGGACCTGGAATTGTCGGGACAAGCGAGAAGTTTGTTTCTAATCCGTTGATTGTGTACCTCCTTGGTTTCGTCGATAATTTCTGTGCATCTGTTCCTGGCACAAACAAAGATGTTACGATTTATGGTGTTAGGATCTTCACGCCACTGTCGGTATGCAAGATGTTTAGAAGCAACAGCTTCTTTGCATTTTAGGTCAAACCAAGGCTTGCCGTTGGAAGGGCATTTCTTCGAAAAAGGGATGTAAGCCTCCATACCGGCCAAAATAACATCGGAAACCTCCCTGGCGCAGTCAGATGGGTCGTCGGATCGAAAACAAACGTCCAACCAAGGGAAAGTTCGAAAATATTCCATGAGATCTTCCCATTTAGCAGATTTGTAGTGCCAAATCTTGCGTGGTTTGGGCGCCTCTCTATCACTGATTGGTAAAATACTCGATGTCGAAAGTAGTCTATGGTCGGAAGAACCTAACGGCGGATTTACGCTGACCGTGTAAATCTCCGGATTGGTGGTTAAAAACAGATCAAGAAGACTGGCGAACTCTCCGTCTTGATCAGGGATCCGTGTTGGTTCATCAATAAGCTGAGTCAAGCCACAACTGATTGAAAATGATTCGGCTTCACGACCTTGTTCATCGGTAGTATTAATCCTTCTTATATATGCAGTGATATTTTAATTACTTCGTATCATACATATAGTTATTAATTAAATTTGCTCATAAATCCACCAAAAAGTCCGACCTTAAATGACCTTGAAATTCAATGTTTGAGGACATTAGGCAATTTTGGAAGATCATTCGACGAGTTTTGTGTGGTAATAAAAATTAAATGGGTGAATTTTTTTGTAGTTTCTTAATTCACTTTGATTACATTTTATTTAGTTTTAAACCTACTTATTTCTAATTACTTGCCCACAAAACAATATTTTTGTTTTACAAATTGCCGCTTTACCACTAGCTACGTTTCGTTGTTTATCCATTTTCGGATTGTTCAATCAGTTATTGCAGTAACAACTTTTTTGCTGGATCATTTGCAGTTTCTGTTTATTTAGAAAAGTGAAAACACAACAGTTAACAAACATAAACAATAAAAGCAATACGTATCTATTTAAAAAAAATTATGAAATATTACTGTAAGATACTTACTGAAAGCTTGGATCCGTGCCAGTGCTATTATAGGATTCTGAAAAACAAACGATTTCGCTTAAAATATAATTCAATTCATTTCAAATTTTTATTTTTAGTTTTCGTTACATTTATATATATTGAAAATGGAGTTGTATTTTCACGCCAGAAAATGGAGAAATTGAAATTAATAGACAGTTAATTGTTCAAAAAAATTACGCCCAATTGCAATAATGATGATCATATTTACATTAAACATTTTCTTGAAGAAAATGGTTAAATCATACTATGTTACAGAAGAACGTCTATATATCTTAAAGATGCCATTTGGCGTCTTTTTAAATTCAAATTTTTTAAGAAATTAAAAGGCGTAAGTAAAAATCCTTATATACGTCCAAGTTGAGATCTTATGAGAATTTTTTTTATTACTAGTTGAGATTGAACATTTTTTTGTTTAAACCAGGGCATTAGAATCAGACTTTTATGATCAACAAAAACAAATTTGGAGATTCGTAAGACAGCAGAGAACTGAGATGAAAGAACCAATAGAGTGTACACACGTGAAGAAAGGAACGTGGGTAACATATCTTACACAATTATATAAAAGGAAACAGAGTATCACACTGTCACAAACACCAGATATAACGATAAACGAAGAAACACAAAAACCGGAAGAAGGCGTAATAGAAACACTGGAAAAATTTAAAAACCGTAAATCTCCCAGCGAAGACCAAATAACGAATGAACTACCAAAATATGGGGTACACTCTCTGGTTAAGCAACTCCAGACTTTTATACAGAGGATTATAAGATTGAATAGAGCCCCAGATAAATGGAGAACAGCGACAGTTATACTAATGGACAATAAGGGAGAAAACGAAGATCCAAATAACTATAGCATAAATCTACTAAACTGTACACAACAAACACTGAAATTAACAACAAAGATTATTACAACAAAAATAAACGCGAGAATACCACAGGAAGAAGAACAGCAATGATTCAGAAGTGGGCGCTCATGCACCGATGCCGTATTTATTGAGACAAGTAAACGAAAAATCCATAGAATACAACATTCCAGCATACTTGTGCCTGAAAGACTTAAATAAAGCTTTATGTGCAAATACAAGATGGTATTCACCTATTATATGACAAGAATATCCCATTAGACTTAATTAAAACTATTCGAGAATATATATAAAGACAATAAAGTAGTCGCAAGATTAGCAGAAGGAATGACAGAACCAATCAACTATGAATCTGGAATCAGGTAGGGAGACTCTTTAAGTCCTCTTCTATTTAATATTGTCATGGATGAAATTATAAAGAATATCAAAAGAAAAAAGGGATATAGAATGGCGAACTTGAAATCATATGTTATGCAGATGACGCGATAATAATGGCTGAGACTGAGAACGATCTGCAAAGACTGCTATACGAATTCTATATAGCAGCAAAATAATATATGTCAATCTCAACTGAAAAAAACCTAGACAATAGTAATAGCAAAAGAGCCGATTAGGTGCAAGCTGGTAGTGGAAGATAAACCAATAGAATAGGTGATGGAGGTCGATTACTTGGGCATCAAAGTATCTAGTATCGGAAAAATCAGGGAAGAAGTAAAACATGAAGTCAACAAGGCTAATAGGATAGCGGGATGCCTCAATGATACCATATTTAGAAATAAATTCCTCTTCGTTGAGACCAAAACAAGAATATACAAGAGCCTAATACGACCAGTAATGATTTACACATCTGAAACAAGACACGATACAAGTATAACACAGAGGATGCTGGATTTAACTGAAATGAGAATACTTAGGAGATGTACAAACAAGCCTCGAGGGAAAGTGTAAAAATATAAGATGCACATGTAATATAGAAAATATCAACCAGTGAATAAGAGGAAGAAAAGTGGAATGGGAACAACACATAGGAAGAATGGGAAACAACAGGATAGTACGGATAGCAAGAGACAAGTCACCGAATGGAAGAAGATCAATGGAACGTCCAAGAAAGAGATGGAGCGACGACCAATAGAGCAGGGAACAAAGAAAACAGGCAATAGTGCCTAGCTATAAGTCGGAAGAAGAAGAAGAAGAACCAGGGCATTAGCCCTGATTTAAACAAAAATGAAACACACCTGATGGTTTTCACGTGATTTCCGTTAACATTTTCCGTTTTTTCAAAAAATCGTTGAAAATGTACTTAATCGTTAATATTTCAAAAACCTTTATAAAAAAGGTTTTAGCGCTCAGATTAAACTTTTTATTTTAACACTTTTTAATGTTTCGGAAATTTAAAAAAAAAATATATATAGAAAACTTTCTAGCCCTAAGAAATCATTTTTTGTCAATAACTTCACTTCTTGACCTAAATTTTGGTTATAATTACCTAAAATTTTGTTTTAAATGCAAAGTTAGAGTAATTCTAGAACTTGACTCGACCAATTAAATCAAATTGCTTTTTTAGTGTTCTGTACGGAACATTGATAAGATCACTTCGGTGTTCGTCCGTCCGTCTGTCACGCCCGATTTTTCTCCGAAACTATTTGGCATAGAAAGTTGAAATTTGGTACTAATATAGGAATTGATGGCCGCATCAGAGCCGTGTAGTTTTGAAAGTTCAATTTTGACCTAAGGGGTTAGATTTAGGGGGGTGAAATCGGAAGTGAAAAAAATTTTTACTAGGTTATTGAGTGGGGTGTCCAACGAAAGCCTGTAAAAACAAGAGTTCAAATATATATATATATATATATATATATATATATATATATATAATGTAATACTTGCGCACACTTTTCTTTGTATTATTTTTTAAAAATCGCGAAAAATCGCTATCCTCCCCTTATCTCGAAAAGTACTGATTAAAAAATTTTAAAAAATTCTGGAATATTTTCCCGAGGGTTTCGATTGAAGGAAAATTATCACGAGTGCATTACCTTTAATAATTTATCTGGTATATAAAAAAAAAAAACTTCTAGGCCATCAGTTTTCAGTAAAGATCGGAAAAAAAAAACCTTTGTTGAAAATTCATTTGGGGTGTGTTGCATAATTATGTAAAATTGACCAAGAAAAATTTTTTCTTTTTAAAACTTTCAAAATTTATGAACATATTTTTGGCGGTTTTTTTTTTGAAAGAAATTACTGCGCAAATTAAATTTTTATAAAACCTGTAACAAGACATTTTTCGATATGACGCGGATTTTTTGGAGGACGCTGTTTATAATTAAATAGTTTTATTTTAATATTTGCTTTAAAACCCTCTATTTCTTTTTTTTTCTGAAAATAGCTGGAAATAAAATTTAGAAAGTTTGCTATTGCTTTTATTTTCTGTAAAATCATAATTATATTTTTTCAAATATGCCAAATCTACCATGGAAGTTCACTTGCCTTTTTCAGTGAAAGCTGATTTTTTGACTTGTTGTAAATCGTCCAGAAGGGAGTCCAATTGGTTAATGCTATTCTGCATCCTGGTCTTTTCTGGTTCAATGTCTCTTTCTACAGTACTCTTTCCGTACATGTATTTCTCTTTTTTGTAGGCATTTACTTTTTCTCTGCCATCTGGGGACTATAAAAAAAATAGAATAAAAACAATAAACAAGTTATTCCAAAAGGATCTCTAGTTGGCCATTATTATTTCATCAGGCCAAACGGTCTGATGAAGTTCCTGACTAAGACTGTATAAGTAGTCAAAGGAACATGCTATACTGCCAACACATACGAGGCTGGTTTGAAAAGTCCGTGCAAAAATAAAAACTACTTATGTGTTTGGCGTAAACCTTTTTTATTTTTCGACATATTCTCCTTTTAGGCTTATACACTTCGTCCAACGATGTTCTAGTTTGTTGATCCCTTCCGAATAATAGGATTTGTCCAAGTCTGCAAAATATCCATTAGTGTCTGCAATCACCTCCTCGTTTGAATAAAATCTTTGTCCCGCCAGCCATTTCTTCAAATTGGGGAACAAATAGTAGTTCGAGGGAGCCAAGTCTGGAGAATAGGGGGGATGTGAAACGAGTTGGAATCCTATTTCCATTATATTTGCGACCACAACTGCTGAGATGTGTGTGGTGCGTTGTCGTGATGGAAAAGGACTTTCTTGTGGGCCAATCGCGGGCGTTTTTCTTGCAGCTCGGCTTTCAAACGGTCCAATAACGATGAATAATATTCACCTGTAATAGTTTTACCCTTTTCCAGATAGTCGATGAGGATTATCCCTTGCGAATCCCAAAAGACAGTCGTCATAACCTTTCCGGCCGAAGGAACGGTCTTCGCCTTTTTTGGTGCAGATTCCCCCTTGGTAACCCATTGTTTAGATTGTTGTTTGGTCTCAGGAGTATAGTAATGTATCCATGTTTCATCCACAGTGACGAAACGACACTTAAAGTCCTCCGGATTCTTCGGGAACAGCTGCAAACCATTTTTGCAACACTTCACACGATTCCGTTTTTGGTCAAGCGCACCCGCACCCAGCTTGCGGATAGCTTTCTCATGTCCAAATGTTTATGCAAAATATTATGTACCCGTTCAGTCGAGATGCCCACAGCACTAGCAATCTCACGCACCTTAACTCTTCTGTCATCCATCACCATATCATGGATTTGATCAATGATTTCTGGAGTCGTAACCTCCACAGGCCGTCAGTTGTGCCCATATGGCCAGTCCGAAAATTTTGAAACCACTTATAAACTGTTCTAATCGAAGATGCAGAGTCACCATAATGTTTATCAAGCTTCTCTTTAGTCTCCTGAGGCGTTTTGCCTTTCATAAAGTAATGTTTAATCACCACACGAAATTCTTTTTCGTCCATTTCTTGAAAATCACTCGACTTCCTTGATTCACACGAATGCCAAACACAAAGAAATAGACCAATATGGCTGAAACTTGGTGTGCGTTCATTCAAGAGATGCTACTAACTAAACATGACCTCGATACGCGCCGGTGGAGCCATCTCTCGGACTTTGCACAGACTTTTCAAACCAGCCTCGTATATACGATACATGAGATTAAAAATTCTATTAATTCTCTTAAAAATACAGTCGAAATTGTATATAGTAATGTTCTTTGGCCTGCTAAATATAAATATTAGAACAGAAGTAAAACAAACTTTGTTGTTTCATGTATTTTTGTTTAAATTTTATGTGGCTCACGAAAGTTTTAAACTAATGATATTTCAGAACTCACTGGAGTCCTTAGTAATCTCACCGCATTTCAATATACTGGAAGTAACTCTTGTAATTTGGTAAGGGAAGCGAGGAGGAATTACCTATGAAGTAAATTTCTAAGTAAGTGTTATGCTAAAAATTTTTTAAATGGCTGCTGTTGCGATTTTCTATGTTACGTCAATTTTCATTCCCATCTTTCATATGGCATTTTAAAGTGGGGGTTGGTACTAACACAATGCGAATATCGTGTTGAAAGTCTTGTTAATATTCTAAGAACTTTAAAATTTAATTTATATTTTTTAAAATGCGTGCGTAGGGAATAGTTCTTACTTAATAGTCACCATTTTACCTTTTATGGAAAAGATATGTTTTATAATCCTTATAAAATAGGTTTTAAAACACATACATCAATATATATAAAAAATCGCAAATTGTAAATATTTTTAAAATTATTATTATTCAAGTTATTTATTATATACTATTGTTTTACTTTGTATGTAAACCTTCGAACCGAAAATAACGGAATATTTGAATGTGCATCGTGTATATTGGCTTTAACGGACGAAAACCGTGTGCTTTATTCTTGCATTAAAAGTCCGAGGGTCCAAAGTTGTAGGCTATCTAAGGATGTCATCTATGAATCGCCGAGCTAAGACATACATGTTTCGCTCCACATCAGTGCCCATCAGCCAGCCTAGATGAAGAGGCAGAGAGATTTAAAAGATATACATCCAAAAGTATGAATAGCCAACAAACCTCAGCGCCATCTGGTGTGAGACCGCCGATTTTTAGTGTCCGTCCGTCCACCACAAAAGATAAACGTGTGGGCAGGGATTTGTGGACGTCATATCATTCGTCCCTTTTTTATCGATGGAAATCTTACAGGACAGAGGTATTTACAGTTACTCCAAGAGCAAGTTATTTCAACTTGTGCAAGTCTTTTTCCCGATGAAAATAATTTGAATACCCCTAACAGGAATCGGTGGTATCAACAGGATGGAGATGAGATCAATGTTCGTAGATATTTGAATGCGATTTTTCCTAATCGATGGATAGGCAGAAGAGGTGCTGTGGAATGACCTGCAAGGAGTCCCAACCTTACGCCACTTGATTTTTTTTATGGGCTCATTTGAACACTAAAGTTTACTGAAGTCGACCTGAAACTGTAGAAGATTTACAACAAAGAATTAAATATGAAGTAGCACAGATCACCTCGGATTCTCTGCAAAACTCTGTTCAGGCTGTTTATGACAGATTGGGTCATTGCCTCGCCGTTAACGGTAGGCATTTTGAGCAATTTTTGCCTTCAAAATAAACCTAGAGTATTTATTAATAGTTTTTTTGTCTTTTTTTTTTATTTTAAATTTCAAATGATAATAATTCCAAAACAGTCCAATTTAGACATATGGTATGTTAGACAAAAAATATCTAGAATTTATAGTAGGGCTCAAAAATAAAAGAATATACAGGGCTTTCCATTTAAAAAAACCAAGATGGCGTAATTTCTTCAAACTGACAATTCAAAACATTTTATTGTCAGCATATGTGGCGTTTAACACCCTATAACTTATATTTAAATATTTTTTTGATACACTGATTAATAAATGTTGTGGAATCATTATTCCATGCATTTGGGGCACCCTGTATAAATGCATTGTATGACCATTGAAACGCTAATAAATTAACGATATACCTAAAGATGATACATATAATTGGGCTCATACTAAATCCGGCCCTGAATAATAATTTGGTTGTTTTGAAACCCTGAGCAAAGTTAAATTTGGACGATTTGCGAAGTAGTCATTAATATATTTCAAGGTTAATTTGAAAACATAAGTTCGCGACGGTACAGAGTGTTAATTAAAAAAATTGTTTGCTCGATCTTTAACGACTAACAAATTATTTTGTATTTAATTTCAGGGGTCAAATAGATGTTTCTCGTTTCGTTTCTATAATGACATTTTTATTGAGTATGGCATGTTAATTGAAGTAAACAAACCCGTTGAACATTTGTTAATTGCCTGTCGAATAATGTCAGTATCATTAATATTTAAAATAGGTTTAAAGAGTCCAATGGAGGGAGAGACCCTTTAATAAAAGTTTGGATCAAATCAAAGTGACGTCATACAGCAATAAGAAACTTGTAACTACGTGCCTAATTATTATTATATCTAACGAATGATATTTTTATTAAAATGTGTGACATTAGAAAGAGGGATGTTGAAATCAGAATGCATTACATCACATAATAATAATAAGTATGAACTATAATGTCATTGTTCATTTAACCAAGTAAATCAATTTATAATTACGTAACGTTGTATTTTCGCCTAAAAAAACTACATTTTAGAAACAAAATTCTCAAAGAAAGCAAAACTGTCTAATATTTTTATTTATTTCAATTAAGTAACGTTAAGTAACGCAAAATATGATTCCTTAAATATTTTAGGTGTGAAATTTTTATCTTATCTACCTTTGGTACTTAACATTATAAAAAAGGAAGTAGATTTTAACATCCCACATATATATATATATATAAATATATATATATATATATATATATATATATATATATATACATAAAAAAGATTTTTAGTCTAGCTACTTAAAACACATTTTTTTTTCAAAATTCGACTTTATTTATTAATATAGACTCCTTCAAGAACGATACAATCAGTCCAACTCTTTTCTAACATTTCTATACCTTTCTTGTAGAAGGATTTGTCTTTGCCTTCAAAATAGGCCTCAGTTTCGGAGATAACTTCTTTATTGGAGCTAAATCTCTTTCCTGCGAGAATTTTTTTGAGGTCTGCGAATAGATAATAGTCGCTGGTGGCCAAATCTGGAGAATACGATTGTGAGAAATTCGAACTTCAATTCACGCAATTTTGCCATCGTAACCATTGACTTGTGATACGGTGGATTGTCTTGATGAAAGAGCACTTTTTTCTTGTTTATTTGTGGCCGTTTCTTTGCGATTTCTATCTTCAACAATATTCGGTTGTTGGTTTGTCCCTTCTCACCATAGTCGATGAAAATTATTCCATGCGCATCCCAAAATACAGAGGTCAAAACCTTCCCAGCCGACTGTTGTGTCTTTGATCGCTTCGAGCGGCTTTCACCGGCTGCTGTCCACTCAGCTGACTGCCGATTTGATTCCGGTGTGTAGTGGTGCATCCATGTTTCATCCATTGTCACATATCGCATGAAAAAATCCTTTTTGATTGCGCTTAAACAGGTCCAAACAGCGCTCAAAATCATCGACACTTGTTGTTTTTGGCCCACTGTGAGAAAACGCGGTACCCATTTCGAACAGAGCTTTCTCATGCCCAAATGTTCATGCAAAATACGACCAACACGTTCTTTTGATATCTTTAGGGTATCAGCTACCTTACGCAATTTCCCTTTACGGTTATCCAAAACAATTTTGTGGATTTTTTTTAATGTTTTCCGGTATAAACACCTCATTTGAACGTTCAGCATCATTTGTATCTGTACTACCACATTTAAATTCAGCATACCAGTAAATGATAGGTGATTTTCCAGAGGCAGAGTCCCCGTAACACTTATCAAGCCACTACTTTGCTTGAGCGGTATTTTTTCCCATCAAAAAACACTGTTTAATCAACACACGAATTTTGATTTTTTCCATTGTTTTGAAAACATCAAAAGTAGCGTCACTAAAACCACATAACTTGTAATCGTCGAAATGTCATGAAATTTTGATACGTACCGTTTGAAAGTTGATAGTTCCTAAAAAATCATATGGACTTTTTAAAACGGGACATCTGTGTGTCAGACCAAAAACTTTTCAGTCTATATATATATATATATATATATATATATATATATATATATATGTATATAATTATATAATATCGAAAATTCTTTTACTAAATAGATTAAGAATGCATTTTGACAGGTAGAATCCGTGAACATCTTCAATTTTGTACTTTATTTGCAAAAGGATTTTTTTACTATTACAGAGGTGCTATACATTTGTGAAATTAATGTTTTTTTTACAATTTTAATTGGAAATCTATTAAACTAGAGCACAATAATCTAGCATGAGAGGAAAGAAAAAAATTGTAATTAACAAGATGCATTTTCGTCACTAATTTTTCTTCTTCAGATTTTCTAAGTCGACTGCAGTACATCCTGCCTTGTATCACTATGTGCTAAGCTATCCTCACGTATTATCTGATATTTGGTTGGGGGTGCCAGTTGACTATATGGTTAATCTATTCGATATGAGGTTTACAAGGTACAAGTCCCGTTCGGTCCCACATCAACGTAACGATCTTTTCTGTGTTGTCCACAATTCGGGTTCTGGTTCTTTTGTCTTTGTTTGGCATTTCATCATATTATCTTAATCCTAACATTGATCTTTTTACCTATGGTTGTGCCACGTTCCGTTTTTCAACGCTTGCATCTGTTAGAATAACTATTTCAATTTCTTAGGCCATCTCTGACGGGACACAAACGTCGAGGACCAAAAACCAATATATATATATATATATATATATATATATATATATATATATATATATATGTATATATATATATATATATATATATATATATATATATATATATATGTATATACGTATATATACATTTATACATATATACATATATATACATACATATATATATATATATATATATATATATATATATATATATATATATATATATATATATATATATATATTTATATACACATATATATATATATATATATATATATATATATATATATATATATATATATATATATATAAATATATATAAAAGGAATACTAATAGACGGTGAACGATTAAATCACCTAAGGTTCGTAGATGATGTCACTCAGATCGCCAACACAAAAGAATAATTACAAGAAATGCTGATAGAATTAAATAACAACTCTCGAGAAATAGGTCTAAAAATAAACTTCATCAAAACCGAATATTTGAACAACGAAACTGAAGATAACAGCCAGGAACTGTTAATAGAAGGTGAAAGAACAGGAAAGGCACAAACATTTATATATTTAGGTCAAAAAATCGAAATATCAAAAAATAATTTAAAGGCTGACTTGGTTAGAAGAGTCTCGTCAGTTTGGTCTGCGTTCGGAAGGTTCAAATCCACATTTAAACTGGACATCCCAAATATAATAAAAGCCAGAGTGTTCGATCAATATGTCCTGCCGGTGTTAACATATGGCACTGAAACGTGGGCTTAAAACAATAGTATAATATACAAATTACAGGTAATCCAAAGAGCAATGGAGAGCAGAATGCTAAATATTAGACTCCAAGATCGTATTCCTAACCTCGAGATGCGAAGAAGATCAAAAGTGATAGATGTAATACAACGGTACAATTGGGCTGCGCATATCGCAAGGATGAATGATAACAGATGGACACGCCGTATGGTTAAGAAGGCCTAGAGAAGATAAAAGATACAGAGGTAGACTACAGACAAGATGAACGGACGTCATAAAAAGAGCGGGACACGATTGGATGTAAAAGGCAAATAACACAGCTCAGTGGAGACAACTTGGGGAGGCTTACATGTGACTATGGATGGAATAAGCTAATGATATATATATATATATATATATATATATATATATATATATATATATATATATATATATATATATATATCGAAAATCAGTTTAAAAATCAATTCAGGTGAAAATTAAAATTACCGATGAAATTTGACAATAAATCAAATATTGCCGTTTATTCCAATCACTTAAGAATTTCTTTCTCAAAGAGAGTCAGACAGTTTACTATGCAACTGGGACTTGAAGGGAGTCCGTAAGCCTTGAATAAGTCATACTTTTATTTCAAAAAATGATTTATGTTTGTTTCAACCTAAGATTCATTTTACAATTTCAACTGAATTGTCTTTCTTTTCTGTTTATGCCTACTTGTGATTAAAAGATTATTCCACAAGATCACAGCTACTGGCGAGTTCCACTAGAGATATAAATCGGCCAAAATTGACCCAGGAATGGCATCTTTTGTGTCGGCAAAATAAAAACTACATCGAGACCTGAGATTAAAGAGGAATAACCGTAAAATTATCTTCTAGTTTTGCTTTAATATTACATTACACTGGACGGGATTGACTCGGGAATGGTATCATTCATTCCAGTAAAATGAAAATTAATCGGGATCCGTGATTAAAAAAAAAGAATTATATCAAAAATATCTTTGAATTTTTCCCAAATATTCTGTTAACTTACCTTGTATGTATATGCATCATCTGAAGAATACTCAGTAATAGGATTGGCCGCCCTTACATTAGTCACTCTGTTCAAGGAATTGGTTTTTCCATATCCATCTGTGCCACTACTAATATATTTCGAGGTTTCTTTGTAACTGGAGGTGGCATTCTGACCTAGAGAGCTGCCTGGTCGAGAAACTGAGTTTTGGAGGTCTTCTAATAAGTTATCTGAGAAAAAATGAAGTGATTAAAATTTCTGATCGTGATCGATAGCCTACGTTTAGAGCCCGATCTGGGTCATCTTCAGGACAGATTATACTTTATAATACGAGGGAATTTTTTTATCTATCTAGCCATGAAAATGACGTCACACAAAAAATTTTTTACTAGTCAATTTACTGTTGTTGCATCTTGCGGTTTTTATTATTTTTGTTCTTCCGAAAAATGAGTAAAAGTAGTTTCTCACTAAAGAGGGCAATCGTATACGGCCATGACGGTCCATCTTATTCTCCTGTAAAATTTTGATCTTCCATACTTTCGATGGAACCGAGACTCAATTTCAGATCAAAAAGATCGGTTGATGCAAGAATTGAGGAAACTATCGGGCTTGTTGACGTTTTAAACATAAAAAGTTCTAGGTCTGACAATGAAAGAATTTTTTTTTTATGTGAAATATATTTTATTTTTCAATATAATCTCCTGACACTTCAATACGTTTTTCCAATAATTCAATACCGTAATTAAAATGTGATTCCGGAAGGTCTGCAAAATATCCATCCACGGGTGTAATAGCTTCGTCATTTGATGTAAAGCGCCAGGAATTTTTTAGATTTGGAAACAGATAATAGTCAGAGGGAGCCAAATCTGGTGAACACGCTGGATATTCAAACAATTCGTACTTCGTACGATCAGATTTAAAAAGATCAGATGCATCGTTATACACTTTTAACAATTTCGGATGAATTTCTGTTTGATGATCCAAAACAAAGAATTTAATCACTGCACGATACTCAATTTTTTCTGGTTTAAAAAAAATCAGTGACACACAATATTAAACATCAAATGAATTGACAGATCGAAATAAAATTTTACAAGTGTTTATATAAAGGATAGAACTTTCCAATACAATTATGATTTCACAGTTTCTAACGCCATCTATGTGCCAGGCCGAGAACTTTTCAGACAATCTAGGTGGTTTTAACATATTGATATTTACTGACAAAATTAAATTTTAACATGCATCAGTATCAAATTTGTAGAAATCTGTCTTCGTAAAAAAATTGACTTCGGACGTGGAGTATAAAAAAGAGGACTCGAGCAATCCTTTGTTAGGCAAATTTGACAGCATGATTATTGTAATAAAATCTGGGCGATTGAAATTATGAGAAACACCAGTTTACAATACCGACCAAAAAACCCAGGGAAGATGTTCATACAAGAATTCGGCAGGATTAACAACACCAATCAAAACAGTCAATTAATTTCGCCAAATTCTGGTTGCTATAAACATCTTCTCTGCGCTCTTTTATTTACAGGCTCGTAAAATGTTGGTTCTCTTTAATTACTAGTGCTAATAACCTACACATTTATAGAAGAATTATTGTTTGAGTTATAGAAAACTCTAATGCGGGTATCGATATGCAAAATAAGATAATAGCTATTCTTCAATTTACAGACGCCATAGCTGTCGTAATGAAAAGCGTGAAAAAAATTTTTTTTAGGGCACTCTAACCAACGCCAGGAAATGCTCTCTAAATATAAAATTGAAAAAAAAATGGTCAACTGCAAGTTGGACTTCCGCAATTGGTGCTCTGTACCGTGATTACCTCAAAAATAATAATTAGCTACCTAATAGCCAATAAATGACTCTAGCTCAATCTAGAATCTAGTAGTCAAAGTTTAAAACACATATTTACTACCTAAATATTTGTTTAATCGTAAACAAATAAAATAAAAATATTTTGTCTTCGGTACCTATCCGTTGGTCACCAGTTATCATGTTATTGCGGATTGCATAGAATACGTATTGATATTTCATAGCTTTTAGCCCCAGTTGAATTCCCAACTTTCTGAGCCTTCACCATTCTATTATGCCACAGAATTTTTTTGTTTATATCAGAAAAATTATCAAACGTGATGCACTCGTGATAATTTTCGCTCCATCTATACTTTATGAAAACTATTCCAGAATTTTTTCAAAATTTTTTAATCAGTACTTTTCGTGATAGGGTGGGGGGACAGTGATTTTTGGCCATTTTTTAAAAATAATACAAAGAAAAGTGTGTGCAAGTATTACATCACATATATTTTTAAACTCGTGTTTTTACAGTCTTTCATTTGACACCCCACTCGATGACTGGTAATTTTTTTTTTTTCACTTCCGATTAAACCCCTTAAGTCAAAATTTAACTTTCAAAATTACACTGATTGGGCCATTAATTCCTATATTTTTGCCAAATTTTAACTTTCTATGTCAAATTGTTTCAGAAAAAATCGGGTGTGACAGACAGACGAACAGACAGACACCTCGATCTGGTAATTTTTTTTCACTCGCGATTTCATCCCCCAATCCTCCTTAAGTCCAAATTTAAGTTTCAAAACTAAACGGGTCTGGTTGGGCCAAATTCTATATTTGTGCCAAATTTTAACTTTACTCGTATATGTGAAATAGTTTCGGAGAAAATCGGGTGTGACAGACAGATAGACGGGCAAACAGACGGACACCGAAGTGTTCCGTACGAAACACTAAAAAATAAGTCCATACATCTTGGCAGTGCTATAATTTTTCTTTAATTAATTAGGAAATTTCAATTTTCCTTACCTAAATTTGAATCAAATTGTGATAAATTTTGTGTTGAACTTCTGGTAGTTCTCACCGGAGACCTGCTCCGCATAATCCGAGTTTCTTGGTACTCCTTCCTTTCTACGGTTGACATTTTTGGTTCCCTATGTTTAAGCTTATTCTATAGCGGTCTGAAATAAAGAAAATACAATTTAAAAAAGTTTATAAGCATATTGACCTCGGGAACTAAATAGATGCTAGGGTATCATATATCTTTCTTGAGTGAAAGGTGACTTGCAAAGGAAAAGACAGCAGATAGTATTAGGTGAAAAATGCGCACGCATTCCATCTTAATAATATCACTAAGCTGTCGTCAGTGTCATTGGTGGACTGTCACATTTTAGGTAGCTTAAAATTTAAATTAGTGTTGAGAAAACTGACAAATTTCAGTAATCGAAATTGTAATTTATGTAATGAATAACGAGCATCAGGTTAATTGTGCTCATTCAATTCGGAATAATTCGTTTTCTTCATCAGTTTTCGGCTATAATTATATGTAAAGGGCTGGCGATTTCGATGCTGTTAGTAGACAAATATACCTGTTCACTTTCCATTTATCACATAAGACACAGAAGAACCGATTCCCGACAGTAAGAATTGTGATTCTTTGCAATAGAGAATGAGAGCCGTCTTGCTTGTCAAGTAATGATAAGTGGAAGTTGGAATATTTCGGTATGTTTGTATCAGATGAATGAATAGCAATTTGGAGCGACGGTTCTCGCTTGAACTTATATTAATCGAGTACTTGATACAATCCACTGATGGTTAATTTAATATTCATTCTAATACTTGGGCAATTTTTCGATCGAGTGATTAAACTACTTTTAGCAGATTATACCATTTAAAGGAAATTTTAGAGGAAAATTATGATTATTGACCTAAGAATTTTTAATATCCTTTTAAAATATTGAAATGAAGAAGTACCCTTAGTAAGCCGAATACAAAAAGGCGAAAAATATGAAGTAAAGGAACTCAGCTGTAGCTTCTTGTGCTTTCACTAATATATTAAAAATATATAAAATGTTTAGATGTTTTTAATGTTCCATACGGAACCCTTCCGTGTCTGTTCGTCTGTCTGTCACACCCGATTTTTTCTGACACAGTTTGACATAGAAAGTTAAAACTTGGCACAAATATAGGAATTAATGGCCCAATCAGGGCCGTGTAATTTTGAAAGTTAAATTTTGACTTAAGAGGTTAGTTTTGAGGGGTTAAATCAGAAATGAAAAAAAAAAAATTACCGGGTCATCGAGTGGGGTGTCAAATGAAAGCTTGTGAAAACACGAGTTCAAAAATATATATGATGTAATACTTCTTTGTATTATTTTGAAGAGAATTGCCAAAGATCCCTGTCCACCGACCCTATATCGAAAAGTACTAATCAAAAAATTTTGAAAAAATTCTGGAATAGGCTCCATAAAGTGTAGGTTGCATCAGTGCATTACGTTTCATGATATATATATATATATATATATATATATATATATATATATATATATATATATATATATATATATCATGGTAATATGGTCAATATAAGAAATTTTTACAATTCTACAATTTAGCCATAATTTAAATGCTTCAAGTTTCTTAGAAGTGCCTTCAGTCAGCATCCAAGATTCCACACCGTAAAGAAGTCATAACATCTTAGGAGTCTAATTTTTGTGCTAAATTTTTTTGCTGAACTTTTGAAAAGTGAGGTCATTTTGAGGAACACAGTAGCTTTTTCGATACGGTAACGAATTTCCTGCGAGTGATCCCACTGTTCGTTTATCATGGTACCTAGATATGAATACTGTGGAGTTCTTTGTATTTGTTGATTGTTAACCATCAACAAGGCAGCAGGAATCGGAGACTTGCTGATTACCATGTACTTTGTTCGTGACTGTATCAATTACTGACTTTCTTTATTTTTGTCATAAGATGTTGTAGACCGTTTAAATTATCAGCCATAACCGCCGTATCGTCAGCATAACGTATACTATTTATTCGTTTCCCATTAAGCAGTGTTCCTTTATCAGCCTTTCTGAAGATTTGCTCAGAATATATATTAAACAAAAGTGGAGACAAGACACAACCCTGCCTTAGTCCACGCTCTATTGATATTGCTTCTGAATGCAGATCCTTTCAATCTAGCCCAAGGTATTTCAGAATTCCGACCATTTTGTGATGTTGGACTCTATCAAAGGCCTTTTGGTGATCGATCAGGCACAGATATACGTCACAATTGATGTCTCTACTAAATAAGGCCTCTCTGGATCCCATGGCATCACGTGAAGGTTTATTTTGTCGAAAGTTATGAATTGAATTGGGAGTGATAACTACTGCTTTAAGTATTAGGTACCGAGTAATAATTTTATTTTATTTGTTAATAATTAAACAAATATTTAGGTAGTAAATATTTATTTTAACCTTTTACCACTAGATTGTAGATTGAGTTAGATTGATTTATTGGCTATTAGATAGCCAAGATGCCATAACTATTATACATTATTGACAAAGAAAACACGTGAAAATACAATTGGATTTTAAGATGTCAGGGACATAATTAACTTAGTCTAGGTAAGGATTTTGTTTTATTTTAAAAGCAATCACGGTACGGAACACTAATTGCGCAAGTCCAACTTGCACTTGACCGGTTTTTTGCAGCTAAAGCTAAAATATTTTTATAGGCAGAAACTTGGACCAGTTTGAATTAAAGAAAAACACTAATTGATGCAAAGTAATGGTGAATTTAATTAACTTAGGTATTTTAATCCAACGATAAATACTATATTAGGTGAACGGTGTGAATACACCAAATTTATTTTAAACATGTCTTTGATCTTCGCAGAAACATCGGTGGAATGCAATAATACAGTAAGATATCAAGAGTTTCAAGTAACTGTTTTAAAGTTGTAAGTTTATTGCAAGATTTATGTCTGTGTTTAAAATAGATCTAACAGTTATAAGTCCGGTAGGTGTTGCGCACGTAGGTAATAACAATTAGTCTTGATTTATTAGTGTAATACGATCTGAATATGGCTGGAACTTCATAGACATAAATTAGCTTGCTGTCTCTTTCTATTACGCGTGGTAAAATGTTTGTTGAAATGACAGTTGAAGCTAGATCCATTAAATCGTAGATCCTTGTTTTTTATGCTTATTAGGTGAACGAAACAGGTGGGAGAGACAAGAGACACTCGTTCTCTGGAACAATTAAAAGAAAATGGCAGTCATCACGAAAATGACGTGCCAAGCAGTAATAAATAATTTCGCTGCTCGTTGAGAAGAGTGCCAAGGATATAACGGTTTACAATTATTATTTTTTTATGGGTCTAGCACACGTGTTGCAAAGAAGTCCCTAAAGCGCTCCAGGAGCGGCATGTGTGCGGAAAAAGCGATTCACGTTGTTCTTGAATCGCTGATAAATTGTACTCGGTGGGAAACACAGCGCTGGGCAAATTATTCCAAAGGGATGATGTTCTCCATATAAAAGACTGCTTGAAAAGCGTTGTACGCGGAGTAACAAGCTGAACCTCATACGGATGTGAAGCACCAGCACGACGTGTATTTCTAACATGCACCGCTTTGGTAGGAATTAAGCGGGCTACATCCTTTGAACACTTTCCATGAAAATACTTGTAGAACAGACTCAAGTCGCCAACCGTTCTTCGATGTTCCAGCGAATCAAGGCCGCCGGTCAGTTCCGGGTCTCCAATCAGACGAACAGCTCTTCTCTGAACAGAATCCAAAAAATGCAGTGTATGTTTGGGAGCGGAGCCCCAAACATGGGAGCAGTATTCCATAGTTGGTCGAATTTGAGCTTTGTAAAGAATTAACAGTTGTTGTGGAGTGTAAAGCTTTCTGGTTTGAAATAATATTCCTAACTTTTGAGAAGCTCTGCTTGCTATGCCTGCCACATGTTCATGCCAGGACATATTTGCTCCCAAACTAACGCCCAACAAATTGAGCGACGATGCTAGAGGAATGGAGTGCCCCAACATAACTATGTCGGGTTCAGCAATGTAAATTTCACTTGGTTACTGTCACCCCAAGATAGAATTTCTTCCAGGTCTTTGTTAAGTTGAACGACCTTCTGCTGTCTGCGGATATTCGCCTGAGCAGCCGATGTCCAAGCGTTCAAAGTGAATGAAGAGACAAGCGTACTGTCGTCTGCAAAGCTGTAGATTGGATTCCCGGTCTTTTCCAGCAGATCGTTAATGTAAATGAGAAAGAGAGTAGGATACAGTATGGAGCTTTGTTGAACACCGGCGTTGATTGTGAAGGTGTTAGAAAGAAATCCGTCGACCGCCACTCGTAAAGAACGCTCTCTGAGGAAACATGAGAGCCACAAACAGAACTTTTCAGACATACCATTAAATGAATTTTCAAGGTTTTTTATTTATCAATTTGTTTTCTTTCATTATAAATATTTTAAAATATTTTTTTATGGGACACCTTGTACAAAAGCTGATTATTAAACGATGTTTCAATAAAAACATGAAGATGTAACTTTGTAGAAGAATAAAAACAATTAGAATCATTAGAAAGATTTTGCAGCGCTTATTTTTCACATTGTCCTTATCGTTATCTCAAGCATACGCAATATTAAGACCAATGAATTGCAAGGTTAGGTTAGTATTCATCTTCTATAAACTTAGGGGATTTTTTTTCATTCATTTCATGGTTAGGGACACCGGTTATTATTAGTATTTGATGGGTCAACACAAGTTTTTGAATTAAAGTTGTATCTAGCAGGTTTCTATCACTTCCTTCAATGTTTCCAAGCTAATACGAACATGGGATAAAAAAAAATTCATTCGAAATAAGCACTACACACACTGTAATGCCATTGTGCCGAAGATTGCAAAATCTCAACATAATCTGAACACTAATTAACTCTTGCTGGCAATAAAAGATTATCATTTCAATTTTACTGAATTTTCTTAGTGGTTTGTATACCTGAGTAGGAACTTCAAGCAACATCTCTTATAAGTTCCTAAATAAGGGAAATCGTTATCCTTAATAAAGGTTTTTCTTATTTTGTTTCAATACTCCGCAAGCTCCAAATGGTGGACGCATGTTTCAAATAATGATAACAGCCGAGTCGTTATATTTAATTTCTTCCTTTTACTCCTGCGCCAGCTCCAAAGGGTGGGAGCATGCTTCAAATAAAGATAAAGTTAGTGGTCTACCAAAATAAACGTTGCAAAATCTGTCTATTTAATGTGTTATTTTATTTACCTGAAAATTCCTGTAAGTCTATTTAATGTAGCTATGTGGGAGTGTTTTATATATTTCATTGACATTTATTTCTTTCAAACACCTGCAATTTTAATTTCACTTTTGCCGTGCTCCGGTCTTCACTCAAAAAAAAAATTAGGAATATTTAAATCTGCTAATTTTAATAAGATCTTGTACTTGAACAGAAATTAATTCGTTTTAAATACATAAAATATCGAGAGGCCAATATTCTTATTGCTATCTTATCAGGAAAGCATCCGGAAATCTGGTGTTTTAAAAACAAACCTCTTATATTTAAAATGTAAGAGATATAACGCAATTAGAAATATTTGCCGATATTGCAATGCCAAATTAGAAAACAAATTCAAAAATTAATTTTAGCACATTATTTTAAAATTAATCCACCTACTTTTAGGTCGTTCATAACTTCAATCGTACGATAACAATTGGACGAATACTAACGAAGTTTTTATTCTAGTCAGTAAATATCATCACTACACCAAACACTTTATTTTTGCACTCGACGCGCGTTTCGCTATTCACGTTAACTTCATCAGGAGCGATGATTGACTTGATGTTATCAGGAGCGATGATTGACTACGTCAAGTCAATCATCGCTTCTAATGAAGCTAACATGGTTAGCGAAACGCACGTCAAGTGCAAAAACAAAGTGTTTGGTGTAGTGGTGATATACACTGAGTAGTGTCATTGTGCCAAAGATTCCACATTCCCAACATAGAGGTTTTTACTGTTCGATAGAGTTTACCTCTTTTAATGTGCAAGATCATTAAAATATACCGTTATGTTCCCGGCACTTTCTCAAGAGAGCTTGGAAATTATTGATCACTGCGCGGTATATTATTTCTATGATCGCAGCCATTTCTCGCTGGGTATAGTCTTATCTTCCTTGACATATCGTATTCATGAAGAACTCAAACTATGAGATTCTTGCATTTCTTCACGTTTCAAGGTCTCTAGATCACGAAAACATAGTCTTTCATTTCCGTCGGTTCTATCGGTAACTCTCGAAACGAATTTCAAATTTGGTGAACATATAACATTAAATGGGGAAATGACACTTATGGGTTTTTAACAATAAAGCTTAAAGGTGAGTGGGTAAAAGGAGTGGGGGGAGGAGTCGATAAATTATGCATAATTTAATATGAGCTTTTTTTCTGGTGTTGTTACGATTGAGTGAATAAATACATTTTGAGCACAATTATTTGCAGTAAAAGATGTAAGAAATTAAAAGGGGGGTTGAGGGAGTTAGAGGGGTTACTTCCTACATATAATGTTCTAACTTTGCTTCCTTTGTTCTTGAAGACGAGAAATCTGAAAATGTTGTGTTTTTTCATTTTTTTTTATGTTCACCTCCCCGCCTGAGTAGGGATTTTTTGGATTAATTATAATCAAATTTATTAAGGGTTAAAGGGGTGGGAAAGGAAGCTGAGATTGATTGGAAGAAATGAGGGAAGAAGGTACAGTGGTTGCTCCGTCTACATATGTTAAACATCTTTTCTGGTTTGTTAGGCTCAATCTGAAAATTGTTTTTTTTTTCGTTATTTAGAGTCAAATATGTAAAGGGCTCACATGGGTAGCATTTGGCAAACGAAGGACAATATCAACCAATAAAAGAATTCCTCTGAAACTAAGAAAAAATGGTATTCGATCAATGCATTCTACCGGTTCTCGTCTACGCGGCTCAGACATGGACATTGACTAAGAACATGATAGACCAAGTGACTAAAACACAGAGAGCAATGAAACGCCAGATGCTAAATATAAGATTACAAGACACAATCAGAAACGAAAGTATAAGACAAAAGACCAAAGTAATAGACGTAAGAGAACAGGTAGCAGGTTTGAAAGGGAGATGGGCAAGTCACACAATGAGACAGCAAGATGAGAGAGGAATAAAAAATACAACAAGAATGAAGCCTGCTGTTATTAATACGATCCTACACAACAGCAAAGTGCATAATGTAGTGGTTCTCCGAAAAAAGTGAGGCTGATAAACAAAGACAATGTTCATCTAATTTTTTAGTGCTCAGGGAATTATCTATAAAAAATTTGTTGCCCTGGATACTACATTGAATGCTCAGTACTATGTGTGTGTCATGAAACAGCCTTGCAAGAGAATTCGGCATGTTCGCCCAACACGAATGACTCGAAAGAATTTGTTTTTTGCAACATGGCGCCTGCGTACATAGTTGGAATTGTAAAGCAGTTTTTGGCATGCCAAGGAGTGTCCGTACTCTCCACTCTCCATATTCACCTGATTTGGCGTCTAGTGACTTTTTTATTTAATAAAGTCAAGCTTTACATGAAGGGTCGGCACTTCAACGATTTAGATTACATCCATCTGATGGGGTGTTTAGAAGTAGTGATGCTTTTGGTCTTTTCAGTTTGATAAAATTTTAAAAGTTCTCTTTGTAGGTCGTCTTCACTTTCGGCGTTCAGAGCTGCATCATCTGCGCAACAAACCAGACTAATTTTGTTATTACTCAGTCTGTATCCCATTCCTAGTGACTCTGCGTCTTTTATTATTTTATCCATTAAAAGAATGAATAAAAACGGACTGAGACTATCTCCTCTCCTTCTAATTCCTTCTCGCTTGTTTTAATTTTCGTTTTAATGTTCATATTCAAGTTCTTTATGACTTTCACGTTTGCTGGTGTCTTTTTCTGCATCAGTGTCATGAATCAGACTGAAGGCTTTAGTTAAGTCTATGAAGCATATGTACGCTGACGTATTATACTATTGCTTTTTTTTTTAATTTGCTTCATAATGAATATCGCGTTTGTGGAAGATCTATCTTTCCGGAACCCCTGTTGTTCTTCTCTATTTCTTTATCTGTGATTCCAGTTTCTTCTTTAACAGGGCTGGGAACAATTTCATTGTTGTATTTAGAAGAGTTATTTCGCTGTAGTTTTCTGGGTACGTTTTTTGTCCCTTCCTAAAGATCGGTATTCTGGTGCTGTTGTGCCAGTCATTCGGTATCTCCGTTGAGTCTAGTATTTTATTGTTGTAAGGTTCTTAGCAAGTTCGTGGCCACCATATTTCAGCAGTTCGTTCTGTATTCCACCCGTCTCTGGTCCCCTTTTGTTCTTTAATTTCTTCATTCTTGCTGTTACTTATGGTTCCTCACTTCAGATTCTGTTTTATAGTTTCCTCGGTGTCGTAGAGTTCTCTGAAGTATGTCGTTCACCTCCCCACCTGAATAGGGATTTTACCCTTTTTCATATCCTACGGATTTCGGCGGAGATGTTGTAATATCCGTCACCGTTGTCCAAGTGTCGAAACATACATTTTTGTATTTTACGGCAGCTTTTAGACAACGCAGTAGTGGTACCACGGACGTTATTACATTTCTGCAAACAATTATTATTATCTACAATGAATTTGTTACCCCGGATACTACATTGAATACTCAGTACTATGTGTGTGTCATGAAACAGCCTTGCAAGAAAAATTCGGCACGTTCGCCCAAGACGAATGACTCGAAAGAATTTGTTTTTTGCAACATGGCGCCTGCGTACATAGTTGGAATTGTAAAGCAGTTTTTGGCATGCCAAGGCGTGTCCGTACTCTCCACTCTCCATATTCACCTGATTTGGCGGCTAGTGACTTTTTTATTTAATAAAGTCAAGCTTTACATGAAGGGTCGACACTTCAACGATTTAGATTACATCCAAGCCACTATGACATGCTACTTGAAAAAGATCTCAAAAGAAGAGCATTCTAACACCTTCGCATGGTTATACGAAGATGCTGAACGTTGTACCAGGCATATTCGAAAAGCCGGTCATAAAAAAAATATATTCGTTAGAAAAAGTTTTTAATGACGGTTTTAGTTTCCTACAAACCTTCTTCACTTTTCCACATAATCGCCGTTCTAAGCACTTTTCGTAACGCTGCACCAGCTTCTTTAAACCTTCCACATAGAAGCTATCCGGCTGAGAATTGAACCAGTTGACAATGGCGGCCTTAAATTCCTCTTCGTCTTTAAACCGTTGTCCACTGTTTCAAGTGCAATGGTTGATTTAGATCGCAATTTTTGATCTACTTGTTGAGCGATTTCATCGTTCTAGATACTGGGCCTGCCACTCCGCTCTTTTTCATGCACATTTGTACGGCCGTTTTTGAAGTATCGACACCATTGTCTAACCTTTCTTTAACTCATTACTGTAGGTCTAAAAACTAGGCACAACTCGCGATAAATTTGAGCTGCTGATGATCCTTTTGCACACAAAAATCGAATCACAGCAAGCAGTTCGCAACTAGTGGGAGCAACGATTTTCGCGGGCATTGTTGTCTGTATTCACCAATAGGCAAACGACTATTGAATCAAAACAATATCTTCAGTGGCTCCGAAAACAATCAATAGATGGCGCTGCATGTACACAACTTTGTTCAGACCCGCCAATATTTAAATATAAGCAAACGGCCCTTACTTTTTAAATATGTCTCGTATTTAGGTCGGAGGAAACTATGTAAAACGCCTGAAGTTATAAATCTTTATTTTTTAATGAGGACACCCCGGAAATTTTCGGGCAGACGGTGTATAGTCAGTATGTAGTTATGTTGGTATTGACTTTTCCTTTTTTAAATCATCTCTAGTGTTGATCTTTATTTAAAATCGAACACCTGCTAATTTTAATTTCTTTTTGGCGGTTCTCCGATCTCCATTAACAAAAAAATCACGAATACTTGAATCTTAAAGACTAGTCTGCGAAGGCAACCGGTCAAGGCTTTGTCCATAAAAGGCTAGAGCATTGGCGCCTACTCACTATCTTACGATTTTTACGTTTTCTTCGTATACCCAGAGTGACACTGACCTAAATTTTAAGTGAAACAACCTTATTTTTGTTAGCTTTATCGCATCCTGTGTGGTTTCGATTTCAAAGAATATATTGAATCGACAGTGACATGTTTCGTATGGAATATGTATGGTGTGATTAATCTTTACAAATACGAGGAGTATTGAGAAGTTTTTATCCTAGCATAGGAAAAACAAGCAAAACTTAAACACAAAAAGTGTTTAATCAAAATCATTTCCTTTCAACTTTATACATTATTTATAAAGGAACTCTCTCGGACAACATCTATTATTTTGGGAATAGGTAATGGTACGAGGGAACTAAGTCAGGAAAATATCAATCAGTTCAAAGTCTTATTGGTTTATTTTTTGCAAAACTACAGCGATTTGTGAGCAGCTCCACTTATAGAAACAGCACTCGTTTAGACACTTTTCCTCGTAGTTTTTCCACAATATTGTTTGGAGGAGTTAAGTTAATAGTAAAGAATAAAATTTTCCAGTCACTGTTTTGCCGTGTTCTAAGTATCCCATCTTTGTCCCACAAAACTTTTCCTGCTGGTTTCTGTAAGCGAAACTTCTTAGGGCGAGGAAAAGCCAGCATATTCCACTCCTTCGACTATTCGTTTGTCTCTGCATCATCATGTTGGACCCACATTTTATCCATGGTTACCATTTCATCCAAACACTTACACCAATTCTCTTTAAAACGGCTACAAATCAACTTAGATTTCGCGATTCTCAGTCGTTTTTGGTCAACGTTCTTGCATTTAAGGATCCATTCAACTGATAATTTGCTCATACCCAAATTAAATGAACAATGTATGTGCTCCTTCATTCTTTTTACGTGGTTATGCCAGTGTCTTCTTCTTTGTCTTTCCCATCTTACTACGCCTTACACGCCACATTGTTCTCTCATCTCAGTAGTTCGTATCCTATCCCTCCTCGTTTTACCAACTATTACCCTTAGGATTTTTATTTCGGAGGTGCGTAGCATAGTTTTTATTTTATTGGTGCCTTCTCATGATTCTATATCGTAGGTCATTATGGATCTGATGAGAGAGTCTTGTATGTTTTAACCTTGCTTTCTGTTCGCTTGTATTGATTGGTCTATACACCATCTCATAAGCAGCCTGAGATAACTGCTGCTTTATTAATTAATCCTCCCAGATCTCTAACTAGACTGTGATACCTTGGTCCCCACCAAGGTATCTGAACTAGGTTAACTGTTCTATGGGTTTATCTTCCACTACGAGTTTGCATCTGATGGGGTGTTTAGCAGTAGTGATGATTTTGGTCTTTTCAGTTTGATAAAATTTTAAAAGTTCTCTTTGTAGGTCGTCTTCACTTTCGGCGTTCAGAGCTGCATCATCTGCGCAACAAACCAGACTAACTTTGTTATTACTCAGTCTGTATCCCATTCCTAGTGACTCTGCGTCTTTTATTATTTTATCCATTAAAAGAATGAATAAAAACGGACTGAGACTATCTCCTCTCCTTCTAATTCCTCCTCGCTTGTTTTAATTTTCGTTTTAATGTTCATATTCAAATTCTTTATGACTTTCACGTTTGCTGGTGTCTTTTTCTGCATCAATGTCATGAATCGGACTGAAGGCTTTAGTCTATGAAGCATATGTACGCTGACGTATTATACTATTGCTTTTTCTTTAATTTGCTTCATAATGAATATCGCGTTTGTGGAAGATCTATCTTTCCGGAACCCCTGTTGTTCTTCTCTATTTCTTTATCTGTGATTCCAGTTTCTCCTTTAACAGGGCTGGGAACAATTTCATTGTTGTATTTAGAAGAGTTATTTCTCTGTAGTTTTCTGGGCACGTTTTTTGCCCCTTCCTAAAGATCGGTATTCTGGTGCTGTTGTGCCAGTCATTCGGTATCTCCGTTGAGTCTAGTATTTTATTGAACAAAGTTGTAAGGTTCTTAGCAAGTTCGTGGCCACCATATTTCAGCAGTTCGTTCTTTATTCGACCCGCTTCTGGTCCCCTTTTGTTCTTTAATTTCTTCATTCTTGCTGTTACTTATAGTTCCTCACTTCAGATTCTGTTTTATAGTTTCCTCGGTGTTGTAGAGTTCTCTGAAGTATGTCGTTCACCTCCCCGCCTGAGTAGGGATTTTACCCTTTTTCATATCCTACGGATTTCGGCGGAGATGTTGTAATACCCGTCAACGTTGTCCAAGTGTCGAAACATACATTTTTGTATTTTACGGCAGCTTTTAGACAACGCAGTAGTGCTACCACGGACGTTATTACATTTCTGCAAATAATTACTACCTATGTACGTGGCCAGGCCATATATACTTAAATAAAAGTATATTAATCTGCAATTCTCGGCATTAATCCGAATTTTATGGTCTCAATTAATAACTTAAAACACATGTTTCCAATTTAAAACGTATCTTTAATTCGTCTTTTTTTGTTAGAGACTGACTGTTACTATAGTTTTATTTTTTTATGACATACAGTTGCATTTATATAATTTACCGTTATTAAACGCCCTCTTAAAATTTACAGAATAAAAAAAAGATTATTTACTTGCAGGAATCTGAGATTAAATGAATCAACTCCAGTCTTGGTAAAGTAATCATTCGTGACCATAATGTGGTTACTCTGGCTATCAATTAGTAATTTTAATATTAGTAACAATATTAATAATGATTTATTAAAAATTTGGAAGAACTTACAAAAAAAGTCTGAATACAACATGCCGCTCTTATACAATCCCCACGCTGAGATTGAGATTTTTAAATGCTTTCCAGTAATGGGCTATACGAATAGCATTCTCATTGGCCACCAAAAGATCTTCTGATGTACAAATACTTCCAATATTTGGGAGTAGTTGGTGTTGGTCTTCTGCAGCGCCGCACTCACACCTTGTTTCTTCGCTGATGCATCCCCATTTTCTGAGGCTTTCCTTGCATCTACTTGCACTTGTCCAAAGCCTGTTTAGGGTTCTCCAGACAAGGTAAGTGAAGTCATGCCCAGCGCTTATTTTTTCCGTAGGCTCTATAAAGTTTGTCTGAGAAAGGATTTTACCCTTTTTATATCCTAAGGATATTGGAGAGGATGTCGTAATATTCGTCAACGTTGTCCAAGTGCCGAAACATACATTTTTGTATTTCACATCACCTTTGAGACAACGCGATAGTGCTGCCACGGACGTTATTGCATTTCTACAAACAACTACTACCTATGTACGTGGCCAGGCCAAATATACTTAAATAAATTAATAAATAAATAAACCGACCTGCTGGGATTGGGACCCGAGACCTTCTGCACCGCAAGCAATTACTACGCCACGGAGCCCCGGGCCACCACAATCTCATGTCTCGGTCGAGATTCCTCTCGTTTACACGTATTTACTAACTGTTTTCTTTCCTATTTTTCAGCATCCTACATACTTTCCTTTATACGCCATACATTGTCTTTAATAATATTGAACGGTAAATATTTTTAACGGTACACCCTATATTAGGCAGAAAACCTCTGCTATACAATAGAATCATAAAATGTAAATGAGGATTCATCAGTAGCATAGCCGTCCGAACGTAACCTGCTTTTAGTGTTTAATAAATAAAATTATCTTAAAATAAAGTAATAGAAATATGAGATTTATTACCAAAATTTTTTTAATCTATAGATCTATATATATATATATATATATATATATATATATATATATAAATATATATATATATATATATATATATATATATATATATATATATATATATATATATATATATATATATATATACGAGGCTGGTTTGAAAAGTCCGTGCAAAGTCCGAGAGATGGCACCACCGGCGCGTATCGAGGTCATGTTTAGTTAGTAGCATCTCTTGAATGAACGCACACCAAGTTTCAGCCATATTGGTCTATTTCTTTGTGTTTGGCATTCATGTGAATCAAGGAAGTCGAGTGATTTTCAAGAAATGGACGAAAAAGAATTTCGTGTGTGGTGATTAAACATTACTTTATGAAATGCAAAACGCCTCAGGAGACTAAAGAGAAGCTTGATAAAAACATTATGGTGACTCTGCACCTTCGATTAGAATAGTTTATAAGTGGTTTCAAAATTTTCGGACTGGCCATATGGGCACAAGTGACGCTGAACGTTCTGGACGGCCTGTGGAGGTTACGACTCCAGAAATCATTGATCAAGTCCATGATATGGTGATGGATGACAGAAGAGTTAAGGTGCGTGAGATTGCTAGTGCTGTGGGCATCTCGACTGAACGGGTACATAATATTTTGCATAAACATTTGGACATGAGAAAGCTATCCGCAAGATGGGTGCCGCGATTGCTCACGCTTGACCAAAAACGGAATCGTGTGAAGTGTTGCAAGGATGGTTTGCAGCTGTTCCAGAAGAATCCGGAGGACTTTAAGCGTCGTTTCGTCACTGTGGATGAAACATGAATACATTACTATACTCCTGAGACCAAACAACAATCTAAACAATGGGTTACCAAGGGGGAATCTGCACCAAAAAAGGCGAAGACCGTTTCTTCGGCCGGAAAGGTTATGGCGACTGTCTTTTGGGATTCGCAAGGGATAATCCTCATGGACTATCTGGAAAAGGGTAAAACTATTACAGGTGAATATTATTCATCGTTATTGGACCGTTTGAAAACCGAACTGCAAGAAAAACGCCCGCGATTGGCCCACAAGAAAATCCTTTTCTATCACGACAACGCACCAGCACACACCTCAGCAGTTGTGGTCGCAAAATTAATGGAAATAGGATTCCAACTCGTTTCACATCCCCTCTATTCTCCAGACTTGGCTCCCTCGGACTACTATTTGTTCCCCAATTTGAAGAAATGGCTGGCGGGACAAAGATTTTATTCAAACGAGGTGGTGATTGCAGACACTAATAGATATTTTGCAGACTTGGACAAATCCTATTATTCGGAAGGGATCAACAAACTAGAACATCGTTGGACGAAGTGTATAAGCCTAAAAGGAGACTATGTCGAAAAATAAAAAAGGTTTACCCCAAACACAAAAGTAGTTTTTATTTTTGCACGGACTTTTCAAACCAGCCTCGTATATATATATATATATATATATATATATATATATATATATATATATATATATATATATATATATATATATATATACTTTAAATTAAACTTAAAGTACTTTAATTACAATCAAAAACAATCATCATCTTCAAAATCTGAAGACTCGACTTCTCTTAAATTGATAATTAAGGGTTCTATTTCCACAATTTTTTCGATGTATTCGTCAAGTCTCCATATTTTCTTCTTCTATAATATGTCGAATGACATTTTTCCAATTATCCTCTTTGATCCTCTCTATTCCGATAAATAATAATTGCCTTATGTCTTGAAATTTGAACGTGGTGTTTTCCCTTGCAACGAAAGCTTTGACTTGTGCCCAAACTAGCTCTATGGGATTCAATTCGCAAGGATATGGAGATAATCTAAGCGTCGTGATATTCCGTTCCTTTGCCATCTCATCGACTGTGTATTTCTTGAACTGTGCCTTATCTTGTTTCGCAGTTTTGAGAAGTTCCGCTTTTAACATACCATCTTTATGTTTGAGATTTTTGTCTCTTATCCACTGAAGAATATCCGCTTCCTTCCATGAATTTGTCGAGAGTCGTTCTAATAATCGAGAATGGTATGGGGCATTAATTGATTCTGCTGGTATACATTTAATTATTTGTTGAAAGTTCTCCTCAAAAACATCGGCCGTCATCTCCTCATGGTAATCTTTAGTTGACTTTGATGCGAATTCCAACCAGCCACCGTCGAGAAATCCGTTTTTACTACCAATATGTACTATCATTAGTCTGCGATCCTTTCCTGAAGGGAATTGTAATCCAGTTGACCAACCTTCCATAAAAACTTGTTTGGCACTCTTAATGTTCTTGTCAATACAGAATTTTTTTTATTGTGTGTTCCTCTTTAACCCAAGTCTCATCTAAATAAAAAATATTTCTTTCTTCGGCTCGAAATTTTCTGATTGCTCGTAGATATTCTCTTCTCCAACAAATTATTTATGTTTTATCGATAAGAACAGATTTTCTATTGTGTTTTTCCAACGAAAATTCAGGTTATGAAGGATTTTCCATAATTTCCATTTTTTTAAATCCGGTAAGTCCTGGTCTTCTCTGATTTCTTGCCAAACTTTATGTAGTGTATTTCTTTCTTAATAAAAAAATGGTGTACTTTTCTTCTTATTGCGTTTTTAAAGTCTTCAACGACCTCTAATGACTCCTTTCCTTTGTGATTCTGAGGTTCGTTGCGAGGACCGCGTTTTGTTTTTTTTTTTTTTAGAAATCTATAAATAGTTGCTGATCCAACTCCCGTCATGTTAACGCAGGTTTCCACAATTTCACGGACTTGGCTTGTTGGCTGTTGATGCACTAGGGCATCGTGAACGTTAAGTATCATTGTTTTTTCTCGCAGGGAAAATGCAGATTTACAGACTCCGCGAAGTTTGACCGGGGTAAAACTGAAAGTTCGCTGATTTGAACTAAGCATATTATAGGTTCTTGCTTTATTTTTATACTTACACAAAATACTTTTATTGCATACTTACGAACTTAGGCACATACCTACCGATAAGTACTTTGGTTAATTATATTCCAACAACTGCTAAAATTTTATTGCACCTATTATCATTTATATTTATAACACTGTAGATCTCTAAAGAAATTATTAATTGTACTCGTTTAGACCTTTATCATACAAATAAAATTTTTGGTTTCATCATTTACTCATTAAATTAAACTTTGAAATGCGTTGATTTATATAGCTTATTGTAAAGTGTAGAAGGCATGTAATAAAATATTTTTTAGAAAATGGTCACACTGTTGTATAGAGATAGAAAATAAAGGTGATTAAAACTAGAAATGCAAATAATTGGTGAAGATATTTCCGACGCTTATGGTTTATGATATTTTAATATTTACAACCCATGTTGTGTGCTATCAACTCCAAACAAACGGACTTTAGTTATATGCCTTTACCTACTCTAATACATAAAATCTTTAAAAAATGATATGTTGCTATTAGTCCAGTCGTCCGAGGTAAATTTTGACCAAAACCTCTCATTAAATTTTGACATACAAGTAATTTTTTGGTAGTAGAATACGATAAAAAAAGTTTGCTGTTCTAAAGTGTACGGTAAATCTACAAAATCGAAAATAAAATGAAAAATTCGGTTTTTCGCAAATATCTCGAAAAATAAAAAAGATATCGAAAAACTAATAGCACCACGTGGAAGAACGGGAAATTTTAGAAAAAAATAGTATATAGATTATTTTTTTAGTTTTACTGCAATTAAAAACAATTATTTTAAATCAAATGGCTGGTTTAACATTATGTTTCCAACCTCATTTATGATTCAATTAATGTTTCTACATACCGCTAAATATTTTTAAATTGGCTATTAAGGTGTTTCTCGGGGTGCTGATTAAGAATCCGATGACAGATTTGAAAAATTCAAACTCGCGGATCCAATATGATGAATATAATTCATTTAATTTCTTCGAGTAATTTAGAATCTTGGTGTTTTCAGTAACTGTTTTCTTTGTATCTAAATGTTTAAAAGAAATATAAATACTTTATACTTAAAGCTTAGACTTTTATCTTGCATTTTCCACCTTTAAATATTTTTTCTTAATTTTAAGTTGTATGATTAATAATAAGAAAAAAATACGTTTATCATGAACACTATTTAAGAGCAAAATTACAAAAAAAGAGAAAGTTTTTTTAAGTTTTTAATGATTTTTCTATTTTGAAGTATACTTTTAACTGTAGCTAAAAAAAAATTGTCCAACTTTTTTTTGACCAATTCGTACTGCTTTGAGCGTAAAATTGCCGATGGCGCACTACAGCAGGCAAATTTTCATATTTAAAAAGTCAATTTTTAAATAATACAGACAATGTGGGTATTTTTAATTATTCTTATATTGAAACTTAAGGTATAATAATGTTATATGCCCAAGGATTTTTTTTTTCAGTACTATATTTTATTAAATATTTGTAACTTATTGTATGCCCGTTAAAATCATGCAAACAAAAATTTTTTTAAGTTTTACAAATTATAAGGCAACAAAAATAAAAACTATTAGTATCATCGGAAAGCTGAAAGTCTCCTTTTCAAAAAGCTATCTTTTAATTTTTTTTATACACTCTGAAAACAAGTAATATCGATTAACCGCTACGCTTTTTGAATCACCTATCCGAATTTTTAATAAATTCTCACGCTAATAAAAAAGTCTAGCCAAAATGCAGCTTATTAACATTTAATGAGAGCTCAAAACCCCTGGCGACTGGGCTATATAATAAAAGCAAACATATAATTATTGTACACCAGCTAAACACCTAGATATCATTCGATAATTAATCTGCTTAGGTGGGAAGACTTAAGAGTGACTGGCGGTGACCTAAATTCTGACTACAATAACCTTGTTTCTTTATAGAGCATCCCAAAATAGGTTTAAGTTTAATTGGCTTGTTGTATGAACGCAACGAACGCGGGTTGGAAAGTGTGAGCACAGGACAAGTCTTTTGTGTACTAGAATTTTACGAAACAATAATTCTATGGCTATACCGTAGAGAGAATTTCACGTTTAATATAATTTACACGGCGTAAATCAAGGACCGATTATCCAAGTGATCAACAGATGGGTGCAGAAGTTTGAAGAAATTGATTTGAATTTAGGTGAACCTCGGGTAGCGCGATCAAGTACATCAGGAAGTGATGTAAGCGTGATGTGTGTTCAAGCGTCAACTCGCGATCTTTCAATACGCAAACGATTAAGTGCCATGAAGGAGCCAAGAGTTCATTGCAACGCATTCTTTATAAAGAGTTATGTTTCTCCTCTAACAGGATACAGTCGGAGAAAGAATTAAAGCCAACTGTTGCTGCTCAGAAATTCAATTTAGTTAATTTAATGTTTAAATATTTTTCAACATTTATCAACATCTTATTCTCGGATGAGGCACCTTAATGGCTATATCAGTAAACAGAATTGACGTTATTGGAGTGAAACAAATCCAAAACATATGTTTTAAAATCCTTTATATTCCCCCTAATTGATTTCTTGGCCTGAAATGTTGGCATGTAGAATAACACAGCCCAACGATGAAATTTTTTTTTAACAATTTTATCTGATTCTTATTTGGTGTGCTGAGTCCGAAAACAATAATAAAAAAGTCGTATCACTCACCAATTTTTCACATTTTAATATTCAAAATGTGAAAAGTTTATTTTTTAACATTCAAATGTTATTAGGTTGGCAATAAAATCAGAATTTTATAAGGTTGGCAGTAAAGTCAAATGTTATTAGGTTGGCAGTTCCGATAAATATCACAGCTGTTCTTCCAGTTAATATAACCTCGCATTGCAGTGTTTAACCCATGTGCTTTAATTCACACTCAAAGAATAGCTAATCGTGGTTGTAAAAACTCTCCCAATACTTTTTGTTATATATGTAAAAAAAAACATCAAGGAAACATTACTGACTTTGTGAAAAAAGTATACTTTGCATATTTTGGTGTAGAAATCGGTCATCAAGAAAAATGTTGGGCTCCTCACAAAGTATGTTATGTTTGTGTCAAGGATCTTAGGAAATAGTATTAGAAAGAAAAGAAAGCTTTTAGATTTGCAATATCCATGGTATGGAGAGAGAGCAAGAAAATCATTCAAATTATTGTTATTTTTGCAGCGTTGATGTTTCTGGATATAACTCAAAAAATAAGAAAGTAATTGTTTATCCTAACTTTACTTCAGCTAATCGGCCGGTAGGACATGGACCGGGACTTCCTATCCCTGAGCCACCTCAGTCTATTGATGACGTTTTACAGTCCAGTTCCGAATTTAATAAAAGTCGACCGGATGATGATGAGTTTCAGTGTTCTCTAGAAAATTTAAAACCACAGTTGTTTACACAAGCTGAGTTAAATGATTTAGTGAGAGATTTGGGTTTGACTAAGGAAAAAGCAGAATTGCTTGGTTCTAGGCTGAAAGAAAAACATTTATTGGAATCTGGAACATCTATTTACCATTATAGAATAAGATATCAACAGTTTGCTCAGTTTTTCAAGCAGGAAGAGGATTTGGTTTACTGCCCTGATATTGGTAGTCTAATGAACGAATTTGGCATTGAGTACAAGAAGGAAGATTGGAGGCTTTTTATAGACTCATCAAAAACTAGTTTAAAAGGTGTTCTGTTACACAACGGAAATACTTATTTTACAGAAAAAAATCTTATTTAACTATCCAGCTCACGATTGGATGCTATGTGGAGATTTAAAAGTTGTATCTATGATCCTTGGTCAACAAAATGGATTTACAAAGTTTCCATGTTTTATATGTGTGAGTAGGACAGCACAGCAAGGGATCAACATTGGTCCAAAAAACAATGGCCAGTAAGAAAAACTTTAACACCTGGCGAGAACATTTTGCATAAAACTTTAGTAGACCCAAAAAAGATTCTTCTAGCATCACTACACATCAAGTTAGGCTTAATGGAACAATTTGTGAAAGCCTTGCCTGGTGAATGTTTTAAATATTATGTAAAAGATTTCCTCATGTATTACAAGCCAAACTGAAAGAAGGGGTTTTCGTTGGGCCTGTTATTCGTAAAATGATGTTCGATTCCAACTTTGAAGCAAGGATGATTACAAAGGAAAAGGAGGCTTGGATATCATTTAAAGAAGTTGTGACTAAGTTTTTGGGCAATGTGAAAGACTCTAACTATGAACTTATCGTAGCTAATATGATAGACAAGTTCAAAAATCTGGGTTGTCTGATGAGCCTTAAAGTCCACTTCTTGCATATCCATCTTGTCTTTTTTCCTAAAAACTTAGGCGATGTGAGTGCAGAGCAGGGGGAACGGTTCAATCAGGACATAAAGGAGATGGAGAAACGGTACCAGGGACGATGGAATATCAACATGATGGGTTATTACTGTTGGTCACTTCATAGAGAACACATCGGAGAAAAAGCTCTACAAGAAACTTCAGAGAAAAGGGAAAGGAAATACAAAAAAAATAAGCACCTAAAATATGCGCATTGGAGTGAAATTTGTGATCGTGAGTAAAAATTGTAGCCTAATCAAATGAAAGTACGGTTTAAGCTTTTATTTTTTATATATCAAACTTTCCCTATTTTGAAATTTAATCGATATTGTAAGAGAACTGTCGGTGATACCAGATACGGTTTCAGCACCCAAAAATACATAACACTTAGATGTATTGGTTTAAAAAGTTTTTACAAATATTTTTTTGTTGGCCTACTTAATCGGCCCGTACTTCTTTGAAGATGACATAAGAAGCACAACAACTATTACTTCGGTGCTTTCTATGAAGATAATTGAAAACTTCTTCATACCCGCTAAAATTTTGATAGTTATAATCAGAAAATCTGGTTTTGGATGCTTCAGACACATTTTTGAAGCGGGTCCTTTAAGAAATTTTCCCGAATAAGTTGATTTTCAAAAGAGGTGAAATAAGTTCGTTTAGACGTAGTCCTGATTTGTCGTCGTTGGATTTTTTTTTCTGGTGAGAACAACAAGTTTATAGTAACAATCCGGCAAGAAATAGTAATATCCAAGAAGAAAACGTTGAAAGCGGATTTATCAAGGAGAATATCATTGGCTTGGTCGGCGTTTGGCAGATTGCCGAACATCTTTCTTTCCAATGTCCCAAATACACTAAAAGCGAACACATGCGTGTTGCCAGTATTGACATACTTACCGAAAACGTGAGCTTTGAATCAAGAAATTTTAAATCGCCTACAAGTAGCTGAATAAGCGATGGAAAGGAGGATGTTGGGAATATCGTTGAGGGATGAGCTGACTAATGAAGAAACTCGAGGAAGGTCCAAGATAACTGATGTAACTGAGAGGGTAAGCAGGTTGAAGTGGAACTGGGCGAGTCATAACGCAAGACTCTCTGATAGTCGATGGACCCATGATGTAATCAACTGGGGGCCCTGGAATGAGAAAAGAAGTAGAGGAAGCCCACCAAATCCGAAGGTCTGACGACATCAAAAGACTAGTGGAAACAAGTGGACAAACAAGGCCCAAAACCGAAGAAGATGGACGTACTTACGAGAGGCTTATGTCCGATGATGGACTGTTTAGCTGATGATGATGATGATGACGATAACGATGTACCAAGCAGCGATCAATAATGTCACCGCTCGTTGAGAAAAGTGATGAGAATGTAAAAATTACCATTGAGATAACGTTATTTTTAATAAATTGTTTTTTCAGTATTGTAATTTCACATATAATAAAGTTTTTTTTCATTTATCGACTAATTTTAATGGTATGTTTTTTAATTATATTTTTTATGGAACATCTTGTATTCATATTGTTCTTTTATGCTGCATTATTCTGGTAGTTGGTATGAGTAACAGTAACCTAAATTCTAACTAAAATAACCCTATTGTTCTATTTACAATTGCATCTACTGTGGTTTCAGTTTCACAGAAAATATCGTAATATATGAAATGGCGGCATAAAATACGTATGCTTTCTAAAAATTTTCTGAGATCACCTTTTCGCTTCCTTGATGCCAGTGTTTTGATGGTACATGTCTATATGTGATGTTTAATATTAAATATAGTCTGCAGATCGCACCTTCTGAGCGATGTCTTGAAAGCCTAAGGAGATGGTACTATGAACTTAATTTAGAAAAATGTGATGAATGAAAAAAAAAAATATTTATAGTATATTTATAGTCATACTGTGTTGTTCAAATTCGATCTATAAATAAAGTATAACTTTAAGTCTGACAATTTTTTTTTTTTAATTAATTAAACATACATTTTTTGGTCAAAAATTGCATACTAAAGTCAAAAATTGCATACTAAAGTCTGAAAATTTTTTATTTTTGAAAAAAAACCCTTCGACAAATTTTAACTACTACATTATTTTACAAGATTAATTTTTAGTTTTGCAGATTGGATTATTTTTTGTGAAATTATCCTGCAGACAAAGAGGCGTTATAGTTTTCATCAGTGGTCCATTTAACCCGATAAAAAATAAGGTTAACATTTAAAAATATTAAAAAAAGATGTTTCTTATAATTTAAAGTACAAATAAAATATATAATCGTCATTCTTTTGTATTATTCACTTAATAACCTTTAAAAATTTTTTTAGATATACATACTTTTTGCAGCGCCCAAGTGTATGTCAACCCTTTTAACAGTATTTTGTGAAGTTAGAAGCCAGTCAAGAGCAGAATTTATCAATAATACAAACTAAACATTTTTTGTAAGTGAAAATTTCAAATTTTCTTAAAAATCTACTTGAAAGTGTGAATGTAAGTAAAATATAGTGTTATTAATACTTTTAGCAGGTCCTGCTTATTGATTGTTGCTTATTTTTAATCCTATTTTTCTATTTCTTTTTGTCTGACACAATTTTTAGTTAACCACTCAATTTATTTCACATCTTATTAAAATTGAAAATAAAAATGTATTAACAATGTTATCACTATTCGAAAAATTCAGCATAGCATATAAAAAAACAAACTCTATGTAGAGATTAGTTAAGAGACAAAATAAATTATGGAAAATAAAGTACAATTTCAGAACAAAAATTTTGAAACCACGAGGGTAATACTATAAACCAAATATATACTAATTCTTTAGATTATGGTAATACTACATACTGAAATGTACAATGGTTGATCTTCTAAGTGCACAATTGCAAGGCTACGTTACCCGAACAAGCGACAATGTCTCTGATTCACCGTGTACATTTAATTCATGTTGGCACAATGGGCATAATTAAATCTAAAAATCTAACCATCATTGATAACGATACATTTTACACGCATATGAGGTAATATCTAGAATACTAAATTCACAATATATTCAACAAATTAAATAATAAACGGTTTTATCGCTAAACTTAAGATTAGATCATAGTTTTTTATTGCCATTTTTATTCCAGTTATTCAAAGATAAATACCTAAAAATAATTATTTTTGATGATAGAGAGTGAAACTCCAAAAAATCATTCTTATGTCATATGAAAGAGATTTCGGGCACGAGTTGCCAAAAATATTTGTGTTTTTATATAAATAACACGTAGGCTGAAAAGTGTTTGGTCTGATACATAGATGTCGCCTTTTTCAAAAAATCCATATGATTTTTAGGAAATACCAGCCTTCAAACGATACATGTCAAAATTTCATGACATTTCGACGATTAATTTATAAGTTACACTGGTTTTAGTAACGCTACTTTTAATATTTTCAAAACAATAGAAAAAATCGAATTTCGTGTGTTGATTAAACACTGTTTATTGATGGGAAAAATACCGTTCAAGCAAAGCAATACCTTGATAAGTATTACGGGGACTCTGCCCCTGGAAAATCACTCATTATTTATTGGTATGCTGAATTTAAACGCGGTTGTACAGACACAAATGATACAGAACGCTCTGGACGCCAAAATGAGGTGGTTACACCGGAAAACATCAAAAAAATCCACAAAATTGTTTCGGATGATCGTAAAGTGAAATTGCGTGAAATAGCTGATACCTTAAAAATATCAAAAGGATGTGTTGGTCACATTTTGCGTGTACATTTGGGTATGAAAAAGCTCTGTTCGAAATGGGACCGCGTTAGCTCACAGTGGATCAAAAACAACAACATGTTGATGATTCTGAGCGCTATTTGGACCTGTTTAAGCGCAATAAAAAGGATTTTTTCATGCGATATGTGACAATGAATGAAAAACATGGATCTACCACTACACACCGGAATCAAATGGGCAGTCAGCTGAGTAGACACCAGCCGATGAAAGCCACCCGAAGCTACCAAAGACGCAACAGTCGGCTGGGAAGGTTTTAGCCTCTGTATTTTGGAACAGTTTTCATCGACTATGCTGAGAAGGGAAACATCATCAATAACGAATATTATATAAAGTTATTGGAGCGTTTGAAGGCAGAAATCGCAAAGAAATGGCCCCAAATGAACAAGAAAAAAGTGCTCTTTCTTCAAGACAATGCACCGTGTCACAAGTAAATGGTTACAACGGCAAAATTGTATGAATTGAAGTTCGAATTGCTTCCTCATCCACAGTATTCTCCAGATTTGGCCCTCAGAGACTATTATGTATTCGCAGACCTCAAAAAAATGCTCGCGGGAAAGAAATTTGGCTCCAGTGAAGAAGTTATCGCCGAAACTGAGGCCTATTTTAAAGACAAAGACAAATCCTTCTACAAGAAAGGTATAAAAATGTTAGGAAAGCATTGGACTGATTTTGTCGCTCTTGAAGGAGACTATGTTGATGAATAAAGTCGAATTTTGCAAAAAAAATGTGTTTTAAGTAGCTAGACCAAAAACTTTTCGGCCTATGTATTATTATATTATATTAGAAAACAAAGAAATTTATTATCCTAAGTATAAACACAATAAAGTTTCATTACATAGATTGACAACAAGTTGTGACATGTGCTCCAGTTTTTTGACTTTTGTATCAGATTTTTTGATACTTCACAAAATGTAGCAGATTTTCTACTAGACAAATCCAAGCCACAATATCAAGATACATAACAGCAATTGAAAGAATTATCTGTCATAAATAAAGCCAGGAAAACTTCTGAGTTTTATTGGCATATTTTGCGGAAAAGTCCAACATTTTACATTATAGGCAATATATTCCAAGTTAAAATCAACTTCATGTTCAGAAAAACGTGAATATATATTTAAATAACCGGTCAAGTGCAAGTTGAACTTGCACAATTAGTGTTCCGTACGTTGATTGCTTTTAAAATAAAAAAAATTGTTACGGTGGTATAAAATGATCAGTGACTTGACAAAACAAACCCCAAAGGAGTTTTCAAAAAAGTTTGTTTCCAATCTTTAGTGATGACCTTGAAATTTTTAAAAATAAAGAGTTTTTAAAAATAATACAAAGAAAAGTGAGTCCAAGTACTACATTATATATATATATATATATATATATATATATATATATATATATATATATATTTTTATTCGTGTTTTCACAAGCTTTCATTTGATACCACATTCGATGACCTAGTAAAAAAATTTTTTTTCGCTTCCGATTTAACCCCCCAAACTAACCCCTTAAGTTAAAATTTAACTTTCAAAACTACACGGCACAGGTGTGACAGACAGACAGACACCGAAGTGATCTTATAAGTGTTCCGTACGGAACACTAAAAAAAGAATATCAGATGAACATAGTGCTAAGAAGTGTAAAATTTTACGACGAAAGCAAATTAATCCGTTTATAACAGAGGCATGAAATGAACATTTTTAATTATTATTTAGTTTAATGCATATTGCATCGCGTGTATGCATTTTTCAATGGTTTAGACTGTCTTAAGTATGGGTATTTCAGGTTTTATTGAAAGATGTTATATAGAGAAATTCAAATATAAAATTTAATCTCTCTATATAATATTAATAATTTTAGCAGCTATCGGAGGGATTTTGATGTCATTTGTACTGTTTTGTAGTACCCCTAACCCTGTTCTAGGGGAAGATTTAGGGGTAGTGAATATTGACCAATAAATTAAGGGAACCTAGTAGTGACCGTTGCAGAAAATCAATTTTTGTAAAACCAACGACGACCGTTTTACTTGACTTTTGAAGCTTTATGGAGGAAAGTTCAGTAAAATCGTGCAAACGTAAGAGCTCAAGTGTTGTGTATATACAGGAATCTACGGAGATTTAATTTTAGATCAGTGTCTGTTAATGATTTTTTGATTTAGGGAATTTGGGCTGCATACGAAATTTAACATTTGCAGAGTATTCTTAAAAAAATGTGTTTCGAGAACATTTCTTGCCATCAGTGTATTCTTTGGTGTGCTAACAACGGCGCAGTTATCTTAGTAAGTGGTCCAATCGTCTCCTGTATCAATAATCACCTGGCATCTTCGAGACATACTGTCGACGAGATGTTCTGCATACTCTGTAAATTTTTCGAATCTCGCGAAATAACTGAGTCAAAGTGCTCAGGGTATTTCTTCTGAGCTTTCTCTTTACAAGTGACCAAACGTTTTCAATAGGGTTGGCGTCTGGCGATTGTAAGGGCTACTCTAGTATCTTATCGTTGGGCCCAAGTGAGCCGCTTCGCGACGTAATTTTCGCCCCAGCATAGGTTTCTTTAACGTGCTACGGAATTTGACATCATGAGCATGAAGATGTCGTCGAGTGGTCTCATGGGACACAGTCAAACCCGATTTTCTTAATTTTACCGCTCCTTGACGCGGCGTCAATTTCGGGTCCCGTTAAAACGATTTACTTACTTCTTCACAAACGATACCGACTTTTTAATATTTTTAGCGGCCGCGGAATTTGGCATTTTAGGCCCCTTTGAATGGAAACAAAGAAAGACTGCCTCTAACCGACGCACAAACAAGTGACTCATTTTTGATTTTACGTGATTTCGACGAAAGTTCGGAATCGACTGATACTTTTACTAAAATGACAAAGGTTCCCTTTACCGATTTTTTGTTGAATCGTTAGAATCGCATCTACCAAAAATGAATTATCGGGAACATGTTCTTACTTGACAGACTGTACGTAATATATATATGTATATAATATATATATATATATATATATATATATATATATATATGTATATATATATATATATATATATATATATTTATTTTACTTGTTTCATACGCCTCTTCTCGCTTATCTGAGCAATGTGACAGCTTGAAGTGATTTTTACAAATATATACTTTTAAAATAAATAATAAAATGCGTTCGTTATCTTTTTTGAACATGATCAACAGTAATCGAGGGATATTTTTGCACGTAGTACTAGTACGAATCCATCAAGTAAATTTTTAAATTCTAAATTTCATAGGAAGGTTAAGTCAATCAAATGCATTTTAAAAATGTTTATCAATTATCAGGATATTTGTGACACCAGGTCCCACGCGGCAAATTTTCCCATTTACGTGGATTTACATCTAGTTTCGTTAATATAATTCTTCTTGCAATTTAAGCAATCTTTCACAATTGTCAATAAGAACAAAAAAATAGAGCTAATTGTTTTCAACCTTTCCAACTGCATCTAGATTTTTGGATATCGCTGACTTTTTTTTTCTCTCGACAGCTATCACCTAATAATATTTAGAAATTAGAAAATTTTAATCTGACTTATTACATGTTACTTGGGAACGACTTATTTAATTATAAAAAATGGAACTACTGTGTTTTTGTTCAACTCTGGCCAATTCTTAATTTTACTTTTTCTTGCCGTCCCATATGCCTACAAACCAGTTGGCACGAGTTCCTGTGAGTGTTCTTGTGTCGTGTTAATTTCAGTCTTTTTTCTTGGCGCATTCCCTTATGCGATGCAGTACCCAGTTGTTTATATTTTCCACTTTATAGGTTCTTGTAACGCTTCAACTCCTTCTTCTAACTAATATTATTTTTCTAGTGATTCTCTGAAGAACCTTCAATTTAGTTGTCTTTTATAATATCTATGGTTTTGATGCTTCTCGCCGAGTCTTTGCTATCATGTCATTATTAGTCTCATGGTTATCTTGCAAATCCTATATTTAGCTTCAATTCCAATGTATTTGTTTTCCCTATTGTAATGTTGAAATGTTGTCATTTTTGTTATCTGGGTTGTTTTTTCTTTTAGTCTATCTATCTACCGAAATATTTCAATTGCATTCCTTGTTGAGTGATTGTCATGTCGATAACTTATTTACATTTTAGTGGTATTTTTGAAATTCCCTTTCAATTTGTTTTAAAAGTAGATATAATCAGAAGAAATGATTTAACAGTACTGTGGAATAGGCGTAATTGCCTTTGTAAGTCGTCGTAATATTCTGGTCCTATACTACGTCATCTACATACCACAAAGGTGTAATCTCGTTGTCATTTCTTCTATATCCGAGCTCAAAGAATCTTCCTGTCGAATATCGTAGCCTGTTCTTATCAGTTCAGTAAGATCCTCCTTAAACTGGCTTGAATTTTGTGTACTACATATATCGTTTTTACCACATTGCTTTTGATTAATCAGTCATGACGGAAATTTATAATATATTTCAGCTGAAGACGATCGAATGCCTTTTTTAAATCTAAATACATCTGGTTAATAAAAGTCGTAAATGACCTCGTGTTCTGAATTATTGTTATTCATCTGATAAGAATTAAGCTATTAATTTTATTTCTTATAATTGTTGTTGTTTGAGAGTTATACTTGAAAAAATTTCTAATTTGGCGATATTTACTTTTTAGAATTTAGTATAAATTTGTTCCGTGGCGTAATTCATCTGGAATTCTGTGCGATAAGAGGATTTTACAGATCGATTGTGTTATTTATTTCTTGATTTTTTTTATGAGCACGGCACAAGTGGTACTGGAAAATCCATTGAGCATTATAGCAGTGATGCGTGTGCGGAAAAATACAATTCACGTTGGTCTTGAATAGCTGAAAATTGTACTCGGTAAGAAACGCAGTCCTAAGCAACAAAGGCACAAATCATACGAGGAATAACAAGCCAAATGTCATACAGATGTGATATATTAGTGCGATGTGTATTCTAAACATGCCAGTCTGAAGGGAATTAAGCTTCATCGAATACATTCAATGAAAGTACTTATAAAACAGACTCAAGTCACCAACCGTTTGTCGATATAAGGAACGAAGGTTGCTGGTGAGTTCTGGGTCCCCAATCAGGCGAATTCGTCTGAACAGTATCCAACAAAAGCAATGTATGTTTGGGAGCAACGCTCCAAACATAGAAGTAGTATCCTGTCGGTTGAATTTGAACTCTGTACAGGGTTAAAAGTTCTTTTTCTTCCGAATTATAGCTAGGCACTATGGCCTGTTTTTTGTTCTCTCCTCTATAGATCGTCGCTCCATCTCTTTCTTTGACGTCCCATTGATTTTCTTCCATTCGGTGACGTGTCTCTTTCTATCCGTACTATCCTGTTGTTTGGCATTCTTCCTATGTGTTGATTCCAATCCACTTTTCTTCCTCTTATCCACTGGTTGATATTTTCTATATTACATGTTTTTACTTCTGTCTCTATCCCTCAGTGTCTTGTTTGTACATCTCCTAAGAATTCTCGTTTCAGTTGATTTCAGCATCCTCTGTGTTATACTTGTATCAGATCTTATTTCAGATGTATAAGTCATTACTGGTCGTATTATGCTCTTGTATATTCTTGTTTTGGTCTCAACGGAGAGGAATTTATTTCTAAATATGGTATCATTGAGGTATCCCGCTATCCTGTTGACTTGATGTTTTACTTCTTCCTCGGTTTTTGATGCCCGAGGAATCGACCGCCATCACCTGTTCTGTTGCAGACTCTTATGTATCGTTGATAAAATTATTGAACTCTATTCGATGACTGACTCAATCATCGCTCCTGATGAAGCTTACATGGTTAGCGAAACGCGCGTCGAGTGCAAAAATAAAGTGTTTGGTAAAATGGTGGTATATACTGAGTAGTGTCATGGGGCCAAAGATTCCACATTCCCAACTTAATATTATTGAAGTTTTGTTGTTGATATGAACTTTTCCTTTTCTTTACATTTTAGTTTGTCTTTTTCGCTTACTATGTCATATTTGGTAAACTGTCTAAATCAGTGACTGTGATGGCTGCCCTAAGCCTAGATAAAGATTTTTAAATCCAAATAGCTCTCTATCTGGGTAGAATAATTAAGGCTTACAGAACGGAAGCTTTGTCTCGCCATCTTATGTGTTTGTTTTTTTATTTATATTTTTGTTTCCTTTTGCTGTTCCCGTTAAAAAAACAATATATTCATAGATCCTTTTATAGTAGAAACATTTCTTCTCAAAGTAGAATTTTTAAAAATCTTTACAACAGTTTAACAACCCTTACATACACATACAACCTTTTAAGACAAGGGCATTTCTTCTACATTTTGAAAAAAAAATGTTACCTACGCCACTGTTTTTTTACCACTTTATTGCATGACTATGATATAGGTCAACTTCTCAAATAGCTTGCATTTACAACTAAGTACTGACTAAGCGCTCTGCCCTGAATCATTTGAACTTACGAGTATTTAATTTTGGTTTAGGCATTTTCTTTTGTTTAAAAGATCAAATTTTATTATTGCTGTAAAATTATTTTTAGATTTCCTATTTTCTTATTACTTCATAATGCCTGCCAATCCATCTATCCGCTGATCAGTCAGTTTGTTAAATTTTAAATGTTTGTAAAAATTGTTATGGCCTTATATTGCAGACTGGTATTTAAAAGATTTGTTTATTGGAATTTTAGTAAGCCTCAGAAGAGCTCATGACATCTTCGTTATGGGTATTATCACCACAAAATATATGGACACTGAATCAGAGATCATAACTTCTCTTGGATGGGTGAATTGGAATTCCAAATTTTATTCTGGGAAATAATAGAAGAATATTATCACATTATACACGCAGATGGCAGCGATATGCATTGAGAATGTTTCGGTGGTACTAAGTCAGGCAGGTTGGTGAAAATAGACAGAAATTTAAATAAAGAAGAATACTTGCAAATCGTGCAAGGGTATGCCATGCCATCTCGGCTAAATATTATTGGTCGCATTTTTACCTTTGAAAAGATAATGACCCTAAAATGTTTTCAAATCTATGACAGAGTTTCTCCAAGAGAAGAAGAGAGAGAAAAAGAAAAATGTAATGGAATTACCATCTCAATCACCCGACCCCCCATCGATCGGAGGGCTAAAAAATGGTTGCCAATCAAGCTTTGCGTGTTTTTGGACAGTACAGGACAGGAGTATTTTACTAAAGTAATAAATCGGACGACGAACAAATGTGAGGCCATATATATATATATATATATATATATATATATATATATATATATATATATATATATATATATATATATATATATATATATATACAGGGTGTCTCAGTATTCCGTGTACATAGAGTTACCGTGGATTTCTGAGATGAAAATATGACAATTTAAACCAACTTACCATAGTCCAAAAATTAGTAATTTCTGAGATACAGGGTGTTAAAGTTATACTTTCATTTTAATTTTTCTTAAGTAGCTTTCTGAATAATTGTACTGTTTGTACAAGATTCGGTGCTAAGGGGTTTTCTGAGATGGAAATCAAAATGAACTCATAGTTTTGTTGTAAATTGTAGGGGGCGCCACACTTATTGCACTGTGTATACTTTTAAATTGTCATAACTTTTTTATACCACTCTCTTGGTAAATGTTGCTCCGAGCAACAATTTCTGAGATAATGGGATATTTGTTTCCATTTTTTAATTCCATTGTCAAATTCGCAAATGCGTTCCTTCACACTTCATCCAGGGTTAGGATTAGGACAGGTCTAAAAGAATAGTCTTTGAAATTTGGAGCCTGCTTAAAGGCAAACAGGCTAACAACATTAATAAATTTGAAGGCCAACGGGCCAACAACAGTAAGAATGTAAAAACCAACTGACTAAGGGCATAAAAGATTACACACAAATTGATAAATTTGAAAAAAGTTTAATCGCTCAACTGAGAAGGTATTGGTTTCACAATAAATGTTCAGTATGACCGCCGCCTTCATTAATGTATAAACTAATACGTCGCAGGAAATTTAAATGTACTCTTAAAATGTCTTCATCTCGTTAAGCGTTAGCAGCATTTTGAATCCTATTCCACAATTGCTCAATGCTGTCAATTTGAACTTGATAAACTTTCGATTTCAATGCACTCCAAAGGAAAAAATCGCATGGATTTAAGTCTAGGGAACGAGGTGCCAGTGAATAGGAGCATCTTCACCACTTCGGATCCATTTATCTGGGTAACTTTGGTTCAAAAAAATTCTCACATTACACGCAAAATGGGTTGGCGCACCATCGTGCATGAAAAACATGCCGCGACGTAAATTAATGGGTAAGTCTTCCAATAATTCAAGAATAGTTTCACAGATGAAATTCAAGAAAATGTCACTATCAAGTCGATCTGGTAATCTAAATGGTCCAATCAAGTAGTTCGCGACAAATCCCATCTAGACATTAATAGTGAATTCGCGTTGAAACTGTCTTTGTTGCACAGCATGTGGGTTTTCTTCAGCGTAAACATGATTATTATGCATATTTGTTATACCACGTCGAGTGAAGCGTGCTTCATCTGTAAACAGGATTTTAGTGTGAAAAGCCGGAACAATCGCTATGCCTGCTCGAATAATTTGTAAAAATACAAACGGGATCCAAGATCTGGAAGTAAAGTTCCTGGACGGACTGTATACGAAAGGGGTGGATAATTTGTTGTGTAATGATCCGATTACTTGTACTTTTTGATATTCCGTTTGACGTTGAAATTAAACGAGTGCTCATTCCAGGATTATCGTGTACAATTTCAAAGATTTCCTCTTCAACGTCGGGTGCTCTAGCTTGTGAAGGCCGCCCAGCATTATTCCTGATCGGCTTAAATTGTCCAATTTCTCGAAGTCGCCTCTCAATATTCGCAAAAGTCTGACTATGCGGAAATCTTTTGTGGTATACGCGAGTACTTGCGACCGTTGCTATTACAAAAACCAAACACTAAAATAGTATCAGTTTGCTCACCAAAAGTATACTCCATAATAATGAAGATCAAAAAACTACTCGGTATTACTACAAACCAGTTAAGTCATAGAACATATGATATCTATTACATCATATCCAGAGTGATTTTTGAGCGTTGTCAAGTAACTACACAGTATGAAGAAACGTGTGAAGGAACGCATTTGCGAATTTGATAACGGAATTAAAAAATGGAAACAAACATCCGAGTATCTCAGAAACTGTTGCTCGGAACAACATTTACCAAGAGAGCTTTTTTAGACAGGAGAAGACGGAGAATACGAATATTTAATTAGAAATATACAGGTGGTATAAAAAAATTATGACAATTTAAAAGTATACACAGTGCAATAAGTGGCGCCCCCTACAATTTGCAACAAAACTGTGAGCCCATTTCGATTTCTTATCTCAGAAAAATCTCTTAGCACTGAACCTTGTACAAATAGTATAAGTATTAAGAAAGCTACTTAAGAAAAACTAAAATAAAAGTATAACTTTGACACCCTGTATCTCAAAAATTACCAATTTTTGGACTAAGGTAAGTTGGCTTAAATAGTCATATTTTCATTCCAGAAATACACATTAACTCTGT
>CM032453.1:54910442-54930442 GCA_019049505.1 Pachyrhynchus sulphureomaculatus
TCAGAAGAACTATATAGAATACTGTTCTCATATTTGGGACTCTCCCTCTACATTTATCCACAAGTCCCAAAAACCTTAATCCTTTAAAACAACAACGAAGAAAAATGAGTGGAGTCTCTTTCATATCTGGTTTCATGGGAGAAGAGCGGTTCATACTAGGAATATATCTTGCGATTACAGTCTATCCATATGTAATTTAGCTTATCATTATTCGTATTACCTTCTAATAAAACTTATTCATATGAAAAATCTCATTTCTTTGAAATGCACTGCTCCTACCGAGTATAACCTGCAGCATGTCCAACCTAAAGTCTATAAACGGAACATAAGAACATTGTCCTTAAAAGTCAATCTTTAACGTTAATTTTTATTTTCATTAATTAATTTATACTTAGGTTTATAACATTGTACTGAAAATTTATTTATAGCCATGAGTCTAAATATACCGAGAAGATTTACGAAATGCATTTTTCAATGGAAGCGTCATTCTGTTTAAAATTCTTTAAATATTTATTTATTGGTTGGTTTATATTCATCTGCACGTTAACAAGAATCTTGATAACGCATAGACTCTTGCAATTAATAAAGTTTAATCGTATTTTTATTCTCATTGCTACAAACAGTATTTTTGTATTTGTATTTGTGAGCATTGCTACACCATAAAACAAGATGAATCATAATAATCAGCGATTTGAGTGCCAAAATAGGTAAGCCAGCGAATACAAATGAGAAGAGTGTCGGAAAGTTTGGTTCGGGTACGATGAACAGCAGAAGAGAAATGTTATCAAATTTTGTTAACGAAAATAACTTGTACGTTATGAACACATTTTTCCAAACGCCAGAACATAGACGACGGACATGGCAAAACCCAGACGTTATAACAAGAAACGAAGTTGATTATGTTTTATCAAATGACAAGAATATTGTTATAGACACGATAGCAAGAATAAGAATAAATTTGAAGCAGGAGAGACGTAGATTGATAAGGCATACAAAGGTAAAGACACCAACAGAAATAATAAAACAAAAGACAGACAAATATCGACAAGTACTGGAAAATCATATAAAACACATAAACTACCATACACAACTTGATGAACTAAACATAGAAATAACCAACAGCCTAATTATGATTACAAAACAAATAGCAACATCAAAAAAAAGAAAAAAAACACAAATTAAATAGAGATACAACGTTTTATGAAACAGAGAAAACTATTTAGAAATGATCCTACAAATGGTAGATTAGAATTGGTAGAAATAGACAAAAAAATAAAGAAAAAGATTAGAGAAGACGTCAGACAGTACAGAAAACACGAAAATAGATAAAACTCTGAAAGAGAGAACAATTTTGAAACACCTAAACAAACCAATGAATGAAGGCAGACATTAAATAATAAAACTTATGATTAACAATAACCAAGAGATTGCACAAATCCAAGAGATAAAGGAAGCTACAGAAAAATATGACACGAAAATATCGCCACACTTATCTCTTTATTCACTTTGAACGCTCGGACATCGGCTACTCAGACGAATATCCGCAGACAGCAGGAAGTCATTCAACTTAACTAAGACCTGGAAGAAAATTCTATCCTGAGGTGACAGTAACCAAGTGGAATTTAACGCTACAAAAACCCAGGCGGCAGTTTTTTCTAAAAAAGTTAACGTTGCTGAACCCGACATAGTTATGTCGGGGCACTCCATTCCTCTAACATCGTCACTCAATTTGTTGGGCGTTAATTTGGCAGCAAATATGTCCTAGCATGAACATGTTGCAGGCATAGCAAGGAGAGCTTCTCAAAAGTTGGGAATATTATTTCGAACCAGAAAGCTTTACACTCCACAACAACTGTTAATTCTATACAAAGCTCAAATTCGACCAACTATGGAATACTGCTCCCATGTTTGGAGCTCCGCTCCCAAATATACACTGCATTTGTTGGATTCTATTCAGAGAAGAGCTGTTCGTCTGATTGGAGACCCGGAACTGACCGTCGGCCTTGATTCGCTGGAACATCGAAGAACGGTTGGCGACTTGAGCCTATTCTGCAAGTACTTTCATGGAAAGTGTTCGAAGGATGCGGCCTGCTTAATTCCTCCCAGAGCGGTGCATGCTAGAAGTACACGTCTCGCTAATTCTTCACATCCGTATGAGGTTCAGCTTGTTACTCCTAGGACAACGCTTTTCAAGCAATCTTTTATATGGAGAACATCATCCCTTTGGAATAATTTGCCCAGGACAGCGATTCAAGAACAACGTGAATCGCTTTCTCCGCACACGTGTCGCTTCTAAAGCGCTTTAGGGACTTCCCTGTAGCACGTGTGCTAGACCCATAAAAAAAAAAACCGCCTGGGAAACAAGAAGGAAATATAGTGATAGTAAGAAATGTGGGATCTGAAGAAATTCCCGATGTAACAACGGATGAAATAATGAACGCCATACAACATATGCACAACAAAAAATAACCAGGGGAGGATGAAATAACTATAGAAATGATAAGATATGGAGGGGCACCGATAATACAATCTCTTCAAGCTCTATGTAACAGGTGCCTGATAGAAAGTAAAATACCAACACATTGGGTAAACGCCTTGGTTGTGCTTATTTTTAAAAAGGGGAACAAATTTAAATCGTCACTAGAATCATAACATATCGATTAACGAACAAATTAGACAGTTATCAACCACGTGAACAAGCGGGAGTTAGACGGATATACAGCACTTTGGACCATCTTCAGACAGTTAGATTACTAGTGGAAAAAGCAAATGAATATAAGGTCAACTTGTGGATAGCAATGGTTGACTACGAAAAAGCATTTGATTCCGTAGATATATGGTCAGTCCTTAACGCCTTAAGTAGCAACAGAGTCGCCGAAAGATACACAACTCTTCTTGAATATATATATATATATATATATATATATATAATATATATATATATATATATATATATATATATACTTAAATATAAAAATTAGTTGAGGAACTCAGCAAAGGGCGTAATAAATGTTCACACAATGTTCATTTAGCCAATATTTCGGTCCTTGGTTGGGACCTTCTTCAGGGCAAAAACTGAAAAGAAGAATGAGTCTACTAACTGAGAGAACTTGGGCAGAGATTAAATTATTATTATTTTTATTAATAAACTGGTGTAGAAAATATAATAAAAACATAATAAGATATAATAAAAGACAAAAAAACACTCACATGAAAAGTGAGACGATGACTTAACATGAATGGCCATAATTAGCTTATAACATAAAAGCGACTAACAATCCATTACAATAAACACTATAAACTAATACAGACAATTCAAAAGATTGCATTTATAACAGGGATGTCATTGAAAACCCCGGATGATGAAAACATTTTTAATTAATTCACCCCAAACAACCACCTGTGGCCGGCGCCATTTACGAAATGATTGACATACAGCTGACAGAAGACAGCTACCGGACAGAGATAAGGGACTTTTTTGAAAACTTAAAAACCGAATATTATAAAAGATAGTATATTAATTTAGTTATTTGTTAATTTAATAATTAATATAAAATAAAAGTATAATATATAAACTCCAGGTAACCCAAAGAGCAATGGGGAGGAGAATGCTAAATATTAGACATCAAGATCGTATTCCTAACATCGAGATACGAAGAAGATCAAAAGTGACAGATGTAATACAACGAATATGTATATTAAGGTGGAATTGGGCTAGGCATATCGCAAGAATGAATGATAACAGATGGACACGCCGTATGGTTGAATGGAGGCTTAGAGAACATAAAAGATGCATAGGTAGACCACAGACAAGATGGACGGAGAACATAAAAAGACAACAGAGTTCATTGGAGACAAATTGGGAGGCTTACATCCGACTATGCATGGAATAAACTAATGATGATGATGATGATGATGATTTTTGAGAAAATTACTCTCTGAAATTTCTGCATTTTTGATGTTCGGTGTCCTTAGATCACGAAAAAACTAATTTTCGTCACTCTTTCTGTCTGTCTTACTGGATGTAGGAAAACAACCTATAATTCTTGGAAGATATTATTTAAAAGCCAAAGGAATGAAATTCGATAAATTTTATACAGTTTTAAATAGTACCCTGAGTTTTTGAATGAGATAATGAACAAACTTATTATATAATTATTTTATAGTCAAACATACAAAGGTTTAAAGGGGCTGGGGAGGAGATTGGAGGTGTTCGTATATATCGTGTTATAGGTCCTTTTCAGGGTTTTTGAAGAACATTTACGTACGTTACTCTATTAAACTTTTTTGTGATTAATATCTTTCCATAAAATATCTGCCATTTAAAATAACGAGTTGTAATACTTGGATGAAGTTATTCTTGTGTGAGAAAGTTAAATTCAGTGTTTATTTAAGAACTGCATGTTTGCGGTTGAATTACTTGGTAAGTCATTTTATTTTTATGCTTACATTGTAGAAAATATACAAATGTGTATATTTTACATATCGAGAATAATTAGCAACAGCTTTTTAGAAATCTTTAAAATAAGAGAAGCATCATAACATAAACTTCCGTTATATTACGATGAAAAATATGAATTATTTTTCCTTTAAATTATTTTATTTTTTACGCATAACACACTTTTAAAACTTCTCCTGTTTTGCATAAATTTAAAATTAAAAATCAGATATAAACATTTTCAGGAGCACATGCCAATTTTTTACGTAGGCTATAGATAATAAACATTGTGCCATTACTTATACAAATAATAAATGTAATTTTTATAAACAAACTCCTCCGAAATCCTCTAAAATAGAATTTCAAGGTTAGAACTTAAAACCAGATATTTTTAGAAAATTTGACGAGAAAATCACTATCGACCAGTCTGTATCGTGATAATCTGATATTAGAAAATACTGTGCTTATCGAAATTATTGAGCTAAAAGCACAGCTAGAGAATCTATCTTATGGAAGAAAATAATTTTGTCTAAAGATTGAAATTATAATAATTCTGGACATCTAATTTAGATAAGCAATGCAGTCATACCGTGACCCTAATGTCATATTTTGGGAATATTGTTAAATGTTTTTAATATTTTATACTATCGCATATTGACATCAACTGCAAAATAACCGGTCAAGTGCAAGTTGAACTTGCGCCATTAGTGTTCCGTACGTTGATTGCTTTTGAAATAAAAAAAATTGTTACGGAGGTATAAAATGATCAGTGACTTCACAAAACACACCCCAAATGAGTTTTCAACAAAGTTTGTTTCCAATCTTTACTGAAAACTGATGACCTCGAAATTTTTGTTTTTTTTATATATCAGATAAATTATTAAAAGTAATGCTCTCGTGATAATTTTAGTTCAATCTACACCCCGTGGTGAATATTTCGTAATTTTTTCAAAATTTTTCGATCAGTACTTTTCGAGATAAGGGAGGGGGACAGCGACTTTTCGCGATTTTTTAAAATAATACAAAGAGAAGTGTACGCAAGTATTATAATATGTACATATTTTTTACTCGTGTTTTCACAAGCTTTCATTTGACACCACACTCGATGACCTAGTAAAAAATTTTTTTTTTCACTTCCAATTTCACCCCCCAAAACTAACCCCTTAAGTCAAAATTTAACTTTCAAAACTACACGGCTTTGATGAGGCCATCAATTCCTATATTATTACCAAATTTCAACTTTCTATGACAAATAGTTTCGGAGAAAATCAGGTGTGACAGACAGACAGACAAATGGACAGACAGACAGACACCTAAGTCATCTTATAAGTGTTCCGGACGGAACACTAAAAATAAAATTGGAATAAAACATAATAGAATGTCGAAACTGGATCTAATTTGAGTTATTAATTCTGTTATTAAATACAAAAGGCAATTTCCATGGCGCCCAACGAACGTCCCCATAGTAAAACATGATATTGAGTCCATCATAATTCACAGTAATGGAACTCAAGAAAGAACAACTTTTTTTGATTCTTCTTCTTCTTCCTTTATTAGGCAATGCCTGTTTGTAATTTGATAGCTTTCACTGGGGTCTTGGTGGTGATTCTGTTGATGATGATATTCAGCTTTGAGCCCAGCGTTTTGGCGGTCTGCCTTGAGGTCTCCTTGTATTGAGTTTATCATCTCTGGCGATTCTTGGGAGTCTGCTGTCTTCCATTCTCTCCACATGATTATTCCATTCTTTCTTGGTTTTGGTAAATTTTACAATGTCCTGTATATCGCCTTGTTCCCTTATTTGTTGGCTAGGTACTCTGTCTCTCAGTGTTGGACCTTTTATACACCGTAGGGTTCGCATTTCCGTTGTTCTGAGCAATTGTTTTGTTTTGCTGGTCTCTGGTCTCGTCTCTGCGGCATATATCAAGGTTGGTCTAATACATACCTTGTATATCCTTATTTTGTTTTTAATTGACATATACTTGTTACGTCATATGACGTCTCTCAGTCGCCGGGATGCTGTAGCACCTCTTATAGCTTGTTTTTTAACTTCTTCTTGTATGTCTCTGGCGCTGGAGATGTTCACATCCAGATATTTGAAGGTCATTACCTGTTCGACTGCATGTCTCTTTATTTCCAGTTTACATCTTAGGGGGTCTCTGCACACTGTGAGGCATCTCTCTTTTCTTTGGATACTCCCATATTGTGTTCACGGCGTCGTCGGCGTAGCATACTATATTGATGTTATTGCCACTCATTCTGTATCCTTCTAATGGTATTACATCCTCAATGATCCTGTCCATTATTATATTAAACAGCATTGGGCTGAAAGGGTCCCCCTGTCTCCAGATTTTATATTTATCTCATCGGTCATTGTTTCCGCTGTCTTTATTCGTGTTCTGGTTTTCTGGTAAATTTCCCTGATCAATTCTCTCATACCCTGCGGTATCTGCTTCTCCCCCAGTATAGACAATACATCCTCCAGTTTCACACGGTCAAAGGCTTTGGTGATGTCCACAAAGCACATGTACACGGGCTTGTTGAATTCGATAGATTTTTCGCATACTTGACGTACCACAAAGATAGCATCGGTGGTTGATCTGTTTGTTCTAAACCTCGTTTATTCTTCGCTGTTTTCGATCAAGTCATCCAACTTCTGAAGAATTAATTTCGTTGTTAGTTTTAGGACTGCACTTCACAACGTGATTCCGTCTGTCGCCTTTCTTAAAAATTGGTATTGTGATGCTTATTTTCATGTCTTCGAGGATTCTTTGAGAATGCGTCACAATATTGATGAATTTAAGCAACTGATCTTGCAGTGCCGGTCCACCATATTTCGGCATTTCATTAACAACACCATCCATCCCTGGCACCTTTCTGTTCCTGAGCTTTAATATCGTCTCTTGCAGATCTTCCATGATTATCCCGGCATCATATCCTGCAACTGTTATTCGTTGGCTGTCCTTTTCATCGTCCCCGTAAATGTCCCTGAAGTCCATAGCCCATTTTTCTTTACTGATGACATTAATCGGTTCGGTCTCTGTTATTTCAGCCCTTCTTTTCCTGATTAACCTCCACACTTTGCGTTGGGCCCCCGTTAGATCGTGCTCCATATCCTTGACATATGTTTTCCAGTATTCCTCTTTTATCTCTCGGATTCTTGAGGTAATTCTGTTTCGCGTGTTTTTATAGTTATTCCATTCTTCCACAGTTTTCGTTGTTCTATTCTTCATTTTTTAGGGAAGTCTTTAAAGTACCCTCGGAGGGCAGTGGGAGGAAACAACAATTTATGTTGGCTTTGAATCGTTGGATGCCTGAACTAATATAGACTTGAAATTCAAATGAACGCTACTTACCGGAAAATAAAAATCTCTAGAGGGTTTAAGAACTACAAACGCGCCTATTTTATTAGCATATCCTGTGATAAATTCTACATACTATTGAAATACGGGGTCCTACCTCGTCTTCCCGCCACCTCTGTTGTAAAGAGTCTATTTCCCACATCTGATTGTCTAAAATTTACATGGAGTTACACAGTGTGATTGGAATAATTCATTATTCATTAAGAGACTTTATGGCGCCCAACCTAGGCGCACTAACTTTTGAATACTAAGAGAGTTAGTAAGTTCTACACTTTGGTAAATTAACAAAAAACGTTTGTACTACGTAACTGTTAATTTTTAGTACTTCCCTTAAAAATTAATATATTTTGGTATACTCTTTGTTTAATTTATCATCATTGGCCGAAGCCATGGTCATGCCCTAATCCATTTAGAATTCCAAATTAATAATGATAGTAGATCTTGGTTATACTTGGTTATTATTGTTTTATCCAAATTAGATGTTTTGTAATTCCATTTGTACTAAAAATATAATCTAACTGCCTAATTGAGTCGGATATTGTTAAATTCGCTAGAAAATAAATTTTGACTTTGTTGCTAGCTTTAGATGATATTGTCATAACATATATTGTGCACTTTTGTCCTATTCATTGAGCGGCTTTCATTAAAGCATTTTTATAATATGATTTACATTTCCAACAATGCATTCAAATCAGTAATTGATATATTACAAACATACTCTCAAATTTACAGCTCTGAAGAATATTTTTGCTTAGATTTTTCTTTTCTTGGGGGTTACAGTTATTCAGTTCACTTTTTTCTGAGAATAGAGCAATTATGTATTTTTTAAAATAATTATGTAAAAATTGTTAACAAATCGGCAATCATCAAAAGAATGTATAATAATAAAAATATAATCACTAGTTTAACAGTCAAACATAAACAGAAGATAAGAGATGAATTTAAAAACAAAGAGATTATACACATATTATAATAATTGCATAACAAAATTTTAAAAGATATAGTGATGTCTATTTTAATTTCTACCAACTGTTAAGAATATAAAATTAATTTATTTATCCAACCGTTAATTCCCACACAATGATATATATATATATATATATATATATATATATATATATATATATATATATATATATATATATATATATATATATATATATATATATATACATATATACCAGGTGTACAAATATGAAATGCGGATTTCAAACAACAGATGGTGCACCAATGCAGTATGTGCTATAAAGATTTGACAATGCGCCATTTTGTTGTGTTATCAACAAGTGTCAGACGCGCACGAGTGATAAATTGGAAAAGTGTAGGCATAGTGTTGTGTTGTTGTGTGAAGCTTATGGTGAACATGCTCCATCGTAAGATACGTGTGAACGATGGTTTCGGCCTTTCAAAAGTGGTGACTTCGATGTTGCAGACAAGGAACGTGGAAAACCGCCAAAAAAATACGAAGATGTGGAATTGCCAGCATTGTTGAACGAAGATGATTCCCAAACACAAAAACAACTCACCGAGCAATTGGGCGTTAGTCAACAAGCTGTTTCCAATCGGATACGAGAGATGGGATAGATTGAGAAGACCGGTAGATGGGTACCACATGAGTTGAACGACAGGCAAATGGAAAAGCACCAAAACACGTGTGACATTTTGCTCGCTCAGTACAAAAGGAAATCGTTTTTGCATCGTATAGTTACAGGGGATGAAAAGTGGATTTATTTTGAGAATCCCAACCGCAAAAAATCATGGGTAGACCCAGGCGCACCATCCACATCGACAGGAAGACCGAATCGCTTTGGCAGAAAGACGATGCTCTGTGTTTGATGAACCAGAGGGGCGTGGTCTATTATGAGCTGTTAAAACCTGGGGAAACGGTTAATACTAAACGTTACCAACAACACTTGACCGATTTGAACCGTTTTCTGATTGAAAAAAGGCCAGAATACCGAAAGAGGCAACACAAAGTCATTTTTCTTCATGACAATGCTCCATCACATACGGCAAAACCAGTTCGCGACACGTTAGAAGCAGTCAGCTGGGAAGTTCTACTCCATGCGGCTTACTCACCAGACTTGGGTCCTTCCGATTACCACTTGTTTTCATCGATGGGTCACCCAGTTGCTGAGCAGCGCTTTGGTTCGTATGAAGATATGAAAAAATGGCTCGATGAATGGTTCGCAGCAAATGGAGAAGATTTTTACTGGCGTGGTATTCACAAATTGCCCGAAAGATGGGAAAAAATGTATAACAAGCGATGGAGCATACTTTGAATAAAGCACTTTTTATCATTCTTCCCAATTTAACATGGTTTTTTAGAAAAAAATCCTCATTTCATACTTCTACACCTGGTACATAGAATCCAACTTTTGAAACTTTTTAAAATATTAGCTTTTATCGAAAATTAAAGTTTAAGAAAAATAGTTTTTCATTCTGTCGATATTAAAATTGTAATTTCGATATTTATTTTGAGACTTTAAGTGTACAGTAAAATTTGGATCTTATAGTATCGACATCCTAATTGAAAATCCAAAATTTAGAGATTAAACTCTGAATGGAATGAAGTCTTTTAGGATTTTGGTTAGATGATAATTTATGGTTTAAGGGATTAGCCAATTTGGAATAACCGTGTTCGTGTGGTACGGTGTATGTAGGAGAAACTGGAATTACGAAACACGACAGATGTACCAAAAAAGAACGAATTGTACAATTAGCTGAAGCGAAACATTAACACGCCACAGCACAGTGCAAGAGAAACCATGCGCTTCATATATATATATATATATATATATATATATATATATATATATATATATATATATATATATATAAATATATATATATATATATATATATATATATATATATATATATATATATATATATATATAATATATATATATATATATATATATATATATATATATATATATATATATATATAAATATATATATATATATATATATATATATATATATATATATATATATATATATAAATATATATATATATATATAATATATATATATATATATATATATATATATATATATATATATTTCAATGCTCGAAAACTGACAGAGAAAAAACAAATATTGTAATAAAACTGAATTTTTATCATTAAAAAATGGAGCAATTTTTTTCTGCAGCAAGTCAGCTAGGATACTTTGTAACTTTTGAAGTAATGAGTAAATAAGATGTATTTTTCCCCGTATATTTTCAAGTATCATTTACCCCATTTGTAAATACCGTTTTTTTTTGGATATAACACTTTTCTTTAAATCGCTCTCGGTTTATTGAATCTAGTGGATCATATTACAAAAAACAAAAAGATACTGAGTTTTTTACTTGTTACCCTAATAGTAGTGGATGACGCGAGTTTAAAAAAAAATGTTTAAGAGTGAGTAAAAGATTATTAGATAACTCGTTTAATATTGAGTAGACAAATCAAATTATAATGAAAAATATTATGATCGAATTTAATCTAGCTTATTGACCCAATAAAACAAATCAATCATCTCTAAATTGAAATCTGGCCCAGTGCCTGGTCAGAGAGTAAATATTTATTATTAGGATACATAAATGAGAGCGGCCCTATTTTTAATTTTTTCAATGCCAATATTTGAGGTTCTTGGCAGCCAAAATTTCTAGTTTGAATGAAATTCCAACATTCATTATATCTGCATATAAGTTTATAACAACATCGTATTATAAGTTAAGAAATTAATGAAAAAATATTCTTCGATAGACGCTTTAGCTAAAAAAACTTTTATGGTTATTTACGTGTGAAGTTCGGAAAGTTGTATCTTCTAGAACGAATAACTAAGTTTCGTATCAACGTCGTAAGTAGATTCATGAAAGTTTATTAGTCCTGCTGCGAACTGAAACTTTTTAAAAATGACTCGTACAGATTCAGATTTTTAGTTATCTTAGACCTTGCATTAAAAATATATTGATTTTGTTTTTTCCTTCGACTTGAGGTACCGCTTTGAGAGTACAAGATTTATAAAATTGGAATATTTATCAGTCAACTTTTTGTTATATTCGCCTTATGTGTTATGAACCGCGGTCAGCCAGTTGGGCCAGGAAAAACCTGCGTAATCCTTTACGCTGCAAAAGGGTCTGTTAATACGATAAGGCAGTTAGGCCAAACTAATAAAACTATAACAATATTTATTACTTATTAGGAAACCATTTTTGAGGAGCAAAACAGGTATATATTTTCCAAAATCAGAGTAATATCGTGTTTGTTTTCTGATCGTTGTATATGTTAGACCGCAAAATAATAATTATTATGGAAGTTAAATGTATTGTTAGCGAGGAAGGGCAAGAACTCCTAGTAATCCAGAATTTCAAATTTTGCGTGGCAAATGCCTTAAAAGATTCAACGGTACGATGGGGGTGCATCAATAAAAAATCCAAATGTGCTGCAAAAATTTATACCGCCTGTAACGACTTCAATATTGTTTTAAATTCTGATTTAAACCATAATCTTCATATATAACATCTTCAAAGACAAGCTTTGAGTAATTCAATTAAAAGAAAAGCTCTGAATAATTTATACGAAAAACCTGCTAAAGTAATTCATCGAGAACTTCGTGATAATGGTGTAGCGTTTGAAGAAATTACCACGGATGAAGAAACATTTACAGAAGTAGGTGAAGTAAAATACCACCATTGCCCCGAACACAAAGTGAAGTTTTGAGATACTAGAAACGCGTGAACTAAAGACAAATAAAGGCGAATGTTTTTTTATTAATGACAGAGAACAAAAAATTATAATTTTCTCGTGCCATACTAACCTCAATTTCTTATGTTCTGTGGAGACTGTGTATATGGATGGTACATTTGATTTTTCTGCGAGATATTTTACACAGTGTTTTACAATTCATGGTTTCAAAAATGGGCATTATGTACCCTTAGTGTATTGTTTATTACCAAGCAAGAGTAAGAATGTGTATAAAATGTTATTTAAGTTAGTAATAGGTAAGTGTACTGAAAGTAACTTTCAATTTCAACCAAACAATATTGTCATTGATTCTGAGTTATCTATTCATAGCGCTGTAACCGAGACATGGGAAAATTGTCATATTATAGGATGTAGATTTCACTTGTGTCAGGCTTATATTGAGGACGCAATGTTCCCGCCCCATATGTGAGCTTGTTCATCAGCCTCTTTGCGCAAAACAACCAATGCATGTGAGTCGTTTCATTCCCGTTTTAATGATCATTTTTATTCAACACATCCCAACCCAACATTTATGAATTTGTCAACGCGCTCTTAAGTTTTCAAACTGAAATATACGAGGCTGGTTTGAAAAGTCCGTGCAAAGTCCGAGAGATGGCACCACCGGCGCGTATCGAGGTCATGTTTAGTTAGTAGCATCTCTTGAATGAACGCACACCAAGTTACAGCCATATTGGTCTATTTCATTGTGTTTGGCATTCGTGTGAATCAAGGAAGTCGAGTGATTTTCAAGAAATGGACGAAAAAGAATTTCGTGTGGTGATTAAACATTACTTTATGAAAGGCAAAACGCTTCAGGAGACTAAAGAGAAGCTTGATAAACATTATGGTGACTCTGCACCTTCGATTAGAACAGTTTATAAGTTGTTTCAAAATTTTCGCACTGGCCATATGGGCACAAGTGACGCTGAACATTCTGGACGGCCTGTGGAGGTTACGACTCCAGAAATCATTGATCAAATCCATGATATGGTGATGGATGACAGAAGAGTTAAGGTGCGTGAGATTGCTAGTGCTGTGGGCATCTCGACTGAACGGGTACATAATATTTTGCATAAACATTTGGACATGAGAAAGCTATCCGCAAGATGGGGGCCGCGATTGCTCACGCTTGACCAAAAACGGAATCGTGTGAAGTGTTGCAAGGATGGTTTGCAGCTGTTCCAGAAGAATCCGGAGGACTTTAAGCGTCATTTCGTCACTGTGGATGAAACATGGATACATTACTATACTCCTGAGACCAAACAACAATCTAAACAATGGGTTACCAAGGGGGAATCTGCACCAAAAAAGGCGAAGACCGTTCCTTCGGCCGGAAAGGTTATGGCGACTGTCTTTTGGGATTCGCAAGGGATAATCCTCATCGACTATCTGGAAAAGGGTAAAACTATTACAGGTGAATATTATTCATCGTTATTGGACCGTTTGAAAACCGAGCTGCAAGAAAAACGCCCGCGATTGGCCCACAAGAAAGTCCTTTTCCATCACGACAAAGCACCAGCACACACCTCAGCAGTTGTGGTCGCAAAATTAATGGAAATAGGATTCCAACTCGTTTCACATCCCCCCTATTCTCCAGACTTGGCTCCCTCGCACTACTATTTGTTCCCCAATTTGAAGAAATGGCTGGCAGGACAAAGATTTTATTCAAACGAGGAGGTGATTGCAGACACTAATGGATATTTTGCAGACTTGAACAAATCCTATTATTCGGAAGGGATCAACAAACTAGAACATCATTGGACGAAGTGTATAAGCCTAAAAGGAGACTATGTCGAAAAATAAAAAAGGTTTACCCCAAACACATAAGTAGTTTTTATTTTTGCACGGACTTTTCAAACCAGCCTCGTATATTATAATTACCACTACTCATAAATTCACAAAAGTTCTGAGACCACAAGTTAAAGGTACGCAAAACTTTGTATTGTCAAAAATCAAAGAATATGAACAGAACCATATTACTAGGTTAAGTTTTATTAAATGTATTTCATTTAAATATTCTTCTTGCCGAATGTTCTTTTCTTCAGTAACATAATATTCGGTAAAAAAAATATTTTCTTAAAACAATCTGATTTTCAAGTGCAAAATAAACAAAAACTGTTGCTAAATAAGGCCATTGTGCCATTATAGGCATATAATAAAAAAGGGACCATTGAATAATAGGTTGTTACCACAAACTGCATTTGATTTCCTAAGTCTGAATAATAACCACTAAATACTACATTTCTGGAATTAAAAAAATGCTGCATTTTAGAGCACGGAAATGTATCAGACAACCCATCGTTATTCCAACCAAACCAACACATTAAAAAACTTATCAAATGAATTCAGATGTATTATTAAGGCCTTTACAGCTTACCCTTAATCAAAGACATTCAGGGAATATACGATAAACTATAGAAATAAACGCTCCAGATTCAATTGTATTTAAATCCTAATCTACACACTAGATGGAGTCACTAACCAGACATTAGACATCGTGCTGCTTGTAGTTAGCAACTGTTCAGCTAATACGAGGTCGTGAATTGTCAGAAAAGCATGTACAAGCGACACGAGAACAAATAATCTATTGAAACGACCATTTTAACTACCATGATAAAAAATTATTGTAATTGTTCCATGCTGCATACAAGCAATAAATATTGTTAACGAAAATGAAGTGATTATTATTAGGCGCAAAAAATTTTTGCTCTACATAGAAAATTGTTGGCGTTATTTTAGCTAGTAAATAAATTCTTTTAAAACACTGAACTTCAGAAGTAGTTTGTTTCTCCAGCATCAGCTGCTTTTTTTTTAAATTAAACAAGGTAAAATTTCTTTAAATTGTTATAAAATCACATAACGTACTCTTAATTTTAGGCAGGGCAATATTGCAACAATCCAGGTCCAAAATTTGATGTCTGATGTGTTCCACAGTTTCTCTTTATACAAGGGTTTACCGGTTTAAATATATTAAACCTTACATATTTGTATATGTATTAATTTATACAAATGCTCCAGCAATTTCGCACGCGTTGTCCGGAGACAATTGTTGTAGGACTCGTAAAAGCCTTGTTGCCACCATTTTAATGCATTCAAAATACTATTATGAAAGCCATGATACATAAATGGCTTAAAATTTTTTATGCATCATGGCTATTAAAAAGTAGTCAATGACCTTAGAAACTCCTTCAGACATAGCGTGTCTTTATACATCTAAACACTATTATTTGGTTTGCATTTATCTTCTCAGTATTTAGAATTGGCCATAATTAATGATAGCAAATTATTTTTATTCGCAAATTACTAGAACCGTAGTAAAACTAAATAAATGATAAAGTTGTGGGATTTTCTTTGTTATTATCTCGTAAGTCAAAACAAAATAAATATGTAAAGCAATGTTTGTTCATTAAAATGTTACTGATTTTACGGTGACATAAGTTCCATAAATAGGAATTTAACTACCTTTGCATCTTCTTAACAACTTTTACGTTTTATTTTTATTACCTATTCCTACGCTGCTTAATATCCTGAAAAACTAAGGAATATTATACATTAATAGGAGAAATATTTAAGACAAAAACTTTTAAATATATGACGTATGTTCTGGGGCGTAGCCAAACGGAGAGGGGATGTTTTTTTTATTAGAGACAATGCCAGAGGCAGAAGTACTATACGAAAATAATTGTCAACATAAGGTAAGTTTAAACGAATTTGCGCCAATATATTATGGATATTATACAATAATAGAACGGGGTGTTAGACATACATGGAGTCTGCTTATAACGAACCCGTTTATAGCGAATTTCCGGTTAAAACGAACTATTTTATAATTCACGAAAAAACTTCCATAAGACCAATGCAAATTTTTATCGGTTATAACAAACCTGTGCTCGATGTCGCGCAACTTGATCTAGAGAATTCACCGAAATTCGCTGGGATCCCCTATTCTACTTGTTTCCGCCGCGTCGCTAGTTTGAGCAGTATTATTTTCAATTCACTTGTTGTGTTGTGCGGTTCTAATGTATATTTGATCAAACTATCAAAATGAATGTTTAAGTTTTTATTTTAAAATGAATACACAAAAACAAAACGTTTACTTTAAAAGACAATATATATATATATATATATATATATATATATATATATATATATATTGGGGGGGGGGGGGGGATATATATATATATATATATATATATATATATATATATATATATATATATATATATATATATCAATCGGTTTTATAACGTCTTCCGTCTTCCGATGCCTAATTTCCACTCCTCCCGGTTTCTCCATCCCTCCTCCTCCAGATCTCTCTCTAGTACTTCCTTGTTGATTCCTGCTCTCCAGCTTTGGCGTGGTCTTCCTCGCTTTCTTTTTCCATGAGGGTTCCACTTTAAATTTTTTTTAGGTAGTCGGTCTTGTGACATTCTCTGTACATGTCCGTACCATACCAACTGTTGGGTTCTGATTTCGTCCACTATATCGTGCTTTATTTATAAAGCTCGCCTTATCGTGTCATTTGGTATGCGGTCTTTTCTGGATTTTCTGGCTGCTCGTCTCCAGAAATCCATTTCTGTAGCTTTTAGTATTTTTTCTGTTCTTTCCTTTAATGGCCACACCTGGGAGCTGTAAGTTATTATACTTTTCACTATTGAGTTGTAAATTCTCTTCTTATTTTCAATGGTTATGTTTTTATCCCATAGTATACTATTAAGCATTGCAATCGCTTTTCTTCCTTGGATATTCCTCTCGAATATTGCTTCTTCCAGTGTTCCGTCCCTAGATATTCTCGTTCCCAAATACTTATAACTGGCACAGTGTTTGATGGTGTGTCCTGTGGCCAGTTTCAAGTCCTGCTGTTGTTAGTTTGAGCAGTATTATTTTCAATTCACTTGTTGTGTTGTGCGGTTCTAATGTATATTTGATCAAACTAGCAAAATGAATGTTTAAGTTTTTATTTTAAAATGAATACACAAAAACAAAGCGTTTACTTTAAAAGATCAACACGATATTATAAGGACAATAGAAAATGGAGTTAAACAAAGTGATGTTTGCCAACAGTTGAATTTAACTAAATTTACGGTTTCTACCATATGGAAAAAGAGGCCAGAAATCTTGCCAAACTATGATAAAAGAAACTTTAGTTGTAAAAAAGTAAGAAAATCTAAACATGATCAAGTTGATAAAGGACTTCTTAAACGGTTTAGTCAAAAACGACATGAACATGTTCCTATTACCAGCTATACTTTACAAGCGATAGCGAGTGAATTGGGAAGGAAAATAGAGAACACCGAGTTTAACTGTTATAGAAGTTGGATTGAACGCTTTAAAAAGCGACATAATATTAGTGGGGGTAAGATAGTAGGAGAAACTGCAGGAGTGGATATGACTGTTGCTGATCAGTGATTGACCAATGTATTCAGAAATTCGAGAAAGTTATGAATAGTGGACATTTTTAATTCGGATGAAACGGGTTTGTCTTACAAGATGATGCCTGATAAGACATTAAAGTTTGTCGGAGAGAATTGTGCTGGTAGAAAATTATCAAAAGTAAGGATTATTGTGTTGGCAACTGCAAATATGTCTGGAATAGAGAAAAGAAAATTTTTGGTGATAGGAAAGTCCGCCAATCCCAAGTGTTTTAAAAACAAACATTTACCAGTAAAGTACAAATCAAACAGTAACACCTGGATGACATCAGAAATTTTTAAAAACGAACTGATCGCATGGGGCAAAAAATTAAAATTCACAAACAGAAAAATATTACTTTTGATTGACAACTGTCCAGCGCACCCTAAAGTTGATCTACAACAAATAAAATTGTTTTTATGCCTCCAAACACAAGTGCAAAGCTCCAGCCTATAGATCAAGGTGTGATACAGTCTTTAAAATGTCATTATAGAAAGATTTTACTTATGAAAATGTTAGAGACGATCGATAAAGGTAACATTTTTTCTGTAACTCTCTTAGACGCTATTAACTTTATCCATATGGCTTGGCAAAGAGTCAGTAGAGAAACCATTGCAAACTATTTTAAGCATGGCGGATTTTTAAGGAAGGAATGTAGATATGACTCAGATGATGAGCTACCTTTGACACAGTGGACTGGAAAACATCGAGAAGATTCTACTGATTGTCTAGAATTTGTTTACGATGTTGACATTCAACAAAGTGTAGTAAAAATCGAGATTAAAAAGATATTTAATCACTTTAATTTTGAAGAATATGTGTGTGCTAATAAGTCGCTGATCATCAAATTGTGACATCAGTGACTTCTGGAAAGAATTTCAGCGATAATGACGACGAAGACGAGCTTGCAGAAGGAGATAATATTTCAGAAATGACTAAGAAAATGACTGAAACTCGTAATATTTTGGAATCTCATGAATTTCCTGAACATATATGGAGTAGTTTTTGTGACCTTGACAATTATATAAACATCATTTCGTTTTCAAGTAAAATTGTACAAATTACTGATTTTATTGTATAAACTACGTATTTTAATGTTTTCTTTTATACTCATATATCTACCAACATACGAGTATATAATAATAACTGACTTGTTTTATTTCTCTTTAAAGGTTTTCTTTTAATTTAATAATTATTATTATTCATTTTTCTAAGTATTAGCGCCTAATCTAAATAAAAAAGTAGTGAAAAATGATATGAGATTTTGTTTACTGTTTGTAACGAACTTCGGATATAGCGAACCATTTTTAGTGATTTTTTGGAGTTCGTTATAAACTTTACTGTATACGGCTTTGTAAACTTTAATGACGACAGAACCCGTGCACCCTTATTTTTACATAAAGCCTCTCCCATTATATTCAAGTTTTTGTGGCTTATTGCGCGAACGCAACGGGTTAAAGGGACAAGGTAGGGACACAGAGCATAACCTTGATCCCTGACGTTTTGTGCGTCGGCGAAATGTCTTATTTAATGCCATTTACACAGCGGAAAAGAAGCGAGCGCTTAATTTAAAAAAAAGGGTGGAAAAGTTTCACGTAACCAGTTCGATTTTAAGTAAACCTTGGACAATGCACCAAAGGACATCAGAAGCTATGAAAATATGGAGTGGTTCTATTGTCAGCGGAATTCCAGATCCAAGTCAACAACTTCATTAATTAAATATTTGGGCATTTTTCAACATTTACCAACATCACATTCTCGGATAAAGCACATTTCTACCTTAAGGGTAACGTCAGTAAACACAATTGCCGTTATTGGAGACGAAAAAATCCCAAATTAAAGTATGAAAAGCCTTTACATTCCCCTAAAGTGGTGTCACAATGCGTCGCAATGTCGGAAAATAAAATAATCGGGGCGCATTTCTTTGAAGATGACGGAGGCCGCAGAACAAATGTTAGTTTGGAGTGATACATGGAGATGACTGCGAACTTCTTCACGCTCACAAAACTTTGTTAGTTATTATCAGAGAATCTGGTCTCAGCAGGATGGGGT
>CM032453.1:54932942-55052942 GCA_019049505.1 Pachyrhynchus sulphureomaculatus
AAGAAAAATGTCAATGACTTGCCAAAACGTGGCTCGGTAGGGACAAAAGTCGAAAAACGAATCGTGTATTTGTTTTCACGGGAAATTAAGAAAATCGGGTCGGAACGTGTCCCATGAGACTATTCCACAACATCTTCAGGGCGATTGGATAACTTATTAAGATAATTGCGCCGTTGTTAGCACACCAAAGAATACACTGATGGCAAAAAAATGTTCTCGAAACACATTTTTTCAAGAAGACGAGCGGTCACGTTCTTACTTGACAGACTGTATGTCCAAGAATGAAATGAAACGGGAGGCTGATGATTCTAGCGATTGCAGTGGCATATGTTTATTTTTATCAAGATTTTCTTAGTTTTTTTTCCTTTTCTGGAGAATGGGTTAAAACGCGACGGATGTCCTCGCAGTAAAATATCTTTTTAAGTTAATATTATTTAGATATTTTTTACTACTAGTTAACTCAGCAATTATTGTGCAAGCAATAAAAATCTAGATAATTCTGTATTCATTTGTTCACCTTGAATCCTAATGAATTTCTTTACATAATTCATAGATTTTAAAAGCAAATAAAGAATATAAATAAATATTTGATATTTGTTTAAAAATGCGAAGGCTTGTTTCGTTAATAAATAATAATATATTGGTCATAAAATGTGGGCTACACAGTGAGTTGTTCCAATTCGGAATAGGAAGATATCTGGTATGTACAAAATATAAGGGGTCTGAATTAATTTTGAGGGATTTCTAAGAGAGGGCGTAACTTGTATTATATCGCATCGGGGCATCCTTTTGTTATATTCATGGTGAAGCACCAACATTAGACTTTAATTTTTAGTATATATTATTTTGCCGAAGTGTAAACAACATATTTTTTCCAGCATTAAATATGTCGAATTACGTGCCAACAAAATACCATGTGCGCAAAGCGTTACTTTCTTGTTTAAATTGAAGAAAAGGGCTGCTGAAAGTCATCGATTGCTGTCAGAAACCTATGGTGATTATATTCCATCAATAAAAACATGTAAGTACTGGTTTCGACGCTTTAAAAGTGGTGATTTCGACAAGGAAGACAAAGAACGTCCAGGCCAGCCGAAAAAGTTTAAAAAGAAGAATTAGAGGCATTACTTGATGAAGACCCGTGCCAAATGGAAAAAAAACTTGCAGAATCATTAAGGGTTGATCGCACAATCTTTTCCAAGCACTTACATGCACTGGGAATGATTCAAAAGCAAGGAAATTGGATGTCGTACGAAATGAAACCGAGGGACGTTGAAAGGGGATTTTTCACCTGTGAACAACTGTATCGTAATGTATCGTAACTGGTGATGAAAAATGGATACGCTACGATAATCTAAAGCACAAAAAATCAGGGGTGAACCATCAACATCCTCACCAAAGCCATTCATTCATGACTTCAAGCTTATGCTGTGTATCCGGTCGAATCAGCTGGGTGTAGTGTATTTTGAGCTGCTTCAACCCAACGAGACTATTACTAGGGAACGTTACCGACAACGATTGATGCAACTGAGCCGAACGTTGAAGGAAAAACGACCGCAATATGCCAAAAGACACGACAAAGTGATTTTTCAACATGACAACGCTCGGCCACATGTTGCAAAACCCGTCAAGGAAACACTACAGTCCCTGGCCAAATTATTAGACGCACTGTATTTTTTTTAGTAATTTTATGTTTCTTAAGAGTTTTTATGCAATAATGGTATATTTAAACTACAATATTATTGATTTTTATTTAAAAGAATTGTTGTAGACTACATATTTGTATTTATTTTTAACATATGGCAACACTGTGTTGACAAAGTGATACATGAACGTAAATAAGTACAAACCTGTATCAGTCGCGATCGGAATCGAGTCAGGTACGGACGTGTTTCTGTGGCTTTATGGACTGTGATTGTTTGTTTAACAGTTTTATACTACTCAGTTATTAGTTTATTTTGTATGCAGTGTTTTAAAAAAGTAATTGGACTATTTTCATTATGGGTAGAAAAGGCGATCTTTCACCACGTAAAAAAGCTGAAGTGAAGGCCCTTGTGATTGCGAAAACATTTACAAACCGAGAAATATCACGAAGATTGGAGGTTTCTGAAGCTAGTGTACGACGCATAAAAAAGAAAATTGAGTCAGGGAAGGAATTAAGCCCGAAAAGAAAGAAAAGATGCGGTAGAAAACCAATTTTCACTCCACGGTCAGAGAGATGTTTGAAGAAAATTTGTGTAGAAAACAGATTTGCTACCACAAAGGTAATAAAATCACAACTCCAGGATGCTAGCGTGAATGCTTCTGAGCGCACTGTTCGAAGAAAATTGAAAGAATTAGATTTTAAGGCCTGTCGCCCCGCCAGGAAGCCCAAGTTAACAGCTGCAATGAAAGCAAAGCGCCTGAAGTGGGCCAAACAATGGCAAGACAAAGATGTGGACTTCTGGAGATCGGTAAGATACAGCAATTTAATCAATAATTGATACATTATTATCATTTTCAGTTAAATAAAGCAAATAAACATGGAAGTTTATATATTTTTCCTATTTTTGACAGGTCTGCTTCAGTGACGAAAGCACATTCGAAATTTTGCAGAATAAAGCTCAATATGTGCGTCGTCGTCATGGAGAAAAGTTTCATCCTGATTGTGTCGTCCCGACGGTTAAACATCCCACCAAAGTGATGATTTGGTCAGTCATCAGCGGCAAGGGCACTGGACGTCTGTACGTCGTCAAAGGAATAATGAGGCAAGATCAGTACAAAGAAGTATTACAAAATCGGTTGATTCCGCAGCTCAGAGAATGGTTTCCAAATGGGGAACCATTCACTTTCATGCAAGATGGAGCCCCCTGCCACACTGCTCGGTCTGTTAAAGCTTTTTTGGCAGAAAAAAATATCCCTCTGTTGGATTGGCCCCACTGAAAATGTGTGGGAGCTGATGAAAAGAGAAGTGGCTAAAGATGTGATTACCAACAAAACCCAGCTCCTAGAAAAGATTATTCATGTGTGGAATCATCATCCTCAAATGCAGGAGACAGTACAATCTTGCATTGATAGCATGCCGCGCAGAATTAAAGCTTTGATAGCGGCTAAAGGTGGCTCAACTAAATATTGACTTTTACTAACATTAATTTCACTTTTCTTTAAAACTCAATAAACTTATGCTTTTCTAAATTAATGCTGTTTTATTTATGTCAAATAAATAGGTAATTGATTGGATAATATAAAAATAAAAAACAAATCAATTTAAAATAATAAAACGGTACAATATCACTAGGTAATTAATATTTTACATGAAATCTTGCAGTGCGTCTAATAATTTGGCCAGGGACTGTAGAAGCGGTTGGATGGGATGTCCTACCTCACCCGCCGTACCCACCAGACATTGATCCTTCTGATTATCACTTATTCCGATCGATGACGCACGGCCTGTCTGAATAGCGCTTCCATTCTTTTGACGATATCACAAAAAGGGTCGACTCGTCGATAGCCTCACAAGATGAGTCGTTCTTTTAACGCGGTATTCATATGCTGCCACAAAGATAGGAGAAAGCAGTGGCTAGCGATCGAGGATACTTTGCATAATCAATTTGTAATCATTTTTTTTTAATAAAGCGATATTTTTACCGAAATATCCCTCAAAAGTAATTCACACACCCAATATTATTTTCGTTATAAATTTTTCGATCATTTCAGATAGGATATGAATACACTTTTTATTACAATTTTTAGATTTTTCACTTAATTTTTTAAAGTTGCCTAAAGTTCAACTCGTTAAATAAGAAGTTACATAAAAACGTCAAAAAATATTCTGAAACAAAATGTATATCTGTCAAAAATTATACATATGAAGGTCATTTCATCCTTACAGATAGAGGCCTTAAAAAGTGGCAAAGGTTCGTCTAATGGTAGAACACTCAACGAAAATACAATTTAGCTATAAATCCTTCTGCAGTGCTAATGTAGAAAGGAAACAATAGTGGTCAATGATATTTACTTTTCAAACATTACACTTAACGAAACAGTATGTTTCTCTTGTTTGTGTCTAATTGTATGTTTTCAGACCTGTCTGTAAAGTGAAAATAGGAATTATTTTTAGAAATTAATATACATTAAAAATAGCGATTCTGTTAGAACAGTAAAATTTTACCTCAGAAATGTAAAACGTATCTTGTCGCGAATTTAGAACTACGCCCTTTTCTGTCTCTCATTTGCATGGAATCAGCGGCTCTTTTTTCTATTTTCTACTTCCTATTTACCACCGTTCATTCCCTCAAATAGTATTTGCGTTTAGATCAAAATAAATTCGTAATTAATTTAAAAGCTTTAGAATGGAGCTGTTACTCAAAACAGGTGTAAAAAATACTCGTTATTCATAATATTTTTCAAGCATCCACTTTCAGCATCAAAGCCAACTCTATCAAATAAAAAACCTTTTCATTTAATCCTCTTAATCCCCCCTAAATTCCTTAACAAACTTACAGGTGCGCGTCCCTCGGCATTCGAAAAATTTCACCTCTGCACTTCGCAGCGGTAATATATGGTCGAAATCGCAAATCTACGAAATCTGTTTAATCCTAGATGCTAAACTCACCTAAAGCGTAATTCCTGCTAAAAATTTATTCCTGAGATAAGCACACACAACACAACACACAATGAGCGCGGCAGACGAAGAGCAGCAAAAGTTATTCTCGGATTGTAAAACGCGGTTGTTTGGACCACGTTCAAATGTCAGCGCGCGTAGGTAAGAAGGTAAGAGCGCCTGCGTTCGGGTGGTTATTCGTGGAATTATATAAGACGTGCGATGTGGTTATATAGGTGCGGTGTCAATAGTACGGTAGTAGTGGTATGGTACTGGTAAATTAACGGTTTAGGTTCTAATATACCTTTAATATTTTTTGATAAGAAAATCCCTTACTTTTCTCAGATATACTTTTTATGTATTTTAAAACTTCACCGACCCCATAATAACCATCATCGTTACCTTATTCCATCCACAGTCGAATGTAAGCCTCCCCAAGTTGTCTTCAATGAGCTTTGTTGTTTGCTTTTTACATCCAATCGTGTCCTGCTAATCTTTTTATGTCATTCTTCCATCTTGTCTGTGGTCTGTCTACCTCTGCATCTTTTGTGTTCTCTAAGCCTCCATTCAACTATACGGCATGTCCATCTGTTATGATTCAGCCTTAATATATAATCAGGTGTACAAGTATGAAATGCGAATTTTTTTTTCTAAAAAAAACATCTTAAATTCGGAAGAATGATAAAAAGTACTTTATTCAAAAAATGCTCCATCGCTTGTTATACATTTTTCCTATCTTTCGGGCAATTTGTGAATACTACGCCAGTAAAAATCTTCCCCTTTTGCTGCTATCGAGCCATTTTTTCACATCTTCGTACGAACCAAAGCGCTGCTCAGCAAGTGCGTGACCCATCGATGCAAACGAGTGGTAATCGGAAGGAGCCAAGTCTGGTGAGTAAGCCGCATGGGGTAGAACTTCCCAGCTGAGTGCTTCCAACGTGTCGCGAACTGGTTTTGCCGTATGTGATGGAGTATTGTCATGAAGAAAAATGACTTTGTGATGCCTCTTTCGGTATTCTGGCCTTTTTTCAAGCAGCGAACGATTCAAATCGGTCAGTTGTTGTTGGTAAGATTTAGTATTAACCGTTTCCACAGGTTTTAACAGCTCATAATAGACCACGCCCGTCTAGTCCCACCAAACGTAGAGCATCGTCTTTTTGCCAAAGCAATTCGGTCTTGCGGTCGATGTGGATAGTGCGCCTGGGTCTTCCCATGATTTTTTACACTTGGAATTCTCAACATAAATCCACTTTTCATCCCCTGTAACTATACGATGCAAAAACGACTTTCTTTTGTACGGAGCGAGCAAAATGTCACACGTGTTTATGCGCTTTTCCATTTGCCTGTCGTTCAACTCATGTGGTACCCATCTACCGGTCTTCTGAATCTTTCCGATCTCTCGTAGCCGATTGGAAACAGCTTGTTGACTAACGCCCAATTGCTCGGCGAGTTGCTTTTGTGTTTGCGAATCATCTTCGTCCAACAATGCTTGCAATTCCACATCTTTGTATTTTTCTGGCGGTTTTTCACGTTCCTTGTCTGCAACATCGAAGTCACCACTTTCGAAACGCCGACACCATCGTTCACACGTATCTTGCGATGAAGCATGTTCACCATAAGCTTCTCGAAGTAATCGGTATGATTCAACAACAGTTTTCTTCAAATGAAAACAAAAAATTAATGCTGTCCGCGAATGCTGTTTGTTCGGTATAAATTTCGACATATTGAACACAACAACACAACATTATGCACACACTTTTCCAATTTATCACTCGTGCGCGTCTGACACTTGTCGATGACACAACAAAAGGGCGCAGTGTCAAATCTTTATAGCACAAACTGCATTGGTATACCATCTGTTGTCTGAAATCCGCATTTCATACTTGTACACCTGGTATAGATGATGAATACTAATTTAACCTTGCAATTCCCTCGCATTAATACTGCGCATGCTTGAGATAATGATAAATACAACGGCATGTGAAAAATAAGCGTTGCAAAATCTTTCTATTTTATTCTAATAATCTTTTTTTATCCGGTCATTATATTCTGCAGAAATCCAAGTGAAGATTTTCCTTGTGAAATTTCTTTATTTTAGTATCAGAAATATTGTGTCAAAACCCCACTGCCAAATCGTGTCGGCAAGAAAAGTTATCGTAGGTCAAAGGTCGTGAAAATCAGTTTTTCTCGAAACCTGTTGATTTTACCTGAATTTTGGTTATCATCAAAATCTGCATAAAAAAGGTTCTGAACAAAATTCCCGTGGAACTACAAGGCTGGGAAATTTTGGAAAAAGGCGCATACTCCACTATACGTTTACGTATAGTAGTCTATACAGATAATATGACGCATTTATGCGTAGAAAAGCTGTTTAATACACACACCCCATCATTCTTCCCCTCTAAGATGTCCTTGAAATGAACCCTTCGTCATAATAATGATAGTAACGACCTTGAGTTGCAGCTGTCTAGAATTTCATTGTAATCTTATGGGTCGATATCTACCTGAAAATATATGAAGAAGCATTTTGTTCCTTTTAAAACTCAGTTTAATGCTAGGTATCGTAGAGTTCGGACGTTTTATTCATATCGAAACATTCTGAAATTCTATTATAATGCCTGTGAACAGTTGTGGGACGATCGTGACTATTGTTCGCGGTTTAGAAACAATTAGAAAAGCAAGTGTTGAAAGGCAGACAAATTTTTTTTTTATACCCAGAAAATACTTTTCCGAAGGTTTTTGACGCGCTAAATTCGATTCCGAGGTCAGAATTTCCCTGATGGCTCCGGTTTTCGAGATATTTTTACATGAAAGTTCGAAAATCACGATTTTTCGAGATATTTGAGGTTATGTGTCATCGAAAGGTAATTTTTAGTATTCCGTACGGAACACTTTAAGATGACTTCGGTGTCTGTCTGTCTGAACAACCCGATATTCTCCGAAACTATTTGTCATAGAAAGTTAAAATTTGGTAATAATATAGGAACTGATGGCCTCAGCAGAGCGGTGTAGTTTTGAAAATTAAATTTTGACTTAAGGGGTTAGTTTTGGGGGGTGAAATCGGAAGTAAAAAAAAAAATTTTCACTAGGTCATTGAGTGTGGGGTCAAATGAAAGCTTGTAAAAATACGAATAAAAAATATATATATAATGTAGCACTTGGGCTCACTTTTCCTTGTCTTATTTTTAAAAAATCGCGAAAAATCGCTATCCCCCCACCATATCTCGAAAAGTACTGATCAAAAAATTTTGAAAAAATTCTGGAATTTTTTTTTTTTATGGGTCTAGCACACGTGCTGCAGGGAAGTCCCTAAAGCGCTCCAGGAGCGGCACGAGTGCGGAAAAAGCGATTCACGTTGATCTTGAACCGCTGTAAATTGTACTCGGTGGGAAACACAGCGCTGGGCAAATTATTCCAAAGGGATGACGTTCTCCATATAAAAGATTGCTTGAAAAGCGTTGTACGCGGAGTAACAAGCTGAACCTCATACGGATGCGAAGCACCAGCGCGACATGTATTTCTAACATGCACCGCTTTGGGAGGAATTAAGCGGGCTACATCCTTCGAACACTTTCCATGAAAATACTTGTGGAACAGACTCAAGTCGCCAACCGTTCTTCGATGTTCCAGCGAATCAAGGCCGCCGGTCAATTCCGGGTCCCCAATCAGACGGACCGCTCTTCTCTGAACAGAATCCAATAAATGCAGTGTATGTTTGGGAGTGGAGCCCCAAACGTGGGAGCAGTATTCCATAGTTGGTCGAATTTGGGCTTTGTAAAGAATTAACAGTTGCTGTGGGGTGTAAAGCTTTCTGGTTCTAAATAATATTCCCAACTTTTGAGAAGCTCTCCTTGCTATGCCTGCAACATGTTCATGCCAAGACATATTTGCTCCCAAACTAACGCCCAACAAATTGAGCGACGATTCTAGGGAATGGAGTGCCCCGACATAACTATGTCGGGTTCAGCAACGTTAACTTTTTTAGAAAAAACTGCCGCTTGGGTTTTTGTAGCGTTAAATTCCGCTTGGTTACTGTCACCCCAAGATAGAATTTCTTCCAGGTCCTTGTTAAGTTGAACGACCTCCTGCTGTCTGCGGATATTCGCCTGAGCAGCCGATGTCCGAGCGTTCAAGGTGAATGAAGAGACAAGCGTACTGTCATCTGCAAAGCTATAGATTGGATTCCCGGTCTTTTCCAGCAGATCGTTAATGTAAATGAGAAAGAGAGTAGGAGACAGTATGGAGCCCTGGGCACACCGGCGTTGATAGTGAGGGTGTTAGAAAGAAATCCGTCCACCGCCACTCGTAAAGAACGCTCTCTGAGGAAACATGAGAGCCACAAACAGAACCCTCCAGACACACCACAAGAGCGTAACTTAGCCAACAGTCCATCGTGCCAAACACGGTCGAATGCCTTGGATATGTCAAGAGCAACCGCTCGAGATTCTCCAAAGTGTTCAATTGCGTTGTTCCAAACATGTGTTACATAAGTCAGAAGATCTCCTGTTGATCTATGTTTACGAAAACCATATTGGTGATCGCTAATAATATTGAATCGTTAAGATATTTTAGAAGATGCTCATTGATAACCTTTTCCATGACTTTCGATATTATTGAAACCAGTGCAACTGGTCGGTAGTTATTTGGCAAGGTCTTCTTACCTTTTTTAGGTGTCGGCTGAACCGTGGCACATTTCCAGCAGGACGGAAATATTCCCTTTCTGTAGGATAGGTTAAAAAGTCTACAGAAAACTGGTGTTAGTTCCCTTGCACAGTTTTTGAGAACTATGGCAGGTATTCCGTCAGCGCCAGAAGCCTTCTTGGTGTCTAGCTTCATTAAAATACGCTTTATGATGCGCTGTCTGAAGACAACATCGGGCATCCTTGACTGCAATATGGGAATAGTAGGTGGTGTTTTTTCCTTGGAAATCGACAGTAGAATGTGAAGCAAAGAGTTCAGCCAACAAGTTCGCTCTCTCAACAGGTGTGGTTGCAATGGAATTATCTGGCCGTGTGAGTGGTGGTATGGTGGATTTGGTAAAATTTTGACTAACTGCCTTAGCGACTGCCCAAAAGGACCTGGAATTGTTGGGACAAGCGAGAAGTTTGTTTTCTAATTCGTTGATTGTGTGCCTCCTTGGTTTCGTCGATAATTCCCTTGCATCTGTTCCGGGCATGAACAAAGATGTTACGATTTACGATGTTTAGAAGCAACAGCTTCTTTGCATTTTCGGTCGAACCAAGGCTTGCCGTTGGAGGAGCATTTCTTCGAAAAAGGGATGTAAGCTTCCATACCAGCCAAAATAACATCGGATACCTCCCTGGCGCAGTCAGATGGGTTATCTGATCGAAAACAAATGTCCATCCAAGGGAAAGTTCGAAAGTATTCCATAAGGTCTTCCCATTTAGCAGATTTGTAGTGCCAAATCTTGCGCGGCCTAGGCGCCTCTCTGTCACTGATGACTGGATACTCGATGTCGAAAGCAGTTTATGGTCGGAAGAACCTAACGGCGGATTTACGGTGACCGTGTAAATCTCCGGATTGGTGGTTAAAAACAGATCAAGACGACTGGCGAACTCCCCGTCTCGATCAGGGATCCGTGTTGGTTCGTTAATAAGCTGAGTTAAGCCATAACTGATTGAGAATGATTCAGCTTCACGACCTTGTTCGTCAGTAGTATTTGAATATTTAACCCAGTTGATATTGTGGACATTAAAGTCGCCCAGGATGGCAATTTCGGCACTTGGATAGTTACTTTGTAAATGATCGATGGTGTCTGCAAGAGAAGCGAAAAGTGTTCGAAAATTGGTATCACTTGGTGGTCGATACAGGATACAGATGAACCTTGTGGTTTGTTGAGTCGTTATTTTTAACCACATAACATCAAAGTTTGGGGGCTCCAGAGCTTCTTCTCGTTGACAAGAGAGGTCGCTTCTGACAAAAAGACAGATTCCAAAGTTACGCCTAAATCGGGAATAGAAGTCGTACCCAGGATAAAGATAGTTGACCGTGCTGGTCGATGGACTGACCTTGGTTTCACATAGAGCGAGTACATGAGGTTTATTTGATTGCAGGTGTTGATGCACTGAATTTATGTTCGAGTTTATACCTCGTATGTTGCAAAAATCTATCTTAAAATTTTGATGTCTGCAAGTCGACGCCTCCGAACCAACCCCCACCCGGAGATCCGAACGGGGGGCCATTCTACCTCCGGAACTTCTTGCATCCAGTCGCCTCATCATGCTCTTTGGTCCCACAGTAGTTAATGTGGAATTTTCCTGTTCTGTCACATGTTTGTCTTTGCCTTCTTTGGCTTTGATCCAGGGGGTGTTGGGTTCTGACCAGATACTTTTCCAATGACCTGTGAGTTCTTGTTTGTTTGGTGGTTCGGTCACTGCTGTCTGTTTTCTGTGCATAGTTTTCCGGTAGAACTGTGTTTGGCTTCTTCGGAAGAGGTTGTTGGTATCTTTCCTCTCGTTTGGTTCTTTGTATCTACGGAGTCTTGCGGCATATACGGATAATTTTTGTTTTAGAGTATCCAGGATTTCTGGCAGTGTTCTGTTGGGAGACCCGGACTTGATCTTGTTTATACTCTGTGTGACTCGTTTGGACACGTTCCCGCTGATAAACTGGGTAAGGTGTCCTAGATATCTCCTGATGTTGTTGATTTTGTTTTCTATTCTTATTTGCTTGAATTTTGGTTTTGTGCTGTTGGGATTTCTTTGTCGTTGCGGGAGTTTTTGAATAAATACTTCCTCGGTTGCGTTTGGGATTGATGGTGGTGGGTCTAGGCGGCGAGTGATTCCCTTCTCAGTGGTTTCTTTGTCAGGACTTGTGCTTTTATCAAAGCAAAGCATGGTGTGTTCGATTGTTCCTGTAGTATAACTCATGCGTTGCCTTGATTTTCCCGCCTTGGTGGGTGTCGGCTTACTCGCCTTCACAACACTTTTGGCAGGTCCATTGTCAGTTGCCCGGTCTTCATCGTTTTGGTCGAGCTGCCATTTCCCGCGACGTCCTCGACCGTTACGTCGCTCGCCTAATGTGATGAAATTTTTTTTCTGACACGATTTCGCGATGGACTTTTAATACCATATTTCTGATACCGAAAAAGTAACTGTATTTTCTTTCCCTTGCTGGTGGGAAGTATTGTTTGTATTCATGAAAAAAAAACAATCTCAGGGATTTTTACATCTTTTCAGGTTTCAGGGTCCTTAGATCACGAAAAACATCTCTAATTCCGTCGGCCCTTGTGTCTGACTGTCTCCCGAATAACGTAAGATATCGATGTCAAAATTATTAAACATATAATACTTGAAGTAGAAATTGAACCCGTAGTTTTTTAAGCGGTTTTGCTGTAAGGAAATGGCATGAAAACGGTGGGGAAGCGTGATAATTTGTCTTGGTTTTTGGTTGAGATAATGAACAATTTTTAATTATAATTTCATCATTCTATTCAAACATATAGGGAGTTAAAGGAGTTGGCATTGACGTTGAGGAGGTTACTTTCTATCTATCGTGTTATGTTCTTTTCGAGTATTCTAAAAAATTTTAAATAAGTAATAAAAGACTGTTTTTAGTCAATTTCCACTGGTTTATTTAAATTGCGATGACGCGTTTCGCTGTCGATGCAGCTTCTTCAGATCTACATTTTACACTGTCAAGTTAGGTTTAATGTTCACAATTTTATATAATTTCCTAATTATAATATCACACCTAAGTAAATTACATTGATAGTATTGGAAAACCCACACAGATTTGGAATTAGGAGAATAAATTCAACAATGTTGAATTGTTTAAATCTACCTGGTCGTTGAGTAAAGTACCTGTAGTCCTTGATCGATTTATTTGTATTATCTCTAAAAGGTTTAGTTTTAAACCTTTTTGTTGGGTGTGTAAAATTTTGAAATTCTTGTTAAATGTGATTTTCTGTTAAAAGATGATTAGCATATGTTGAATTAGACTCTCTATGGATGAAACTTTTTTCGTGTTCTGTAATTCTTTGTATAAATGTACGTCCAGTTTGTCCTATGTATGTTTTAGGACATGACCCATATGTTAATTGATAAACCCCTGATTTATTGTCTTTATTGATTTGAGATTTGTAGTTTTTGAGATATTTCCCTATAGTATGGTTAGTCTTGTAAGCTGTGTTGATATTTTTTTGATTTAAAACTTTTCCCAGTTTTTCTGTTGGTTTGCCGAAGTAGGTTAAGCATTTAAATGTGGTTTTTCTGTCCTTTAAACGTGGGTATATTTCTGAGATTGCCTTGTTTCTAAGTTTTTTCCTAACGATGTTATCGATTAAAGTAACCGAATAACTGTTGTTAACGGCTACTTGTTTTATGTAGTTTAATTCTTCAGTAAAATTGTCCTCTGATATTAGTTAGTCTATGTATAAAACTATGAAAAATTTTACACACTCAACAAAAAGGTTTAAAACTAAACCTTTTAGAAACAATGCAAATAAATCGATTAAGGACTACAGGTACTTTACTCAACGACCAGGTAGATTTAAACACTTCATCATTATTGAATTTATTCTCCTAATTCCAAATCTGTGTAGGTTTTCCAATACTATCAATGTAATTTAATTAGGTGTGATATTAAAATTAAGAAATTATATAAAAATTGTGAACATTAAACCTAACTTGACAGTATAAAATGTAGATTTTAGAAATTTAAATAAACCAGTGGAATTTGATTAAAAACAATCGTTTATTATATATTTATAATAAATTTCCATCAAGTAGAAGTTACAACCATCCAAAATCTAAAAATTTGTATTTTTTTTTCGTTATTTTTAGTTTTAACAAGTATAGTACGTAAAGTAAAATGCGAAGTTTTAGTTGTAGATATCTCTAAAGGTTTCTTTGAAATGAATTTCTGCAAACTTGCCCAATTCTAATCTCGAATTTTTATTGTTTTGCTTGTTGCTATTTCTTTAAAATCTCCTGAAAACTATTCCCTCATCCCTTTTCAACCATTTTACCTTTACTTCTCCTTACACCGTAACCTACTAATAATTAATCATTAAGTTTACTATGTTGACCAATATTTTATCCTGTTTTTACACCACAAATAATGGTATATGTCCACTCATCCCTATAGGCTTGGAAAGTCCGTAACCACCTCTTTTTTTTTATAACAGCTTTTGGGATCCATCTGCCTTACCCCCGCCTTTATACCTAACCAGACTACTGAATACTACAGCTATTTTATGCAATCGCACATAAACTAACATGCTGATAAAGTTATCAAATTGATAACACTATAAATAGACCGTAAAAGTAAGTACACAATAACAAATCTCTCGACTCTCGTATACAATCAATACAAATCAAAGCCATCCTCACTTGTATCGCGTATTACCTACAACGTTCTAAACTCGAGAATATACCCCATTTCCTGCTATACGAGATCACTTGTTTTGCAGCAAGATTTGTCGCGTGGGCGAGCATTCGAATTTTCAGAAACTCCCAAACAGGTATTAACTATCACCTGTATGTGCTTTTTCAGTAGTTGGTGGCGCTAGAGACAGAAGTTTTTTGAAGCGATGACGTTTTATAGGATTTGCGGGAATTGAGGTGACTATTAGCTGTCTAACAAAGCGAGCTTAACTTTACGTATCGAGGCTTTTATACTTATCAATCATATAATACACTGAACCTTTCTGTAGAATATTCGCAATAGTTTTCGTATAATTTTGGCACGTCTTTGTTCTGTCAATACCAACATTTTGACAAATATACCGTTACTTGCTAATATATAGAACTAAACATAATTTTGAAGTCCTCAAATCCAACACCTTAAAATGTAAAATTGGAAAGACACTTGTGTCCGTCCATCAGTCACATTTGAGTTTCTAAGGAATTCCTTAAACTAACAACTAGTCTGCAATTTTTGAAATTAACCTTTTCGGGTAAAAATCAGTTTCATAACAATGTTGGGAATGTGGAATCTTTGGCACAATGACACTACTCAGTATATATTACCACTACACCATATACTGAGTAGTTTCATAACACTCCATTTTTTTTTTTAATTTTGAAGGATGTCCCAATTACTTATATAGTTACGGTTCTGCGGTTGTATGAGATGGTTCTCCGTCGTGTTGATACCACATATGCCTTCTTAAAATAAGCAGAACATTTTCTAATAAAATTGGTGAAGTATTAGATAAAAAAATTAAGGTATAATATATGATTCAGAAAATAATGTTCTTCGTCATATTTAATCATGTATTCTGCTACAAAACTCAGTCGTCGTTCCGAATCAAATTGTGTTAATAACTGAAGATTATGCATTTTATGGTTATTGCATTTGTTAGCCTTAAGAGATGATAATGTGCGTGTGAATATAGAAAATAACGGGTTACTTTTTTATGAGAACTGTTTACTATCGATTTTTCCGCATCTCATCAAGGGATTTCGTTCTCCGGTGATTGTTTGGCACCCTCTGGTTTGTTCATTCGTTCCCGTCTATTATAAACAACTCCGCCTTTAGTGTTCTATTTAAAAAAAAGAAAACGCCTTTTGTATCCATAAACTTCCTCGCTATGCTACTAGGTACGGAGTGTGCAAAAATTGCTTTCGCAACGGCCATTTAAAGAATAAAGCATAAATTTATAACACCTTGACATTTATTTTGCTCTGTTTTGACAGTCAGTCAATACTTTATATATATTTATATATACATATATATATATATATATATATATATATATATATATATATATATATATATATATATATATATATATATATGTTAGCTTTTATTTAAAAAAAATTAATTGAACACTTTTGGGCAATTTCGACAACAATAACTTTTATTAACAATTCCATTCAGATATCTAACAAAGCTGGCCGACTACTTCGGCTCTCTAAAATATAATTCATAGTGGGTACCAAACGTATCCCGTTACCTAAATCTTCTTAGGGTTACATAAACAGTTTTTATAATGTGTGTGACAGATATGGCCTACCTGTCACATAAAACAAACTCAAGGGTTTGGTGATTTGAGACATATCAATAACAGTAACTTAAGTATAGTTTAATCTACGTAATGTCAGTCTGCCTGAAACCAATTATCAATAATTAATATTCTCCTTCTCATATTGCATCGTTCGGCCTATCCTACTTTTCTTCAATCAGGCCTGGAACGGGGGTTTTTCCATATAAAAAATGCTGACAGCTAACAAATGTATATATATATATATATATATATATATATATATATATATATATATATATATATATATATATATATATATATATATATAGTAAGGTATAACACGCCTATCTCATAGGTAGCACTCCATCGGAGGCTAACTAGCTGCAGCCATACATGCCGACAGAGTGGTTAGCAGACTGCCAACACTCCACCACAGGTGGCGCGATCGTTCGAGGGATCAACCCCCCTAAGACATATGTGGTTTTCATGTAAGAACAACTGAAAACGGACGAAAGTCTGTATCTCAGCAGTCTACTCACTGTTCTCTTATTTGTCGAATCCATCCTGAGACGCGTTTCGCCATCTCACAGCCCATCAGTCGGGCTAGCATCGACAAACAAGAGAACATAATTTTCTGGTACTAAAGTCAGTACAGACAGAGTGATTGGCAGACTGCCAACACTTCACCACAGGTGGCGCGATCATTTGAGGGATCCCTCCTAAGGCATATGCCTTAGAGGGGATCCCTTAGGAGGAATCCTTCGAACGATCGCGCCACCTGTAGTGAAGTGTTGGCAGTCTACTAACCACTCTGTCAGCAGGTAGGTGTTATAGTAGGAGAGTTGGTAGACATTTTTGGGTAGGTATTTGAGGCACCATAAAAACTTGTCAAATACTTCTTTAGTGATACCTGAATACAAAAACGCAGACCTGGCTGAAGGGTAGTGAGGCCAGATTATTTAGTCGGGTCTAAATCTTGGCAAGACGTTTGTCAAATTATATTTCAAAAAAATCGAAAAAATATATTTGAAGCACGTTGAAATTTAAACAGCATAATATTGGTAACTAAAAAAGAATATTTTTAAAAAGACAGGTCGTTTCGGTGGGACATTCTACCTGCCAGGTGATCGAGAATGTTAAGCATGAGTGCGAGTGAACAGCGCTATGGGTAAGCTGAATTACGCTATTTTTGGGTATATATCAGATGAAAAAAATAAAATTATAACATACCTAATGAAGAAGGAGGCACATCAGATGTTTTTGAAGTGTTGTCATAGTATTTTTTCATTACAGCAAGTACATTTTTGTAACATTGGATATGTCTGACTGTCTTTTAGATTAACATTGGTTGGTAAAATAATGTCTTTGTATTTTAAACCATATTTTCTTTCTAATTTCCAACAGTTCATGACTTTTTTTTAAAGTTTTTTCACTAAAAGCAATTACTTTTTCATTGTCTTTTGTGCAAATAACACACTCTAATTTAGCACTATTATCACTATCCATCGTAAATAACCAATAACCAAAAGGGACTTTTACAATAACAGGTGTTACATGAATACGTCAAATTATACGAATGAGAATTTTAAAACTACTCCAAAATTCTTATGGTCGTTTTACACGGTCATATCAATCCTCAGTTCAGTTTCAGTCGAACTGTCCGTTCTTCCTATGTGTAATAATAATAATAATAATAATAATAGCTTTATTACCCAACAGTTTCCCATTAATAGGGTAAATATTTAGACATTTACATATTCAATGACACTCTGTAGTAATTGCTTCTTAGTACAACAGTATATGTCACAAACATTACAAATATGATTAAAATTAGTACACATTACATGAATAGGTGAATTCAATAGCAAATTAGTATTAGGTCTGTTACATCTGAAAAACATATTTGATCGTGAGTGTATCCGTGGCACATTGATGTTAATACGAGACAGTATATCCCTGCAATCAATCATATTGTGCAATACTTTATATAGAAATAATATTGAGGCACAAACTCTCCTGATTCCCAGGCTAAGAATATTTGTTCGTTCACACAAATAATCGCTGCTGATTCCCCGTTCAGGATACATTCCATTAATCTTAAACAGCAGAAATTTCAGAAATCTCCTCTGCACTTTTTCAAACTCTATGCACCTCGTACATTCGACTCCAGACAATACTTGCATATTCTAGTTTCGAGCGAACAAAGCAGAAATACAAATTCTTCAATGATGCAATATTAGTGAAACCCCTACAATTCCTAATGATGAACCCGTAAGACTTCATTGATTCAGAAACTTTCAATGCTATATGCTGACCAAATGTTAGTTTTGCATCAAAAACAACTCCCAAATCCTTAGCTGTGCTACACGTACTTAAATTATGGTCTTGAATTCTATATTGAAACTCTATTGGCGCTACCCTCCTAGTATATGTTAGAACTTTGCATTTTTGAGCATTTAGATGTAGTTTGTTGTCACAACACCAAGAATCTACAAAATTCAACTGGCTTTGTAGATAGGAACAATCCTCAGTTTTTTCAATTGGCATAAACATTTTTAAATCATCAGCATAAATTAGTCTGTTACATTTTAAATCCTCGCAAAGGTCATTTATGAACATAATGAAGAGCAAGGGTCCCAAATTTGAACCTTGTGAAACGCCTGAGGTAGCCACAAATCTTTCTGATTTGAATCCGTTGTAGGCTACAAACTGAGTTCGATTAAACAAGTAAGAACTAATAAGAGCCCTCGCACCATCAGTGAAACCAAAGAAAGACAACTTATTGATGAGAACACGATGGTCGATCCTATCAAAGGCCTTTGAGAAATCTGTATAAATAACATCAACCTGCCCACCATCATCTAATATTTCCGAAATGAACTGTGTCATAACAGTTAGATTTGTTACCGTAGATCTCTTACTAACAAAACCGTGCTGATAAGGAGAAATTTGATTTTTAATTTGGTTATAGATACGTGCATACAAGACTGACTCAAAAACCTTTGAGAAGTTGCAAAGTAGAACGACACCCCTGTAATTTTCAACATTTCCCCTGTCTCCATTCTTAAAAATAGGACATAATCTACCTTCTTTCCATCGTTTCGGATAAACACCCTGTTTAATTGATAAATTAAAAATATACTTTAAAGGTCTTACCAGGACAGTCGCACAGTCCCTAATAAGAAACGAGGGAACATTATCAGGGCCAGAAGTCATCTTATTTTTTAATTTTTTCGTGGCCATCAATAATTCATCCCCAGTAATGGGCGAGAATTCCACAATTGTCAAAGACGTACTAAGCGATTGACAAGTCGCTGCTGGTTCCGACAGTGCGAAGACACTCTTGAAAAATCTGCAAACGCGTTAACAATGCCCGACGGAGACTTTAGAATGTCATTTCTATACATCATCATACTGGGAATCCTAGAAGAATTACTTTTGGAATGGACATAACTCCAGAAGCGTTGGGGATCCAGTGCCAGAGAAGCCTGTGCATTCTCCATGTATTTAACATATGACGCTTTAATTTGCTGCTTAGAAATTGATCTTAACTGTCTAAATTCTAGATAATCATTGTGATTACTATATCTCTTGAATTTTTTTGCATGCTTTGCTTTTCTTTTTATATTTTTAATAATATCAGCAGAAAATCATGGAGGATACTGATGAGCAAAATTTTTGTATGCCGGAACATGTTCATCAAACAAATGAAAAACATTATCATACAATTGCTCCAGTGCAAAATCAACATCACAACAACCCTTAAGAGACGTCCAGTCAACTGCTGATAGGGCTCTGTATAATTCAGGAAAATTTGCTTTTCTAAAGTTATAAATCTTAGCCGGGGAATTAGTAGAGAATTTTTTTTGTCTTATATTTATTTTTGGAATGGAGAACATAAGCGCCGGATGATGTGTATCCTCCGGGACCCTTGGGGTATCATCTCTCCTGATAATACATGTGTGTGTGTAATGGTCCTTTTACACAGTCATATCAGTCCTCAGTTCAGTTTCAGTCGAACTGTCCGTTTTTCCTATGTGTAAACAGGAAAAACTGAAAACAGAACTGAAACGGAGACTGACACCTGACGGTATGGGGTTCTTTTCTTCCACCGTTTCTTCAACGCCACAGCTAAGGCTACTGCAGTGAGTCAGTCTTCATACATGAGCTATTTTACCCATGTACACTTTGGGACAGTATGACAACACCTGTTTGAACGCGAAACACACATAACACTTTGAAAGTGTAACTCGGACTGAGAACCGAACGGACGGTGTAAAAACAAACCTCCTTCCGAACTGAAATGAAACGGAAACTGAAACTGAGAACTGATATGACCGTGTAAAAGGACCATTACTAACAAACGCATGGGTGCTGTGAGTCACATGGCCTTGCGAGAGCCAATTGCACCGCAGCTTTCTTCGACTAAGACAGCTGCCGATCTACGCTCTCGCACTTCAGCTTTCCCATAGCGCTGTTCACTCGCACTCACGCGTAACATTCTTGATCACCTGGCAGGTAGAATCTAAAAATAACTTTTTTTAGTTACCAATATTATGCTGTTTAAATTTCAACGTGCTTCAAATATATTTTTTCGATTTTTTTGAAATATAAACAAACATCTTGCTAAGTTTTAGACCCGACTAAATAATCTGACCCCACTACCCTTCAGCCAGGTCTGTGTTTGTGTATTCAGGTATCACTGAAGAAGTATTTGGCAAGTTTTCATGGTGCCTCAAATACCTACCCAAAAATGTCTACCAGCTCTCGGACTATTATATCTTACCATTATTGGCCGTCAGCACTGGTTTTAGTACCAAAAAATTCTGTTCTCTTGTTTATTGATCCTAGCCAAATGGTGGAAGGTTGCTAAAATAAGAGTATTGAATAAGATCGCGAAGACATTTTTTACTCCCTGTGCTAACTACTAAACCTATCAAAGAATGAAAAAGAAAAACAAAAAATGATTATAATATTAGACTAAAATACTTCCTTATCCTAGTAATTAACCGTAATTGATAATTCAGCTCTTAAAGTGTTGACAATTCATTAAGAGTATGAAAAGCATGTGGAAGACAAGAGCTGTCTACGGATGTGACTATTTGAGAGTTGAAAGATTAGGACCTAAAAAATTACACATTTTCTTTGAGATAAAAATAGTTTTTACATAGACTTATTAATATGTTTTTTTATCTAATTAGTACTTATAGCCGAACAACGTTCATAGTGAATATAATTACTAATGTATTTTAATTTCCCTTAATATAACACAAAGAAGAATTACATCAATTCCCGTCTCAATTTAATTTTTTTGCCGAAATCGTTACAAAAGAGTTGCGATTCACATTGATCTTGAATTGTTAAAGGTTTTCCGAGGTGGAAAACCCAGTCCTGAGGTGGTTATTCCAAAAAGAAAATATTCCCAGAATAAAAGAGTTTTTGAGGCAGGTGTTACCACGAGTGACACGCTCTAACCTTATGGTGATGTGGTATATTAGCGCTTAGGAAAAACCGCCCTGGAAAAAATCTAAATTATTCATCATAATCGTAACATCTTTGTTTGTATCTGGAATAGATGCAAGGAAATTATCGTCGAAACCAAGACGGCAGACAATCAAAGAAGCAAAAACAAACCTCAAGAATCTAGAAGGAATCAGTATTATTAGCGAGCATCAATATGGCTTTCGTAAGCACAGATCAACAGGAGCTCTGTGTTGCAACACATGTTTGGAACAATGCAATTGAACACTTTGGAAAATTTCAAGCGGTTACACTTGGTGTATCCAAGGCATTCGACCGTGTTTGGCATGGCGGATTGTTGGCTCTTATGGTATGCTTAAAAAGTTTTGTTTGACCTGGAAGAAATTCTATCTTGGGAAGACAGTAACCAAATAGAATTCAACGCTGGCATCGTCACCCATTTTGTTTGGCGTTAATTTTGGAGCAAATGTATCCTGTCATGAACATGTCGTATGCATATTAAAGAAAGCTTCTTAAAATCTGAGATTATTATTTAGAACTAGAAAGCTTTACACTCCACAACTTAATTCTATACAAAGCTCAAATTCGACCAACGACGGAATACCGCTCCTATGTTTGGGACTCTGCATACACTGCATTTGTTGGAGTCTATTCGCTTGATTGAAGGCACTCACCAGCAACTTTTGATTCCTTGGAACATCGAAGGACGATTGGGGACCAACGTGAATCGCTTTTTCCAAACATGCGTCGCTTCTTGCCGAAAAAGTATTTATATAAAAGTCTCAAGTTACGAACTGCCCTTCGATGTTAAAAAAAGTCCAGATGAAAGAAAATTTTTGAACTTAACATCATTAAAAAAAAAAACAAATCTGAGATGTTGCAAAATTATTTTTACGTAAGAAAAAATCTCATAAAATTGATATAAGCTAACGAAAACGTAAAAATTTCTGTTTATTAGTTTGTTATAAATACTACTTGTATACTTCAAGAGCAACATAATGATCGGGAACTACACCAAAAGATAAAAGAGGTCGCAGAGGAAGCCCAGGAACACCTCTTTAATAGAAAATGAGAACAACGACATCGAACTTGATTCTGAAAAACAAAAACAAATATGGGAAAGATATCTTTCAGATTTGTTAAAGGATAATAGACCAGAAGACGGTCAACTGATCGAAGAAGGGGACAACCTTACCATCACAACAAATCATAAGGGCCATAAAGGAAACGAAATGCAATAAAGCTCCCGGAGAGGACTCTACGCTGGCTGAACACTTTAAACACCTTAGCGAAGTAACAGTTTACAAATTAACAAAACTACTCAACAAAATATGTGAATCAGGAACAGTCCCACAGGATTGGCTGACAGCTACATATATAGCACTTCCCAAGAAACATAAGATGTAAAGACAATATGTAGGATATGCGTAATGAGTCATGCCGCAAGAATCTTCATTCTAATTATCTACAATCCGCAGTAAATGTGAGGCATATCTCAGCCGATCCCAGTACGGATTTAGAAGGGGAATAGGCACCAGGGAAGCAATTCTGAGGTTAATCTGGATGACTAAAAGATACCTAAAGGTGTAGAAAAAGCTCTACACGTATTTCGTTGACTACAGAAAGGCATTCGAACGCATCAAACATGACAAACTAATTCATATTTTGCAAGAAGTGGGGCTGAATGGATGAGATATAATAATTATCCTCATTATTGAAACCACAGAGGATGCGTTCGCACCGAAAATGGCAATACAAATTAGTCCGTCAAGGATGCCTTTTATCTTCACTTCTTTTTAACGTGTATGCGGAATATATAATTAAGTCATCGTTAGAAGAATGCTCAAAAGGCGCCATAATCAATGGAACAGTAGACAATAATCTAAGATACGCAGATGACACCGTGGTTCTGGTAGAGTCCGAGGAAGATTTACAAACGCTGATAAATGTCCTGTCAGAATCAAGTGTCCGATTAGGATTAGAAGTAAATCCCAAAAACCAAAACTCTTGTTTTTGGCCAAGACGAAAATGCGCAGAACAATGCTCAAATAGCCATCGACGATAACAGCATCGAAAACGTTCATAGTTATACATACCTAGGTAGAAAAGTCAACACCCAGTTAGATCATTCAAAAGAGGTTAGGAGACGGATTGAGATAGCTAGAGCCGGTTTCATCAACATGCGAAAGTTCTTGTGTCCACCGAAGTTACAAAATTACGAACATTAAAATCCTACATCTGGCCACTACTACTCTACGGGTACGAAGCGTGGACCCTTAAACAGAAGGACATAAAAGGCCCCAGACGTTCGAAATGTAGCTATACAGACAAATGCTAAGAATCAGCTGGACTAGCAGAATGACTAATGCAGAAGTGCTAGTCAAGATGAATACTCCACAATGGCTAGTCCAGACATTTAAGATCAGAAAAACTCGGACACATAATGCGTCACACAGAATACCAACAACTTTAACTCATACAAGAAGAGAAAATAGACGGAGGACGAGGCTTGGGTAGAAAGAAGAAAGCATGGCTAACAAATATAAGAGACTGAACAAACCCCGACGGGAACATCGCGATACATATAGCACAGAATACAGATAAATTTGCCATAGTGGTCGCCAACCTTAACAGAGAAGGCACTCTCACATCCGTATAGAAAAACTAAAAAGTCGTTTTAATTCATAGACATGATTATGACTCATTTTACATGATTTCTAATCCCTAAAAGGGTTCAAAACTATTGTATTTTTCTTGCTATACATCATTGTTTTTTTTACATAAAAAAGATCAAATGATGGTGCAATGTAAAAGTTACAACACAATAATAAAAACTGAAGATAAGTTCCAGAATCGTCAAGAAATCTTGAGCTAATTTATTTGAATGCCAAATCATAAGTGTACAGAAATCAGAAATATATTTTATATGGTTTGCTCGAGTTTCCTAGCGCATTCGCCTTGCGTTACTTTTTTATATTGAAGCCGTTTTCTTTTACTTTATAATATATTTTATTTTTATTAATATAAGTTTTATTGATTTTTCTGAAACTTACAGTAAAAAAATTAGCACATATGAGGGCCTTGACAAGAAAAAAACAAACAATTTATTTTATTGTTCAACATAGTCTCCATTTTTTATCTTTTGTATCCCATCTAAAAAATACGATTTCTCCAACCCTTCAAAATAGGCGTTTGTTTCAGCAATAACCTCATCGTTTGGGGGCTAAATCTGGCGAATATGATGAATACGGAAGCATTCCGATTCCGATCCGTTCTTTTAAAGCTGACACACGTGCGTGTTTATTATCAGTTGTGAGCAATCGCGGCACCCATCCTGCAGAAAGCTTTCTCGTATCCAAATGAGTTATTAAAATGTTCTGCACCCGTTCAATTGAGATGCTCGGCAATCTTACGGACGTTCACTCTCTGATTATTTATCACTATATCGTGAATTTTTTCAATCATTTCTGATGCGGTAACCTCCAAATGAGATTACGTTTTTCATCAAAAATGCTTATATGACCGCGTTTGAATTCAGCTGTCCAATCTTTTATGGTCGATAACGAAGGTGCAGTGTCCCCATAAAGTTCGCTGAGTTCCGCTTTTGTCTTATCGTTCGTTTCCTTTTTCAAAAACAAATATTTTATCACTGCCCGATATTTAATTTTTTCCATTGTTGTAAAATCACGAAAGTTGTTCTACTCAGCTAAATATGCTACTTACAAACTAAATCACGCAGTGACTTGAAAATTTGACAAGATTCTTGTGAAAGGTTATGTTTACGAAAAATATAATTTTTTAAATAGTAGGCCTTTATTCCAAGAACCCTGGGAAACTTTAGCATTTCAATACGGACAAATACAATAATATTCCAGGCAGAAATGCATGCAATATAAGCATGTATTCACGAGAATATTAGACCAGACCACCGCAACCAAGAAATATATATTCTTAGACAGTCAAGCTGCTCTAAAAGCTTTAGATGCCTATCAAGCCAACTTCAAGATCACGATCGAGTCGAAACGTAACCTGTTAGAAGTATCCTCCAAGAACAACAGGGTGAAGCTACTGTGAGTTCGAGCACATTCGGGCGCCCATCCTGTATAAAAGTGCGGCTTTAACTCGGAACAGACAAAAACTGTTGGTGGCGATAAATTACCAGTTGAAAGGCTTGGAAGGAAGCTAAAAAAACTTTCTTAAAGTGACTAAGCTTATGTAACCAAGAGAGGGAAAGCATAATAAGCCTAGAGGCTGCCGTGTACAAACAAGCACAATCGCCTACCCCGTCTACAACCAACCAACAAATCACCCAATCAAGAACCCTGATAACACAATATATTCGAAGCAACCTCCTCTTACTTCTTCCATAATTCCTTTAAACCCTTATATGTTTGCCTATCAATAATTATTTTTAAAATGTACTCATTATTCCAACCTACTCCAAGATTCTCATAATACTATTAAAACTATAGAAGATTTATCGATAGCGATAACGCTAAAAATCATGGATTTCTGTCTTACCTTAGTATGTGTATCTCCTTTGAAATCGATCTCTCATCCCAAGAATGAAGCAAAAATAAAGGTGTTGTTCTTGGACAAAGACCATATAGAGAACACGTATTCTGATATGCTGAAACCTACCTTACCACCAGAATGCTCAAATGTCCTCAATTTTTTTTTTTCATGAGACGTGAAACCGAATTTTAAGTTTACTTTGTCCTACAACATCGGGATTTTACTATAATCTCATTATTTTCATGCATTTATTTTCTTAAAGTATTATCAGACGCTCAAGTTTCACGAAAAAAAAAACATTTGAACATTCTGCTGGTAAAGTAGGTTTCAGAACATCAGAATACATGTCTTCCAAATAGTTTTTGTCCAAGAACAACACTTTTTTTTTGTGGACCTGTGTAATCTAAAGTTCTGGTAAGTAGTAATTTCTTACATTATTAAGAAGCTTAAAAAAGTATTATCTAAGGTGAAAGAATTATTCCGGTCACACTATGGAATTTTAGACAGCCGAATAATGAAGGTTCAGTGGCAGCTCAAGGCTTTACAATAACAAAGGACACGAGATGAGACCTCGTATTTCCATAGTATGGAAAATTTACAGGGACTATTAGTCTTTCCCGTTAAGAAACAGGCATTTTCAGTTTCAAGTCTATATGAGATCATTAGTCTATGGTGTTATCTAACTCATTATTCTTGTTCCAGAAATATTCTAGTCTGCTCAAAGAATTTTTGCGATTTTTTTATTTTAATTCTACCAAACCATACATATTCATTTAAAATAAAACTTAGACTGCACAATAAATTCTTTTAATTAAAAAATCCTATTACTAATGCTACACAAATAAATAAAAATAAATAAATTAAAAATGTATCTAACTTAGCCATAGACACAGAGTCTTCAAAATTAGTGAGCTGGCGGGCCTTCACCAAATTTCAACTCAAAAGTCACTCTCAATAAGATTTGAGGGAGCTTTGTTTTAAACAAAGGATCGCGTTAGAACTTACTTCCCAAAAATTGATGTTATTTTAGCTTAAATTTTTGATTTGTTATGTATGTTCACGAGAGAAAATACATTACTTTAATGTTAGCTTGCGTGACTGAATCTTCACTAAATTTTCTCTGTGGAGGTTCTAGTCTCGAAGCCTCAACGTACTCGGCGTCTACGAACTTACTGACAAATCTGAATAAAAAAACAGGGCTTTATTGTATTCAGTATTAGGAGCAAATTAACTATTAAAACAGTCGCTCAGAACACTGAAGTGTACCAAAGGATTAACCTATAGAACAGTTTGCTTAAGGGTCTATAACAAAATCATATTTTTATGTCACAACTTTGAGACACTCATTAAAGTCTATTATACGTAAAGTGACCAAAATTATTGTTAAAACACTATAACCACCTAAAAAAACCCCCAGCCACTAACACCAAAATAAACTTTTTATAAAAAAAAGTCAGTATTTACACATTACTCTAACTATTTTCCTTTTACAGTTAAATTTTAGTCCAAAATATAACAACTTAAAACTGAGTTTTTGTAGTCAACAACCTAAGTACTACAGTACAAAGATTCTATAAATCCATATTTAAAACCACTGAAAAACCACAATAGTTCTTACACATCCTATCTGTTGGCGTACGCCTATCCAGTCTTATATTATGAAACCATGGTTTCTGTTTTATTTCTTTACCATGAAGTATAAACAATATTAACTAAAATAAATACGGATGTACGAGTATGTAAAGTCATTGAGAGCCTATAAATAAATTATGTCGGCATTTTTATTTTTCTCCTCTCTCAGGTACATCTTCCACATTTTTTCCATCACCATCAGGCAAAGTATACAATGGTCTGAATCCTCCAATCAGCTGAGGTTTAAAGTTTTCAATATCAAATTCACTAGATGTGGCAAATGGTAACGTCGTAACCTCAGTTTCTTCAAGTGTCGTCGTTCTATTTTTATCTCTTACAACAGACCAACCTTGATTCGTGGCTGCATCCAGTTTCATGCTGGCTTGGAAAGGTGCCTGGAAATCTAATTGCGTTGGAATTGGTGCTGTATCCAGATCTGTGTCAATTTTATGATTGAATTTGTGATTAGATGGTTCTAAATAGGTTTGTTGTGACACTATAGGGTTTATTTTAATGTTAGGATTAGTATGCATAGTCGCATGAACAGTAATTTCGGAATCCTTAGAACCATAACCTGTGTTAGCATTTTCAACGGTACCAGGTCTTATTTCTGGAATAACTGGACTTCCGTAATTAGGCATGGAGTATTTGTCAGCGTTCAAATTAGGTTCTGTAGGCGTGTATGCTATGGCAATGGGTTTCTCGGTGTACGTTTTAAGTGTTGCAGAGATTTGGTTTGATCCATACTTTGTTTTTCCTCCGCTGACAATTCTGGATTCAATATTTTCACCTACAGAATTCCATTGATTGTTAAAACCATACGAATCGTGGATTATATCATCAAGCCTATTATTTGGTGGGTCTTGCTTTCTAATTGAGTCTGGACGTTCCAGAGGATATGGAAAGTCTGATTTAATAGGGAAAGTGGCAGGCCTTGGATGAGGTTTTAAAATTGGAGCGTCATTACGGTTTTGTAATTCATAATTGAAGTCAGTTTCTGGTTGGGAGGATGGCAAGGGTGAGTCCGCTCTAGTGCCAATAATTGCGCTCTTCTTTGTGTCTACGTCAATATCATCCATTTTATTCGGTGCAGAATTTACAGGGTAGACTTTATAAATCGTTTTATCTCTATTATCTTTCTCTGGTTCCTGAGCTGGAACTCTCAAGGTATCTCCCGCTATTTCTGTGATTGGTTGGTTTTCGTTTTCATCTTTTTCTTTTTCACTTTTCGCCTGAATCATTTGCAAGGTCTCAATCTCTACATCGCTGTCTCCATTCCTTCTATTAGCAATTTTAATGTTTGGAGGTGTTTGATATAAGTTCAGTTCTGGCGCAATATCTTGAGGTTTTCTTAAATCCTCATTCATAATTCTGTCCTCTGCCATAGGGTTTTGATTTTCCTCAAGGCTCTGAGGAGGCTGTTGAGCTAAAGGTCTTCGTTCTTCAATATTTGTATTTAAAGGTTGTGGGTTTAAAGGTCTTCGTTCTTCATTATGTGGAATTTGAAGTGGTGGACTTCTTGGTATATTCTTTTTATGATACATATGGTAAGAAGGCGGAGGAGGAGGTGGAGGTGGCATTAGTTTTTCAAAAAATCCAATTGGTCTGTTCGATGGACGTTCCAACAGAGGTTGTCGATTCAGTCTTTGATCGAAATAATAGGGAGGTGCAGTATGTGAAATAGGTTGATGATGATGATGGTGCCTATTTGGTCTAAATTGCGGCAATATATTTGGAAGATTATCAATCCTTTTATATGCCACTTCCGGAGGCGGTCTTGGCGGTCTTACATATTCTGGTTTGCCACTGTAGAAATGTCCTGGTCGTGGGTCCCATGGAGGTCTCACAGGTCTATCTGAAGGTCCATACCTTGGAGGCAATGCTACTACGTCGTGTTCTTTAGGAGGTGTTAAGTCACTTGGTAACTGATGATACATAGGTTTAGAATTTAATTGAAGTACTTCTCTATTTGGTATTAAAGGAGGTTGTTGCACATCAAAATTAGAAGGAATAGTGTTGGATTGAACCGGTTTATTGTCATCAGGGAAAACAACCTTATTTCCTCCTCCTTGAGGAAACTGAATATGCCCGTCATGTTCTAAGCTAGCATCCATTACTTGTCCGGGCACTTGCTTTATACTGTTTACAGGTATACCAATCGCTAAAGAAGCCTCAGAATTTTGAAGCGGCTGAATAGTAACAGCACTACCTGCCACTTCAGGTACTGGTGGTGGCTTTAATGATGTCTGAGGCCTGTTGGTATCCGAGTTGCTACTGTAAGTTGCTTCATGTCCATATAAAGGTCTAAATGGTTTGGTATCGAATGGGCTCTCCTTTAGTGCTGTTCCTGCATACTGACCACCATCGCCAACACTTTGATGATGACCGACGACAAAAGAAACAGTGTCTTGATCTGGAGCTATATGGACGTTACTAGTACTAGGAACTAGTTGAGTTATAGGCGTTTGATGATCTTGAGGTTGAAGAGGTAGTTCAACTACAAGTTGAGGTGTTTCCGGTGGAACTTTTTCACTGTTTAATTTTTCTCGTAGGTTCTGAGTGGCTACGATTATAGGATCTCTGTTTAAGGAAGGACTACTAATGTGGTTTTCTCCTAAGGGCAAGGAAGTAACTCTAGAGGTTGTAGGTTTAGTAGTAGTTATGGTTGAGGCAGTTGAACTGGGTTTTAATGTGCTGGTAGTGGGACTAGAAGTAGTTGTTGTTCTTCTGGTTGTTGTAGTACTGATGGATTTAGTCGGTGTTGTAATTTTTAAATTATCTCCGTAATTACTAGGTTTGACATTAAAGAATTTATTTTTGTGTACATCTGATGTAGGTTTCTTTTCCAACTTTAATTTGTCTTCAGAAATAGTCTTATTTACCAAAGTAAGTTTAGTTACAGGTCTTAAAGGTTCAACGCTTAGGTTGTCGTCCACCTTACCAAAGATCTTGTTTTCTACAGCTATATTATCTTGAATTTTATCATCACTGTAATCGCCCTCATCACTATATTCATAATTTTCATCCAAACCCATATTGGAGCCGGTTAAAACGTTAGTATGAGGACCTGCATGTATATTCGGGTAGTAGCTTGTTGTAATAGGTTGTTCGGTTTTTGGAGCTTGAGTTGTCACGGTTGTTTTATTTAACTTAGGCGGAAGGTTCAAGAATAAACTGGAAGGTTTCGTAGGCTGTTTTGTGGACTGTTCGGTAGGCTTTGTTGCCTCTGTAGTAGCGGTGGCTTCTTCATAATCTCCAAACAACTGCTCAAATAAACTAAGTATTCTTTTAGTTGTGGTGCTTGGCGCTTTCGTTGTAGTAAGATAGATATTGTTCACACTCTGGGTAGTCAAATAAACATCTTGTGGCTTTGGCTTCTTCGATGATGGAGTAGTAGTTTCGATAGGACTATCATAGTATTCATATTCTTCACTAAAGCTAGGATGCGACATTCCTGAATTTAGGAGGTTCACGGGTGTAGTGGTAAGTTCCGGATACCTTCGTACTGTTGTAGGTTTAGTCGTGGTTGTGGTAGTAACATGCGTAGTGGCTACAGTTCTTTGGGTAGTTCGTGGAGTATAATAAGATGTTGTAGGGTAATAGGTTGGACTGGAATTTGGCCTCTTTGTCGTCGTTGTCTTTTGAATCCCAAATGTGTCCTTGTGATTATGGAATTTGTTTACACTACCTTGAATCTTAGTGCTAGCATATGAGCTAGAAATTAGAGGATAGACATATTTATCCGGATTGTATTTTACGGGGAGGTTAAGAAAATCATGAAAATTTGGTGTAAGTTGGTTAACATCTGCCTGTTTGTGAGTACCGTAACTGACCAAGCCACCATCTTTTCTATCGATATTTTTCTTGTCGTATATGGTATCTGAAGGTTCGTCACTAACGTAGTCGTACACATCGTCGCCACTTGATTTATATGATGGAGATTTATGACTAAAGTCGATGCTTCCCGTGAGGGGGTCTTTTTCGACGTAAAAAGGTTTGCCATGATTAAAAATATTTTCTGGAAGATTGTAACCTGGCAGGACCAATGGAGATGGATTCGGAATTTCTTCGGAGTTACCGTTAGGGGCAGTTTTGGTCTGAAATGAAAAGAAAATATTAATATCCTGGATATTTCGATATTATTTACTTCACTGGTAGTTTTGTTTAATACTAGTGAAAAATTCTCTACATAATTCAAAATATCACTGTTTTCACTTGTTAATTTTTAATTTTAACCTGAAAAGGACACATAATTATCAGTGTAGGCGATGCTGTGACCGTTGTGACCTATTTTAACAATAGAGAAGGTTAACGAAGAAGAATAGTCCGGACCTTATGTTTACAAAAACGACAATAATAATGAATAATTGTTTTATTCCCAGCATTATCTAACTAATAATCGCATGCTCATTTTAGGTTAACTTATTCAAATCGTTGACCAGTTATGTTTTGAAAGATAGTGAAGTCTGCTTATAACGAATCCGTTTATAGCGAATTTCCGGTTAAAACGAATTATTTTATAATCTTATCAATCTAGTCGATAAAGGACTCCTGAAATGGTTTAGTGAAAAACGACATGAACATGTTCCTATTACCGGCTATACTTTACAAGAGAAAGCTAGTGAATTGGGAAGGAAAATAGAGAACACCAAGTTTAACTGTTCTAGAAGTTGGATTGAACGATTTAACAAGCGACATACTAATATTAGTGGGGGTAAGATAGTAGGAGAAACTGCAGGAGTACTCGTAGATATGACTGTTGTTGATCAGTGGTTGGCCAATGTATGGCCGGAAATTCGAGAAAGTTATGAATATGTGGACAGTTTTAATGCGGATGAAACGGATTTGTTTTACAAAATGACACCTGATAAGACATTAAAGTTTGTCGGAGAGAATTGTGCTGGTGGGAAATTATCAAAAGTAAGGATTACTGTGTTGGCAACTGCAAATATGTCTGGAATAGGGAAAAGAAAAGTGTTGGTGATAGGAAAGTCCGCCAATAGCGGGTGTTTTAAAACCAAACATACCAGTAAAGTACAAATCAAACAGTAAAGCCTGGATGACATCAGAAATTTTTAAAAACGAACTGATCGAATGAGACAAAGAATTAAAATTCACAAACAGAAAAATATTACTTTTGATTGACAACTGTCAACGCACGTTGAAGTTGATCTACAGCAAATAAAATGGGTTTGTATGCCTCCAAACACAAGTGCAAAGCTCCAGCCTATGGATCAAGGTGTGATACATTCTTGAAAATGTAATTATAGAAAGATTTTACTTATAAAAATGTTAGAGACGATCGATAAAGGTAACATTTTTTCTGTAACTCTCTTGGACGCTATAAACTTTATCCATATGGCTTGGCAAAGTGTTTTATGCATGACGGATTTTTAAGGAAGGAATGTAGATATGACTCAGATGATGAGCTACCGTTGACTCAGTGGATTGAAAAACATCGAGAAGATCCTACTGATTGTCTAGAATTTGTTTACGATGCTGACATTCAACAAAGTACAGTGAAAATCGAGATTAAAAAGATTACTTTAATTTTGAAGAATATGTATGTGCTGATAATGAATTAATGACGAGATAAATATTAACTGATGAGTGAGTGACTTCTGGAAAGATTTTAAGTGATAATGATGACGAGACGAGCTTGGAGAAGGAGATAATATTTATGTTCCATCCATTTCAGAAATGACTAAGAAAATGTCTGAAATTCGCAATTTTTTTTCGTATCTCGTGAAATTCCTGAACATATATGGAGTAGTTTTTGTGACCTTGACAATTATATAAACAGCATTTATTTTTTAAGTAAAATTGTACAAACGAAAATTACTGATTTTATTGCATAAACTACGTATTTTAATGTTTTCGTTTATACTCGTATATATTCCAACATACATAATAATAACTTTAGTGTGTCTTATTATTCATTTTTCTAAGCATTAGCGCCTAATCTAAATAACAAAGTAGTAAAAAATAATATTAGATTTTATTTACTGTTTGTAACGAATTTCGGATATAGTGAACCATTTTTAGTGATTTTTTGAAGTTCGTTATAAACGGACTTTACTGTATTCGATAAATGTTACTAACACCAACCAATACCGTCCGGGATCTAAAATAAAGGAAAAAGTAAAGGAAAATTTCGTTTTTCACTTCGAATTTAGTTGAAATATGTATTTAACATCTTCAAATTGACACGCAGAAAAATATAAATACAATACAGTACGAGGCTGGTTTGAAAAGTCCGTGCAAAGTCCGAGAGATGGCACCACTGGCGCGTATCGAGGTCATGTTTAGTTAGTAGCATCTCTTGAATGAACGCACACCAAGTTTCAGCCATATTGGTCTATTTCTTTGTGTTTGGCATTCGTGTGAATCAAAGAAGTCGAGTGATTTTCAAGAAATGGACGAAAAAGAATTTCGTGTGGTGATTAAACATTATTTTATGAAAGGCAAAACGCCTCAGGAGACTAAAGAGAAGCTTGATAAACATTATGGTGACTCTGCACCTTCGATTAGAACAGTTTATAAGTGGTTTCAAAATTTTCGGACCGGCCATATGGGCACAAGTGACGCTGAACGTTCTGGACGGCCTGTGGAGGTTACGACTCCAGAAATTATTGATCCATGATATGGTGATGGATGACAGAAGAGTTAAGGTGCGTGAGATTGCTAGTGCTGTGGGCATCTCGACTGAACGGGTACATAATATTTTGCATAAACATTTGGACATGAGAAAGCTATCTGCAAGATGGGTGCCGCGATTGCTCACGCTTGACCAAAAACGGAATCGTGTGAAGTGTTGCAAGGATGGTTTGCAGCTGTTCCAGAAGAATCCGGAGGACTTTAAGCGTCGTTTCGTCACTGTGGATGAAACATGGATACATTACTATACTCCTGAGACCAAACAACAATCTAAACAATGGGTTACCAAGGGGGAATCTGCACCAAAAAAGGCGAAGACCTTTCCTTCGGCCGGAATGGTTATGGCGACTGTCTTTTGGGATTCGCAAGGGATAATCCTCATCGACTATCTGAAAAAGGGTAAAACTATTACAGGTGAATATTATTCATCGTTATTGGACCGTTTGAAAACCGAGCTGCAAGAAGAACGCCCGCGATTGGCCCACAAGAAAGTCCTTTTCCATCACGACAACGCACCAGCACACACCTCAGCAGTTGTGGTCGCAAAATTAATGGAAATAGGATTCCAACTCGTTTCACATCCCCCCTATTCTCCAGACTTGGCTCCCTCGGACTACTATTTGTTCCCCAATTTGAAGAAATGGCTGGCGGGACAAAGATTTTATTCAAACGAGGAGGTGATTGCAGACACTAATGGATATTTTGCAGACTTGGACAAATCCTATTATTCGGAAGGGATCAACAAACTAGAACATCGTTGGACGAAGTGTATAAGCCTAAAAGGAGACTATGTCGAAAAATAAAAAAGGTTTACCCCAAACACATAAGTAGTTTTTATTTTTGCACGGACTTTTCAAACCAGCCTCGTAATCCACTTCGTTGATAATTTTAGGATGGTTTGAGATTTGTTGATAAAATCTGAAGTGGCTGTAGGTAGTTAATATATAATCAATTGTAGATAAAAATGACACACTAACCGAAACTATAACAAAAAACCGGTCAAGTGCAAGTTGAACTTGCACAATTAGTGTTCCGTACGTTGTACGTTTGTTTCCAATCTTTACTGAAAATTGATGACCTTGAAATTTTTGGTTTTTTTTATATACCAAATAAATTATTAAAGGTAATGCACTCGTGATAACTTTCGTTCAATCTACACCCCCTGGAGAATATTTCAGAATTTTTTCAAGATTTTTTGATCAGTACTTTTCGACATAAGGTGGGGGGACAGCGATTTTTCACGATTTTTTAAAAATAATACAAAGAAAAGTGTGCGCAAGTATTACATTATATATATATATATATATATATATATATATATATATATATATATATATATATATATATATATATATATATATATATATATATATATATATATATATATATATATATATATATATATATATATATATATATATATTTTTCGTGTTTTCACAAGCTCTCATTTGACACCACACTCGATGACCTACTAAAAAAAATTTTTTTCACTTCCGATTTCACCCCCCTGAACTAACCCCTTAAGTCAAAATTTGACTTTCAAAACTACACGGCTTTGACGAAGCCATCAATTCCTATATTATTACCAATTTTCAACTTTCTATGACATATAGTTTCGGAGAAAATCGGGTGTGACAGACAGACACCGAAGTGATCTTATAAGTGTTCCGTACGGAACACTAAAAACGATCAACTAACTAGTGCAATAACTAAATTCAATATTTTATCTAATACGAAATCTTAATAATAATCTTCAGTCAATTTAAACTTGCCAAGATTACGAGCGAAGGTCGTCTTTTAAGTTTCTAAAAATGACCGCAATTGAGATGTAACATTACCATTGTTAAATTTTGACACTTGTTATTGTTAAAACAGTGGGCACCTCAGACATTGGTCGACTAGTTTGTTCACAGTGAGTGTTAAAAAAAAACAGTTTTGTGAACGAATGGAAATTTCACGGGAAGGTTTTCGTTGGATGATTTTTTACGATTTTAGTAAAGGTCTAACTCAACAGCAATGCCTCGAACCGCTTCGTTCAACTGTTGATAACGGATAACCATCAGAAGAGACTGTTTACAATTGGTTTGCAGAATTTCGTTATGGTCGTGCTTCCGTCAGCAATGAATTTCGTGAAAGTCGACTAAACTCGGTTGTTATTCCAAAAAACATCGATGCTGCAAGCAACAGGATTGAAGACGATCGTTACGTGACTTGCCGTGAGGTATAGGCATCCTTAAGCATATCGAAGACTGGAGTACAGTAGATCTTACATGAACATTTAGCTGTAAAAAAGATCTGTTCCCGATGGATTCCGCATAATTTGATTAAAACTTAAAAATAGGCTTGTGTCAATTGGTGTAAGGAAATATTCAAAAAAATTCGACCGAGAACATGCAAAATCGTATACAACACCGAAGACGACTATATTCGTACGAGCCGGAAACTAAGCAACAATCAACTGTTTGGGTGTTCCAAGATGACTCTTTCGTGAAACACTTCAAAGAAAATGATCGCTTGTTTCTTTAGTTATACCGGACATGTTGTAACCTTTAGAGAATCGAAGAATAGTTAATGCTGAATGTTATACAACAATCTGTTTGCCAGAAGTCATCGATGAAATCAGGAAACACAACCGAAAACGTCGCATCATTCTTCACCATGACAATGCCAGCTCTCACACACCACGTCAAACAACTGATTATTTGACAGAGAAAAACATCTTATCATCATCATTAATATCTCATTGCCTGTATTCATCTGATTTATCGCCTAACGATTTCTTTTTGTTCCTGAATGTCAAAAAAAGTGCGTGGACAGCGATTTTCATCACCTGAAGAAACAACTCTCATCATTCTTCATCATCACAATGCGAGCTTTCACACAGCACGTCAAACAATTGATTATTTGATGGAGAAAAACACTGAATTAATGTCTCATTGTCTGAATTCACCTAATTTATCGCCTAACGACTTCTTTTTGTTCTCGAATGTAAAAAAATGCGTGGACAGCAATTTTTATCACCTCAAGAAGCTGTTGAATCCTTCCAAAATAATATTTTTGGGGTACCAACTTCAGAGTGGAAAAAGTTCATTGAGAATTGGTTCAAACGCATACAAAAGTGTATAAATCTTAGAGCCAAATATTTTGAGAAACAATAAAACAATTTGTACCAAAAAATTATTTTCTTTCATTGTTTTTGTAAAAACTTAAAAGGTAGCCCTCGTGAAAGTTTAACAGCTGACTACTGTTTACCAAAATTCGCTCTGTATGAACGTTATCGAGTAACTGTAGGCGCAGATGTCTTCTACATACATAAGTGAGAAATTTACAGTACAATTATTATAGAGAGGGTGTTTTATGTTGGGGCATTTTTAACAGGTCCCAGTACTTACTAACATAAGTCAGTTCACCATTATTTGGGATATTAAGCACAAAAGAATTTGAGAAGCGGAAGGTTGCAGAAATATTTACGACTGAAACCTGATATTTCGTTAGACATACATCTTTTAAAAGTGGAAATAAATAATCCTTATATTTCTCTAGTTCAGTAACCCTGAAACAAATATATAAAACGATATATTCGAAGCAACCCCTGTAGCTTCCTCCTCACCCCTCTAAATATTTTTATGCTTAAAATTTGTTCATTATTTCGACCAAAAAGTCAGAAAAATTCTGTTAATACTATAGAAACTATAGGTAATTTAACCATTTAATCCTTTTTCACCCCATCCTGTAAAGCGATATCACCTAAAAACTATAAAATGGATTCCGACTTCAAGTTTTATAATGTGTATTGAATTTGGAATCCATATTTCGTTTCGTTAGAGTTTTCGTGCCAACACACAGATAAACAGATTAACGAAAATTGTCACATCTCGGAGAATGACTTCCCTTTAGAGAGAAAAGTAAAAAAGCAACGCTAAAACTATATTTAGTCTCACCTAGAAAAGTATTTGAAAAGATCACTGTTATTTCTTATATTGAGTATTGTTAGCTTCTCGACACCACGATATTATTGCTATATTATATTAAGCAAAGACAAGATGGATATTTTCTTCTTTTACAGGATTACATCTGCACAAAATCGTACAGTGATGTAAATTAGTTCTTCCTTCTTCAGCAGCTCTCTACCCACTGTCGGGTATAGGCCTCGCTCAAATCTTTCCATTTTTCTCTAAGTTGTGCTTGTTGATACCAGTTAAGCCCTCCGACTCTCTTCAAATCATCGCTCCATCTCTGTTAGGGTCTTCCTATGCTTCGCTTTTCACCCCATGGTCTCCACCTAGTGATCTTGCCACTCCACTTATACGTCGCTCTCGCTACATGGCTGGCCCAGCTCCATTTCAGAGATGTTATCCGTTTGGTGATATCATCCACCTTTGTTTGTTGTCTAATCCATTTATTAGTTTTTTTGTTCTTCAAAGTAACACTCAACATCTTCCTTTCCATTGCTCGTTGGTGAACTTGTAGTTTTTCCATTGTTCTTTTAGTTAAAACCCATGTCTCGGCTCCATGCGTTGTAGCTGGTAAGATACATTGATTATAAATTTGGGTTTTTGATCTTTGAGGAATGTTCATATTCAGTACATATTTCAATTTTCCATATGCTGCCCATCCCATACGTATCCTTCTTTCTATTTCAAGCTGCTGGTTTTCCTTTCCTATCGTTATTATTTGGCCCAGATAGATGTACGTGTTTACTTTTTCTACTGTTGAATGTTCAATCACTATATTTTCATCATTGGTGTCTTCGTTACTCATGTACTTTGTCTTGGAGAAATTTATGTCAAGTCCCAGTTTTCTTGCTTGGTGGTGGAGATCTGTGATCATCAGGATCATTTCATTCTTATTGTTTGCTATAATTACAATGTCATCTGCGAATCTCAGGTTGTTTAGCCGATCGCCAGCTATCAGAAGGCCATTTTCGTCCCAATTCAGTTCTTTGAATACATCTTCTAAGATCATTGTAAATAACTTAGGCGATATTACATCGCCCTGCCATACTCCTCTGTTCACTGGGACCTTGTTTGTCAGTTCTTGGTTTACCATAACTTTGAGCGTTGCTCGTTCATATATAATGACTATCAGTTCGCTGTATCTGTAGTCTATACGAGCATTTCTAAGAGCTCTTATAAGCGCCCACTATGTCGAAAACCTTGCGAAAATCTACAAATGTGAGCCACATTGGTATATTATATTCGGTGGCCTTCTCGATTTGTATTCTCAATGTGTGCAAGTGCTCAATCGTACTGAAGCCTGATCTGAATCCAGCCTGTTCTATCGGTTGGTATAATTCCATTTTGTGTTCCGGCCTGTTCTTGAGAACAGCTTGTAAACTTGGGAAAGTAAACTAATTGGCCGGTAGTTTTCTAGGTTTTCGGGGTCACCTTTTTTGTATATTAAGATGACTACGGCGTTTTCCCAGTCTTCTGGTATATTTTCATATTTGAGGCATTCATTAAAAAGATCTTTTAATTCACCTTCGCATTTTAGCATTTCAGGTATAATATCATCCTCTCCAGCCGCTCTTTCACTTTTCATCTGTTGTAAGGCTTTCCTAACTTCATCCATTTCTATGTCAGGAATTTCTTCTGAGTTGACATTAATTACTCTTTTGTCTGTTGATGAATTGTCATTTTCAACTACGACATTTTCGACTCTTGAACTGTAGAGGTCTTGATAGAAAGTTGTTATTCTGTTCTGGATATTTTTTTTGTCATTGATTATGTTTCCTTCTTGGTCCTTCAATTTAATTATCTCACTCTTCTAAAAAGTTTTAATCCTTTGTTTTTCTCTATAAGATCTTTAACTATATTTTCTTTGTATTTGTTTATGTCTTCTTTAGCCGCGATGTAAATTAGTTATGATTTTTTATTGAAAAGGGCAATGTAAACAACCCATGATGCGCTATCAGCTTTAACAATTTTATAGTTCAAGTTAGCATAACTTAACACGTAAGCTGAAAAGTTGTTGGTCTGACACATAGATGTCGCCCTTTTCACAAAAATTCATATGATTTTTAGGAAGTACCAACGTTCCAACGATACGTGTCAAAATTTCTTGACTTTTCGACGATTAGTTTACAAGTTACAGTGGTTTTAGTGACGTTACTTTTGACATTTTCAAAACAATGGAAAAAATCGAATTTCGTGTGTTGATTAAACACTGTTTTTTTATGGGAAAAATTCCGTTCAAGCCAAGCAAGGGCTTGATAAGTGTTACGGGTACTCTGCCCCTAAAAAATCACTCATCATTTACTGGTACACTGAATTTAAACGCGGTCATATAGACACAAATGATACTGAACGCTCTGGACGCCCAAATGAGGTGGTTACACTGGAAAACGTCAAAAAAATCCACAAAATTGTTTTGGATGACCGTAAAGTGAAATTGTGTGGGATAGCTGAGACCTTAAAGGTATCCAAAGAATGTGTTGATCATATTTTGCATGAATATTTGGGCAAGAGAAAGCTCTGTTCGAAATGGGTACCGCGTTTGTTCACAGTGGACCAAAAACAACAACGTGTTGATGATTCTGAGTGCTGTTTGGAACTGTTTAAGCGCAATAAAAAGGATTTTTCATGTGATATGTAATAATAGATGAAACATGGATCCACTACTACACACTAGAATCAAATCCGCGGTCAGCTGAGTGTACAGCAGCCGATCAAAGACACAACAGTCGGCTGTGAAGGTTTTGGCCTCTGTATTTTGGGATGTGCATGGAATAATTTTCATCGATTATGCTGAGAAGGGAAAAACCATCAATAGCGAATATTATATAAAGTTACTCGTGCGTTTTAAGGCAGAAATCGCAAAGAAACGGTCCCAAATGAACAAGAAAAAAGTGCTCTTTCATCAAGACGATGGCAAAAATTGCACGAATTGAAATTCGAATTGCTTCCTCATTCACTGTATTCTCCATATTTGGCCCCTAGCGACTATTATCTATTCGCCGACCTCAAAAAAATACTGGCGGGGGAGAGATTTGGCTCCAATGTATTTTTATGCTTAAAATTTGTTCATTATTCGACCAAAAAGGCAGAAAAATTCTGTTAATACTATAGAAACTGTAGATAATTTAACCATTTAACCCGTTTTTTTACCCCATCCTGTGAAGCGATAATTACCTAAAAACTATAAAATGGATTCCGACTTCAAATTTTATAATGTGTATTGAATTTGGAATCCATATTTCGTTTCGTAGAGTTTTCGTGCCAACACACAGATAAACAGATTAACGAAAATTGTCACATCCCGGAGAATAACTTTTTTTTCTGATACAAAACTTCCCTTTAGAGAGAAAAGTAAAAAAGCAACGCTATAACTGTATTTAGTCTCACCTAGAAAAAGTATTTGAAAAGATCACTGTTATTTCTTATATTGAGTATTGTTAGCTTCTCGACACCACGATATTATTGCTATATTATATTAACCAAAAACAACATGGATCTTTCCTTCTTTTACAGGCTTACATCTGCACAAAATCGTACAGTGATGTAAATGAGTTATGATTTTTTATTGAAAAGGGCAATGTAAACAAACCATGATGCGCTATCAGCTTCAACAATAGTTCAAGGACTTATTAGCGTAACTTAACACGTAGGCTGAAAAGTTGTTGGTCTGACACATAGATGTCGCCTTTGTCAAAAAAATTCATATGATTTTTAGGAAGTACTAACCTTCAAACGATACGTGTCAAAATTTCATGACATTTCGACGATTAGTTTACACTTTACAGTGGTTTTAGTGAAGTTACTTTCGACATTTTCAAAACAATGGAAAAAAAATCGAATTTCGTGTGTTGATTAAACACTGTTTTCTGATGGGAAAAAATTCCGTTCAAGCAAAGCAAGGGCTTGATAAGTGTTACGGGTACTCTGCCCCTGAAAAATCACTCATCATTTACTGGTACGCTGAATTTAAACGCGGTTATATAGACACAAATGATGCTGAACGCCCTGGACGCCCAAATGAGGTGGTTACACTGGAAAACGTCAAAAAAATCCACAAAATTGTTTTGGATGACCGTAAAGTGAAATTGTGAGATAGCTGACACCCTAAAGGTATCCAAAGAATGTGTTGATTATATTTTGCATGAATATTTGGGCAAGAGACAGCTCTGTTCGAAATGGGTACCGCGTTTGTCCACAGTGGACCAAAAACAACAACATGTTGATGATTCTAAGCGCTGTTTGGAACTGTTTAGGCGCAATAAAAGGGATTTTTTCATGCGATATGTGACAATAGATGAAACATGGATCCACCACTAAACACTGGAATCAAATCGGCGATCAGCTGAGTGTACAGCAGCCGATCAAAGTTGCCCGAAGCGACCAAAGACACAACAGTCGGCTATGAAGGTTTGGGCCTCTGTATTTTGGGATGCGCATGGAATAATTTTCATAGATTATGCTGAGAAGAGAAAAAGCATCAATAACGAATATAATATAAAGTTACTGGTGCGTTTTAAGGCAGAAATCGCAAAGAAACGGTCCCAAACGAACAAGAAAAAAGTGCTCTTTCATCAAGACGATGGCAAAATTGCACGAATTGAAATTCTAATTGCTTCCTCATTCACCGTATTCTCCATATTTGGCCCCTAGCGACCATTATCTATTCGCAGACCTCAAAAAAATACTCGCGGGAGAGAGATTTGGCTCAAATGAAGAAGTTATCGCCGAAACTGAGGCCCATTTTGAAGGAAAAGGCAAATCCTTCTACAAGAACGGTATAGAAATGTTAGAAAACCGTTGGACTGATTGTATCGCTCTTGAAGGAGACTATATTGATGAATAAAGTCGAATTTTGCAAAAAAAATTGTTTTAAGTTTTTCAGCCTACGTGTTACATATAGGATTGCAAATTAAAAAAGCTATATCTATCTTATTTTGCAACTTTTATATCTGGCGAAATGATTTATTGTAGAGAGTACTATAACTTGTTAAAAAAACGTCCCAACTTGGCAAATATCCAGTAGTTTTCTGTGTACATTTAATTTGTAAATTTTAGATATAATTTTTGTAAAAATGTTCATATGAAGAAGCTCTAGAGTAAATCATCTCAATTCTTACATAATATTACTTATGGTATACTGATCAAAAGTTACCGTTCTTAATAACCATTTAACATAAGAATTCAACTAGGGACCTGTTTCACAAAACGTACAAGTTTTGTCGATACAAATTATAAATGTGGAGCACTTGTAATCACAAGTCGCTGTAAAGCTGCATTACAAATAATAGTAAAATTTGTTCGTAACAAGTATGGAACATATCCGTAACACTTGTGAACTGGTGTGAAGAGGTTGACTATTTCCCGTTGTCAAGTATTATATACGAGGTATGGCTAGAAATTAACCGGACTGATTTTGTTACGCCGATAACATTAGTGCCGCGCGGTTGGCAATGGTGGGGTGTTGAGCTGGAATACCCCTCTACCTATTTCGACATGTTGATGACCGTGCAGTTTCCAGTTCGGTTGCAGCACTAGTTTACATCGGATCGTGTATTTGCTCTGCGTCGGAAATATGCTTAGTGTCAATGTTGAGCAACTAGTTAACGTGAAATTTCTCGTTAGTCTACTACAGAAATATTAACTTTGCTGCAATATCGCGAACTCAAGTTTTCGAGTGTATAACACGATTCAAAGATGGCAGAGAAGGCAGACGACCCCCGCGTTGGGCGTTAACGAAGGGCAAAAACAGACGACAACATTGAATAAGTCGGTAAAAATCATTAGAGAAAATCGACATCTGAGCATTAGAACTGTCAGTGGGTTAACAAATAATGACTACGAGAATATTGGGTAAATTTTACATGACAGTTTTGTCATGAGCAAAGTGTGTTCAAAGTTGGTACCGAAAATCTTTTTTGCCAATCACTGCTCTAACACCCTGAAAAACATTGAATCTAACCCTAACTTTTTAGTAAGGGTAATAACACCTGACCTTGCTCCATGTAACTTTTTTTTTGTTTCCCAAAGTGCGTTGAAGGAAATAATCCGTTTTGAGTCTGTTGACGCAGTGAACAAAAAATAATCGTCATGATGAACCTGTCAGAAGACGACCTGCAGCACTGCTTCCAACAATGAAAAATTCGTATTGAGCGGTAGAGGGATCGAGAAGGAATGTATATTGAACAAGATTAGACTTTTAATGTCAAAGTTCAAGAATAAAAAGTTTTATAAATTCAGCACTGACTTAGCCGTTACTTGATGGAGATCCATAATAACTATGAACGAGAATTTAAACCACTGTTTGAGATCACCACCTACAGGGTGTCCCAGTATTCCCTGTACATAGAGTTACTGTGGATTTCTGGGATGAAAATATGACCATTTATCCCAACTTACCTTAGTCCAAAAATTCCTAATTTTTGAGATACAGGGTGTCAAAATTGTACTTTTATTTTAAGTTTTCTTAAGTAGCTTTCTTAATTTTTTTTTTTTTTTTTTTTTTATTGGTCTAGCACACGTGCTGCAGGGATGTCCCTAAAGCGCTCCAGGAGCGGCACGAGTGCGGAAAAAGTGATTCACGTTGTTCTTGAATCGCTGTAAATTGTACTCGGTGGGAAACACAGCGCTGGGCAAATTATTCCAAAGGGATGACGTTCTCCATATAAAAGATTGCTTGAAAAGCGTTGTACGCGGAGTAACAAGCTGAACCTCATACGGATGCGAAGCACCAGCGCGACGTGTATTTCTAACATGCACCGCTTTGGGAGGAATTAAGCGGGCTACATCCTTCGAACACTTTCCATGAAAATACTTGTAGAACAGACTCAAGTCGCCAACCGTTCTTCGATGTTCCAGCGAATCAAGGCCGCCGGTCAATTCCGGGTCCCCAATCAGACGGACCGCTCTTCTCTGAACAGAATCCAACAAATGCAGTGTATGTTTGGGAGCGGAGCCCCAAACGTGGGAGCAGTATTCCATAGTTGGTCGAATTTGGGCTTTGTAAAGAATTAACAGTTGTTGTGGGGTGTAAAGCTTTCTGGTTCTAAATAATATTCCCAACCTTTGAGAAGCTCTCCGTGCTATGCCTGCAACATGTTCATGCCAAGACATATTTGCTCCCAAATTAACGCCCAACAAATTGAGCGACGATGCTAGGGGAATGGAGTGCCCCGACATAACTATGTCGGGTTCAGCAACGTTAACTTTTTTAGAAAAAGCTGCCGCTTGGGTTTTTGTAGCGTTAAATTCCACTTGGTTACTGTCACCCCAAGATAGAATTTCTTCCAGGTCTTTGTTCAGTTGAACGACCTCCTGCTGTCTGCGGACATTCGCCTGAGCAGCCGATGTCCGAGCGTTCAAGGTGAATGAAGAGACAAGCGTACTGTCATCTGCAAAGCTATAGATTGGATTCCCGGTCTTTTCCAGCAGATCGTTAATGTAAATGAGAAAGAGAGTAGGAGACAGTATGGAGCCCTGGGGCACACCAGCGTTGATAGTGAGGGTGTTAGAAAGAAATCCGTCAACCGCCACTCGTAAAGAACGCTCTCTGAGGAAACATGAGAGCCACAAACAGAACCTTTCAGACATACCATAAGAGCGCAATAATTGTACTATTTGTACAAGATTCGGTGCTAAGGAGTTTTCTGAGATAAGAAATCGAAATCAGCTCACAGTTCTGTTGTAAATTGTGGGGGCGCCACTTATTGCACTGTGTATACTTTTAAATTGTCATAACTTTTTTATACCACTCTGTATGATATTTTTAATTTAATATTCGTATTCTCCGCCTTCTCCTGTCTAAAAAAACTCTCCCGCCAAATGTTGCTCTGAGCAACAGTCTCTGAGATAGTGGGATGTTTGTTTCCATTTGTTAATTTCATTGTCAAATTCGCAAATGCATTCCTTCACATTCTATAGTTACTTGGCAACGCTAAAAAATCACTCTGGCAATGATGTAAGATATCATATGTTCTATGCCTTAACTGACTTGTAGTAATACTGACAGAAAGTAACTTGTGACAGCTATCAGACAAGTTTTACGGGTATTAACGAGAATTAATCCCTTCTCAAACCCAACAGTGTTTTAATTCTAGATTATTATGCAGCACACGATTGGTGAGCAAACTGATATGATTTTAGTGTTTGGTTTTTGTAAGGGCAACGGTCGCAAAAGTGCTCGCGTATATCATGAAAGATTTCCGCATCGTCGGATTCCTAACCATCAAACTTTTGCCAATATTGAGAGGCGATTTCAAGAAATTGGACAATTTAAGCCGATCAGGAATAATGCTGGGCGGCCTTCACAAGCTAGAACACCCGATGTTAAAGAGGGAATCAGCACTCGTTTAATTGAACGTCAACTAGGAATATCAACAACTACAACTGACCGGATCATTAGACAACAAATTATTCATCCCTTTCATATACACTCCGTCCAGGTACTCTTACCTTCAGATCTTGGATTCCGTTTGCATTTTTCACAAATTATTCGAGCATGCATAGCGACTGTTCCAACTTTTCACATTAAAATCCTGTTTGCATGCGAAGCAGGCTTCACTCGACGTGGTATAACCAATATGTATAATAATCATGTTTACGCTGAAGAAAACCCACATGCTGTGCAACAAAGACAGTTTCAAGGCGAATTCAGTATTAATGTCTGGATGGGATTTGTCGCGAACTATTTGATCGGGCCGTTCGGATTACCAGATCGACTTGATGGTGATATTTACTTGAATTTCAACCGTGAAACTATACCTAATTATTGGAAAACTTACCCATTAATTTACGTCGCGACATGTTTTTCATGCACGATGATGAATTTTTTTGAACCAAAGTTACCCTGATAAATGGATCGGAAGAGGTGAAGATGCGATTTTTTCCTTTGGGGTGCATTGAAATCGAAAGTTTATCAAGTTCAAATCGACAACATTGAGCAATTGTGGAATAGAATTCAAAATGCTGCTAACACTTTACGAGATGAAGACATTTTAAGAAGAGTACATTTAAATTTCCTACGACGTATTAATTTATGCATTAACGAAGGTGGCGGCCATATTGAACATTTATTATGAAACCAATACCTTCTCAGTTGAGCGATTAAACATTTTTCGAATGAATTTGTGGGTAATCTTTTGTGCCCTTAGTTGGTTTTTACATTCTTACTGTTGTTGGCCCGTTGGTCTTTAAATTTATTATTGTTGTTAGCCTCTTTGCCTTTAAGCACGCTTCAAATTTCAAAGACTATTCTTTTGGATCTGTCTTAAGCCTGGATGAAGTGTAAAGGAACGCATTTGCGAATTTGACAATGGAATTAAAAACGGAAACAAACATCCCATTATCTTAGAAACTGTTGCTCGGAGCAACATTTATCAGAGAGCTTTTTTAGACAGGAAAAGACGAAAAATACGAATATAGAGTGGTATTAAAAAGTTTTGACAATTTAAAAGTATACACAGTGCAATAAGTGGCGCCCCCTACAATTTACAACAAAACTGTGAGCTGATTTCGATTTCTCATCTCAGAAAATCCCTAAGCACCGAATCTTGTGTAAATAGTATAATTATTAAGAATGCTCCTTAATAAAAACTAAAATAAAAGTATAACTTTGACACCCTGTATCTCAAAAATTACGAATATATTAAGATAAGTTGGGTTAAATGGTCATATTTTTATCCCAGAAATCCACAGTAACTCTATGTACACGGAATACTGTATGTTTATTGTATCATAGCTAACAATTGTTTCGACACACTGTGTCTTCTTCCGGAGCAAGATGTAAAATAACTAAAGTATGTTACAAAATATTCCTGGCTATAAGGTCTAAATTAATTAACATACCTTCAATGAAGATTTCAGAATTTTGCACAATGAAAAAAAAAGGGAAATTACTCAATTGTTTAGACAACGTAGAGATTAACCAGAAAAAATCCTCAAGTTTATTACTCAATGATCAATTAGATGGTGGTGAGTCTCCTTTATTGCACTTGTTTTAGGTATTATGGTCAATATTGTTAATTAATTTAGTCCTTATAACCAGGTATATTTTGTAACATACTTTAGTTATTTTACATCTTGCTCCAGAAGAAGATACGGTGTATCGAAACAACTGTCAGCTATAATACAATAACCATATGTGGTGATCTTAAACAGTTGTTTAAATTTTCATTCATCATTTGTAAATTCACTCCGTATTCAGTGTGTATTTTCTAGCTACACCTCGTAGCCTTGTGCAACATTTCAATATATTAACTGCATAGGCAGAAGTTAAACGACGATAATTAAGGTAGAGAACTTTGTCGTTTAAAACACCTAGAGCATTTCCTACTAATCATTTATCTTTACCGTATTATAGGAAATACTTGTTGCATCCAACTTTGCTTCTGTAGGTGTCATAAACCATTCTAATCAATGATCGCCAGGCTAGCTTACAATAACTACATTTGTTTATCGAATAACTTGAGCATTAGTATACTTCTAAGCCAACTGGCACCGACATAATAGTTTTCCAAGTTCGGCCCATAAATATCACAAGCCGACAAAACTGGGCGAAACTCCAGACCCCGAGACCAGAGTATACTTTCCCAAAGGTTTTTGGTGCGCTCAATCCGAATCCGACCTCAGAATTGCTTCATCACATCAGGTTTTCGAAATATCCTAACCTAAAAATGCAAAGAACACGATTTTTCGCTATATTCGGGATTATATTACACTGCAAATTAATTCTTCTCCGCAATACTCGTTGCGGCATATGAAAGTACCTCTCTTCCCCATCAAAAAGCATTTTGAATTTTTCAGATATCTTATTTCTTATCGGAGAAATCATTTTTCTAGCAGCAACATTGTTTATTTGTTATCATACATGGTACCAGGCCTCATAATTTTTTTATGTCAACTTTTAGTAAAAAAAATTTCAAACAAAAATTGACGAGTTTTGAAAGGGCAATAAAATGATATAATTTTGATGACCGTGGAAGATCATTTTGAAGGTCATTTCAAGGTCAACTTTGATTTTTTAAATGGGAACTCATATTTTTTATGACAGCGTTATGTTTTTCTAGCAAAGCTACATAAGTTTTGTTCAAAAAATTGTTCTCGATAATATTCCATTCATCAATATTTCAGTCTTAATGCGCAAACAAGCGTAAAGGCAAATGATCCTAACATAACCTCAGGCGTGGATTGAAAATTGATAAAAGATATTACATTGTAAAATCATAAAAGAATCAAAATTAAACACAATAAAAAGGCACACGTAAGTTTTATAGTAATTTAGACTCTTCAGAATTCCGACCCGTTATATCGGATCCGCCATTTTGAATTTCTTAAGGTTAAGGACAAACCAGGACTCGATCCTCTCGCCTGTCGGATCAACTTTTTTTTTTTGGTATGGTTGTAACGAAAACGCCAAACTAATTAATTTCAACGGACGATTTTCTCCAAAAAGAAATAAAATATCTGAAAAATGGAATAGTAGTACTTTCAGATGCGGCAATAAATTTTGCGGAGAAAAATTAATTTGCGGCGTAATATAATCCCGAATACAGCGAAAAACCGTATTTTTTTCATTTTTAGGTTCGGATATCTCGAAAACCTGATGCGATGGAGAAATTCTGAGGTCGAATTTGGATTCAGTGCACCAAAACCTTCGAAAAGGTATAGTCTAATCTCAGAGTTTAAAAAATGTTGGCCTGTGTAATTATAAGATTAATGTAGCTCCAAATCCATTACGATTAACAAATGCAGCCCCATTTTTTTTTCGTGCATCTATCAACATACCCATACAGAAATGTTTAGAATATTTACAGCCCATGAGACACCTTGGAGAAATGTTATTTAGTTCATGACATACACAACGTTTGTAATACTTCTCACTACACACACTTGATTTGCAACCACATGCGCATCTCCTATAGTGTGGTATTGCGCTCAATTTCCGAGCTAATGTAACGTTATACTGGCGCACGATACATATTTGTTGTGATGGTCACTTCGATGAAGTAGTATGTTTCAATTGTCCATTCTAAGTTATTTCAATTACACAGATCTCATTCTAAATCGTTCATTCATGGAATATTTTTAAACTTCCCCTTGGTTAGACATCTCTTTTAAATCAGACGGCGCACCACCTACTATTCCCATAGTGCAGTCAAGGATGCCCGATATTGTCTTCAGACAGCGCAGCGTATCATAAAACGTATTTTAATGAAGCTAGATACCAAAAAAGCTTCTGGCGCTGACGGAATACCTGCCATAGTTCTCAAAAACTGTGCGAGGGAACTAACACCAGTTTTCTGTAGACTTTTCAACTTATCCTACAGAAAGGGAATATTTCCTTCCTGTTGGAAATGTGCCACAGTTCAGCCGATACCTAAAAAAGGCAAAAAGACCTTGCCAAACTACCGATCAGTCGCACTATTTTCAATAATATCGAAAGTCATAGAAAAGGCTATCAATCAGCATCTTCTAAAATATCTTGAAGGATTCAACATTATTAGCGATCACCAATATGGCTTTCGTAAGCATAGATCAACAGGAGATCTTCTGACTTATGTAACACATGTTTGGAACAATGCAATTGAACACTTTGGAGAATCTCGAGCGGTTGCTCTTGACATATCCAAGGCATTCAACCGTGTTTGGCACGAAGAACTGTTGGCTAAGCTTTTATGGTATGTTTGAAATTGTAGCTCTGATGTTTCCTCAGAGAGCGTTCTTTACGAGTGGCAGTCAACGGATTTCTTACTAACACCTTCACTATCAACACCGGTGTGCCCCAAGGCTCCATACTGTCTCCTACTCTCTTTCTCATTTACATTAACGATCTGCTGGAAAAGACTGGAAATCCAATCTACAGCTTTGCAAATGACAGTACGCTTATCTCTTCATTCACTTTGAACGCTCGGAGGATGGGGGGGTAAGGGGGGTGTATAGAGCATCGGCTACTCAGACGAATATCCGCAGACAGCAGGAAGTCATTCAACTTAACAAAGACCTGGAAGAAGTTCTATCTTGAAGTGACAGTAACCAAGTGGAATTTAACGCTACAAAAACCCAGGCGGCAGTTTTTTTTTAAAAAGTTAGCTTTGCTGAACCCGACATGTTTATGATGGGGCACTCCATTCCTCTAACATCATCACTCAATTTATTGGTCGTTAATCTGGGAACAAATATGTCCTGACATGAACATGTTGCAGGCATAGCAAGGAGAGCTTCTCAAAAGTTGGGAATATTATTTCGAACCAAAAAGCTTTACACTCCACAATAACTGTTAATTCTTTACAAAGCTCAAATTCAACCAAGTATGGAATACTGCTCTTATGTTTTTGGCTCCGCTCCCAAACATACACTGCATTTGTTGGGTTCTATCCAGAGAAGAGCTGTTCGTCTTATTGGAGACCCGGAACTGATTGGCGGCCTTGATTCGCTAGAACATCGAAAAACGGTTCGCGACTTGAGCCTATTCTACAAGTATTTTCATGGAAAGTGTTCGAAAGATGTAGCTCGCTTAATTCCTCCCAGAGCGGTGCATGCTAGAAATACACGTCGCGCTAATGCTTCACATCCGTGTGAGATTCAGCTTGTTACTCCTCGTACAACGCTTTTCAAGCAGTTCTTTATATGGAGAAGATCACCCCTTTGGAATACTTTGCCCAGGACTGTGTTTCCCACCGAGTATAATTTAGAGCGATTCAAGAACAACGTGAATCGCTTCTTCCGCACACATGTCGCTCCTGTAGCGTTTTAGGGATTTCCCTGCAGCACGTGTGCTAGACCCGTAAAAAAAGGAGGTTTCCGATGTCCTTTTGGCTGGTATGGAAGCTTTTCGAAGAAATGCCTTCCCAACGACAACCCTTGGATCGACCGAAAATGCAAAGTAGGCAAGATGTTCTAAACATCTTGCCTACGTGGCGTGAAAATCCTAACGTCATAAATCGTAACACGTTCGTGCTCGGAACAGATGCCAAGAAATTATCGGCAGCACACAATCAAAGAATTAAAAACAAGCTTGTTTCCTGCCACAACAATTTCAGATACTTTTGTTCAGTCGCTAAGTCTGTTAGTCAAAATTTCACTAAACCCACTATACCATCACTCACACGGCCAGATTATACTATTAGTGGAGGTAAATGGCGTAAAATTTTTATGATTTTTGGAAATTTTGTGGTACAGCTTGGAAATCGATTTAACTACTTTAAAACAGTGTCAACATAATGTAGACGAGCTTTCTCAGCCTAATTTTGATCGCAAGGCCACTTTTCTTCTATTTTAGTGCATTTTTCGCATTTTAATAATTTTGGCTCACTGTGTCTTAAATATCTCAGCTTCTGTTCGTTGATATACGAGAGAAAAAAATTCATTTTACTCGTCATAAAATTGCCTAAAAAACTGCGATGCATTAAAAAATATTAAGTACATAACTTAAAAAAAGTATTTACTACGTTGAATTGAAAAATGGTTTTTTACGGGTAACTTCCGTTCAGTTCGATATTACGGCTTCAAATTACATGAAAACGTAACTTTTATATTAACAAAAACAAATTTTATTAAAAATATTAAGAAGATTGGTCAAAATTCGCTTTTTAGTCCAAATCTTATTATAGATTTTTCTTGTGGTCAAAAGGTCGTAGGAAGCTTTTTTTTAAAAAAAAACTTGCGAAATTTTATTCTCCTTAAGATGGTTAGAAAGAAAAATAAATCTTACCGTTTTTTCAATTTTTTCCGTTAAAGTTTCTTCATTCTCTGTGTACTCATAATCGTCATACAATGGATCCTTGTCAGTAAAATTTTTATTGTCTAGGTGGCCTCCCATAAGCGTTGCACCTTCAACATAATTGAATTTTTGAATGAGCCATGTAGATATCAGAATTTTTATTATTGTTAGACATGTGTGCTTCGTCTCCATGTTTTATCCTAAAAATAAGGTTAGTATTATTTTAATAGAAAAACTCTTTTCAAACTGTTAATAGGTTACGAAATGAGGTAAAAGTAAAATAAATACAGGACAACATGTAAGTGATTAATTTACATATCCCACCATACTAAAGGTAGGTTGCAATATACAAGTCATGTAAACCAGACACGGCACAAATTCTTATCACATAAAAAGTCATCATCAATATGATTTTTTTATAGCGTTCTTCGCCTTCCGATTCCCAGTTTCCATCATCTTTGATCTTCCCAATCTCCGGGTCTAAGATTTCTCTCTGAGATAACCCTCTGAATGTCTCTAAACCATGTCGCTCTTGGTCTCCTTCTTCTCCTTCATTTCGCTTGGTACCACTTTAGAACCATCTTTGGTATTCGGTGTTCTTCCAGTCTTTCCACACGTGTCCGTACCATATAAGTTTCTGTTGTTGAATTCCCTCAATAATCGTGGTTTTTTTACTTTCATTACATCCCCTATTCTTTTATTTCTAACTCTATCCGTTCTTGACACTCTACCCGATCTTCCCCAGTAATCCATTTCAATCAATTGCCAAGTTTCACAACTGTAGAACACGATACTCTTAAATACTGCATTATAAATGAGGTGCTTTCTCTGTGGTGTTATGCTCTTCGACCACAGAACAGAGTTTAAGTGTCTTATGACCGCCTTTCCTTTACTTATTCTACTCTTCCCTTCCTTTTCCGCTATACCGTCTTTACTTATATTAGTTGCGAATATATATACTCTTCACAAGCATCAATGACCTCACCGGTATTTAGAATAAGTTCGTGTTTTCCTTGTATACACAAATATTTGGTTTTCTTGCAGTTAACCAGCAGATCATAGAACAACAGCTTCAAAGTGCTACGCAGAAAACTTAGGAATGGAAGAGGACAAATAGCGAAATAAGGAATAAGGAGAGAAATATAGTGACAAAGAGAGAGGAAATACTAGGAGTGGTTGAAGAATTGTATCAGCTAATGTACAAAAGCCAAAGAGATACTAACCTAGATCCAAACTCAGAACCCGATATAATTTCAAATAAGTAAACCAGGCATCGGAATCACTGCCAGATATCACCTTAGACGAGATAGAGTTGGCTTTAAGGAAAACAAAGAATAACAAAACCCCTGGAAACGATAACGTAGTTGTGGACGTCATCAAAATCGGTGGACCTACTAGGAAAAATAAGATCCTTTTTCAATCTTTGGCTGTTTAATAGCACGATACCAGATCAGTGGCATAATTCTGTCGTCATACTACTTCACAAAAAGGGAGATGCAGCAAAATTAGAAAACTACCGGCCCATAGGCCTTTTGAGCCATCTCTACAAATTGTTCATTAGGATAGTAACAACAAGACTTTAAAATAAGTTGGACTTCTACCAACCAAGGGAGCAGGCTAGCTTCCGGGCCTGATTCGGAACCAATGACCATCTACAAAATATTAAGACATTAATTGAGAAAAGCATTGAATATAATAGACCACTTGCCGTAGCCTTCATAGATTTCCCTAAGGCTTTTGATAGGGTCGAGCTGGACTCAGTATTAGAAGCGTTACAAGAGTGCCGTATTGACTATTGTTATACAAAGTCGATTTTCAACATTTATAAAAATGCCTGTATGACGTTGAAACTCCACAAAAAAACCAAATCCATACCAGTTGGTAGAGGAGTAAGACAAGGCGACACGATATCGCCTAAACTATTCACCTCACGCTTTCAAGAAACTCAACTGGGAAAGAAAAGGCCTTAACATACATGGGCAAACTCTGACAAATTTGCGTTTTGCAGATGATATAGCCCTGATATCTGACAGTCTTAGAGATGCAGTAATGCTAATGCTGTACTAAGTATGTACAGACGTGGGGTTGGAAATGAATGCTTCTAAAACAAAATATATGACGAACTTCCAAGCGAACAGATTAATGTCAGCAATAAAGAGGTAGAACTACTGGATAAATAAAGCTATCTTGATCATGAGATTCGCATCACAAGGAATAACCAAACGTGTGAATTGAAGAGAAGAATAACGCTAGCTTGGACAGCCTATGAAAGACTTAAAGATGTCTTTCTACTAAAAAGGGAGGTTTTTGATCAGTGTGTGCTTCCAGTGATGACTTATGGAACGGAAACTGTAACCTTAACTATCGCAACCCCTAAAAAGCTTAGAATAACAGCGCCAGATGGAAAGACCAATGATTGGAGTGTCACTGCGGGATTGTATTAGAAACGAAGTTATCCGTCAAAAAACCGGCGTTACTGATGTAATTGCATACATCGCGAAACTTAAATGGAACTGGGCGGGGCATAGAGCCCGAATGTTGGATGAGAAATGGACTAAGAGGCTGCTTGAATGGAGACCTAGGAGCGACAAGCCTAGTAGAGGTAGACCGACGATATTAAGAGACTGTATGGTAACTGGATGCGGAGAGCCCAGAAGAGGAGAGAGTGGACTGAGATGGAGGAGGTCTATGTTCAGCAGTGGACACAAAGGGCTGATTGGTGATGATGATGATGATGATGAACTCTTAAACCCCAGTTTTTATAATCTTCGAACAATTTTCTTGTCATAAATTCAAGGTCTTCCTTGTCCAGAGCAATACCCACTCGATCGTCGGCAAAATATAGAGTGTACAACGTTGTTTTGTCGGTCAGCTGTATTCCCATTCCTCCACATGCACTTCGCCACCTCTCTAATGTCTCATTTAAAGAAATTTTGAATAATATAGGAGACAGACAGCATCCATGTCTGCATTCTTTGTTACAGATTTTCGGAGTGACTGTTTTCTAACTTTATTCAGGAGCGTGACTGGTCGTACAGCGGCGATTGCTGTACTCTTTTTGGTTGATCGTTCTAATATTTGCTATAAAAAGTAATTTCAAAACTAAGTTGTGTTATAAAAGTATTATTTTAGGTGTTTTTTGACAATTTGTAATAAAATTTTTTTTTAGGAAACACCGATAACTTCTTTTGGTATATTTGCCTAAAAAGTTATTACCCTCTGAAAAATTTTAGTATTTTGTACAGAACACTTAGGGGGTCATTTCGATGCCTGTCTGTCACATCCGATTTTCTCCGAAACTACTTGACATAGAACGTTCAAATTTGGCACAAATAAATTGACGGCCCAATCAGAGCGGTCTAGTTTTGAAAGTTAAATTTTGACGTAAGGAGTTAGCTTGTAGGGGGGAGTAAATGTTTTCTAAGGTTATCGGGTCAAATATAAACTTGTGGAAGTTCAAAAATATATATCATATAATACTCGAGCATACTTTTCTTCACATTATTTTTAAAAGATGGCCTATCTCGAAAAGTACTGATCAAAAAATTTTGAAGAAATTCTGGAACATTCTCCATAAAGTGTAGATTGAACGAAAATTATCACGAGGGCATTACGTTTAATAGTTTATCTGGGATAAAAAACTATTTGTCTTGATAATATGGTGAAGGATTTTTTCATAAAGAATTATGAATTTAACAGGGAGTAAGAGCTACAAAATATCAATACGTCTTCAGTGCAATCAGTAATATGCTCATATACTTTTCAGTAAAGTACTGAGACAAAATAATTTTATTTTATTTGTTTATAATTAAACAAATATTTGTTTTAAATTTTTACTACGAGATTCTGGATTGAGCTAAATTCATTTAGTGGCTATTAGGTAGCTAAGGGGCTATAACGATTATACATTATTGACTAAGAAAAAACGTGAAAATACATAGACTAGGTAAGGATTTTATTTTATTTTAAAAACAATCACCGTACGGAACACTAATTGCGCAAGTCCGACTTGCACTTTGCCGGTTTTTTATTTGAAAAGTATCAGGTCAGTCAATAAGTTTTGAAAACGATACCTATGGAGTATCACTTGAACCAAATATTGAACACCATTTTGAAGCTTCATCTGTCACATGAACACTCTAAATTTCAAGTCGATCTATCAAGTCATTCATTGTTTATCAGCTGGTTGAAGTAGACGTGCTTGGGTATTTTTTCAAAATGGAAAAAATCGAATATTGTGCAGTGATAAAATTCTTTGTTTTGGAAGGTTTAACGGCGTACAAGCGTTAATGATAAACCACGTCCAATAATTGCAACAACTGAAGAAACTCTTGTGCAAGTACAAGATATGGTAATGGCAAACCATCGATTAACCGTGGATAATTTAGCTGGCCATAGGCATCTCACTGGATCAGTACATGAGATCTTAACTCATGTTTTGGGATATAAGAAAGGTATTCACAAGATGCGTGCCGCATTTGCTAACTTAGGAACAAAACCGTACTCGAGAAAAAATTTTTAAACAACATTTGGCTCGTTTCACAAAGAATAAAACTGATTTTGTACGTCGATTTGTAACTATGGATGAGACTTGGGTTTACCAGTGTGATCCTAAACTGCGACCACAAACCGCACAGTGAACTGAACCCCATAGTTCAGCTCCAAAGCTGCCAAAGTGGTTAAAGTCGGTCAAAAAAATTATGGCATCAGTTTTCTGGGATGCAAAAGGAATTTTTTTAACCGGTAAAACAATCGTAGGAGAGTATTATTGCAACCTTTTGAAACAGCTGAATGAGTATGTATGAGTATGTATGAGTAGTAGTATTTTCTGGCCTCCACAAAATACAATTGTCAGTTCATTTAAATAGATAGTAACGAGCCATGAAAATTGCTTCTATACATGTCGTACCTGCCAAACAAATTTTGACAAATAAATTATTATCATTCATTTTTTACATTCATTTATACTGGTGCACAAAAAATGTTGTGGTAGGACTCGTAACTTTTCAGGACTCCACCTACATCGTCATCTTGAAACTTGTTTACTCGTCTTGAAAAATACGACTTTTCCAACTTACGTCAATAACGGTTTTATTAACCTGAGAATGTTAACAAAAATATCATAATTTAATTAATTACGTGAGCGCTTAAAGAGTTATTTTGACACAGATATTATCTTTAAATTAGTACTACTAAACTACATTTTTGAGGAATAAATACCATAATATTAACAGTTTTACTAAAAAGCAGTGTTGGAGTTTTATTTTCAATTACAACATAAATAATAAAAACAAAAACAAATATTCTTAATACTTGAAATATAAGGCTCTGGATCGAGGAAGGGGGGTGAAAGGTGTAAGGGATAATTTTGTAGAGATTCGATAGTGTTAGGGGAATTTTTCCCGAATTCATTGAGATAATGCAAATTTTTAATGCATAATTATTTAAGAAATATATATATATATATATATATATATATATATATATATATATATATATATATATATATATATATACAAAAAGATTTTTATCAACCACGCGAACAGGCTGGCTTTAGATGTGAATACGGTGGTAACGATCATTTACAGACCATCAAAATTCTTACAGAGAAATCTACAGAATACAACAAATCACTCGTATTAGTATTTGTGGATTTTAAAAAAGCTTTTGACACCGTGGAGTTGCCGGCGATACAATCTGCCCTGCAGCAAATGAGAATAGACTACAGATACACTCACTTAATTAAATTGATTTATACTAACGCAACAGCAAGTGTAAGACCCCATGAATCCACAAGTAAATATCAAGTGGAACATTGAATCAGACAAGGTGATATGATCTCTCCTAAACTTTGTACGGCTGTGTTAGAATATGCTTTTAAGGAACTTAATTGGGATGGAAAAGGCATAAACATCGATGGCGAATATCTAAATCACCTGCGCTTTGCTGATGATATTGACCTAATAGCCGACAATCTAGGTGATACCCAACAAATGCTTCCCGAATTGCAAATAACATCCGCAAATTTTGGTCTAAATATTAACTTTCAGAAAGTTCATGACTAATCTAGTTACGAACAATAATGTGAAATTTAACGAGAGCGAGGTAGAGCACGTACAAGATTACAAGTATTTTGGTCATGCATTACAGATTGGCAAAGATAACCAAACCTGTAAGATACACCGTCGTGTAGGTTTAGGATGGACGGCTTTTGGCAAGCAGAGAGATACGCTGCAAGCTAATTTGCCAATGTGCTTAAAAAAGAAAGTTCATGAACAATGCGTTCTGCCGGTAATCACATATGGCGCCAAGACACTCACATTAACAAAACAATCAGCAAACAAACTGAGGGTATCCCAATCGCAATGGAGAGAGCTTTGCTGGGTATCAAAAGGAAGTATAGAATAACAAACGTAACTATCAGACAACGAACAAAAGTAATAGATATTATCCAAAAAATTATGCAATCTAGATAGAGATAGATAAGCCATATAGCCCGAAGGGATGATAACCGATGGTATAGAAGACTAATAGAATGGAGACGCAGACAAGCTAAAAGAAAAGAGGTAGACCACCAACAAGATGGAGCAATGACATCAAAAAAGTGGCAGGAAATTGGGTTAACACCACTCAGGACAGAGATCAGTGGCAGTTCTTAGAGAAGGCCTATATCCAGCAGTGGATGAGGACGGCTGATGGATGATATATACATATACATAGGTTAATAGACAGCCAGTTATTCTTGGACTCCCATACTTTTAAAGCAACAGCAAAGCTTATCAGTCCTGGTCTAATAAACCACTATACATCTTTCTGCATGCCATATAAAAAGTATAAGGGGTGGGGGTTATCACTTCTTCCAGGGATCCTGGAGTTTAGAAATTTTAATTTTTTTTAAATAATCAGAAATATTGAGCAGAGAAAGGGCTTGTAGATAATAGAAAAATAACATAATTTTCAGATTCATCTGCTTCAAAAACCCTGGAAACGACATATTCGATAAAATATTCAAAGCCCTTCTCCACTCCTTTACTTCTAATATGTTTGACGGTATGTTTAATTTTTTATCTTAACAAAAGAACAGAAAAAGGTTTCATGAGAGTATTGAAACTATATCAAATTTATCAACCCCTGCTTTGAATGTAATATCACTCAAACACTGTAGTTTCCTTTCTTAGTTTAAGTACTATATTTGTACCAAATTTTTAACCGATATATTATTCCGTTGGAGATTTATCGTACAAACAGACAAACACCGTCGAAAATTTGAAATCATATTTGTTGTAACCTGGAAATCCTACAACGTAAAGAAATGCATATGGGAAATGAAAATCCCTATTATATTAACAGAAAATTAAAACCTGAGGAACTAAAAGAAAGTCAATTTGAAAATAACCTGATAGAAGCGGAACATAACCTAAAAAACCGGTCAAGTGCAAGTTGGACTTAGTACTAGAATCTAGTAATAAAAGGGTAGAATAAGTATTTACTACCTAAATATCTGTTTAATTATAAACAAATGAAATAAAATTATTTTGTCTCTAGAGGAGCGACGGGCCGGCGCCGTACTGAAAATAAATTTATCTCCCCCATACTATCGAGAAAGCTCCTCGATATTGTCAAGGCACATAGTTTTTTTTATACCAGATAAATTATCAAACGTAATGCACTCGTGATAATTTTCGCTCAATCTACACTTTATGAAAAATATTCCAAAATTTTTTCAAAATGTTTTGATCAGTATTTTTCGAGATAGGGTGGGTGGACAGAGATTTTTTTCTTTTAGTCCTACAAGCTAACCTCTTAGGTCAATATTTAACTTTCAAAATTACACGAGTCTGATTGAACCATCAATTCCTACATTTAAGCCCAATTTCAACTTTATATGTCAAATAGTTTCGAAGAAAATCCAGTGGGACGGATGGACACCGAAGTGACCCATAGATGTTCCGTACGGAACACTAAAAATAAACTTTAGCTTGCCTTGTACAAGGCTTTAGGTCAATAAAAGCAAAAATGGCTTGAAAACACATTGTTACGCTACTGGTGGCATTCCATAAAACAGAGTTAGCGGTACCCGAGAACCGCTGGCAGTACCAAAACAAAACGAAAGAACGTGTATACTGCCATACCGCGAACAACATCTATTTGCATAGGCCTGCGACGGCGACGGTGCCGTTACTCGTACAATAAGGAACTCGCTTTTCAGCACTGTTTCGTATTATAATTGTTACAATTTATTGTTTTAGTAGGACAGAGAATGTGTCAGTTAATTGCCAACCGGCAAAGCGTTAATCAACTACCTAATTACAAAATTGCTTTTCAATTTTTGGTAAAAAAAAAAATTGGCCAATTATTTCTCCCCACTTAATATATTTTTTTCAAGATCACTTTAATAACATTTATTTACATACTCTTTGTATAAAGAGTGGACACAAAGAAAAAATAACAAAATTTTTGGTTTAAGTCGTAGAACCATGAAAAAGACGTTTTCGAAGCCATCCCTTCAACCTTTTCTTTCACTCTTTTAATGTCATATATATAATAATTTTACTTTAATTTTGTTTATTAGGGCAACTAACAATCAAGAAAAATGCTCATCCTACTATTGAAACTATATCAACAACACGGCTTAGTTTGAAAATAATAGACCCAAAATTTTATATATATATATATATATATATATATATATATATATATATATATATATATATATATATATATATACGAGGCTGGTTTGAAAAGTCCGTGCAAAAATAAAAACTACTTATGTGTTTGGGGTAAACCTTTTTTATTTTCCGACATAGTCTCCTTTTAGGCTTATACACTTCTTCCAACGATGTTCTAGTTTGTTGATCCCTTCCGAATAATAGGATTTGTATAAGGCTGCAAAATATCCATTAGTGTCTGCAATCACCTCCTCGTTTGAATAAAATCTTTGTCCCGCCAGCCATTTCTTCAAATTGGGGAACAAATAGTAGTCCGAGGGAGCCAAGTCTGGAGAATAGGGGGGATGTGAAACGAGTTGGAATCCTATTTCCATTAATTTTGCGACCACAACTGCTGAGGTGTGTGCTGGTGCGTTGTCGCGATGGAAAAGGACTTTCTTGTGGGCCAATCGCGGGCGTTTTTCTTGCAGCTCGGTTTTCAAACGGTCCAATAACGATGAATAATATTTTTACCCTTTTCCAGATAGTCGATGAGGATTATCCCTTTCGAATCCCAAAAGACAGTCGCCATAACCTTTCCGGTCGAAGGAACGGTCTTCGCCTTTTTTGGTGGAGATTCCCCCTTGGTAACCCATTGTTTAGATTGTTGTTTGGTCTCAGGAGTATAGTAATGTATCCATGTTTCATCCACAGTGACGAAACGACGCTTAAAGTCCTCCGGATTCCTCTGGAACAGCTGCAAACCATCCTTGCAACACTTCACACGATTCCGTTTTTGGTCAAGCGTGAGCAATCGCGGCACCCATCTGGCGGATAGCTTTCTCATGTCCAAATGTTTATGCAAAATATTATGTACCCGTTCAGTCGAGATGCCCACAGCACTAGCAATCTCAAGCACCTTAACTCTTCTGTCATCCATCACCATATCATGGATTTGATCAATGATTTCTGGAGTCGTAACCGCCACAGGCAGTCCAGAACGTTCAGCGTCACTTGTGCCCATATGGCCAGTCCGAAAATTTTGAAACCACTTATAAACTGTTCTAATCGAAGGTGCAGAGTCACCATAATGTTTATCAAGCTTCTCTTTAGTCTCCTGAGGCGTTTTGCCTTTCATAAAGTAATGTTTAATCACCACACGAAATTCTTTTTCGTCCATTTCTTGAAAATCACAAAGAAATAGACCAATATGGCTGAAACTTGGTGTGCGTTCATTCAAGAGATGCTACTAACTAAACATGACCTCGATACGCGCCGGTGGTGCCATCGCTCGGACTTTGCACGGACTTTTCAAACCAGCCTCGTATATATATTTATATATGTATATGTCAGATTATTTCTCGTTTCTTATGTACCTTCATAATCAAGGACTTTTCCTACGATAATTAATGTTTTTGGGGTCGCTAGTCACGAACCCTATGTCACATTTTAAAAATTCAAAATAGCGGATCCAATATGGCGAGCGAAAACTCAAAATTAATTTAGTTTTTCCTATTCTACTAAATATTCTAAAATTTGGTATCCGGGGGTTTTTGAGTTACTAATTATATATTCAAAGTTAGGTTTTAAAAATTCAAAATGGCAGATCCAATATTGCTGCCGAAATTTTTCAAATTTAGTTAAATCGTTTTTTTAATCAAATATTTTTTGGGTTGCTAGGTATGTAAAAATTAGTTACTTCGGCCAAAAGTGTTCTAGCTTTGAGAAATTAGTAAATCTACGATATATTTAGGTTTTTCCTGTAGTTTTTCAAATCGATTCAAGGACCGATGACATTCTTTAGAATCAATTATGAAAGGAAAAAACCTAACCTAACAAAAGCAGCCTACACAAAAAAAGAAAATGAACCACTAACAAAATGCAGCTTACACAATGGAAAGGAAATAAAATTAACCAAACTAAAAGCAGCCGAGTAAATTAACTTAACCTAACAAAAAGCAATGTACACAACAGGAAGGAAATAAACCTAACCTAACTAAAACTAGCCTACACGACAGAATATGACCTACGTATACTTTATATCTATACTATACAAATAGACGTATAAATTTTCGGTATTTTCTCTCTCTTAATGTGGGACTCTCTCGATAAAATAATCTTAGATTTTGTCTAATTCTGTTTTGCTTGAGTGAGATTTTCTCCAAATGTACGACTCTGCGTTAAGATTATTTAGCTTTAACCAATGTCTTTTATGGAAATTGAAAATTGCAGCGAATAATCCCAAAACTGACTAATTTCTCAAAATTAGAACACTTTTGGCCGAAGTAACTAATTTTTACATACCTAGCAACCCAAAAAACCCGTACATTTCATCTTTCAGAATATTTGGTTGAAAAAAACAGGATTTAATTAAATTTAAAAATTTTCGGCAGGTACACTGAATCTTCCATTTTGAATTTTTAAACCCTAACTTTGAATACATAATTAGTAACTCAAAAAAGAAGAAAGAATAGGAAAAAATTAAACTAATTTTGAGTTTTCACCGCCATATTGGATCCGCAATTCGTAACTAGCCACCCCAAAAACGTTAAATGTCGTTGAAAAAGTCCTTGAATATGAAGGAACATAAGAAACGAGAAATAACCTGAAATAACCTTTTATATATATATATATATATATATATATATATATATATATATATATATATAATATATATATATATATATATATATATATATATATATATATATATATATATATATATATATATATATATATATATATATATATATATATATATATATATATATATATATATATATATATATATATATATATATATATATATATATATATATATATATATATATATATATATATATATATATATATATATATATATATATATATATATATATATATATATATATATATATATATATATATATATATATATATATATATAATATATATATATATATATATATATATATATATATATATATATATATATATATATATATATATATATATATATATATATATAAATATATATATAATAATATATATATATATATATATATATATATATATATATATATATATATATATATATATATATATATATATATATATATATATATATATATATATATATATATATATATATAATAAATATATATATATATATATATATATATATATATATATATATATATATATAATATATATATATATATATATATATATATATATATATATATATATATATATATATATATATATATATATATATACAGTCGACACTCTATATAGTGAAAGACAACAATGTTGACCGAAATTTCACTATAGAAAGTTTTTCACTATATAAAGAAAAAATCCGTATATATTGCTATGTATGTAAGATATTCTAGGTCTTGCACTATATAATTTTGGGTCTATTATTTTCAAGATCAGCCGGGAGGGATCTTTTCCCTAGTTAATCATGAACATTTATAAACAAATCTAATGGAAACTGCGACCTGTAGAGAATTTTGAAACAATGCATATATAAATACCCCAGTGTGAGCCAGACAGATCAACACAAGTGTAAATCTATGTTTTTCGTGGTCTAGGGCATCTTTAGCAAGGGAAGTAAATTGATAGCTCCACCACACCTTTAACTTTCGTTCTTCTTCTTCGTACACTAGAGAAAAATAAAGAATTTCTTTAAAATTTAATTAACTCAAATTATTGAGCCTTAAAGATACCAACATACAGATAGGAAATAACTCCATAGAACGCGTCGACGAGTATATCTTGTTAGGTCACACTATTAAGATCGGAATGGCGACCCGCATGCAGAAATTACCAGGCGAATAAGGCTAACATGGGCAGCTTTTAGAAAACTAGGACATATCTTAAACTATTGTACAATACCCATAAACCTAAAAACTAAAGTCTACAATACTTGTGTCCTACCTGCCAGCCCATATGGACTGGAAACTATGTGCCTCACTGAAGCATTTGCTGAGGAGCTCATAATTTCACAAAGAGCTAAGGAAAGAAGCATACGTGGTATCCCTCTTAGAGATAGAATTCCTAACGAGAAGATAAAGAGATGAACCAAAGTCAATGACATAGCTCTGAAGGCGGCAAGGATGAAGTGGCGATGGGCGGGTCATGTGGCTAGATCATCCCGAGACCGATGGGTATATAAAGTCACCGTATGGAGATCCAGAGACACAAGAAAAGGTGTGGTACGTCCACAGAAACGATGGGTCGATGATATTAGCGTAGTAGCAAGCAAGCAGTGGATTAAAGCGGCAAAAGATACTAACTTTGCTTATAATTATTAACATTTCTACCTATTTTAATTAATTCTCGATTCTTATTTTAATTTTTTTCGAACAAAGTTTCTTAGCTGATATTTATTATGAGAAATATAACAGCGTTCTTCTTCGTCTGCTCTACAACCCTGGGTGAGTTTTGGCTGCTTGTCTATATACAATGATTTTTGGCAATTTTTTTTGATAATAAAAAAAAAGGTCGCGCAAGTATTAGATCATACACATTTTTGAACTCGTGTTTTCACAAGCTTTCATTGAGCCCACTCGATGATTTGGTAAAGAAATTTTTTTTTCACTTCCGATTTCAAACTCCAAAACTACCTCTTAAGTCAAAATTTAACTTTCAAAACTGCCCGGCTCTGATTGGGGCATTAATTCCTACATTTGTGCCAAATTCACTTTCTATGGCAAATAGTTTCGGAGAAAATCGGGTGTGACAGACAGACGGACACCGAAGTGATCCCAAAAGTGTTCCGTTTGGAACACTAAAAACACCATTTTACAATACTGTAAACAAATCAGCACAGGGAAGATGTTTATAGCTACCAGAATTTGGCGAAATTACCAATACCCATCAAAGCAGACAGTTAATTCCGCCAGATTCTATTGTCTGTTTAGATTGGTATTATTAATCCCGCCAAATTCTGGTTGCTGGAAATATCTTCCCGGCGCTCTTTTCTGTACAGAATTGTACAATGGCGTTTTTCGAGCATAGGCATCGATTTCGAAATTTCAGTTACTTTTCTATTAGCCTAGGCATTTCTTCAAGTAAATTAATTCCAACATGGTTTAGGAATTTTTTGTTTTGACGTTTCAAAAAGAAATGTCGGCTAATCCTGTGCTTTGGACGAATAGCCGTGGATTTTTTATAAAACTCGATAAAATCTAATTTAGAAACTCTAAACATGCGTTGTATGTAGGTTTTTGTACCAGGAGCACTCACTATTAAAACAGAGCTCTTATCTTCTATATCATCAGCAGTTATTTTAGTAAGTCTCTCACGGTGACCAGCACGCGAGGTACCCATAATTACCATATTCCAAAACTTTAAAAAAATTTGACAATATAAATTAAATAAAATAATAATTAAAATTTTTGCCTTAATTATTAAATAGATTTCATTATCTATCTCTATTGTAAACTGACTAATTTGCTTTTGCGTTAATAGCTTAGACTTCTTAACACAAGGTTCAACTGATATAGGACTTTTCCGCAAAATATGCCAATAAAATATTATAGAACACTTTCCTTGCTTTATTTATATTACACCATTCTTTGAATTGCTGATATATATTTTTATATTGCTGAACTATTTGCTAATAGAAAATTTAAAATGACTGAGTTTGATGTATCTGTGTATCGCTAAACTCATCATTACTCTCAATAATTTTCATTATTTTACAATGAAAAATATCTGGTCCTATAATGCAAAATCTTGTTTTCAAACTATGTAATCAAACCTTATTGATTTCATACTTATTGTTTTGTTTTAAAATAATAATTTAGCTCTCAATATTAAAACAAAATGATTGTAGTAAAATTATGATTTGGAACTCGTGCGCGAAATCTCTTTTGTTTCTTCATATTCCATTCTAAACTGCCAAAGTAGTATTTTGGGCTATAGATACAAAGTAACTATTTTCGGTGTACTGCAAGCGATCAAGCTTCCTTACTTTCCAATTATAATTTTTAATACATGTTCAGAGATAGAAAATCCATTCTCATGGTTCTCTTGGAATATTAAAAACTTTACCGGCATCTTTTTGTATCATTTTATCCTTTTAAGCTGCAAAATTACAGAAGTTTCACGTTCTATTGCAATGCCGTTAACACATTTAAGTATACCACGACAAGCATCTACAGTCTATCAAGTAAGACGTGACCACTCGTATTCTTGAAAAAAGAACATTTTTTGCCATGCATGTATTCTTTGGTGTACTAACAATTACGCGATTTCCTTAGTAAACTGACCAATCGCTTTCTACATCAATAATCGCCTGGCATCTTCGAGGCTACTGTCGACGAGATTTTCTGCATACTCTGCAAATTTTTCGAAACTGGCGGGATAATTGAATCAAAGTCCTCAGAGTAATTATCTTAGTAAGTTGTCCAATGACCTCCTGCATTAATAATCGCCTGGCATCTTCGAGGCATGCTGTCGACGACATTTTCGGCATACTTTTCGAATTTCGCGAGATAACTGAGTCAAAGTCCCCAGGGTCTCTCCTCTGAGCTTTTTCCTACAAAGCACAAAACGTTTTCAGTAGGGTTGGCGTCCGACAATTGTGAGGGGTACTCTAGTATCTTATCGTGGGCCCAAGCGAGCCTCTTTGCGACGTGATGATTTTCGCCTAGCAAAGGTTTCTCCAATATGCTTCGGAATTTGACATCATGAATACGAAGATGTTGTCAAATGATTTCATGGGATACATTCTTAATTTTGCCGCTCTTTGACGCAACGTGAATTCCAGGTTCCGTGAAAACAAAGACACGATTCGTTTTTTGACTTTCGGAGTGCCATTGCCTACTGAGCCACGTTCTGGCAAGTCGTTGACATTTTTCGTCTCGTTAAAACCCATTTCTTCACAAACGATACCGACTTTTTAATATATTTAGCAGCCGCGGAATGTGTCATCATTAAATGGGGACAAAGAAGACTGCCTCGAACGGACGTGCATACCAGTGACTCATTTTGAATTTTACGTGATTTCAACGAAAGTTTGGAATCGACTGATACTTTTACTAAAATGCGTCGTAGACAAAGGTTCCCTCTTCCCGTTTTTCGATGAATCGCTAGAATCGCATCTACCAAAAATGAATTATCGCGGATACGTTCTTACTTGACAGACTGTATTTGCATAGCTTTGCCACTGTACCGTTACTCGTGCAATAAACATACTATTCAACACTATTTCGTATTATAATTATTACAGTTTATCGTTTTAGTAGGTCAGTGAATAGATCAGATACTTAACCACCATTAATGGTTATTTAAGACACCACAAAATGTTAATTATTCTTTTATTTTAAAAATTATCAACATTTTGCATAGAGCATCTGAAGACATTAAAGTACTTCTAGATTCCCATAATGTCTCCAACTGAAAGCTAGTAGAGGTTTGATGGTAGACTACTGATTTTGAAAAGTGATAATGAACCAACAAAAGCGGGATCATTGAATCAGTAGGTGAATCAATGCTTCTTTTGCTTCACAACACATATAAATTTTAAGTTGTTTCTAAATATTCCGGTATTTTATATTAGAGAGTCTTCTGCAATGTAATAGGTACAATTACTGTATCAGTTACTGATTTATGAGGGTGTTTTTAAAGTTATCTACCAAGCTACGAAGGAAAACTGGCAGGAAAAATGTATTGCTTTTACAGAACTAATATTCTTAGTCCAGTTGTTTTGTTCCATTAAAAAAAATCTTTTACTTCCATGTTAAAGCAGCTTGTAACTCATCATCAGCAAAAAATTTTCGTTTTTTCAGGTTTTTCTTCAGATGTCTAAATAAAAAGCAGTCACAAGGCGCTAAATCAGGGTAAAGGTTATCACTCCATCTTCTTTCAATAGTGGCTTGATCTGTGTAAGTCTTGTGAACTCTGCAGTTATGCAGCGGCAAAATTTTGGCTCCTCATACATTCGAATCTTATATTCTCGTTAGGCTTCAGGTTTTGGATCGTTCTTTCGTAAACCTCTCAATTAGAGTGAGTAGAAATAGAGAGACTTTTTGAACCAATTGCACTGACTCCTGCTTCGTAGTTGTAGGATCCCAATAAAACATTCAAGTCTCATTGTCTTTGGCAATCGCGAAAAACTCTCATCATTTGTGAGAAATTTCTTTCCTCTCTAGTTTCTATTCCAGAGTAGAAAGTTTGGAGTTCTACCTTTCAGAAACTTTTTACAGCCCTAAATCCTCGAGCAATATCCGAAAACTGGAGTTCGGATGCTCGATCTGCCAGCAGCAAATCCTCAAAAAATCTCAAACCGGTCCTCCTGATCTGTGGAAATCCTGAATTGAATCTGGACCCCATCGAAACTGTGTTGACTAAAAACTTTATTTGAAAGTAAGATGGAATAGTATTTTCGTACACCCAGTATATTCTTTCACGAATAAATTTTGCGCTAATTCTCCCTTTAGCAAGAAAACTTAATAATTCGCGATTGTTGGAAGGAAAACAAAAATTAAAACTGCAAAACACAACAAACTCGTAAAAAATATCGTTAAATTACTTACAAGTGACAGTAATTTGACCACTAAGCAATTTTTTGTATGACGTCGACGAGGATTCGAATGCAGACTTTCAGTTTTCTCTGTCGGTACTTCACAAACTAAGATTGTGAGGCTTCTAAATTAACCCGCCCACAGCCTATTAACTCCTTACAGTCTGTCAAATAAGAACGTGACCGCTCGTATTCTTGAAAAAATGTGTTTCGAGCACATTTTTTGCGATGAGTGAATTCTTTGGGTAATAACAACGGCGCAATTACCTTAGTAAGTTATCCAATCGCCTTCTGCATCAATAATCGCCTGGATCTTTGAGGCGTGCTGTCAACGAGATTTTCTTCATACTCTGCAAATTTTTCGAATCTCGCGAGACAACTGAGTCAATGTCCTCAGAGTCTTTCCTCTGAGCTTTCTCTTTACAAGGAACCAAACGTTTTCAATAGAGTTGGCGTCCGACGATTGTGAGGGCCACTCTAGTATTTTATTGTGAGCCGAAGCGAGCCGTTTCGCGACGTGATTTCCACCCAGCAAAGGTTTCTTCAACGTGCGTCGGAATTTGACTTCATGAGCACGAAGATGTTGTCGAATGGGCTCATGGGACACATTCAAACTCGATTTTCTTAAATTCTGTCGCTCGATTCGTTTTTTCGACTTTCGGAGTGACATTGCCTACCGACATTTTTCGTCTCGTTAAAACGATTTACCCACTTACTCACAAACGACATGTATATATATATATATATATATATATATATATATATATATATATATATATATATATATATACGAGGCTGGTTTGAAAAGTCCGTGCAAAGTCCGAGCGATGGCACCACCGGCGCGTATCGAGGTCATGTTTAGTTAGTAGCATCTCTTGAATGAACGCACACCAAGTTTCAGCCATATTGGTCTATTTCTTTATGTTTGGCATTCGTATGAATCAAGGAAGTCGAGTGATTTTCAAGAAATGGACGAAAAAGAATTTCGTGTGGTGATTAAACATTACTTTATGAAAGGCAAAACGCCTCAGGAGACTAAAGAGAAGCTTGATAAACATTATGGTGACTCTGCACCTTCGATTAGAACAGTTTATAAGTGGTTTCAAAATTTTCGGACTGGCCATATGGGCATAAGTGACGCTGAACGTTCTGGACGGCCTGTGGAGGTTACGACTCCAGAAATCATTGATCAAATCGATGATATGGTGATGGATGACAGAAGAGTTAAGGTGCGTGAGATTGCTAGTGCTGTGGGCATCTCGACTGAACGGGTACATAATATTTTGCATAAACATTTGGTTTGCAGCTGTTCCAGAAGAATCCGGAGGACTTTAAGCGTCGTTTCGTCACTGTGGATGAAAGATGGATACATTACTATACTCCTGCGATCAAACAACAATCTAAACAATGGGTTACCAAGGGGGAATCTGCACCAAAAAAGGCGAAGACCGTTCCTTCGGCCGGAAAGGTTATGGCGACTGTCTTTTGGGATCCGCAAGGGATAATCCTCATCGACTATCTGGAAAAAGGTAAAACTATTACAGGTGAATATTATTCATCGTTATTGGACCGTTTGAAAACCGAGCTGCAAGAAAAACGCCCGCGATTGGCCCACAAGAAAGTCCTTTTCCATCACGACAACGCACCAGCACACACACTCAGCAGTTGTGGTCGCAAAATTAATGGAAATAGGATTCCAACTCGTTTCACATCCCCCCTATTATCCAGACTTGGCTCCCTCGGACTACTATTTGTTCCCCAATTTGAAGAAATGGCTGGCGGAACAAAGATTTTATTCAAACGAGAAGGTGATTGCAGACACTAATGGATATTTTGCAGACTTGGACAAATCCTATTATTCGGAAGGGATCAACAAACTAGAACATCGTTGGACGAAGTGTATAAGCCTAAAAGGAGACTATGTCGAAAAATAAAAAAGGTTTACCCCATACACATAAGTAGTTTTTATTTTTGCACGGACTTTTCAAACCAGCCTCGTGTATATATATAGGCTGCGGAATGTGTCATTTTAGGCCCCTTTGGATGGGAACAAAGAAAGACCGCCTCGGACCGACGCGCAAGCATTTTGGATTTTACGTGATTTCGACGAAAGTTCGGAATCGACTGATACTTTTAGTAAAATGGGTCGTAGACAAAGGTTCCCTCTACCGATTTTTTGTTGAATCGCTAGAATCGCATCTACCAAAAATGAATTATTGGGGGACACGTTTTTACTTGACAGACTGTGTATGTTACACTATAAATAATAATGTTTACAGTTTACTCCAGGAAGAATTATCACCATAACTTTAAAACTACACAAAATTTATTGACATCCATCTCTACTCAGTATATATCACCACTACACCAAACACTTTATTTTTGCACTCGACGCGCGTTTCGCTAACCATGTTAGCTTCATCAGGAGCGATGATTGACAGTCAATCATCGCTCCTGATGAAGCTAACATGGTTAGCGAAACGCGCGTCGAGTGCAAAAATAAAGTGTTTGGTGTAGTGGTGATATATACTGAGTAGTGTCATTGTGCCAAAGATTCCACATTCCCAACTTAGACATCCATCTCTTTCATTCCTTCCCCTGAAGCTACATCGCTCAACAACTATAGGTTTCTTTCCTACTACAATATTATATGTGTAATAAATTTGAAATCGATCTTATTTCGCTTGAGAGTTATCAAGCCAACCGAGAGACCAACGAACCAACGGAAATTGGATCCCTTGTTTCTCATGATCCTTAGAACGTAAAAAAAATGCAAACATTATTATGGTATTTTTGTGAATATAATTCTTGTTTGTTGAGAGAACCTAAACTCTTTCCATATTATTCCGGATTAGGGGAAGGGGGGGCATTTTATACCACTGTAAACAAAAGAGCACAGATTTGGACGGATTAATTTTCTGTATTTTTAATCTCACTAAATTCTGGTCGCTATGACCATTTTTCTTGCGCTATTTTATTTACAATGTTGTAAAGTAGAGTCTTTTTAAGGGTATGTACCTAGTCATGCAGCCAAAAACAAATTCATTATATTCATCAGATTTTTATTTTTAATAATTTTATTAAAAAAAAAAAATGGCGGCGATGTACCCGGCGACCCCTTTTTTTAAGGAGCATTGCGATGTGCACGGTTACTAGGAGCTGAATCATCTGAAATCAAAATTTCCAAAGAAATTAGTTTACTAGAGGGTTAATCTTGTTTTTAAACGAAGGAATTTATTTTTAATTAGCCAAGATGTTAAACGCGGTAACGTCATTTTTTCGCTTTTTCACCTCAACTTTTCAAAAATTCAATTTTTTTTACGGATTTTTATTCTTTATACTTCTAAGATATAGTTAAAAAAAAATTAAGATAATTCCATTGCATTATAAAGTTATATATATATTATAAGCATTGAATGTGACCGGACTGGGACTGCTACCTGTCTTAATGCACTGTCTGTAATATTACTTAATCAGTTTTTAATATCCTTTAACCGTTTTTTTTTTTTTAAATCTTAATAATTACTTTTTCTACAAAGTGTCGAAATATTTTTTAAATTTTTCTAATAGAATTTTCTTTATGAAAATGTTCGAACGATTTGGCCCGCTTAATTCCTCCCAGAGCGGTGCATGTTAGAAATACCCGTCGCGCTAATATTTCACATCCGTATGAGGTTCAGCTTGTTACCCCTCGTACAACGCTTTTCAAGCAGTCTTTTATATGGAGAACATCATCCCTTTGGAATAATTTGCCCAGGACTATATTTCCCACCGAGTACAGTTTACAGCGATTCAAGAACAACGTGAATCGCTTTTTCCGCGCACGTGTCGCTCTTGTAGCGCTTTAGGGACTTCCCTGCAGCACGTGTGCTAGACCCATAAAAAAAAATGAATAATTAGAGTTTGAAACACAGTAAACTTTTTATTTTTGAAAAAAAAACATTCGACAATTTTTCACTACTACATTATTTTACAAGATTAATTTTTATTTTTGCAGATTAGATTATTTTTTGTGAAGTTATCTTGCAGACAAGGAGGCGCCATAATTTTCATCAGTGGTCCATTTAACCCAATAAAAAATAACGTTAACATTTAAAACATATCCAAAAAAAATTTGTTCTTGTAATTTAAAGTACAAAAGAAATTTATAATCGCCATTCTTTTGTATTATTCCCTTAATATCATTTAATATATCTATTTAAATATACATACTTTTCACAGCGCCCAGGTGTATGTAACCCCTCAAACCAATGCCATTTGATGGATTTTTTTTAATCTGTCATTCAAAGACAAGATTGATCCTCTAGTAAACTAATTTCTTTGGAAATTTTGATTTCATATGATCCAGCTCGCAGTAATCGTGCACACCGTGCACTTTGAAAAAAAAAGGCGTCGCAGGAGATAGGGTGTAACGCCGCCATTTTTTTTTTTTTTTTTTTTTTAAATTAAAATTTCACTAATTGTATTTTAAGCTATGTGTCTATAATCTATAATATATATAAAATGCAACGTCTCTCTGTCTGTCTGTCTGTCTGTCCGTTAGTGCGCCTATCACTGAAGAACCACTTATCCGATTTACGTACTTTTTTTTTAAAACATACATATGTTCTCTGGCCAGGTTATAGGCTATATATTTTATTACGATAGGTAGCATAAGGAATGAGCAGTGACGTAAAATAGTGAATGATGTCGGAAATAAGTTTGCCGCTAGCGCGTGCCTTTGCAATACACAGCCTAAACCATTAAATATGGAACAATATTATGTAGCAAAGAATATCTATAATCTATAATATATATAAAATGCAATGTCTGTCTGTCTGTCTGTCCATTAGTGCGTTTATCACGCGGGAACCACTTATCCGATTTACCTGTCTTTTTTTTAATTCATACATATATTCTTTGGCCAGGTTATATAATAATAATAATAATAATAATCTATATCTATAATATATATAAAATGCAATGTTTGTCTGTCTGTCTGTCTGTCCGTTAATGCGCTTATCCCTCGAGAACCACTTATCCGATTTACGTGATTTTTTAAATTCATACATATGTATATATTTTATTACATCTATAATATATATAAAATGCAACGTATCTCTGTCTGTCTGTCTGTCCATTAGTGCGCTTATCACTGGAGAACCACTTATCCGATTTTCGTACTTTTTTTTAAAACATACATATGTTCTCCGGCCAGGTTATAGGCTATATTTTATTACGATAGGTAGCATAAGGAATGAGCAGTGACAATAATAGTAAATGAAGTCGGACAAAGTTTACCGCTAGCGCGTTCTCTTGCAATACACAGTCCAAACCATAAAATATGGAACAATATTATGTCTCAGAGAATATCTATAATATATATAAAATGCAATGTCTCTCTGTCCGTCTGTCTGTCTGTCCGTCCGTTAGTGTGCTTATCACTGGAGAACCACTTATCCGATTTACGTGCTTTTTTTTAAAACATACGAATGTTCTCTGGCCAGGTTATAGGATATATTTTATTAGGTGACATAAGGAATAAGCAGTGACGATAATAGTGAATCAAGTCGGAGACAAGTTTGCCGCTAGCGCGTTCTCTTGCAATACACTTCCTAAAGTATTAAATATGAAACAATATATCATGTACCAAAGAATACAATATATATAAAATGCAACGTCTCTCTGTCTGTCTGTCCGTTAGTGCGCTTATCACTCGAGAACCACTTATCCGATTTACGTGTTTTTATAAATTTATACATATGTTCTATATAATTCGATATAAGCCTAGATAATGGGAGATAAGGTGAGATAATGAGAGATAAGGAAAAATAATGGTAGATAAGTCGAGATAAGCCTCGATAATGGGAGATAAGGTGAGATAATGGGAGATAAGTATAAATAATGGGAGATAAGCAGAGATAAGTCTAGATAATGGGAGTTATGGTGAGATAATGGGAGATAAGGAGAAATTATGGGAGATAAGTCGACATAAGCCTAGATAATGGGAAATAAGGTGAGATAATGGGAGATAACGAGAAAATAATGGGAGATAAGGAGAAATAATGGGATATGAGCAGAGATAAGCCTAGATAATGGAAATTATGTAGAGATAATGGGAGATAAGGAGAAATATTGGGAGATAAGGAGAAATAATGGGAGATATTTTATTATGTTGGGTAACATAAGGAATAAGCAGTGACGATAGTAGTGAATCAAGTCCACGCGAGCGGAGCCACGGGTCCGGCTAGTCTATATATATATATATATATATATATATATATATATATATATATATATATATATATATATATATATATATGTATATATATATATATATATATATATATATATATATATATATATATATATATATATATATATATATATATATATATATATATATATATATATATATATATATATATATATATATATATATATATATATATGTACATATATATATGTATATATATATATATATATATATATATATATATATATATATATATATGTATATATATATATATATATATATATATATATATATATATATATATGTATATATATATATGTATATATATATATATATATATATATATATATATATATATATATATATATATATGTATATATATATATATATATATATATATATATATATATATATATATATATATATATATATATATATATATATATATATATATATATATATATATATATATATATATATATATATATATATATATATATATATATATATATATATATATATATATATATATATATATATATATGTATATATATATATATATATATATATATATATATATATATATATATATATATATATGTATATATATATATATATATATATATATATATATATATATATATATACGTATATATATATATATATATATATATATATATATATATATATATATATATATATATAATGCAACGTCTCTCTGCCTGTCTGTCCGTCTATCTGTCTGTCCGTTAGTGCACTTATCACTCGAGAACCACTTATCCGATTTACGTGCTTTTTTTTAAAACATACATATGTTCTCTGGCCAGGTTATAGGATATATTTTATTAAGTTAGGTACCATAAGGAATAAGCAGTGACAAAAAGCGCGTTCTCTTGCAATACACCGCCTAAACCATTAAATATGGAACAATATTATGTAGCAAAGAATATAATATATATATATATATATATATATATATATATATATATATATATATATATATATATATATATATATATATATATAAAATGCAACGTCTCTCTGTCTGTCTGTCCGTTAGTTCGCTTATGACTTGAAAACCACTTATCCGATTTACATGTTTTTTTTTAATTCATACATATGCTCTCTGGCCAGGTTATAGGATATATTTTATTAAGTTAGGTACCGTAAGGAATAAGCAGTGACAATAATAGTGAATCAAGTTGGAAAAAAGTTTGCCGCTAGCGCACTCTCTTGCAATATACTACCTAAACCATTAAATATGGAACAATATCATGTAACAAAGAATACAATATTTATAAAATGCAACGTCGCTTTATCTGTCTGTCTGTCCGTTAGTGCACTTATCACTCGAAAACCACTTATTCCATTTACGTTTTTTTTTAAATTCATACATATGTTCTCTGGCCAGGATATATAATAATAATAATAAACAATATAATATATATAAAAACGCAACGTCTCTCTGCTTGTCTGACTGTCTGTTAGTGTGCTTATCATTCAAGAATCACTTATCCGATTTACGTATTTTTTTTTTAAATTCTTAACTTAATATTTATCAAATATATATCAAATCTATAATATATAAAACGCAATGTCTCTCTGTCTGTCTGTCCGTTAGTGCGCTTAGCACTCAAGAACCACTTATCCGATTTACGTGTTTTTTTATAAAATACATATGTTCTCTGGCCAGTTTATAGAATAAATTTTATTACGTTAAGTAACATAAGGAATAAGCAGTGACGATAATAGTGAATCAAGTCCACGCGAATGGAGTCGCAGGCACAGCGAGTTATTATATAAAATAAAAACCTGATTTATATAATGAATAGTTTTGCTAAAGAAAATCCTAAAAAAACGCTTTTCTTCGGTTCATGGTATATGCCCTTAATTAAAAATGGGAATACTTGTTTTCGTTTCAACAAAATATAATAATTATTGTGCAATTTACCCAACGATGAATCATTTGGGTACTATGCAAACATATACTCAAATAAATTTAAAAAATATTATTAGTTGCCAATATGCAACATATAATTCCACTTAATTATACTATAAAACAGATATAAATTTCTTGATTCTTTCATCTTGAGAGAAGACTCCTAAAACTGTAAAATATAAAATCAACAATTTTATATTTTATGTTGGATTATTACAAACGGTTTTTAAAACACAAACAAATAGCGAGATGGCTAACTCAATAACTTATTTATTTTTAGAAAGTAAAATAATATTTTTAAATTATTAAACGATACAGACGTCTGTATCCCGGTTTTTATTATCCAGTGTTGGTTGAGTTTATTCATATAAATATTATTTTTCAGTTTCTTTAAAAACATACATTGCTGAATTAACTATAATGGTGCTTGCCTGAATTTGAGATAATACGTGAATTAGTGAATTATCGATAATCCATCCCCGATAATCTACTTTTACAAAGTTCTAAAATTTTATCTGTGTACAGTCTGTAAAGTTTTTTTTTTTTTTTTTTTTTTTTTATTGGTCTAGCACACGTGCTGCAGGGAAGTCCCTAAAGCGCTCCAGGAGCGGCACGAGTGCGGAAAAAAGCGATTCACGTTGTTCTTGAATCGCTGTAAATTGTACTCGGTGGGAAACACAGCGCTGGGCAAATTATTCCAAAGGGATGACGTTCTCCATATAAAAAAGATTGCTTGAAAAGCGTCGTACGCGGAGTAACAAGCTGAACCTCATACGGATGCGAAGCACCAGCGCGACGTGTATTTCTAACATGCACCGCTTTGGGAGGAATTAAGCGGGCTACATCCTTCGAACACTTTCCATGTCGATATTTGGAAATAGAATGGAAATAGAAGTAAGAACGTGTCTGCGAAAATTCATTTTTGTTAGAAGTGATTCTAGTGACTCAACAAAAAAATCGATAGAGGAAACCTTTGTCTACGACGCATTTTAGTAAAAGTATCAGTCGATTCTGAACATTCTTCGAATTCACATAAAATCAATGAGTCACTTGTCTGCGCCTCGGTTCGAGGCAGTCTTTCTTTGTTCTCATCCAAAGGGGCCTAAAATGACACATCCCACGACCACTAAATATATCAAAAAGTTGGTGTCGTTTTTGAATAAAAGGGTAAATCGTTGTAACGAGACGAAAAATGTTGATTACTTGCCAAAAACGAATCGTGTCATTGTTTTCACGGGATCCGAAATTGACGCTGCGTCAAGGAACGGCCAAATTAAGAAAATCGGGTTTGAATGTGTCTCATGAGACCATTCGACAACATCTTCATCCTCATGATGTCAAATTCCGAGGCACCTTGAAGAAACGTATGCTGGGCGAAAATCACATAGCGAAGCGGCACGCTTGAGCCCACCATAAGATACTAGGGTGGCTCTCACAATTGCCGGACGCCAACCCTATTGAAGACGTTTGCTCTCTTGTAAAGAGAAAGGTGAGAGGAAAGACTCTGACTACTTTGACTCAATTGTCTCGCGAGATTCGAAAAATTTGCAGAGATTGCGAAAATCTCGTCGGCAGCATGCCTCGAAGATGTCAGGCGATTACAACGATGCATGAGGCGATTTGACAACTTACTAAGGTAATTGCGCCATTGTTAGCACACCAAAGAATACATTCAAGACAAAAAAATGCTTTTTAAGAATACGAGTGGTCACGTTCTTACTTGTAATTTGTACCAAATAAACAGTTTTAACAAAGTTCTAAATCAAAAACAGTTAGTGGCATTTTAGGCGACAATAAGTAAAATTAAGATATTTTAATAGAGCTCCAGAATATTCAAAAAAACTGTACTCGCAAAAAGATGAGATGGATACATTTTTTCAGGGTTTTGAAATATTATTTGCCAATCAGATGAAATACTTTCTTTTCTATGTGAACTACAAGCCACATATAAAAACTATTTTTATACAATTATAAGACATTTTATATAAAAGTTAGTCCAAAAACATTTTTATGAACATTGCATTCATACTATATAGAGACAAAAATAATACAATTTTACAAACTATTAAAGTCTCACCGCAAATCCGATGAAATTAACAGGCTTAAACAATGTTCTAAACAAATCTAAAATTCAATTACATTAATTTAAAAAACCGGTCAAGTGTAAGCTGAACTTGCGCAATTAGTGTTCCGTGCCTTGATTTTTTGTTACGGAGGTACAAAATGATTAGTGACTTCAAAAAGTTTTCAACAAAGTTTGTTGCCAATCTTTACTGAAAACTGATGACCTTGAAATTTTTTTTTTTTTTTATATACCAGATAAATTATTAAAGGTAATGCATTCGTGATAATTTTCGTTCAATCTACACCCCGTGGAGAATATTCCAGAAATTTTTCAAAATTTTTTGATAAGTACTTTTCGAGATAAGGCGGGTGGACAGCGATTTTTTGAAAATAATACAATGAAAAGTGCGCGCAAGTATTACATTATATATATTTTCTTTACTCGTGTTTTCACAACCTTTCATTTGACACCACACTCGATTACCTAGTAAAAAAAATTTTTTTTCACTTCCGATTTCACCCCCCAAAACTAACCCCTTAAGTCAAAATTTAACTTTCAAAACTACATGGCTCTGATGAGGCTATCAATTCCTATATTATTACCAAATATCAACTTTCTATGACAAATAGTTTCGGAGAAAATTGGGTGTGACAGACAGACAGACAGACACCAAAGTGATCTTATAAGTATTCCGTACGGAACACTAAAAAGTAATGAAATTATTTTTGTTAATTCAGTTACTCTAATATACTTACGCTCTTTAAAGCGTAATTATAATACTTCTATTTGTTATTTATGTCGTTTCCTAGGGTAGCTGAAGTCTTTTGAATAATTGATTTACCATTAACATAAATATGAAATAACATAAAATAAAATAGATAAATTTAAATAATTACCATAGATTAATATGTATGTACATGTGTAAAGGAGGGAAGTCTTATTCTAAATACAGGTGAGGTCATTGATGCTCGTGAAGAGTATATATATACCAGGTGTACAAGTATGAAATGCGGATTTCAGATAACAGAGGGTGCACCAATGCAGTTTGTGCTATAAAGATTTGACACTGCGCCATTTTGTTGTGTCATCAACAAGTGTCAGATGCGCACGAGTGATAAATTGGAAGAGTGTGTGCATAGTGTTGTGTTGTTGTGTTCAATATGTCGAAATTTATACCGAACAGAGAGGATTCGCGGACAGCATTAATTTTTTGTTTTCATTTGAAGAAAACTGCTGTTGAATCATACCGATTACTTCGAGCTTATGGTGAACATGCTCCATCGCAAGATACGTGTGAACGATGGTTTTGGCATTTCAAAAGTAGTGACTTCAATGTTGCAGACAAGGAACGTGGAAAACCGCCAAAAAAATTCGAAGATGTGGAATTGCAAGCATTGTAGGACGAAGATGATTTGCAAACACAAAAACAACTCGCCGAGCAATTGGGCGTTAGTCAACATGCTGTTTCTAATCGGGAGATGGGAAAGATTCAGAAGACCGGTAGATGGGTACCACAGGAGTTGAACGACAGGCAAATGGAAAAGCGCGAAAACACGTGTGACATTTTGCTCGCTCGGTACAAAAGGAAGTCGTTTTTGCATCGTATAGTTACAGGGGATGAAAAGTGGATTTATTTTGAGAATCCCAAGAGCAAAAAATCATGGATAGACCCAGGCACACCACCACATCGACTGCAAGACCGAATCGCTTAAACAGAAAGACGATGCTCTGTGTTTGGTGGGACCAGAGGGGCGTGGTCTATTATGAGCTGTTAAAACCTAGGGAAATGGTTAATAATAAACGTTACCAACAACAATTGACCGATTTAAACCGTTCGCTGCTTGAAAAAAGGCCAGAATACCGAAAGAGGCAACACAAAGTCATTTTTTTTTTTCATGACAATGCTTCATCACATACGGCAAAATCAGTTCGCGACACGTTGGAAGCACTCAGCTGGGAAGTTCTACCGCATGCGGCTTACTCACCAGACTTGGCTCCTTCCGATTATCACTTGTTTGCATCGACGGGTCACGCACTTGCTGAGCAGCGCTTTGGTTCGTACGAAGTTGTATAAAAATGGCTCGATGAATGGTTCGCAACAAAAGGGGAAGATTTTTACTGGCGTAGTACTCACAAATTACCCGAAAGATGGGAAAAATGTATAACAAGCCATGGAGCATACTTTGAATAAAGCACTTTTTATCATTCTTCCGAATTTAACATGTTTTTTTAGAAAAAAAAATCCGCATTTCATACTTGCACACCTGGCATATATATATATATATATATATATATATATATATATATATATATATATATATATATATATATATATATATATATATATATATATATATATATATATATGAATTACATGGAGATCCAGGTTTAAAATATTCGATGGTATATAGGGAATATAAAAAATAACGATTTATAATGAAGAGTATAGTGTGTTTAAATTTAAATACAGAGCAAAATATTAATTGAAAATGTTAATAGGAACTAAAAAATTATGCCCACGTTTAGGTTTGTGGCCTTCCTAGTTAAAAATTCAAAAAACTCCAGTAAATGTAATTGTTAGATTGAATAAAAGAAAACGAAATCACTACAAATTTTAGGCTGAAAATAAATGAACATATCTTTGGAAATACCTACAATACAACTGTCAGTAAACTTAGTACCTATTTAAATTTAAACACACTTTACTCTTCATTATAAATCATTATTTTTTATTTTCCCTGTATACCATCAAAGAATAATTTTTTTTTGTAATACGTAATACGTAAGATAAGACTTTTTTCCATTTGTATAAAACTTTTGGGACACACTGTATATATATATATATATATATATATATATATATATATATATATATATATATATATATATATATATATATATCTCGAAACTAACATAAGTAAAGACAGTAGAACAGAAAAAGAAGTGGAGAGTAGAACCACCATGTATAACGACAGAGAATTGGATAGCATAGTTCGTTTTTGAATAGTATTGTTTAAATTTTTTAATTATTGTAAAATTTCGATTTTCTCGGATATGATGCGAAGGTTTTATTCAAATAAAGAGTTTTCCTGAGCAGACAGTGAAATCAAATTTTACGTTGGTTATAAAAGAGAATATTTTTTACCATGTGTAGTGACAGAGAATCGGATAGCATAGTTCGTTTTTGAATAGTATTATTTAATTTTTTTTTTATTTAAAAATTTCGATGTTCTCGGATATAGCGCGAAAGTTTTATTCAAATAAAAAAATTTCCTTAGCAGATAGTGAAATCAAATTTTATGTAGGTTATAAAAAAGAACATTCTTTACTCGCACTGAGTACAATTTACAGCGATTCAAGAACAACGTGAATCGCTTTTTTTTCTTTTTTCGCACACGTGCCGCTCCTGTAGCGCTTTAGGGACTTCCCTGCAGCACGTGTGCTAGACCCATAAAAAAAACATGTGAAGGGTCGGAGAATTGGATAGCCTAATTCTTTTTGGAATAGTATTGTTTAAATTTTTTTATTTATTGTAAAATTTCATTGTTCTCGGATATAATGCGAAGGTTTTATTTAAATAAAAAATTTTCCTTAGCAGATAGTGAAATCAAATTTTATGTAGGTTATAAAAGAGAACATTCTTTACCATGTGAAGTGCCAGAGAATCGGAAAGCATTGTTCGTTTTTTAATAAACTCTGTTCTGTAGTCGAAGAACATAACATCATAGAGAAAGCACCTCATGCGGTTATGATTTGGCAACTGACGAAACGATTGGTACAGAAACTAAGGGCACTCGAAATGAATTCGATCGGCTGGAGTGTCTAGAAGGTATAGAGTTAGAAATAAAAGAATAAGGGATGTAATGAAAGTAAAAACCACGATTATTGAGGAAATTTAACAACAGCAACTTATATGGTATGGACACGTAGAAAGAATGGAAGAACACCGAATACCAAAGTTGGTTCTAAAGTGGTTACCACGCGAAAGGAGGAGAAAAGGGAGACCAAGAGTGACTTGATTTGGAGGTATTCAGAGGGAAATATCAGAGAGAAATCTAAGACCTGGAGATTGGGAAGAACAAAGAGGATGGAAACTGAGAACCGGAACGCGACGAACGCTATAAAAAAGAAATCAGGCAAGTGCACGGTGATTGTTTTTAAAAATAAAAAATTTTGTTAACCTATATGAGTTTTTTTTTTTGTTTTTTTTTATATACTGGATAAATCAAAGGTAATGCACCCGTGACAATTTTGGTTCAGTCTACACCTCGTAGAGAATATTACAGAATTTTTTCTAAATTTTTTGATCAGTACTTTTCGAGTAAAGGGGGGACAACGATTTTTTGGCAATTTTTTAAAAATAATACAAAGAAAAGTGTACACAAGTATTACATCATATATATTTTTGAACTCGTGTTTTCATTTAACATCCCACTCGATGACTTAGTAAAAAATTTTTTTCTTTTGCACTTCCGATTACGCCCCCAAAACTAACCCCTTAAGTCAAAATTTAACTTTCAAAACTACACGGCCCGGATGGGGCCATCAATTCCTATATTTGCGCCAAATTTCAACTTTCTATGTCAAATAGTTTCGGAGAAAATCGGGTATGACAGACGGGGAGATACTGAAGTGATCTTATAAGGGTTCCGTACGGAATACTAAAAAACCAGATTAATGGTGATGACTATAGAGTAATTCAATTACTTATAAGGAATGTGAGTTTCAATTTGGAATTTCGCTTACCGCCATCCCCGATACCTGAATTCCCTTTTTTTTCCGAAATTCTAATATTTAGACTTGCCGCGGAGTAATTTTATTTCTGAGGTGGGAAACTCGGCAATACACCACATTTTTTCGCTGTGTCTCTTTTCTCTAGAGCCAAGCTTTGGATAGAAGAATGAAGATTTGTGTGTTCGATGGTGGGTCTTTCGGTTGTCACACCACTATAGTTGTGTTCCCTGAAATTGAATAATAAACTATACGCAGGTTTTCGAGCACCAAAATAGTATTCTTAAAAAAATCTTCAACTCTCGGCTTACCTTAAACTAAGGATAACCTGGAGCTCGCCATGAGGAGATAATTGCATTTCACGCCACACCTGCCATTGCGTTTATTTCGTGTGTTATCATAAACGGTGATTCCGATAACTAGCACTTATACCAATCTACCATGAAGCACTAAACATGAGCGTTCTGGTTAAAATTGGAAAGTTAAAATACCTCGATATTTTCCTCTCGTAGTTTTTTTCTGCATTCATTGATCGATTTAATTGCTTGCATTCTCACGCTTTGGCGTTCATTCACCAGGACTGTCAGAAGAAAATTTTCTGAATGTCTAAATTATACCACCATGTTTTGGAATTTTGAAGGCATATCATCACATTTTGAAGTATGTCCAGTACGTGTATCGATCTAACAATACAAGAAAAAAAATTAATCAGAACGTGACGGTTGCCTCTCTCGGGACGACAGTAACAAACCATCCATAGTATCAAGCCTTATAAAGCCCTCTCACTGTTGCCGTTCAGAACAGGCATTAAACTGTAGGTTCCCTTTTCTGTGGACCACTTAAAAGGGCACCAACCACAGACAAAGAAGAAGAAGGTGGGTTTATGTAGAGGCAAAAGTGTCTTGTCATCCACTGGGCTTTAGTCATATTACCAGAGTTCCAACAAACCAGATCGTGAGGGTAGACACCAAAGTCTTTGTTGGCTGTATCCAAAGAATAAATATATATCAGTAGGAAAATCAACCGCACGTCTGCTTGAACGTCACTTGGGACAACGAATTAAGTAACAAAAAGTATTTCACAGTCAGGTAGTATACATTTATATTATTCTAAATTACTAAAGTGTTTGCTATCATCCTTCCAGTATGAGTAAGTATGTGGAGTTCAATGTGATTCTTTTTGACCATTCTCAAAATCGGAATGGACTCTTCTGCCCAGAGTTTCTTAATTGTAGTGGCAATAACCTCAAAAACTCCTTCGCAATGGGCATAGTCTTCGTTCTGTCACTTTTCTTCTTGAAGGATCTGTTAATGTCTCCATATGTAGGCAGTACCACTTCACTGAGCTCTTACATACATATATATATATATATATATATATATATATATATATATATATATATATATATATATATATATATATATATATATACATATATATATATATATATATATATACATATATATATATATATATATATATATATATATATATATATATATATATATATATATATATAAGATAGATCTTTAGGCCCTGTAGGCCTAAAGCTTGATCGACAATTCTCCCCTCATTCTTTTCTGTGGCCTTTCTTTTCCAGTTACTTATCCTTAACTTTTCTAAATCCTCCTCCACTGCCTCTAGCCATTTTCTTCTTGGGCGTCCTCTCCTTCTCTTTCCGACCACCGCCTCTTTCAATATTTTTTTGCTGCTCTGGTTTCCGGCAATCTTTCTACGTGACCTAGCCATCTGATCCTCTGTGATTTCACTTGTGCTATTATTGAATGGCTGTTGTAAAGTTCATATAGTTCACTATTTGTTCGCCTCATCCAGATTCCGTTCACTTTTTTTTCCTCCATATATTCTTCTTAATATTTTCCTTTCCCATATCTCAAATTTTTGTTATTCGGCTCTATTTAGCGTCCATAATTCGCATCCATACAGGGTTACAGGTCTTATTACTGTCCTGTATAGTCTTTCTTTTGCTTCTTTAGACACCAATTTCGATCTAAATAGTTTCGGTAGAACTCCTGCACTTCCACTTCCTTTGTTTATTCTGTAATTTATTTCTCTGCTTTTTTTATTTCTACTATTTAGGTCCACTCCCAGGTAAGTAACGTTTTCTGTTTTGCCAAACTGATATATTTTCCCATCCTTACAGTTGTTAATTACTAGCTTTTCTTCTCTAGATTCTTCCCTAGGTCTTATCACCATGTATGTGGATTTTTCTTCACTGATTTTTAACCCCCTTTTTCTTGCAGCGATTTCTAACCTTCTGGTTACGTCAATCAGTTCCTTCTTTGATCTAGTTAATAATATCAGGTCGTCTGCGTACGCTAGACATTGATATTTCATATTGAGTAGCGTTCCGTGTCTATGGATATTGCTTTCCCTCATTACATTCTCCAGTATTATGTTAAATAGAATGGTTTATAATGGGTCGCCGTGACGCACTCCTCTATTAGTCTTAAATGATTGGGATTTTTGTCCATTTACACTTACTTTATTTGCTGAGTTTTCAAGGGTTATTCTTGTCAGTCTGATCAGCTTTTGTGCTATTCCCAAATTTTCCATACCTCTGTAGATTTCTGCTTTATGTATTCTATCGTAAGCTTATTTGAAGTCTATGAATAAGTTATTCTCGTAGCTCTTCGATAGTACCTGTTTCATTGTAAAAATCTGCTCGTTAACCGATCGTCCTTTCCGAAACCCTGCTTGGTAGTCGCCTATTACTCTGTCGTATTTATCCAGACGTTTCTTTATCAGACTAGCCAGAATTTTATACACCACATCCAATAGAGCAATTCCTCAATAGTTGTTACAATTTGTTGTATCTCCTTTTTTAAGAACTGAGATTAATATTGCCTCTGATCATTTCGCAGGCATATTTTCCTTTTCCAATATTTTTACCAGCAGTTTGTATAGACTTTTCCCTAATTCTAAACCTCCTTCCTTAATGCGCTCGTTGCATATTCCGTTTTCTCCTGCATTTTTATTGTTTTTTAAGTTCTTAATAAACTGAGCTCTTCTGGAAGTAAAAAAAGACGACAGGTGATCTCACACTCACAGAGTATTCATCATTGTCAGGCTCGTCGTAAGCGGGCATGCAGGGCGTGCTCCCCACGCAGGCGGCACATCCATTAAGGCGGCAAATACAGAGATCTCATCCTGTTCAAACTCTTTCTAATCAACTTTATCAATGTCATTATATTTATTGCGAGACAATTCCCAATTATTAAAATAGGATGGGGATGGGGACGACCACAAAAAATTTCTGGGGGGGTGCCATAGTAGGTTTTGATTATTGTGTATAACTAGAAACACAAACGAAAGCCTAGACCCAAGCAGACAGGCGCTTTGCGGCAAGGTTAAATATTCGAATTTTGGAAAAACAATTCACCTTTTTTTTTCAGACGCTCCGCCCCAGTATAGAATATTATTGTTTTCTTAAAAATTGTACCTATTTTGTTTTTAAACAAAAATGAAAAAAAAAACTGCATAACTAACAAAATTCTGGCCGCGGTTTAATAATAAATCAAAAAGTTTTTCTTTAAATTAACGTCTCACACACAAATCGATTCAATCGTGTAGGTGTACAGACTTAGAACTAACGGTACTCTTTAATTGTGTACAAATTAAGCCCAGTAAAATCCTTTTTATCTTGGTCAAGGTGAAGGTGTGACCTTGCGCCTAAATGTGGGTCAATTAGGCGCACCAGAAAGCTTACAAAAATTTTAAATAAACGTGCCTGATTTTATGCTCTGATAACCGCAAGTATTCTGTTCATTTCTTGTAAAGATATTATACTTTCTTTTTAGGGCTTTACAATGATCGTTATTATTTATCAAGAAATTAACTTTTAAACAACGATGTACTATTTGAAACACAACAGCATTTTTTATATCAGGCCTGTCTACCATCTCGAATCTTCTGTCGTAAAGTATCAAGTTACCACCCGAAACTACCTGCTTGAAAAACTCTGTGGGAAGCTAACCCTCTAAGGACAACCACACAAGCCTTATGTTTCTCTACCGGCGAGTACGCTTGCCCAGTCTAGTGTAGATCTGCTCATGCATATATCGATATTGCTTTAAATGTGACCTGTAGAATTATTACTGGTTGCATGAAAGCTACGCCGCTAAATGAAGTATACAGGGTGAGTCAACGATAGAATAGTAAAGTTCATTATCTCATTTGTTTCGGGAATGACGAAAAAATGTTAAATACAATAGTTTTAGGGAATGTTAAAGTGCACAGTTTAAAATTATTTTGGAGTATACAGGGTACTTCAAGAAAGTGTGGCCGATATAACATATATTTTTTTAAATGGAACATCCTGTTTTCTAAGTATATTAAAACCAAAGGTAAAAATTGAAAAATTCAAAATAAATCAAAAACTATTAGAAATAGGTATATGACATACTTAATAAAAGTTGAAGGGTTTTGTAAAATCTATTAGAAAAAATAATAATATACAGGGTGTACCTTTTAAAAAATTTGAGATTTTTCAATTTAAAATAGTCGAAACGTATACATTTATTTTGAACACCCTGTAGCATCTAACTCAAACGTCTTTACATATATATTTTTTTCACCTCTATAGAACGCTTGTACCAATTATGAGTATTCCATCTTCAGAAATAAGGGCGCTACTGGCAATTTTTTACAAAACAAAACTACTATTTTTTAAAAAAAAAAATGAAATATTAGCAAAACTACTAGGTTTAGGTATATAACATTATTAATAAAAAAGTTATAAAATTTTAAGCAGAACTTAAAAATAAATTAGAAAATAGGATGTTCCATTTAAAAAAAAAAAACATATGTTATATCGGCCACACTTTTTTGAAATACCCTGTATACTCAAAATTAATTTTAAACTGTGCCCCTTAACAGTTTTTCGTCATTCCCCAAACAAATAAGATAATGAACTTTACACTATCGTTGACAGATACACCTGTACAGAGCAGCAGGATTTGAAGCTCCCGCAACATGCCGATCTGAGCTTGAATATATAAAAAAATTCCGCCAGTCGTTCGATCATAGACATACCCTCTATGAAGTACAAATGCCACAAGATCGACTAAAATCTCGTAGAAGTTTCTTGAACACTGTAAACGTTGAACCACTAGACAACTTCCCTCTTAAGCGAGAACTGCCTGTGGGAATACATCTAGAATGGAAAACCTGGAGGACACTCAATCGCATTAGAACCAGCGTCGCCCCTGTGAAAACGAATTTAGTACGACGGGGTATTAAACATGTGCTTTGCGAATGCGGCGAAGAGCAAACGATGGAACACTGAAGTGCAGAAATTGTCCATATACCTGCAGTCCCGAAGATTTATGGCTTGCAAGAAGGAATGCAATTAACGTAGCCCGATACTGGGCTGAAATAGTTTGAATCTGAACAAGCCGGACATGAGAAAGAAAGAAGACAGATACTAACTACAGAGCATACAGCCGAAAGTCAATATCACTTATATATGTCGGCCGGTCTGTATTATATAGTCTTCCCCGATAACAAACAAGATTTATGTAATAGAGTTTTCAATCTCTCCTTAGACAAACATAGCATTCAATTTTAAGTACATAGCTATGCAATAGAAACTGCGCGCTCTATTTACACAACATTTAGTATGATACATTTCCAACTAATATTCCAACTTCTGTGGTTTTTCTGAGTTATGTCAATGTAATTAATAACGGTCATTCTTAATTCTCGGATATTGCTCAGACAGATAAATTTAGCTGATAATCACTAACCGAACGAATGTGACGCAGGATCATCATTTGACTATACCTGCGAGGCGTCAAATACACAGGATTTATTATATGACGTTGAATTTTTTTCCAAATACTCGTAATAATGGAACAGAAGAATATCAAACATCTATTCTATATAATATATATAAAATGCAACGTCTCTCTGTCTGTCCGTTAGTGCGCTTATCACCGGAGAACCACTTATCTGATTTACATACTTTTTTTTTAAACATACATATGTTCTCTGGCCAGGTTATAAGCTATATTTTATTACGATAGGTAGCATAAGGAATGAGCAGTGACGATAATAGCGAATGAAGTCGGAAAAAAGTTTGCCGCTCGCGCGTTCCCTTGCAATACACAGCCTAAACCATTAAATATGGAACAATATTATGTAGCAGAGAATATCTATAATCTATAATATATATAAAATGCAATGTCTCTCTGTCTGTCTGTCTGTCCGTTAGTGCGTTTATCACGCAAGAACCACTTATCTGATTTACCTGTCTTTTTTTAAATTCATACAGATATTCTTTGGCCAGGTTATATATAATAATAATAATAACCTTTATCTATAATATATATAAAATGCAACGTCTCTCTGTCTGTCTGTCTGTCTGTCTGTCCGTTAGTGCGCTTATCCGTCGAGAACCACTTATCCGGTTTACGTACTTTTTTTTTAAACATACGTATGTTCTCTGGCCTGGTTATAGACTATATTTTATTACAATAGGTAGCATAAGAAATGAGCAGTGACGATAATAGTGAATGAAGTCGGAAAAAAGTTTGCCGCTAGCGCGTTCCCTTGCGATACACAGCCTAAACCATTAAATATGGAACAATATTATGTAGCAGAGAATATCTATAATCTATAAAATACATAAAATGCAATGTCTCTCTGTCTGTCTGTCTGTCCGTTAGTGCGTTTATCACGCAAGAACCACTTATATGATTTACGTGTCTTTTTTTAAATTCATACAGATATTCTTTGGCCAGGTTATATAATAATAATAATAATCTATATCTATAATATATATAAAATACAACGTCTCTCTGTCTGTCTACGTTAGTGCGCTTATCACTGGAGAACCACTTATCCGATTTACGTGCTTTTTTTTAAACATGCTAAACCATTAAATATGGAACAATATTATGTAGCAAAGAATATAATATATATAAAATGCAACGTCTTTCTGTCTGTCTGTCTGTCCGTTAGTGCGCTTATCACTTGAGAACCACTTATCCGATTTACGTGTTTTTTATAAATTTATACATATGTTCTATATAATTCGATATAAGCCTAGATGATGGGAGATAAGGTGAAATAATGGAGGATAAGTATAAATAATGGGAGATAAGGACAAATAATGGGAGATAAGCAGAGATAAGTCTAGAAAATGGGAGTTATGGTGAGATAATGGGAGATAGGAGAAATAATGGGAGATGAGCAGAGATAAGCCTAGATAATGGAAATTATGTAGAGATAATGGGAGATAAGGAGAAATAATGGGAGTTAAGGGGAAATAATGGCAGATATTTTATTACGTTAGGTAACATAAGGAATAAGCAGTGACGATAGTAGTGAATCAAGTCCACGCGAGCGGAGCCGCGGGCACGGCTAGTCAACTATACTTAAGAGATTCTACACTTCAATATATTTAAAAAAGAGATGCATTAACGATAAAAAAGACTATTCCAATAATTGTAATATATTAACGTTTCAAGGAACCATCAGTTATTGATAAAAAAAATTAAATAATGCAAATTAAAGTTTCAGTTATTAATTTATTCAAATAATTAAACAAAAAAAATGGCAATACAGGTCAATAGGTTCAACCGTTATAATATCGTGGGATGGCTTTTCTATAAATGCTGATTCATAATAAAGAATTTTAAATATGAAACCATATTTGAGTTGACATGATAATTAAAAAAGAAAGTTACCTTTTAAGATACAATGACCCATAAGAATGACACAAATTTATTTTCCCATTCAACGTATTAGAGGTCTTTAATTTTGTTATTTTTGTTGGTAACAAAATCCACGCTTACAACTTTTAACTAATATATATATATATATATATATATATATATATATATATATATATATATATATATATATATATATATATATATATATATATATATATATATACAGGGTGCCCCATATGTATGGAATAATGATTCCACAGCAATTATTAATCAGTGTATCGAAAAAATGTTTAAATAAAAGTTATAGAATGTTATACGGCGCACATGCTGACGTTGACAATAAAATGCTTTGAAGAAATTGTCATCTTAAATTTTTTAAAATGGAAAGCCCTGTATATTATTTTATTTTTGAATCCTACTAAAAATTCTTGATATTATTTGTGTAACATACTATATGTCTAAATTGAAACTGTTTTGGAATTATTCATATTTGAAATTAAGGAGATCAATTAAAAAAAAAAAAATTAAGCTGGCTTGTGTCAAACATTTACTGTCAGGTAACGACTTAACGCGTCAAAAAATGCTTCACTGACGAAAACGTTTATTGCTGCATCTTGTGAAACTGCCATTTCAGCGTAATATCATAATGGTACATTTAACAGAAACTGAAAGAATCACTTTGTTAATGATGGTTGGTTACGGAGACCATAAGAGAACACAACAGGAGATATGTGATATTGTTAACGCAGAATATCCGAATCGAAAACCTATTACCAAATCCGTAGTTAGCAAAACATTAAAACGATTTAGACAATCAGGTCATGTTAAGGATCGTTCTAAATCTGGACCTCCAAAAGTTAAAATAAGCGATGATAAAAATTAGATGTTTTATTGGAAATTACAGAAAATTCCCATACAGCCACTCATCAGCTTTACCTAGACCACAACATAAGTAAAGGTACCTTAATTCGTATACTGAATGAAGAAAAATTGCATCCATACAAACCCATTCTTTTGCAAGAATTATCTGAAGATGATGGAACGAATCAATAATGATCCTAACCTAATTCATAATATTGTTTTTTCTGATGAGGCCACATTTTATCTTAACGGAAGAGTTAACAGGCATAATTGCCGGTACTGGTCTACTGAGAATCTGCACTGGATAATCGACAGTCATTCTCAAAGACCACAAAAGATAAACGTGGACAGCGGTATTTACAGTTACTCCAAGAGCAAGTTATACCAACTTGTGCAGGACTTTTTTTCGATGAAAATAATTTGGATACCCCTAACAAGAATCTATGGTATAAACAGGACGGATCACCTCCTCATTATGAAATCAATGTTCGTAGATATTTGGATGCGATTTTTCCTAATCGATGAATGACCTGCAAGGAGTCCCGACCTTACACCACTCGATTTTTTTATGGGGTCATTTGAAAACCAAAGTTTACCTGTTACCTGTAACTAACTGTAGAAGATTTACAACAAAGAATTCAATATGAAGTAGCACAGATCTCCTCGAATTCTCTGCAAAACTCTGTTCAGATTGTTTATGACATATTGGGTCATTGCCTCACTGTTAACGGTAGGCATTTTGAGCAATTGTTACCTTAAAAATAAACTTAGATTATTTATTAATAGTTTTTTTTTTTTTTGTATTTTTTTTTATTTTAAATTTCAAATGACAATAATTCCAAAACAGTTCAATTTAGACATATGGTATGTTAGACAAATAATATCTAGAATTTTTGGTAGGACTCAAAAATAAAATAATAAACATTTAAAAAAATTAAGATGGCGTAATTTCTTTGACCTGACAGTTCAAACCATTTTATTGTCAACGTCAGCATGTGTGCCGTATAGCACTCTATAACTTTTATTTAAATATTTTTTTGATATACTGATTAATAAATGCTGTGAAATCATTATTTCATACATATGGGGCATATATATATATATATATATATATATATATATATATATATATATATATATATATATATATATATATATATATATACGAGGCTGGTTTGAAAAGTCCGTGCAAAGTCCGAGAGATGGCACCACCGGCGCGTATCGAGGTCATGTTTAGTTAGTAGCATCTCTTGAATGAACGCACACCAAGTTTCAGCCATATTGGTCTATTTCTTTGTGTTTGGCATTCGTGTGAATCAAGGAAGTCGAGTGATTTTCAAGAAATGGACGAAAAAGAATTTCGTGTGGTGATTAAACATTACTTTATGAAAGGCAAAACGCCTCAGGAGACTAAAGAGAAGCTTGATAAACATTATGGTGACTCTGCACCTTCGATTAGAACAGTTTATAAGTGGTTTCAAAATTTTCGGACTGGCCATATGGGCACAAGTGACGCTGAACGTTCTTGACGGCCTATGGAGGTTACGACTCCAGAAATCATTGATCAAATCCATGATATGGTGATGGATGACAGAAGAGTTAAGGTGCGTGAGATTGCTAGTGCTGTGGGCATCTCGACTGAACGGGTACATAATATTTTGCATAAACATTTGGACATTACTATACTCCTGAGACCAAACAACAATCTAAACAATGGGTTACCAAGGGGGAATCTGCACCAAAAAAGGCGAAGACCGTTCCTTCGGCCGGAAAGGTTATGGCGACTGTCTTTTGGGATTCGCAAGGGATAATCCTCATCGACTATCTGGAAAAGGGTAAAACTATTACAGGTGAATATTATTCATCGTTATTGGACCCTTTGAAAACCGAGCTGCAAGAAAAACGCCCGCGATTGGCCCACATGAAAGTCCTTTTCCATCACGACAACACACCAGCACACACCTCAGCAGTTGTGGTCGCAAAATTAATGGAAATAGGATTCCAACTCGTTTCACATCCCCCCTATTCTCCAGACTTGGTTCCCTCGGACTACTATTTGTTCCCCAATTTGAAGAAATGGCTGGCGGGACAAAGATTTTATTCAAACGAGGAGGTGATTGCAGACACTAATGGATATTTTGCAGACTTAGACAAATCCTATTATTCGGAAGGGATCAACAAACTAGAACATCGTTGGACGAAGTGTATAAGCCTAAAAGGAGACTATGTCGAAAAATAAAAAAGGTTTACCCCAAACACATAAGTAGTTTTTATTTTTTGCACGGACTTTTCAAACCAGCCTCGTATATATATATATAGATCTCTTGAAAAATTAATTTTTCTGGAACGATTGATTGGAGTGGGGCGGACCTCATGGGTACGAGAGATTTACAAAAACAACAGTTCTGGGAGTACAAAACTATGACAATTTCGTGTTCAATATTATCTACACAGCGTAAATGAAGCACCGAGTATGTCAGTAATTAGAAAATTGGTGCAAGAGGCATATCCAGAAGCGAGTTTTACAAGAATCCTATCGATACACAAAGTATTTATAGTTTTTAATGTGACCAGGAGTTCGTTACAAAACGCATTTATAAAGAATTTTGGTCTATACCCCTACAAGATTCAGCGGATGATAAAAATAAAGTCAACAAATGCTCCCAAAAAGCTCAACCTAATGAATCATGGATTAAGCATATTACGTCAATAAACAGAACTAAGGTTACTGGAGTCCGACAAATTCAAAATTAATGCATCAAAAGCGTTTACATTCACCTAAAGTGACGACTTAGGCCGTCATCTCGACACGCAAGATAATCGGCATGTGGATGAGTGCAGCAGCATAAGTGTTAATTTGGAGATAACTTTTTACAATCACCTTATAAAATTTTAACGACTTTAACCAAAGAACCTGGTTTCAACAGAATGGAGCGACATCACATATTTCAAACACATCTGTGTCAGTCATTTTGAGAAATTTCACTGAATAAATTGATTTTCAAATGAGTGGTATCCATGTAGCTATAACTTGAAACCACACTATGGCCAAAATTTAAACAAAAGGAGAAATAGCTATTTTTTTTAAATCATTAAAAGATAATGACCAAGTATGAAGGCAAAAGGTGGATAGTTGTTCATCTCTTATATTTTTTCTTCTTAGCGTTGGATTACATCATTCCAAAATTGACTTCTGCCATGGGCAAAGTAAATTTTGCCACGCTAAAATTTCTTTTTACAGCAAAGTTCTTCAAAGTCAATACTTTTAAACTGTTCTGTATTATAGTTTGACAATACTTTTTTTGTTAGTTTGTTAAAGGATATGCTAATAAATATCCCACTTTCTATCGGAAACTAAGATCTTAAATAAACAATGTTGTTCGAAAGATATAGGTTTTTACTAATAACATTATAGTTATTTTTTGATTATATATATATATATATATATATATATATATATATATATATATATATATATATAAATATATATATATATATATATATATATATATATATATATATATATATATATATATATATATATATATATATAATATATATATATATATATATATATATATATATATATATATATATATATATATATATATATATATATATATATATATATATATAAATATATATATATATATATATATATATATATATATATATATATATATATATATATATATATATATATATATATATATATATATATATATATAAATATATATATATATATATATATATATATATATATATATATATATATATATATATATATATATATATATATATATATATATATATAAAATTATATACTTCTTTAAACCTAATTTTCGATTTTTTTTTCTTTTATAATTGATATTTATTTATTTATTTACTGTTACAAGCCCAACAAAATAATCAATTAATAGGACCGATCATACAATCATTAAACAATACTAATACATATCACAAAATGCTTAATTATACAAACAATAAACAAACTACAATTTCACATATGCTTACAGCTATTAAAATAAATTTAGACAGATGCAGAAGAATTCCCTCTGAGACATGGACAGATCACATGCTCTAGATACGTTATTATAAGCAGCGCATATCTTATAAACGGGACAAGTATAAAATATATTTGTGTGAGCAGTAGGAAGATAAAAGATGTTTCCAGTCCGATGAGCTAGTCTGGGCACAACAAAATTCAGTTCCTCCAGCAACAATGGACATTGAATCACACCATTTACAAGTTTATACAGAAACATCACCATACCCATATTTCTACGTTTCTCTAAGGTCATATAAGTAAATCTCTCTAACAAAATATCATTCTCTATTCCTACCGGTGGATACACCCCATCAACTTTCCTAGCCTAAAACTTTAAAACCTCCTCTGAACCTTTTCCAAAGCGACAACCCACCTATTATACAATGGTGCCCAGATAATAGACCCATACTCAAGCCTACTTCTGACCAATGTATTGAATAATGTTGAAAAGGTTTCAATATTCTGAAAAGACCCACCATTTCTAATTATGAACCCCATCATTTTTCATCGCTTTTGAAAGCACCTTGCCAATGTGCTGATTGAAGGTCAACCTAGAGTCCAAGATATTGTTAACTTTATCAATTTGCCAATTTACTGTTTTTTTTACAATTTGTATTACCAAAATAAGAAATCAAATTTAATCAAATTTTTGAAATACTAAAATTTATTGGGGAGAAATTAACTTTTATAAAAAAAGTAGACAGGACCTGTTAGAACTATCCTCAAGAAATAACAGGGTTGAGCTACTGTGGGTTCCAGGACATTCGGGAATAAAATATAATGAAAAAGGGAACGAATTAGTTAGATTCGGACCTACAAAACCATACAGGGATCCAGAACCAGAGGTTGATATACCAAAATAGGTCGTAAAAAGGACAAATAATAAATTTATTTTTATCTAGTATATAAAAAAAAAACAAAAATTTCAAGGTCATCAGTTTTCAGTAAAGATCGGAAACAAACTTTGTTGAAAACTCATTTGGGGTGTGTTTTATGAAGTCACTGATCATTTTATTTCTTCGCAACAAATATTTTTATTTCAAAAGCAATCAGCGTACGAAAGAATAATTGCGCAAGTTCAACTTACACTTGGCCAGTTTTTTTATACATAAAGTAATTTTAAACATGCCTACTTATTTAATAGAAATCGCGAAAGAAATAACACTCGGAATTATAACGCACGCAATCAAAATAGTTTAGAAATACCTATACATCATGCTAATGTCTAAAAAATTTAAGTTATGGCATTTTAAAAAATAACTAAACAGTTTAGGATTGGGATTGGAAAATTAATTAATTATTAATCAAAATCCCTCCTCCGTTTATACAGAATAATATGTTACTGTCATGTTTGATTGCTTATAAATACGTTTTATTCTATATTAACCATATTATTGGCATAAATAAAGTTCATTGTTACTATATTTATTGTGTCCGATGGTATCAAGACAAAATATGGCACGATACTGCTCAAACGGAAAATGTAAAAAAATACTTAAAGTTGTTTTATGAGATCACTACGGTATCTAGCGATGATCAAGAGTTGTGACACTAAAACTATTTTAAAAATAACGCACTTTCCCTCCTATATACGCATGTAAATTTTACTTTTGAAAACATTCTATTCTGGCCTCACCATAAGAACATTGTGTTTAAAATCGAAAACTATGAATACTTACCAGGTGCACAAGGATGAAATGCGGATTTTTTTTCTAAAAAACCATGTTAAATTCGGAAGAATGATAAAAAGTGCTTTATTCAAAGTGGGCTCCATCGCTTGTTATACCTTTTTCCCATCTTTCGGGCAATTTGTAAATACCACGCCAGTAAAAATATTCCCCTTTTGCTGCGAACCATTCATAGAGCCATTTTTTCACATCTTCGTATGAACCAAAGCGCTGCTCAACAAGTGCGTGACCCATCGATGCAAACAAGTGGTAATCGGAAGGAGCCAAGTCTGGTGAGTAAGCCGCATGGGGTAGAACTTCCCAGTTGAATGCTTCCAACGTGTCGCGAACTGGTTTTTAACCGTATGTGATGGAGCATTGTCATAAAGAAAAAATGACTTTGTGTTGCCTCTTTCGGTATTCTGATCTTTTTTCAAGCAGCAAACGGTTCAAATAGGTCAATTGTTGTTGGTAACGTTTAGTATTAATCATTTCCCCAGGTTTTAACAGCTCATAATAGACCACGCCCCTCTGGTCCCACCAAACACAGAGCATCGTCTTTCTGCCAAAGCGATTCGGTCTTGCGGTCGATGTGGATGGGCCTAGGTCTACCCATGATTTTTTGTGCTTGGAATTCTCAAAATAAATTCACTTTTCATACCCTGTAACTATACGATGCAAAAACGACTTCCTTTTGTACCGAGCGAGCAATATGTCACACGTGTTTTTACGCTTTTCCATTTGCCTGTCGTTCAACTCATGTGGTACCCATCTACCGGTCGTCTGACTCTTTCCCATCTCTCGTAGCCGATTGGAAACAGCTTGCTGACTAACGCCCAATTGCTCGGCGAGTTGTTTTTGTGTTTGCGAATCATCTTCGTCCAACAATGCTTGCAATTCTACATCTTCGTATTTTTTTGGCGGTTTTCCACGTTCCTTGTCTGCAACATGGAAGTCACCACTTTTGAAACACCGAAACCATCATTCACACGTATCTTGCGATGGAGCATGTTCACCATAAGCTTCTCGAAGTAATCGGTATGATTCAACAGCAGTTTTCTTCAAATGAAAACAAAAAATTAATGCTGTCCGCGAATGCTCTTTATTCAGTATAAATTTCGACATATTGAACACAGCACTATGCATACACTGTTCCAATTTATCATTCGTGCGCGTCTGACACTTGTTGACGACACAACAAAACGGCGCAGTGTCAAATCTTTATAGCACAAACTGCCTTGGTGCACCATCTGTTGTCTGAAATCTGCATTTCATACTTGTAAACCTGGTAGCTGTTGAATAGGTATAATAATTTTTACTTGAAAAATTGATAATGTCCTGTAGTACTCGCCGTCCCATTCTTTATCCTGACTGTAAATCCGTAAATAAAGTAAGTAATAAATAATAAAAAAATAACTCATGTTAGATAGTAAAACTGTTTTAAGAGCAATAAAAATCATTATTTTACGAATAACACGAGATACATAGACTGCTAATTTTCAATGAACTGTTATTTATTACCGTATTTTATGTTTATTTATAAGTGTTGGTTTATTCTGTACGAATAAAAATTACGCGAAAAATATAATCGAATTCTTTAAGTTTCAGTTAATAGTTAAAAATAGGGTCAGGACCAGATATTTTTAAATTAAATTCCTGCATATTTAAAAACATTCTAATTTCCTTAATTAAATTTCACAAAGTTAAGGACACAGAGTATTTTGCATTAGTTACTATACTTAAATCAGTTATTTTAGAAGCCTTAAAAAATCCATTTTGGTGAAAATGTTATTTTCTTAATACATACTATAAAAACAGTTACATGTTATGAAGAACATAAACCATAAAATTTGTTTTGAGATGGAAAAAGCTATTTATAATCTTTTAAGGCAGTTAAAAGAATTTTACTGTACCAATGACCACCAATATGGCTCTTGCGTGCAATGGTCAATAAACGAGTTTCTTTAAGAGGACTTACTTGAGTTGAACCCTTCAAAAATTTTTTGGTTTTATTTCTTTGTAGCTCTATGTTTTCAGGAGCGAATGCTGAAAACTGCACTAGGAAAATTTAAAAATTAAGCTCCTGACGCGTGAGAATGTCAGAAAATGCGCACTTGCTTCAACTGCTTCGCCGCGGTAAGACTCCTGACTTGTTGCAGGAATGTTTAAAGGCAGCTGAGAAGGCTTTTTAGTCAGCCAAATCCTTACGTTTGCGTTTTTCTTAAACGTCATTTTCCAAACTAATAGCCGTAGTTTTTCTATTAGTCCAGTAAGAAAAGCATTTGAAATTGCACAGTCTAGATATTTAAGTTAACTGTTTTTTTTTTTTACATTTGTTTATTAATCAAATAACAACAAATGTTTTTTTTTGTTTCGATCCGTCTTATATAAATAATCGGAGTTATTCACATTTTAAGTTCAAAAAACGCGAAATTATTTATAAACAAAAGAGCACAAGTTATTCGAGGTCCAAAACTCAGGAAAATACTCCTGGTGATACCCCAGAGAGGATAAAATCATAATGTTGCTGTATCTAAACTATTCCTATCTCATCATAATTTTGACCTTTTTTTACTGCACTATATTGGGTTTCTATGGATTGAGACGAGATTTTGTACACTTATTCGAGATAGTCCCGAGTATGAAATCACTTTCTAAACAAGATTTCTTTCTTGTTTTTAATAACATGCTCCAGAATGGGTATACATATAGCTGACGATTCAATTCTCTTCACTTTTCGGCTCGGTGATGAACAAATAGAATTGATAACAAATCGACTCCTAAAAGCATAAGAGAAATGAAGGCTATCTGTATACAACGAAATAAAACGTATAAATTAAGTAGAACCGAACGAAGAAAAAGCAAGGGCATAAATCAAACACAATGTTCATAAAGAACAGTAAAGGAAAAAATGTGTCTCCTTTGAATGTGAAACTCAACAAGTGAATAAATCGATTCAAAAAAAACTAAATACATTGAAGATGGAGTTCTGGCGAAAATCTGGACAAATATCTAGACTCCGGCGCCAAAAATTAAAGCAATAATGAACATGTAACCAAACACCATAAGAGAGGGCCTTCATCACATGGTCCGAAGGAATCGAAACAAAAAGCTATATTCGAAAGCAATCTAAAACCGAGTGACTGGAAAGGAAAGCATGACGGGAAATTTGAAAAGGGGAGGCACAGAACGCTATAAACCGTACTTACCTTAGCATGATTATGTTGCAGGTATAGCAAAAAAAACTTTTGGAAAACTCGGAATATTATTCTGCGCTGGAAAACTGCACTTTCTAAAATAGCCAAACAAAACTCAAATTCAAAAAAAAAACAGACGTACAAAACCGTTAGATTAAAAAGAAAAATCGAATAATATAGAATATACAGGATAAATGAAATATCATATTATCGGCAATATCACTATATGCACACACATACAGGCTATTTACTTAGAAACTCAAGAAACTAGTAATAATCTCATTTTTTGCTTTGGATGACAGCACCAAATAAGACTCTACGACATTAGGCTTAATACTTAAAAAAAAAGAAGCCAAAGAGCCAATTTCATTATTTTTAGTGTTCCGTACGGAACACTTATAAGATCACTTCGGTGTCTGTCTGGCTATCTGTCTGTCTGTCTGTCACAGCCGATTTTTTCCGAAACTATTTGACATAGAAAGTTGAAATTTGGTAACAATATAGGAATTGATGGCCTCATCAGAGCCATGTAGTTTTAAGAGTTAAATTTTGACTTAAGGGGTTAGTTTTGGGGGGTGAAATTGGAAGTGAAAAAAAATTTTTTTACTAGGTCATCGAGAGTGGTGTCAAATGAAAGCTTCTGAAAACACGAGTAATAATATATATATATATATATATATATATATATATATATATATATATATATATATATATATATATATATATATATATATATATATACATATATATATATATATATATATATATATATATATATATATATATATATAATATTATATATATATATATATATATATATATATATATATATATATATATATATATATTATATATATATATATATATATATATATATATATATATATATATATATATACATATATATATATATATATATATATATATATATATATATATATAATGTAATACTTGCACGCACTTTTCTTTGTATTATTTTTAAAAAATCGCGAAAAAAATCGCTATCCCCGCGCCTTATCTCGAAAAGTACTTACCAAAAAATTTTGAAAAAATTCTGGAATATTCTCCACGGGGTGTAGATTGAACGAAAATTATCACGAGTGCATTACCTTTAATAATTTATCTGGTATATAAAAAAACAAAAAATTTTTCAAAGTCATCAGATTTCAGTAAAGATTAGAAACTTTGTTGAAAACTCATTTGGGGTGTGTTTTGTGAAGTCACTGATCATTTTATACCTCTGTAACAATTTTTTTTTATTTTAAAAGCAATCAACGTACGGAACAATAATTGCGCAAGTTCAACTTGCATTTGACCGGTTTTTTTCATTACATTCTGTGATGAAAAACCCAAAAATACGAATTCTGCAAAAAAAGATAACGTCTCGTTGCAAGTCATAGGGGAATTAGTGTAGTAAAAAAAAAGGTAAAAATAATGATCAGATAGGCATAGTTTAGATACAGCAATATTATGATTTTCTCCTCTCTGGGGGTATCACCACGAGTATTGTCCTGAGTTTTAGACCTCGAAAAAATTGTGCTCTTTTGTTTATAAACAACCTAAATTTTCAAATAACGTTTATTGGTCTTAAAATGTGAATGACTCGGGTTATATAAGTCGGATCGACACAAGAAAAAATCAAACTATTCATAATGAAATTTCCGACAAATCCTCGTTAGTTGTAAATGGCTCAAGTGCGTACATAACCTACAAAATTAAATAACCGGTCAAGTACAAATTGGACTTGCACAATTAGTGTGCCATACGTTGATTACTTCTAAAATAAAAACTTTCGTTGCGGAAGTATAAAATGATCAGTGACTTCACAAAGCACATCCCAAATGAGTTTTCAACAAAAATTTTTTCTGATCTTTAGTGAAAACTGAAGACCTTGAAGTTTTTGTTTTTTTTATAAACCACATAAATTATTAAAGGTAATGCACTCGTGATAATTTTCGTTCAATCTACACCCTGTAGAGAATATTCCAGAGTTTTTTCAAAATTTTTTGGTCAGTACTTTTCGAGATAAGGTGGGGAGACAGCGCACTTTTTTAAAAATAATACAAAGAGAAATGTGCACAAGTATTACATTATGTATATTTTTGAACTCGTCTTTTTACAAGCTTCCATTTGACACCCCACTCGATGACCTAGAAAAAAAAAAATTTTTTCACTTCCGATTTCACCCCGCAAAACTAACCCCTTAAGTTGATGAGGCCATCAATTCCTATATTGGTGCCAAATTTCCACTTTCTATGTCAAATAGTTTCGGGGTAAATCGGGCGTGACAGACAGATAGACGTACGGACAGACGGACACCGAAGTGATCTTATAAGTGTTCCGTACTGAACACTAAAAAAAAAAGGCAAGAAAATGTTTTTTTTTTATTTTATGGTACAGGTCAACTAAGTGAACCAATCGGCTTAAAACTTTCAGAAAATATGCCTTTTGTTATAGCAAAAATGTCCTGAAATTTTGGTACAAAAATATTGAAGCCAGTGGGCACAACTTGTTATTTAAAATTTGAATTGCCTGGCACTTTGTGCCATTTGGTCCAAAATGGACCTTTGTTTTTTTAAAGGTTAGATCTCGACACCAGCTTTCCGATGTCATTAAAAAAAAAACCGGTCAAGTGCAAGTTGAACTTGCACAATTAGTGTTCCGTACGTTGATTGTTTTTAAAATAAAAAATTTTGTTAGGGTGGTATAAAATGATCAGTGACTTCACAAAACACACCCCAAATGAGTTTTCAACAAAGTTTGTTTCCAGTCTTTACTGAAATCTGATGACCTTGAAATTTTTGTTTTTTTTATATACTATATAAATTATTAAAGGTAATGCACTCGTGATAATTTTCGTTCAATCTACACCCCGTGGAGAATATTCCAGAATTTTTTCGAAATTTTTTGATAAGTACTTTTCGAGATAAGGCCCGGGACAGCGATTTTTCGCGAATTTTTAAAAATAATACAAAGAAAAGTGCGCGCAAGTATAATATTATATATATATTTTTTACTCGTGTTTTCACAAGCTTTCATTTGACACCACACTCGATGACCTAGTAAAAAAAATTTTTTTTCGCTTCCGACTTCACCCCCCAAAACTAACCCCTTAAGTCAAAATTTAATTCTCAAAACTACATGGCTCTGATGAGGCCATCAATTCCTATATTATTACCAAATTTCACCTTTCTATGTCAAATAGTTTCGGAGAAAATCGGGTGTGACTGACAGACAGACAGACAGACAGACAGACAGACAGACAGACAGACAGACAGACAGACAGACAGACAGACAGACAGACAGACAGACACACGAAGTGATCTTATAAGTGTTCCGTACGGAACACTAAAAAGATCTGTTTGGGACCAAATGGCATAAAATAGCGGGCGATACCTTTATTTTAAAAAAAAATCATTTTCGTTAACGTGAAAATGACCGAAAAAATACATTTGTTGTTATTTGAATAATAAACAAATGTAAAGAAACGGTTAAAATGTCTTCGAAAAAATTTTTTTAATGACATCGGAAAGCTGGCGTCAAGATCTAAATTTTAAAAAAAAGGATACGTTTTGGGCCAAATGGCATAAAATGGCGGGCAATTCAAATTTTAAATAACAAATTCAATTGTGCCCACTGAGTTCAATATTTTTGTATCAAAATTTCAGGGTATTTTTGCTGTAACAAAGGGCATATTTTCTGAAAATTTCAAACCGATCGATTCACTTAGTCAGCTTGTACAATAAAATGAAAAAAAAAAACAGTTTCTTTGCCTATTTCTTCAATTTTGTTATGTACGCCCTTGAACAACTTAAAACCAACGAGGATTTGTTGGAAATTTCATTACGAAGAGTTTTGTTTTTTTTGTCTCTATCCGATTTATATAACTAGAGTTATTCACATTTTAAGTTAAAAAAACGCGTTTTGAAATTGTTTATAAATAAAAGAGCACAAGTTTTTCGAGGTCCAAAACTCGGCACAATACTCCTGGTAATACACCAGAGAGGATAAAATCATAATGTTGCTGTATCTAGACTGTGCAATTTCCAATGCTTTTTTTACTCTACTAAATTATAAGAAACGTCCGAGACGGTTTAAAACGTTATTGCTAAATATCTCTGTAAGTTCTAAGATCGATTTTAAAAAGAGGAACACTTACCAGTAAACGTTTAACGGTCAATATTAAATCAAATATTATATTCCAAAAAATACACACAAACTAATAGTAAACTTAAAAAATTTAGATATTACAATGTTCAGTAATAAAGCACTTCACACAAAAACTATCCAAAATTAAAAAGTGGCGTCTTCATTTTTGTCACCTATAAATATTCATTATCTTGAGTAAGTCATTAATCAACTAATAATTTTATCTAAAATTAATGTTGCCTCTTTCAGAACATTTATACTGAATCATTCATTTCTTCCCCAATAAACTTTCTTCAGAATTTCCTCAAAGTCTTCGTAAGCTCTTTTCTCAGTAAAAATAATTCACCGGCGTCGAAATTATTCGTTGCTTTCTTCGGGGCGTGCTCTTCGAGAAGAAAGGCATGAAACGGAACTACGAAGAAATGCAGAGTACCGGCGATTCTGACGTTCACCTGACGAAGAACTTAACCGATACCGAAACTTCAAGTGATCAGTTTTTTTACTCGAAGTGGACGGCTTTTACTGCTCTTCGGGTTTCCTTCTTCCTTGTAGTGTAGTTTTTGCAGTAATGTGTATATAAGATTGGTCCGAAGAGGACATCGAACCCGGTCGAAATCAATCCTAAGTATTTTACTGAGTTTGCGTAGTCCTAAATTATCGCCCCAGAATGCTGATACTCAAAATCAGTAAAATATAAAGATACCAGACTGGTTACTTGCCTTAGAATAAACCGATAAAAAAAAGATATGCTCTTTTTATTACCATGGTTCCAAAAAATTAAAAAATCTTTCAGGATGAGATACCAATAGAAAAGGGTTGTTGTTATATACAAGTAATACGTTTCAGTGAAATTAAACCAATTAAATAGGGTATCAAATTTGTACGAGGGTTTCGGTAGAATTATATTTATAAGAAAAGATGTGAAAAAATCAAATCAAAAATAAAAAAAAAAAAAACAAATGGCCAAGTGCAAGTCGAACTTACGCAATTAGTATTCCTTACGTTGATTGCTTTTAAAATAAAAATATTTGTTACCCTAAATGAGCTTTTAACAAAGTTTGTTTCCGACCTTTATTAAAAACTCATGACCTTGAAATTGTTGTTTTTTTTTAATATACCAGATAAATTATCGAAGGTAATGCACTCATGATAATTTATGGAGAATAATCCAGAATTTATTCAAAATTTTCCGATCAGTACTTTTCGATATAAGGGGGGGAGACAGAAATTTTTGGCAATTTTTTAAAAATAATACAAAGAAAAGTAGGCGCAAGTATTACATTATATATTTTTTAAACTGTGTGTTTTTACAAGCTTTCATTTGACACCCCACTCGATGTCTTGGTATTATTTTTTTCACTTCTAATCTCGCCCCCTAAAACTAACCCCTTAAGTCAAAATTTAACTTTCAAAACTACACGGGCTCTGATGGGGCCATCAGTGTGTGCCAAATTTAAACTTTCTATATCAAATAATTTCGGAGAAAATCGGGTGTGACAGACGGACAGACACCGAAGTGATTTTATAAGTGTTTCGTACGAAACACTAAAAGATGCTCCAAAGTAGCACACGCTGATTGCACTGTTTCTGCAGAAAAAAGAATCAAGTCTGGTTTCAGAGATTCTTGCTAGTGATAGTCTAAATAAAAAACAATTTTTAAGGAACTTCATCCAATTATATTGAAGGTTTAAAATAAAATAAAGTGTACATTGCAAGTGAATCATTCAATAGATAGAATTGAAGCATTTCATACTTCTGGATTTATGTATTTTAGCGGCTGCGCAACATTCGGCCGTACGCGTCATCTCCACGTGTCGTGGTCAGCCTCTGCACGGTTAACAATTCAATTTTATATGATACAATTCATCATCATTATCATTAGTTTATTTCCTCCATAGTCGGATGTAAGCCTCCCCAAGTTGTCTCCGCTGAGGTCTGTTGTTTGCTTTTTACATCCAATCGTGCCGCTAATCTTTTTGTGTCGTCCGTCCATCTTCTCTGTGGTCTACCTTTGCATCTTTTATGTTGTCTAGACCTCTCTTCGACCACACGGCGTCTCCATCTGTTATCATTCATACTTGCGATATGCCCAGCCCAATTCCACCTTGATATACGTATTCAATGCATTACATCTGTCACTTTTGATCTTCTTCGTATCTTGATGGTAAAAATACGATCTTGGAGTCTAATATTTTGCATTCTCCTCTCCATTGCTCTTTGAGTTACCTGGGGTTTATATATTATAGTTTTATTTAAAGCCCATATTTCAGTACCATATCGGCAGTATATATTGATCACTAGAGACCGGATTATATGCAACATAAAAATCTTGAAATATGCATGCAAATATGCATGAAAAATGCTTAAAATATGCATGAAAAGGGTCAAAATATGTAATATTAAATAACAATAAAAGTAGTAATTTTTATTTTTTTATTTCAAAATCAGCATAAAATTAACAAGTTATCGACGATGTTTAAATTTAATTAACAATTATTTAACATTTTTTAAAATTATTTAACATTTGTATTCTTGTACACGTAAACAATAAGGTATTGTTCCAAATGTTGGCTAGTCAAATTGTGTCTTCGATCACTTAAAATATTTTTATAAGTGGAAAAAGACCATTCCACATCCACTGAGGTAACTGGGCAGTATTTGAATTTGGGTGCTATGTTAGCACCTATTGTTTCTGGCGAAGTTCACCCCTCCCATTAATAAAACTATCAATTTGACACAAAGGTTCAAAGCCTGGGTTATTGCACAAAATGTTTTCAAACTTTTCTTTAACTCTACGTGGGAATACATTTGGCAATGTGGAGTTTATTTGACGGATTTTATTCATTAACTAAATTGATTCGGTCAACGCCAAACCTCGAGTTTCAAGCTTTTTAATATCCGCAGGTATGTGGGAAAAATGAGTGCTAATCAAAGCTATGTTTTTTTTATTATCAGAATCGTTAAATGCTTCCTTGGATTGACGAACTGTCATAGCCTCTGCACTATCGAAGTCATTTACTACACCTTTGATGGTCTCCAAATGTTCATTGTAAAATAGTACAGCTTTAATCCATGTTCCCCATCGAGTTACCACTGGTTCGGGAGGTAAACGCACATTTGGCAGTTTTTCTTTATAGACGTGTATTTGATCCACGCTCAGACAAATATTCTTAGAAACTAACTACTTATCACTTAATATCCCGACCAAGAAACAAAGGAATAAAATACCGTCGTAATTTTTGGTATTCCCTTGGCACTGTAACCTAATCGATGTTCAGACTATTGCAGGTAATGTTCCGGCGATAAGATCGGTTCCAGACGCCGACATTAACAATACCCTGAGCAATTCAATTGCCTAGTAATACTGAGAAATATTGTAAATATAGGGAGAATATGCATCATTACTAGATTTTGGGTAAAATATGCAATAATCGGTGAGAATGGTCTAAATATGCAAATGCATATGAAAAATATGCAAATGCATATAATCCGGTCTCTATTGATCACACTCTGGCTTTTATTGTATTTGGGATGTCCAATTTAAATGTGAATTGTAACCTTCCGAACGCAGACCAAGCTAACGAGACTTTTCTATCCAAGTCAGCCTTTGATATTTCGATTTTTTATTCTAAATATATGAGATGATACAATTACTCAAACTTAATTAGTAATTAAATATCCAGAATCATTTATAATTGTCTAACGTACCTTTCTGTATGGGTGCAAACAATTTCACGAGTTAAAAGCGTTTTAAAAGATTGAAGAAATACGAACTTATTGAATAATTATTAAAGTGCCATAACACAAATAAAATAATAAAATTGTAGAATATATGTTAGGTGAAAAATCTATAATACTTTTTGATATACTAAGCAGCTTATTTTACCGTGTTGGCAAATATCCCTCCACTAGACGAACTGATAAAAGAAAGATTGGATTATATTCGATACAAAGCTGGCCAATCCATTATAGACCGAGATGATGAATTCACACTAAGAGCCGATCCACTACTACCGAGGATGAGCAAAAGGGCACTGAACAATTGGCTAAGAGATAGAACCATCACCAAATGGCAAAGAGAATGGGAAACGAGCGAAAAGGGCAGGGTGACGCACTGCTTCGTTCCGGAGATCAGAAAAAGACAAAACCTATATATTCGATTTAATCAAAAATTAACACAAATTTTAACTGGGCACGGACAATTCGCAACCCATTATGGGAGAATTGGCAAAACGGCAAATTTAAAATGCCGAGATTGTACGCAAATGGAAGACGACGATGACGAACCGCTACATAGGCTTTATTACTGCGACTTTTTCAAAGATGCTAGAAACAAACTAAAAGAGATACTAGATAATGTCGATGATATAAACGACATAGCACCGAGCACATTATTAGAAGAACTCATTAAAAGAGAAAAGATCGAAGCCTTAGAAGACTTCGTTCCAACTGGGGTGCTCCGTCTGTAGCCGGGAATGTGTAAATAGTCATATTTTCTTCGTTGAGCCAAATAGAGATTAAGTTAGGTTAAGGTAGTTTAAGTATTCCTTATACAACGAACATTTATACTATACTAATGATTTTATAAATGAAGTTATAATATATATACATCTATAGTCTGCATATTCAGAGTACTAGTTAGCGCGCGCAAAGCAAAGCAAATTCTTTTAAATTTCATATTTTTCACAAATGATCATAATGATTTCAAAAGTAGTAGATTGGGGGTTGTAGGTACCCCGGGACAAAGTCCCACGTTGAGGAAGGACACCTCACCACATACTAGAGAGATACATGAATATGGAAACTACAGAGAACCTAAAATCGAAAGAGGATATAATTTTGATTTAAATTTTGTACAAGAAGGGGCACCGTCGAGTTCCCTTCAGGAACCGGCGGTGGTAGTGGGAGGTGGGACCCCTCCTTCGATTTTTTTTTTTTTACCGTGGGAGCTGGGATCCCTCCTTCGATTTTTTACCGTGATATTGCATTTTCATTTAATCACGAAAATCTCTGAAACTAGATATAATGAAGGAATTTCGTCAGTGATTTGTTTTCTATATAAAAAATGTTATCGGAATTGTATTTAATATACAAAAAAAAATTAAATTACTTTTGGGACACCTTGTAAAAGTTGACTAGTTAGTTGCAGCAGTCAAGGACCCAATTTAAGTATACGGAATATAATTGGAAAATTTGAAAAATTAAAGAAGGGGAAGGGGTGCGCCAAAAAATAATAAAAAAATTTTTTAAAGAATTTTAAATACGCAAAATTTTTCTTCAGCTGGGTAAACGTGGTAGTAGCTAATAAAACTGATAAAGATTATCGCTTTAAAATGCTGTGGTCAATATAAAATTAAAACGAAACTCGCGTTCAAACACAATCTAAGCATGCACGAAACAACAGTCTAGATTAACATTAAAATTAATATTCCCACTGCTGTGACTAACCAGTAAACTAATATAATAGCGACCTACAGAATTGATGCCTTGTATTATTCTCTTTGGTTAACCAGAGAAAGCAGAATGGTTATTTGTTTTTAATAACCGGTCAAGTGCAAGTTGAACTTGCACAATTAGTGTTCCGTACATTGATTGCTTTCAAAATAAAAAAATTTGGTACGGTGGTATAAAATGATCAATGACTTCACAAAACACACCTCAAACGAGTTTTCAACAAAGTTTGTTTCCAATCTTTACTGAAAACTGATGACCTTGAAATTGTTGTTTTTTTATATACCAGGTAAATTATTCAAGGTAATGCACTCGTGATAATTTTCGTTCAATCTACACCCCGTGAAAACTATTCCAGAATTTTTTCAAATTTTTTAGATCAGTACTTTTCGAGATAAGGTGGGACAGCGATTTTTCGCGATTTTTTAAAAATAATACAGAGAAAAGTGTGCGCAAGTATTACATTATATATATATATATATATATATATATATATATATATATATATATATATATATATATATATATATATGTATATATATATATATATATATATATATATATATATATATATTCACTCGTGTTTTCACAAGCTTTCATTTGACACCACACTCGATGACCTAGTAAATTTTTTTTTCACTTCCGTTTTCACCCCCCAAAACTAAAACCCTTAAGTCAAAATTTAACTTTCACAACTACACGGCTCTGATGAGGCCATCAATTCCTATATTATTACCAAATTTCAACTTTCTATGACAAATAGTTTCGGAGAAAATCGGCTGTGACAGACAGACAGACAGACATACACCGAAGTCATCTTATAAGTGTTCCGTACGGAACACTAAAAATGACCGTTTATTTTTAGTGATTGTATACAGTCTGTCAAGTAAGAACATAACCGCTCATATTCTTGAAAATTTGTAATTAATTAATGTAATTTTTTTTTTCACTTCCGATTTCACCCCCCAAAACTAAACCCTTAAGTCAAAATTTAACTTTCACAACTACACGGCTCTGATGAGGCCATCAATTCCTATATTATTACCAAATTTCAACTTTCTATGACAAATAGTTTCGGAGAAAATCGGCTGTGACAGACAGACAGACATACACCGATGTCATCTTATAAGTGTCCCGTACGGAACACTAAAAATGACCGTTTATTTTTAGTGATTGTATACAGTCTGTCAAGTAAGAACATAACCGCTCATATTCTTGAAAATTTGTAATTAATTAATGTAATTTTTTTTTTTCACTTCCGATTTCACCCCCAAAACTAAACCCTTAAGTCAAAATTTAACTTTCACAACTACACGGCTCTGATGAGGCCATCAATTCCTATATTATTACCAAATTTCAACTTTCTATGACAAATAGTTTCGGAGAAAATCGGCTGTGACAGACAGACAGACATACACCGATGTCATCTTATAAGTGTCCCGTACGGAACACTAAAAATGACCGTTTATTTTTAGTGATTGTATACAGTCTGTCAAGTAAGAACGTGACCGCTCATATTCTTGAAAAAATATGTTTCGAGAACATTTTTTGCCATCAATGTATTCTTTAGTGTGCTAATAACGGCGCAATTATGTTTTTGTTGAATTGCTAGAATCGCATCTACCAAAAATTAACGCGGACACGTTCTTACTTGACAGGCTGTAGTTTTGCTTTTCGTTGCTTCCTTGCTTCCCAGTGTTGCCTTCTTATTTGCAAGGCACGACATCTCAGACTGCGTCTTTTAAAAAAACAAGACTACTTACTTAAAACGAAAAGTCTTGCAAGATAACACCAGAAATCTTGCAATGGACGAACCATGAGCAGTTATCAAAAAGGTAAATCAGTTGTTTACTTGTACTGTAAAAGAAATTCCAAGCCAAAATATTCACGCACCAATAGCTTATAGTTACGTTATAGTTTCTGTTGTTACTATGGTAAAACTACTCAATGGTCTTGCGGGCCTGATGTAGGGATGGTAACTAGGTCGTATAATGAATATAAGTCTTTAGGCTAATGACATTGTGATGATAATACGGTTATTAAAAATATTTTTATAAAGATTTATTACGCATTCTTTGTCTAAGATTGTTCGAAAAAAGAATTATTTTTTAGAATATAGGACAAAATAGGACAAAATTTTTTTTTTTTTAAATTTCAACCACTTTTGCTAAACATTTAAAAATGCATTATTATTAATAATGTTAGTTGTTTTAAAAAATATCTTCATCAAGTGCATTCGAGGATGTTATCTGCCTAGTATTGGAGGAAAACTAGCAGAGCCTTAAAAACAATTTTCTATGTACAGTCTGTCAAGTAAGAACGTGGCAGTTCATATTCTTGAAAAAATGTGTTTCCAGAAAATGTTTTACCTTACCTTAGTAAGATTTTCTGCATAATTGGGCAATGATCTCCAAATCTTTCGAATCTCGCGAGACAACTGGCGGGGAGCACCAAATGGGGTGACTTTGCCTACCGAGCCACGTTTTGGCAAGTATTCGACATTTTCGGTCTCGTTAAATCGATTTATCTACATCTTCACAAACCATACCGACTTTGTAATATATTTAGCGGCCGCGGAATGTGTCATTTTAAGCCCCTTTGGATGGGAACAAAGAACCGACGCGCAAACAAGTGACACATTTTGGATTTTACATGATTTCGACGAAAGTTCGGAATCGACTGATATTTTTACTAAAATACGCCGTAGACAAAGGTGTCCTCTACCGATTTTTTGTTGAATCGCTAGAATCGCATCTACCAAAAATGAATTATCGCGGACATGTTCTTACTTGACAGACTGTAAACCACCATTATTCGTTATAAATTATTCCATACAACATAAATATCATCTTTGTGCCTCAAAAAACGATGTAGACTGACTTTCAACTCACCATCTGAGGAAAATTTTCAGCAGGCACTATTCATTTCATTCTAAATTAAAAATAATACATAACTAATAATTATTAACTACAAACATAGAACAAAATTGATATTCTGACAATTGTTTATTGATCTCTCATCTGTTGAACCATCTCAAGACATGTATGTCGTCGAATCACGACCTAGAACCGACAGAAAGAAGAACAATAATCAGCACTTTTAACGCCATACTCACATAATATAGCATTATGATACAAGTTGCATCTCTGACTGATGTCAGTTTAATGCATGACACAGACGGTCCTTTTAACAATTGTGACTACAAAGTTGTTGCAATATGTGGATTGTAATTGGACAGCCTTTGATAGAGAGCAAGTCCGCTTTTAATTTCAGGTTGTCATCGATCAGAGATACAACCTGTAGTATCTTACCGTTATATCTCGCTATAAGGATCTGATATTTGCATCTTTTCTGTCGATTTTAGCTCGGCTGACGAGCCATAATTTGACGGAACGCCCTTCCCAAGATAATTCGACGAATGGGAGAGCAATAAATGTTTACCAAATATGGACTTTGTTTAATTTTGGCAGTTATTACATATTTTTATTTTAGGATCTAGTTTAGCGACCGACATATGTAGCTCTGCGTAGAGTTATTTTAGCAATTATAACTGCAGAATTGGGTCTTCACTAAAAATTACTCTGTCAATACATATGTGATCTGTAATTGCTCAGCTATGCGAAGAGGACGGGTGTGCTTTTAATACCGGATTGACATCTACTAAAGATACAACTTGAATCTCTAATAAAATATTTTCTAAATATGCAAAAAGTACTGTAGTCAGTAGCAGTCAACTACTTAACCGGAAATTACTCTTTATAACACTAGTGTGGAAAATAGTTTTTGTGCACGATTTTGGCCTGCAGTAAAATTAGAAAATTTCATAAAAATAACGTATGAATTTAAACAATAATCATTATGTATGCACTGTATTCTATGACGACAAAATATTTCGTCTTCGTAATATTACTTTGGACAAATAAATTTTAATAAACACCTACAGTCAAGTAAGAACATGACCGCCCATATTTTTGGAAAAATGTGTTTCGAGAACATTTTTTGCAGCCAATATATTCTTTAGTGTGTTAACAACTTGTTGCTCCTGCATCAATAATCGCCTGGCATCTTCAAGGCATGCTATTGACGATATTTTCTGCATACTCTGCAAATTTTTCGAATCTCGCGAGACAACTGAGTCAAAGTCCTCAGAGTCTTTCCTATGAGCTTTCTCTTTACAAGAGACTAAACATTTTGAATAGGGTTGGCGTCCGGCGACTGTGAGGGCCACTCTAGTATCTTATCGTGGGCCCAAGTAAGCAGCTTCGGGACGTGATTTTCGCCAAGCAAAAGTTTCTTCAACGTGCTTCGGAATTTGACATCATGAGCACGAAGGAGTCGTCGAATGATCTCGTGGGACACATTCAAACCCGATTTTCTTAATTTTGCCGCTCCTTTACGCAGCGTCAATTTCAGGTTCCGTGAAAACAAAGACACGATTTGTTTTTCGCCTTTCGGAGTGACTTTGCCTGCCAAGCCACGTTTTGGTAAGTCGTTGACTTTTTCATCTCGTTAAAATAACACTTCTTGACAAACAACATCGAATTTTTAATATATTTAGCGGCCGCGCAATGTGTCATGGGAGCAAAGAAAGACTGCCTCGAACCGACGCGCAAACATGTGATTCATTTTGGATTTTATATGATTTCGACGGAAGTTCGGAATCGACTGATACTTTTACTAAAATGCGTCGTAGACAAAGGTTTCCTCTACCGATTTTTTGCTGAATAGCTAAAATCGCATATACCAGAAATGAATTGTCGTGGACACGTTCTTACTTGTCAGACTGTATTTGAGAACTCATGCTTCTCGAACCGTGTCAAATTGCAGTGACTTTTCGACGTTCCATCTACAAGAACTTGAGACATCTTTGGAAATCTTTACACCTTAAAACTAAAATACTAAATGAGCCTGGGAGGCACAAGGAAACACCACACCCTACAGATGTGCACGAACCGTCGCTCAGTATAGTAACATGTTCTGATGGAAACTGTAACCCGTATTTTTGTTAATGTTGTCAGGATTTTTGTAAATTAGAATTGATTAATTAATCTTTTGTTTATAAAAACAAGAGACTAAATCAAGAAACTTTCGTTTCTCTTACATTAATAAATAATATATATATATATATATATATATATATATATATATATATATATATATATATATATATATATAGAGTGTTCAATTTCTATTAACGAAAGATTAGGGAATTAATATAAATTTACAAGCTAACACCATCAAATACCTGGGAATCCAGTACGACAAACTCTCGTCTGGAAAGACTAGGTCTGCACTGCCACCAAGAAAGCTGAGCAACTGCTGGACAAATTATACCTAATTATAAATCGCTCCAGCAAGTCGCCCACCAAAACCAAGCTCATGGCCTACAAACACAATTGTGAAGGCAGGCCTCATTTACGCATGCCCCAGATGGTGCCGGCTCTCAAAGACAAGGAGAGTACATGTCCAGGTAGTGAAGAACAAGGCCCTGAGGATGATTACAGGAGTCCCATGGTTCATATGAAAAAACCAATTACACAGAGACCTCGTGTGCCAACCCTAAAGGCACATATGAGGGAAATTCAAATGAAGTTCCTGGCCAAGGCGTCCTAGCATCACAATCCAATCAACAGGGACGCCTTCCTAACCCCTCTCCACGCCCGCAACCAATTTCCGAGACCCCCAGACTCTTTCTCTCGGACGAAGACGATGGCCCTCCCAACCCACCATGATAGAAAAATGTAAAACTAGGTTAGGTTAGCATAGGTCCTAGTTTAAGTTAGGTTGGGTCATAATCATGTTAAAAAAAAAACACAATTTAAGTTTATATTAGGAAAACTATTGTAAATACTTAAGTTAGAATAAGTATACTTTCTTTCCATGTCAGAGCAATGTTCATTTAATAGAAGTAAGAGATTATGCCTTTCTTGTAAGTCAATAAAGAAAATAAAATACAAGCACCCTAAAAATATTAATGAAGATACAGATATGTGCATACCTACTTACAAATTTACCTATTCCTCGTAACTACAGTTCTGTTAAGACCTTGGCCTCCGGAATAATAAGCGCCTCTATCTTGTTGTGTCCAACACCTTTCGTCTCCATCCTCGGACTCTCAGACGGTTGAGAACGGCTTCCACATTATCGAGCCACATCTTCCTTGGCCTTCGGATTTTCCTTCTGCCTTCAAGTTTAAACTGAAAAAGCCTGTTGCAGGTCCAGTTATTGCTCATTCTAACTACGTGGCGTGACCATAGGATCCTCGAACCCCGGATGACTTTTACAATAACAGGGATATGGTAAAGCTCTTGTGACCCCCTGATTCATAAGAGTCTTGTAGATTGTAACTTTTGACTTTCTGGATAGTACGGATGACTCGAATAAGGAAAGGTAGGTTTTCAGCAACAATGTGATTATTGATTTCGGCGCTGCTTCAGTGCACACTAGTCAACTATAACACGTAGGCTGAAAAGTTTTTGGTCTAGCTACTGAAAACACATTTTTTTGCAAAATTCGACTTAATTCATTAATAAAGTCTCCTTCAAGAGCGATACAATCAGTCCAACACTTTTTTAACATTTCTATACCTTTTTTGTAGAAGCTGTGTCTTTGTCTTCAAAATAGGCCTCACTTTCGGAAATAACTTCTTCATTAGAGCCAAATCTCTTTCTCGTGAACATTTTTTTGAGGTTTGCGAATGGATAATAGTCGCTAGGGGCCAAATCTGGAGAATACGATGAATGAGGAAACAATTCGAACTTCAATTCATGAAATTTTTCCATCTTAACCATCGATTTGTGACACGGTGCATTGTCTTGATGAAAGAGCACTTTTTTCTTGTTCATTCGGGACCGTTTCTTTGCGATTTCTGCCTTGAAACGCATCAATAACTTTATATAATATTCGCAATTGATGGTTTTTCCCTTCTTAGCATAGTCGATGAAACTTATTCCATGCGCATCCCAAAATACAGAGGCCAAAACCTTCCCATCCGACAGATGTGTCTTTGGTCGCTTCGGGCGGCTTTCACTGGCTGCTGTCCACTCAGCTGACTGCCGATTTGATTCCGGTGTGTAGTGGTAGATCCATGTTTCATCAGTTGTTACATATCGCATGAAAAAATCCTTTTTATTGTGCTTAAACAGGTCCAAACAGAGCTCAGAATCATCAACACGTTGTTATTTTTGGTCCACTGTGAGCAAACGTGGTACCCATTTTGAACAGAGCTTTCTCATGCCCAAATGTTCATGCAAAATATACCCAACACGTTTTTTTGATATCTTTAGGGTGTCAGCTATCTCACGCAATTTCACTTTACGGTCATCCAAAACAATTTTGTGGATTTTTTGATCTTGTCCGGTGTAACCACCTCATTTGGGCGTCCAGAGCATCAGCATCATTGGTATCTGGTATCGCCTTTAAATTCAGCATACCAATAAAAGATGAGTGATTTTCCAGGGGCAGAATCCCCGTAACACTTATCAAGCCATTGCTTTGCTTGAACGGTATTTTTTCCCATCAAAAAATAGTGTTTAATCAACACACAAAATTCTATTTTTTCCATTGTTTTGAAAATATCAAAAGTAGCATCACTAAAACCTCGGTAACTTGTAAACTAATCGTCGAAATGTCATAAAATTTTGGCACGTATCGTTTGAGGGTTGGTACTTCCTAAAAATCATATGAATTTCTTGAAAAAGGCGACATCTGTGTGTCAGGCCAAAAGCTTTTCAGTCTACGTGTTAAATGCCTGGTTTGTACCTTTCCGGACTAATTCAGTGTTACACCAATTTAACACGGTGTAATTCCAAAATGTTATTATTTCTAAAATCCAATCAAGGCCGTAAAAGCCTGAGTTCTAAATTACGTATTGATATTATTTTCTGTATCGATTTTTAGGATTGCCAAAAAAATTATACACGACATGAGTGGAAAGTGACAGTATTATTACAGTACTTGTAAGCTTTCAGACTTTCGCCTATGATCCCGAAATTTGTTTATTTGTCAAGCAAAGTATACCTTTTCGATATTACCAAAGTAAATAACTACTATTTAGATAAAATTAGCATTGAGTGCAACGCTGTCATTTGATATTGCAGCCAAATAACAAACACAAAAGCTAACCTTCATTTTAATGAGACTGACAATTTTACTACATAAACAAATCTTAAATTTATCCTGAAAATAAAATTTTAGACGAAAATATTCAGCAGGAACTATTTATAAAACTATTGTATTCACTCCCGATAATCGAACTAAACGATCGAACCCTCGATAAGCAATTAGAATATCAAAATGTGTTTGAGGAAAAAC
>CM032453.1:55057942-55089682 GCA_019049505.1 Pachyrhynchus sulphureomaculatus
ACTGATGTCACAATTTGATCATCAGTTAATATTTCTCTCCTCATTTAATTCATTATCAGCACATACATATTCTTCAAAATTAAAGTGACTAAACATCTTTTTTATCTTAATTTCCACTGTACTTTGTTGAATGTCAGCATCGTAAACAAATTCTAGAAAATCAGTAGGATTTTTTCGATGTTTTTCAATCTACTGAGGTAGCTCATCATCTGAGTCATATCTACATTCCTTCCTTAAAAATCCGCCATGCCTAAAACAGTTTGCAATGGTTTCTCTACTAACTCTCCCAAGTTTATAACGTACAAGAGAGTTACAGAAAAAAATGTTACCTTTATCGATCGTCTCTAACATTTTCATAAGTAAAATCTTTGAAGAATGTATCACACCTTGATCCATAGCCTGGAGCTTTGCACTTGTGTTTGGAGGCATAAAAACCAGTTTTATTTGCTGTAAATCAACTTCAGGGTGCGCTGGACGGTTGTCAATCAAAAGTAATATTTTTCTGTTTGTGAATTTTAAGTCTTTGTCCGATTCGATCAGTTCGTTTTTAAAAATTTCTGATGCCATCCAGGCTTTACTGTTTGATTTGTACTTACTGGTAAATGTTTGTTTTTGAAACACCTGAGATTGGCGGACTTTCCTATCATCAACAATTTTTCTTTTCTCTGTTCCAGACATATTTGCAGTTACCAACACAGTAATCCTTACTTTTGATAATTTTCCACCAACAGAATTTTCTCCGACAAACTTTAATGTCTTATCAGGCGTCATCTTGTAAAACAAACCCGTTTCATCCGCATTAAAAATGTCCACATATTTATAACTTTCTCGAATTTCCGGCCATACATTGGCTAACCACTGATCAACAACAGTCATATCCTCTCCTGCAGTTTCTCCTATCTTACCCCCACTAATATTATGTGGCTTTTTAAATCGTTCAATCCAACTTCTAAAACAGTGTTCTCTATTTTCCTTCCCAATTCACTAGCTTTCTCTTGTAAAGTATAGCCGGTAATAGGAACATGTTTATGTCGTTTTTGACCATTTAAGGAATCCTTTATTGACTTGGTCATGTGTAGATTTTCTTACTTTTTTACAACTAAAGTTTCTTTTATCATAGATGGATAAGATTTCTTGCCTCTTCTTCCATATGGTAGAAACCGTAGATTTAGTAAAATTCAACTGCTTGCAAACATCACTTTGTTTAACTCCATTTTCTATTTTCCTTATAATATCGTATTTCTCTTTTAAAGTAAACGCTTTACATCCAAATTTGGTTCATTTTATCCGAAAATTCGTTATAACGGGATTCATTATAACCGATAAAAATTCGCATTAGTCTTATGGAAGTTTTTTCGTGCAATATAAAATAGTTCGCTTTAACCGGAAATTTGCTATAAAAGGGTTCGTTATAAGCAGACTTCACTATATATATATATATATATATATATATATATATATATATATATATATATATATATATATATATATATATATATATATATATATGGGGCTTTCCGTTAAGAGCAGTTGTGAGGTAAAAACTATATGGCAAAAGAAAATGACTCATTATATTCTTCGAGAATGCATTAAAATACTGAAAATATACTATAAAAATGCTAACAATTTCTCAGAGACGGTACGTAAGGTTCGTACTGATTTTGATCGTTATGAGGCATCTACTCGTCTATTATGGATTAAATCAACAAATTCTAAGGTCTCTGACACATTAATGATTTGAGCATTCCAAGTCGCTGCGAGAGTGATAGAAAAATATAGTTTGTCAATTTCAATGCCTTCATGGCTATTGAGTATATCACACACAAGATTTATTATTATTTCGGTAAGTTTTAATTGCATTTCAAATTAACACATTTGAAGAGACAGCCTTAACTCAAAAGCTGAAAACTAGTAAAAAATATACGTTCGCTAACCACAGTCCATGTAAAAGTGTTAAGATGATTTTTTCCCTATTTTATTGGTCTCGTGGACTTAGCGTATTAGCGACGAGCTTGTATATATTTTTAAAATCTGGGACATCACAACACCCAGCCGCTAGTGCCGGATTCGAATCAGCGACCATCAGTACACTTGGCAGGTTCTATACCCACCGCGCTACCGAGAGCGGCAAGAACATTATAGCAATTCTTCCATATCTCGTCATCGAATATGTTGTATCTGTCTTATCAGAATTTATTTTTCTATCTTTCCTCTTTGTTCGATTGATCAAATCAGTTGTGTGACAAATTATCTTTGTCGTTGCATTTATGGTCTTACCTCGTCTCTTTCCTTTTTACCATCTTCCTTATTTTTGGTTTACACATTTTAGGCGCCTCTCTATAAGCCTAAATCTTTTTTGATACTCCCTAACATGCACTGTATCTATAGATTTTCCAATAGTTCTTTTGTCTATATTTTTTAGAAATTTAATTTAAAACGCTTTGTAGGACAAAAACGTAATTATTTATTATTTTTTAATAACACTTCTTTATAAGGTGAACTATTAGACACAATAGGTATGCAAACTGATTCTATAATTAGAAAAGAAATGGATTTAATAAATAATAAATAAACCACCTACTAAATACCGGATGTATGTCCAATAAAGAATAATAAAATTAAAATCTAATAAAAATATATTCTTCTTGATCTTGGAGTTTTTCAATAAATGATTATTTTTTCGTGAAAATCTTTAACCTGTATTCAAATGACACAAAAACAGCTAAAAAGCATAATGGACGGACTATAAAAGCATTCGTCTTATCTATACTATGTATAAAGCTGTATTAAGAAACCTCTTAGATCGTATGTCAATATAGGTAATTACACAGGACCACAAAACAAAAAAAGTTTTGTAGTTGAAAGGTGAAATACCACACCATATGTTTTTTGATATGCTGAAAACGAATCTGAGGTCAGAATTAGCTCATCACCCAAGAATTTTGCCATAACCTCAAAAAACTTCTCGAAAATGACCAAAAATACTTTTACAAATAAATTAAAAATGTTAACGAGCAAACCACATGTATTTAGGAGTGACGAAATCGAATCTAAGGTTAGAATTCACCCATTACCTCAGCATTTTGACATAACTCAAAAACACCTAAAAAAATCATCAAAAACACGTCTGTAAGTAAATAAAAAAATTAAATGAACAGACCACCATATTTATATGTATTCTGGGGTGCTTAAACCGATCCCCTCGCCTCTCACCCCAATGGAAGAACTATACAACCAGAATTCTAAACCTAACATAACCTAATGCAAGAACGGTACTCCAAAAACTCTAAACCTATCATAGCATAATGCAAAAAAAAAAAGAAAACTTACACCAAGAGCTTTACACCAAGAAATCTAAACCTAACATAGGCTAATTCAAGAAACTTACACTAGGAATTCTACATCTAACACCGCCTAATGCAAGAAACTTACACCAAGAACTCTAAACTTAACATAGCCTAATGCAAGAAACTAACACCAAGAACTCTAAACCTAATATAAGCTAAGGCAAGAATCTTACACTAAGAAATTTACTTCAAGAACTCTAAACTTAAAATAACCTAATAAAAGAAACTTCTATCAAGAACGCTAAACTATAACCATAACATAACCTAATGCAAAAAAAACGAGCAGACGACTATATCTATACGTATTTTGGGTCGCTGAAAACAAATATGTGAACAGAATTTACCTATTACGTCAGCATCTTGAAATATCCTCAATTAGTCCAGTCATTTCATTCACATAATGCTGGATTATGGTGAGTTCCACCGCTTTTCACCCTCGTGGTGCTTTATTAAAGTGAGTCTCATCGCCTCTCACCTACGATGTACCTTATGATAATTCCCCTCGCCTCTCACCCTCCAGGTGCTTTATTTAAGTGATCCCCCTCTGATCCCGGAATGCTTTATTCAAGTGAGTCTTTGTCGCCTCTCACCATTTGAGAATCACTTTAATAAAACATCCATTGGGCGAGAAGCGAGGGGACTCACCTTAATCCAGCAACCTGTGAATGAAAGGACTGGACATTTTAAGGTTATTTCAAGTTCTTGACTTAATAGGTCAATTCTTTTGGCATATTCGATTAAAGCACCCCAAAATACGTATAGATATGGTTGTCTGTTCATTTAATTTTTTAATTTACTTACAGACGTAATTCTGACCATTTTTGAGGTGTTTTTTGAGGCTATGTCAAAATGCTGACGTGATGGATGAATTCTAACCTTGGGTTCGATTTCAACACTCCAAAATACGTATGTATATCGTGGTTTGATCCGTTGCAGTTTTAATTTAATTGTAAAAGTATTTTTGGTCATTTTGGAGGTTATGCCAAAATTCTAGGGTGATGAGTCAATTCTGACCTCGGATTCATTTTTAGCATACCAAAAAAACATATGGTGTGGTATGGTATCTCACCTTTCAACTAGATAGCTTTTTTTGTGGTCCTGTGTTATTAATGACAATTCAAGGAAAACTGATCAACGGTGAATTAATAATTATTATTGGTTAAGTAGAATACTGGTTGATTACAAGAAGATCAGCTCTTTCGGTTCACAATAAACTGATGCTTTACAAACAGGTACTAAAGCCTATATGGACTTATGCTTGTCAGCTGGCCAGCGACAAGAACATACGCATCATCCAGCGTTTTCAAAACAAGGTGCTTATCAGCATTATCGACGCTCCTTAGATCTTAAAAATCTACCATCTCCGTAGGGACCTGGGGATGGCTAAGTAAACAAATTCACATAGAAACATGGACAACATATACATCACCATGTATGGAAGCAATACGTTTACTTTACCAGTTTGGAATAGCTCGACGACTCAACAGGATCAAACCTTTTGAGTTCATGACAAACGCACTGGGAAAGATTTTGGACACACTGTTTTAGTTTTAAGAATTTACTCGTATAAAATTCCTGGGTAGTCTTAGTTTAGACTAGTTATAATTATACTACTTCTAAAGCGTTGTAATTAATTTAAAAAAAAAATACAGAGAGCTGCATTAGTTGTTTATAAATTTTTAGAGTTTATAATAGTATTAGTAGTAGCAATTATAGTAGTAGTAGTTAACAAAAAGCTTGAAGTCAAACAAAGCGATATTTTTTGCCTTTTCCCAAATCTAACTCCAAAACGTCACCCCCTTTCTTGGCCTCACTATGAAGGTGCCTTAATCTCTTCACTTCCTCCCAGACACAGAAAAGCCAATAATGCCTTCGTATCCTTCAGATATACAGGCATATAGGACCTACGTAAACACCTATCATTGTCATATTTTTTTTCAATTCGCAGTGACCTATTACGATCTCTACAGTTTAGCCCTCTCCAACTTACTGCGAAATCTCTGGATCTTTCTACAACCTTGAGTTGCCATAGATTTTTAGAGCAATACCTAGTTCGCTTATTTGCCGTCTGGAAATTCTCAGAGCCGATTCAAGCATTCTGAAGTGAGCCTCGAACGAATCCATTCTGGGGTCGTCCTGCACTCCACGATAGTCAGGCACCCAAACCAAACAATTACTTCGTTGTGATAGTGTGCCGAGGATAAAACTTTAGGGCAGAATAACAAAATTTTGGCTAAAATTGTAATTATTAATAACACAGGTCCACAAAAAGAAGGAGTTGTTCTTGGACAAAGACTATATGGAAGACATGTATTCTGATGTTCTGAAACCTACCTATTCTTGTGGTAGAATGCTCAAATGTCCTTACCTTTCTTTAGTGAGAGACGAGTGTCTGAAAATACGTTAAGAAAATAAAATGCATGAAAATAATTGACTCAGACAGAGCAAATATTCTTTGAACAAATTAACATATCTTTATGTATTTTGATGCTCTGACAATGAATTTGAAGTTTACTTTCACCTACGATATCAGTATTTTACTCAAAAAAACCGATCAAAAAATTTGAGGATATTTAAGCATTCTGGTGGTAAGGCAGGTTTCAGAATATCCAAATTCCCCATATGGTCCTTCTCCAAGAACAACACCTTTTTAGTGTTCCGTACGGAACACTTATAATATCACATCGGTGTCTGTCTGTCTGTTCGTCTGTCACACCCGATCTTCTCCGAAACTATCTGACATAGAAAGTTGAAATTTGGCACTAATATAGGAATTGATGGCCCCATCAGAGCCCTGTAGTTTTTAAAGTTAAATTTTGACTTAAAGGGTTAGGTTTGGGGCGTGAAGTCGGAAGTAAAAAAAAATACCGGGTCATCGAATGGGGTGTCAAATGAAAACTTGTGAAAACACGAGTTCAAAAATATACACTTTTCTTTGTATTATTTTTAAAAAAAAATTGCCAAAAAAATCGCTGCCCCCCCTTATCTTAAAAAGTATTGATCAAACAATTTTGAAAAAATTCTGGAATATTCTCCATAGGGTGTAGATTTTTTTTTTATAGGTCTAGCACACGTGCCACAGGGAAGTCCCTAAAGCGCTACAGGAGCGACACGTGTACGGAGAAAGCGATTCACGTTGTTCTTGAATTGCTGTAAATTGTACTCGGTGGAGAACACAGTCCTGGGCAAATTATTCCAAAGAGATGATGTTCTCCATATAAAAGACTGCTTGAAAAGCCTTGTACGAGGAGTAACAAGCTGCACCTCATACGGATGTGAAGTATTAGCGCGACGTGTGCTTTTAACATGCACCGCTCTGGGAGGAGTTAAGCGGGCCACATCCTTCAAACTGTAGATTGGATCCTCGGTCTTTTCAAGCAGATCGTTAATATAAACGAGAAAGAGAGTAGGAGACAGTATGGAGCCTTGGGGTACACCGGCGTTGATAGTGAAGGTGTTAGAAAGAAATCCGTCGGCTGCCACTGGTAAAGAACGCTCTCTGAGGAAACATGAGAGCCACAAACAGAACTTTTCAGACATATCATAAGAACGTAGCTTAGCCAACAGCCCATCGTGCCAAACACGGCCGAATGCCTTGGATATGTCAAGAGCAACCGCTCGAGATTCTCCAAAGTGTTCAAGTGCGTTGTTTCAAACATGCTTAATCCCGTGGGGGAGCGGGACAGAATATCTCCCCTGGTAAGTTCTGCCTGTCTTAGGAGGCGACTTAAAAAACAATCTAGATGGTAGATGCCCAGATCCCACCAGCATCGCCCGGTGTGATACCATCGCATCGGCTTAGGCTGCGTGAAGTTGCTTAACGTTTCGTAGCTGTGCCGATGTCCCGGACTGTGGGACCAAATAGCATGATGAGGTACCTCGATACAAAAAATTCCGGAGGTAAAATAGCCCCACGTTCGGATCTCCGGGTGGGTGCTGGTTCAGGTGCGTCGACATGCAGAGATCAGAATTTTAAAATGGATTTTTGCAACATACGAAGTTTAAACTCGAACATAAATTCAGTGCACCAACACCTGCAATCAAATATACCTCATGTACTCGCTCTCTGTGAAACCAAGGTCAGTTCATCGACCAGCACAGTTAACTATCTTTATCCTGGGTACGACTTCTATTCCCGATTTAGGCGTAACTTTGGAATCTGTCTTTTTGTCAGAAGCGACCTCTCTTGCCAACGAGAAGAGGCTCTGGAGCCCCCAAACTTTGATGTTATGTGGTTAAAAAATAACGACTCAACCAACCACAAGGTTCATCTGTATCCTGTATCGACCACCAAGCGATACTAACTTTAGAGCACTTTTCGCTTCTCTTGCAGACACCATCGATCATCTACAAATTAACTGTCCAAATGCCGAAATTGCCATCCTGGGCGACTTTAATGTCCACAACATCAACTGGCTTAAATATTCAAATACTACCAATGAACAGTTGTGGCTTAACTCAGCTTATTGACGAACCAACACGGATCCCTGATCGAGACGGGGAGTTCGCCAGTCTTCTTGATCTGTTTTCAACCACCAATCCGGAGATTTACACGGTCAGCGTAAATCCGCCATTAGGTTCTTCCGACCATAAACTGTTATCGACATCGAGTATCCTACCAATCAGTGACAGAGAGGCGCCTAAAACCGCGCAAGATTTGGCACTATAAATCTGCTAAATGGGAAGATCTCATGGAATATTTTCGAACTTTCCCTTGGTTAGACGTTTGTTTTCGATCCGATGACCCATCTGACTGCGCCAAGGAGGTTTCCGACGTTATTTTGGCCGGTATGGAGGCTTACATCCCTTTTTCGAAGAAATGCCCTTCTAACGGCAAGCCTTGGTTTGACCGAAAATGCAAAGAAGCTGTTGCTTCTAAACATCTTGCATACCGACATTGGCGTGAAAATCCTAACACCATAAATCGTAACATCTTTGTTCGTGCCAGGAACAGATGCAAAGAAATTATCAACGAAACCAAGGAGGCACACAATCAACGGATTAGAAACAAACTTTTCGCTTGTCCCAGCAATTCCAGGTCCTTTTGGTCAGTCGCTAAGGCAGTTAGTCAAAATTTCACCAAATCCACCATACCACCACTCACACGGCCAGATAATTCTATTGCAACGACACCTGTTGAGAAAGCGAACTTGTTGGCTGAACTCTTTGCTTCACATTCTACTGTCGATTTACAAGGAAAAACACCACCTATTATTCCCATAGTGCAGTCAAGGATGCCCGATATTGTCTTCAGGCAGCGTATTTTGATGAAGCTAGACACCAAAAAGGCTTCTGGCGCTGACGGAATACCTGCCATAGTTCTCAAAAACTGTGCGAGGGAACTAACACCAGTTTTCTGTAGACTTTTCAACCTATCTTACAGAAAGGGAATATTTCCTTCCTGCTGAAAATGTGCCACAGTTCAGCAATTATTCCAAAGGGATGATGTTCTCCATATACATGACTGCTTGAAAAGCGTTGTACGAGGAGTAACAAGCTGAACCTCATACGGATGTGAAGTATTAGTGTGACGTGTATTTTGAACACTTTCCATGAAAATACTTGTAGAATAGGCTCAAGTCGCCAACCGTTCTTCGATATTCCAGCGAATCAAGGCCGCCGGTCAGTTCCGGGTCTCCAATCAGACGAACATCTCTTCTCTGAATAGAATCCAACAAATGCAGTGTATGTTTGGGAGCGGAGCCCCAAACATGGGAGCAGTATTCCATAGTTGGTCGAATTTGAGCTTCGTAAAGAATTAACAGATGTTGTGAAGTGTAAAGCTTCCTGGTTCGAAATAATATCCCCAACATTTGAGAAGCTCTCCTTGCTATGCCTGCAACATGTTCATGCCAGGACATATTTGCTCCCAAATTAACGCCCAACAAATTGAGTGACGATGTTAGAGAAATGGAGTGCACCGCCATACCTATGTCGGGTTCAGCAACGTTAACTTTTTTAGAAAAACTGCCGCCTGGGTTTTTGTAGAGTTAAATTCCATTTGGTTACTGTCACCCCAAGAAAGAATTTCTTCTAGATGGAACGAAAATTATCAGTACATTACCTTTAATAATTTACCTAGTACATAAAAAACAAAAATTTTAAGGTCATCAATTTTTAACAAAGATAGGAAACAAATTTTAAGAAAAACTTATTCGGGGTGTGTTTTGTGAAGTCACTGATCATTTTATACCTCTGTAACAAAAATTTTTATTTTAAAAGCAATCAACGTACGGAACACTAATTGCGCAAGTCCGACTTGCACTTGGCCGGTTATTTTTATGGACCTGTGTAATTAAACTTTGCATTCCAGGATCATTTTGCAGCACAAAAATCGGCGACATTATTTCATCTTTTTGTTGAAATTAACCATAAACTGAATCGAGAAGACACAAAACACTACCTCTACTTACAATCCACTAAGATAAAAAAAGAATATATAATACAGGCAGAGACCAATGATCTTTGCCTGTGAGACTTAGGCCCTAACCAAACAGAATGAGAACAGACTTAGGGTAAAAAAAAATAGAGAATGTGGATGCAAACAGTTTGAAATAATAAAATAACTAAAATAGATAGGTTGAGAGGAGCTGAAAGATGATAGGGGCCTTTGGCTAAACCGGGAATGAGATGGAGAAAGTATCGTTATAAAGTTCTCTCGGTAATTTGAATGAATTACGCCAAAAAACCTTTGCGAGGTGGAACAAAATGAAGGTAAATAATTTATCCAAGGCTTGAATTGTGTTACTATAGAATACGTTACTAGGTAGAAAGTTGTATACGTACAATAAAATGAAAAAAGTTTATTGCCTATTTTTTCAATTCTCTAGGTTATCTCCGCACTTGAGCGACTTAAAGCCAACGGGGTTTATTGGAAATTCCATTACGAAGTGTTTGGTTTTTTTTTTGTCAATCCGACTTATAAAACCGAAGTTACCAGGTGTACAAGTATGAAATGCGGATTTCAGACAACAGATGGTGCACCAATGCAGTTTGTGCTATAAAGATTTGACACTGCGCCATTTTGTTGTGTCATCAACAAGTATCAGACGCGCACGAGTGATAAATTGGAAAAGTGTGTGCATAGTGTTGTGTTGTTGTGTTCAATGTGTCGAAATTTATACCGAACAAAGAGCATTCGAGGACAGCATTAATTGTTTGTTTTCATTTGAAGAAAACTGCTGTTGAATCATACCGATTACTTCGAGAAGCTTATGGTGAACATGCTCCATCGCAAGATACGTGTGAATGATGGTTTCGGCGTTTCAGAAGTGGTGAATTCGATGTCGCAGACAAGGAACGTGGAAAACCGCCAAAAAATACGAGATATCGAATTGCAGGCATTGTTGGACGAAGATGATTCGCAAACACAAAAACAACTCGCCGAGCAATTGGGCGTTGGTCAACAAGCTGTTTCCAATCGGCTACGAGAGATGGGAAAGTTTCAGAAGACCGGTAGATGGGTACCACATGAGTTGAACGACAGGCAAATGGAAAAGCGCAAAAACACGTGTAACATTTTGCTCGCTCAGTACAAAGGGAAGTCGTTTTTGCATTGCATAGTTACAGAGGATGAAAAGTGGATTTATTTTGAGAATTTCAAGCGCAAAAAATCATGGGTAGACTCAGGCGCACCATCCACATCGACCGCAAGACCGAATCGCTTTGGCAAAAAAACGATGCTCTGTGTTTGGTGGGACCAGAGGGGGCGTGGTCTATTATGAGCTGTAAAAACCTGGTGAGACGGTTAATACTAAACGTTACTAACAACAATTGACCGATTTGAACCGTTCGCTGCTTGAAAAAAGGCCAGAATACCGAAAGAGGCAACACAAAGTCATTTTTCTTCGTGGCAGTGCTCCATCACATACGGCAAAACTAGTTCGCGGCACGTTGGAAGCACTCAGCTGGGAAGTTCTACCCCATGCGGCTTACTCACCAGACTTAGGCCCTTCCGATTACCACTTGTTTGCATCGATGGGTCACGCAATTGCTGAGTAGCGCTTTGGTTCGTATGAAGATGTGAAAAAATGGCTCGATGAATGGTTAGCAGCAAAAGGGGAAGATTTTTACTGGCGTGGTATTCACAAATTGCCCGAAAGATGGGAAAAATGTATAACAAGCGATGGAGCATACTTTGAATAAAGCACTTTTTATTATTCTTCCGAATTTAACATGTTTTTTTAGAAAAAAAAAATCCGCATTTCATACTTGTACATCTGGTATTTCCATATTAGGCTCAAAAAACGCGTTTAAAAAACTTAAATTGTTTATAAACAAAAGAGCACAAGTTTTCGAGGTCCAAAACTCAGGACAGTACCCCAGACAGGATAAAATCATAGTATTGCCGTATCTAAACTGTACAATTTCAAATGCTTTTTTTAATGCACTACTACGTGACAGCAAGGAACACCAAAATAATATTAAATAAGGGCCAATGGAGTGTTAGAGAGTAAATGGAATCAATTGGACCTATTAAAAATAATTAAAGCAGAAAAATTAAAATAAGCTTAGCAGGTAACGGGGCCTTTGACTAAGCCAAGGACGAGATGGACAGAATATTTTTATAAGGTTTTGTCAGTTAGTAAGCAAATAAATAAGTAGAATGCTGGAGCTTTGAAATATAATATTGTTTACAACATTTTGTCGGAATTAAAAATTAAATTAAGTTTGGATTTATAGTGAAGTAATAAAATAGAAACTTTGCTTATTTTTCAAACATTATTTAAAACAACCAATCAGCATTAACATTCATTTTTACTACCACAGTTATGAACTTCTGAAAAATTTGAAAATCATCATAACATTTTCCGTCTATGTTTATTTGTCTTTTCGTAAACGTAGGAAGGTGGCAAAAGAATTTTAAATATGACATATTTTATTAACTTGTTTAGTATTTTATGGATGTATATGTTAGTTCTTATTATTTATTTGAGAATTTATTTTTTCTTATTATTATTAGCGACCATCAATATGGCTTTCGTAAACATAGATCAACAGGAGATCTTCTAGCTTATGTAACACATGTTCGGAACAACGCAATTGAACACTACTCTCGAGCGGTTGCTCTTGATATATCTAAGGCATTCGACCGTGTTTGGCACCATGAATTGTTCACTAAGCTACGCTCCTCTGGTATGTCTGGTTAACGTTGCTGAACCCAACATAGTTATGTCGGAGCACTCTATTCCTGTGACATCGTCACTCAATTTGTTGGGCGTTAATTTTGGAGCATAAGTGAGATAAGAGAAGAATACCAAAGAATATATGAAGAAAAAATGAAGACAAAATAGGGGAGGAATGGGAGTGGAGGAGGGGTGGAGAGAATTTAAAGATACTGTTTTAATGGTAGCAGAAAATACCTGTGGCTCATCAAAAATAGTAAATAGAAGTATTAAAAAGACAAACCCCTTAAGACAAACTTATGGACGAATGGGGTTAAGGAAGAGATTAAAGACAAAAAGAGGAAATGGAGAAAATATCTACAAACAAACGATCCAACCGATTATGAAGAATATAGACAACAAAGAACACGAGTTAAAAGAATAATACAGGAAGAAAAGAGAAAATCTTGGAAACAATTTGGAGAGCGAATGGAAACAGCCTATAAAGATAATCAGAAGCTATTTTTCGGTATGATTAAGAATATGAGAAGGAAAAAGCAAATATAAAAGACAAAGAAGGAAATGTCATAAAAGAAGAAGAAAAAATTATGGAAAGATGGAGAGAATATTATAAAGAACTATTGGATGGGAGTGACATAGCCGATAAAAATCAACATAGAGACATTATACCAGAACAAGATATAGAACTCACACAAACAGAAGAAATAAAAGAGGCAATCGCCAAATTAAAATTAGGAAAGGCGCCCGGACATAATAAGATCACAGCAGATATGATGAAAGCACTCCTTGAGGTAGCAATAGAAGAACTTAAAAATATAATGAACAACGTAATGAAGAACACTGCACCTACGGACTGGACGACAGGCATCATAACCCCAATATATAAGAAAGGTGACACTAAAGATTGTAATAACTACAGAAGGATAACTCTAACTAGCACTGTGTCAAAAGTATATACTAGGATACTAGAAAAAAGATTAAGAAAGAAACTTGAGCATACATTGGAAGAAATGCAGTTTGGCTTTCGGCCAGGTAGAGGGGTGAATGATGCAACATTTATAGTGAGGCAATTGTGTGAAAAAGCAATAGGAGAAGATAGGGAAATTCACTTTGGTTTTACAGACCTACAAAAGGCTTTCGACAAGATTAAAAGAGAAAAGATAATAATAAAAGGCGTACAGAGTTTCTACAAAGAATTAACACATTATGTAAGAACAAGACAAGATAGATCGGATATATTTGAGACAACTATGGGCCTTAGGCAGGGATGCATCCTGAGCCCCATGCTTTTCTCAATTGTTCTGGATGAAGCAATAAAAGAAGCAAAGAAGAAAGGGGTAAGACCATACTAGACAGGCTATTGGAAGATGAAAAAAATAGAAATATCAAAACTATGTTAGGCGGATACTATGGTTATTACAGCAAAAAACGAAGAAACGCTTAATAGGAACATACGGATATATAAAGAAGCATTAGAAAACATAAACATGAAAATTAATAAAGAAAAGACGAAGACTATGATAATAGGAAAGCAAAAGCGACAACACGAAATAAAGATAGGAGAGGAAAGGCTGGACCAAGTGGAGAAGTTTAAATATTTGTAATCAACAATAACGGAGGATGGAAGAGGAGATCAAGGAGAGAATAATAACAGGAGGAAGATTATTTAATCATATAAAGAATGCATTCCTAGGAAAGAAAAAGATACCAAAAAATATTAAAGCCCAAGTATACGAGAAGGTTGCAACACCAATTCTTTTATATGGAGGAGAAATATGGACAATGACAGAAAGACAGAAAGGAAAGATAACGGCTACAGAAATGAGATTCATAAGGAAAATAGGGGCAAAACAAGGATGGACAGGGTTAGGAATACACAACTCAGACAGAATTTGAACCTGAAACCAATGGTGAAAAAGGTTGAGGAAGCACAACTAAGATGGTATGGTCACGTCGAAAGGATGCCTGAACAAAGAAGAGTTAAACAAGCGTTTGAAGATAGAGTGAGCAAGAAAAGAACAAGAGGCCGACCTAGAAGGGCATAGTTGGGGGATGTTAGAGAGGCAGTGGCTAAAAGAGGAATAGAGTGGGAACACGCAAGACGAGCCACACAGGATAAAAAGAAATGGAAAGAAATATGGAAAAGACAAATATAGAATAACTCAACTCCACAGGCCTTACATCCCTAAAGGGGTAGAAAGGCATAAGGATTAAGTAAGTAAGTAAGTAATTTTGGAGCTAATACGTCTTGGCATGAACATGTTGCAAGCGTAGCAAAGAAAGCTTCTCAAAAGCTGGGAACATTATTTCGAACTAGAAAGCTTTACACTCCATAACAACTGTTCATACTTTTTCGCCTGATAGAAGACCCGGAACTAGCCAGCAACCTTGATTCATTGGAACATCGAAGAACGGTTGGCGCCTTGAGTCTATTCTACAAGTATTTTCATGGAAAGTGTTCAATGGATGTAGCCTGCTTAATTCCTCCCAGAGCGCTGCATGCTAGAAATACACGTCACACTAATACTTCACATCCGTATGAAATTCAGCTTGTTAGTCCTCATACCACCCTTTTCAAGCAGTCTTTTCCGCACAAGTGTCGCGTGTACGGAAAAGTGCTTTAGAGATTTCCCTACAGAACGTGTGCCCATAAAAAAAATAATTATTACTGCACTGACTTAGCCGTTACTTGATGGAGAATAATAACTAGGAATAAAAATTTAAACAAATGTTTAAGATCACCACTTATGTTTATTATTGCTGACAATTGTTTCGACACACTGTGTCTTCTTCTGGAGCACGATGTAAATTAACTAACAAAGTATGTTTCAGAACACACATAGTTTACCTAATTACAAGTACCAAATTCATTAACAATATTTACCTTAATACCTAGAATAAGTTCAATAAAGGAGACCCTCCCCCATCTAATTGATGGTTGAGTAATAGACCTGAGAATTTTTTCTGATTAATTTCTACCTCTTCTAAACAATTCAGTAATTTTCCTTTCTTTCCGTTATGCAAAATTTTGAAATCTTCAATGAATGTATGATTTTTCCTCTGTTAAAATGTTTGGCGTAATGAGATTTGTTATTTTTCATTCTAAAGCTTTGTTTATGTTCGTTTATTCTTTTATAAAAAGGTCTGCCTGTTTGTCGTATATACGTTTTATTGGAAGTGCCACAGCATAATTCGTAAACTCCCGATTTATTTTCTTTTTTGTTTTACTTTTATTATTTTTAATATGTCGAGATAATATATTATTTGTACGGAAAGCGATATTTACATGATTTCTATGGAAAAAATTTTGAATTTTATTCGTTAATTTTCCGGTATAAGTGAGTGTATGAAATTTTTCTTTGTTTAGTTGTTTGTACGGGTACACCAGTCCTATTGCTTTTTTAAATTTTTTTTTCATTAAAATATTATCTACGAAATCGCTTCAGTATCCATTGTTTATACTAATTTGTTTTATAATATGTAATTCTTTCTGAAAATTTTCTTCCGTTAATGGTGTATTTATTAGTCTATGGATGAAACTATTATAAGCCGAGATTCGATTTATTTGTTTCTATTTCTGTTGTAAAAGTAATATTATTATGAAGTTGGTTAATATAATCTAGAAAAAGTTTTAATTGTCGATCTGTGCCTGTAAAGCAAGTCAATATATCATCTTTTTAAAAATTTCTTTTATTGGTACCAGTATGTAGATGACATTTTGACTTGCTTTACAGGCACAGATGGACAATTAAAACTATTTCTAGATTATATTAACCAACAGAAATAGAAACAAATAAATCGATTAATTTCCTGGATTTAAAAATATCCAACAAAATGAATAAACACGATTTTGAAATCTTCCATAAACCAACATACTCAGATATAACTATACACGCTAATTCTAACCACCCGTTCACACATAAAATCTCGGCTTATAATAGTTTCATCTATAGACTAATAAATACACCATTAACGGAAGAAAATTTTCAGAAAGAATTACATATTATAAAACAAATTAGTATAAACAATGGATACAGGAGCGTAGATAACATTTTAATGAAAAAACAATTTAAAAAAGAAAAGACTGGTGTACCCGTACAAACAACTAAACAAAGAAAAATTTCATACACTCACTTATACCGAAAAATTAACTAATAAAATTCAAAATTTTTTCTATAGAAATCATGTAAATATCGCTTTCCGTACGAATAACACATTATCTCGACATATTAAAAATAATAAAAGTAAAACAAAAAAAGAAAATAAATCGGGGGTTTACGAATTATGCTGTGACACTTGCAATAAAAAACGTATTTAGGACAAACAGGCAGACCTTTTTATACAAGAATAAACGAACATAAACAAAGCTTTAGAATGAAAAATAACAAATCTCATTACGCCAAACATTTAACAGAGGAAAATCATACATTCAATGAAGATTTCAAAATTTTGCATAACGGAAAGAAAGGAAAATTACTGAATTGTTTAGCACAGGTAGAAATTAATCAGAAAAAATCCTCAGGCCTATTACTCAACGATCAATTATATGGGGGAGGGTCTCCTTTATTGAACTTATTCTAGGTATTAAGGTAAATATTGGTAATGAATTTAGTACTTGTAATTAGGTAAACTATGTATTCTGAAACATACTTTGTTAATTAATTTACATTGTGTCGAAACAATTGTCAGCAATAATAAACATAAGTGGTGATCTTAAACATTTGTTTAAATTTTTATTCCTAATAATTATTACGCTTTCATAAAACAGCCCCATTTTTTTAGCTCATTTGCAAAAACCATAAAAATATTTACATTGGAATCAAAAATGACAATAAAGTCGGTAAAGTGATCAATCACGCAATTCTAATATAAATTCTGAATTTGATATTCCAACAACATTGACTGTCCATCATTGCTCTTGATGCTGATAACATGGTTAGAAAAACGTGGGTCGAGTAAGAAAATAAAGTGTTAGGGGTAGTGTAGCAGTAATTGTTGTCTAGAGTCGTGCCAAGGGTTTCAAAATCCCAACGTCGCTAAGATTAATACTTTGCCATGTAGCGAAATTTAAAAATGGTATTTTTACATACCCTTAACATTCTTGTTTTTTACCTCCTAACCCAAAGATATTAAATTCCAGATGATTACTTAAAAATTGTCAAAAATTTAAATAAAAATGTGCAAGTTATTCTTCTCTCAGCTCAGGTAAGTTCAAGTTATTTTTTCTCTTGATTATTCTGTTAAAACGCTACAGCCAAATAAAATCGGAAAAATATAATTTTCCAACGTAGACACGTACCGTTTTATGCCTAATTTTCAAATGCGGTTTTTAAACCACTAGGGACAACATTTTTAAATTATCGGTATCTTGGAATTTGAGATATTTTCCATCCACACATTATTGACCACCCTAGATCCAACCATCTATCTTTGACTATGTGTATGTTTTTGTGTATGTGTGTCTATGTGCAACTATGTATTGTGAATGAGGAGAGACAAGCTGAAGAGTATTAACGCGAAGAATATTGCTAAAATGCACCAATCTGGGAAGGATTAAGCGGACTACATCCATCGAACATTTTCCATGAAAACACTTGTAGAATAGACTCAAGTCGCCAGCTGTTCTTCGATGTTCCAATCAAGGTTGCTGGCCAGTTCCAGGTCTCCAATAAGGCGAACAACCCCCTTCTGAATAGAATCCAACAAATGGGGCAGAGCCCCAAACATGGGAGCAGTATTCCATCGTTGGTCGAGATTGATCTTTGTACAGTATTAACAGTGGTAGAGTATAAAGCTTTCGAGTTGGAAATAATATTTCTAACTTTTGAAAAGCTCTCTTTGCTATGCTTGCGATATGTTCATGCCATATTTATTTGCTCCCAAATTAGAAAAAACTGCCGCCTGGGTTTTTGTAGCGTTAAATTCTACTTGGTTACTGCCACCCCAAGATAGAGTTTCTTCCATGTCTTTGTTAAATTGGCTAATACCTATAGGTATATAAAAAAGCGTCCTTTTAAAAACAGACTCTTTTCATTTTTTTGTGACAATCTTTATTCTCCGGTCATCGATTTGCTAGTATTTCATGAATTATCAAATTATTTTTTTACTTTACTTAATTGAATATATGCAGCAAACACTATTTTTGAAACTTTTGTGTATTAACTTAACAAATTAATTAATGATTTTCATAGGACTTTAATAAATGAAGTAACAACACAATAAGACATATATTTATTTTTATAAAGTAGAGATCATTCGACTTACTTTTTCTATTCCAAAATGAAATAACTAGTCGATAATATCATTTAAAAATCAATAAGATTATTTTTAACATTTTTGATATGCATCTAATTTAAACAAAATCAGCTGAAATTTTTATTCGTCCGTAAACAAAGATATACAGAGTCTTCTCATAAATATGCCCAAATTCATTACCAACTGTTGCTGCTAAGAGTTATAGATTATGAAACTAGCTTTATCATTTTCAGTGGCGAAAAGCAGAAAGAAGACCATTGAAGGTACCAATTCACAACTAGGGGCTGAACATTTCGATGCAAAAAAACCTTACGCAAACAAACGTTAGTCTCAATCATTCCAAACACAATAAAAACTTGATGATCAGAGGCGGGAGGGGGGAATGTTCACAAAAATAACCCTTTCATACATTGGAAGTATAAAGTAAAATCCTAAAAAAATCTTAGCGTGTAACTTTAATAACTTAAAGCCTTTCCAGTCCAATTAAACAAAAATCAATGACGAAGGAATTTTGACAAAAAGAATCCTATATAACCCTTCCTACAATAAAAAAGGTGGCGGGGGGGGGGGGGGGAGTGGGGGTGGAATACAACGTTACTGCTTATTTTGGTATGTACCGGGTGACACAACGATACAGTAACGCTCATTATCTCATTTGTTTCGGGAATGACGAAAAAATGTTTAATACAATAGTTTTAGGGAATGTTAAGGTGCACAGTTTTAAAATTATTTTTGAGTATCAAGTTTGTCAAGTCAATATCCAGTACTTCAAAAAAGTGTGGCCGATATAACATATGTTTTTTTTTAAATGGAACATCCTATTTCTAATTTATTTTTAAATTTTGCGTAAAATTTTATAACTTTTTTATTAATAATGTTATATACCTAAACCTAGTAGTTTTTCTAATATTTCAATTTTTTTTAAAAAATACTAGTTTTCAGTTTTGTAAAAAATTGCCAGTAGCGCTATTGTTTCTGAAGGTGGAATACTCATAATTGGTACGAGCGTTCTATAGAGATGAAAAAAAAAGATATAGGTAAAGAAATTTAAGTTAGATGCTACAGGGTGTTCAAAATAAATTTATACATTTCGACTATTTTAAATTGAAAAATCTCAAATTTTTTAAACGGCACACCCTGTATATTATTATTTTTTCTGATAGATTTTACAAAACCCTCCAACTTTTAATAAGTATGTCATATACCTATTTCTAATAGTTATGGTTTTATTTTGAATTTTTCAATTTTTACCCTTGTTTTTAATACACTTACGCTATTGTAAAAACATAAACAAATAGTTAATAATAATTTTAATATAGTTTAACTTATTTAATGATTAATTGTTATGACGTAATAAATGTTCAAAAATATGCCCGTCTACTTGAATACACATATTTACTCGTTTTACTATATTTTCCTTCACTTTCCTTAGCATAAAGAATACCATAAAATATTAATATATAGAAGCATAATTGAGCCACATTTTATTTATTGTCCTTCGGTATTATTTCTTGCTAAGGATACACAAATAGAACTACTGCAAAAACTTCAAAACAAGGCAATGAGATTTATATTGCGGAACCCTAGAGATACGCACATAAAAGATATGTTAGATCGATTAAACTGGCTGAGTGTAAAGCAGAGCTTATTTTATTACGCAATGAAATTCATCTATAATATAAAGATAGAAAATTGACCCGCATATTTGACCGAGAAAATTAGATACGTCAATCAGATACACAACTACAAACACCAAAGGACGAAATGACTTCCGAGTAATGGGAATTACAAATGAAGCTGATCGAGCAAATCTTTATTATAAAGGACTCAAACATTTTAATGACCTACCAAATAATATTAAAAATTGTGAAACCATAAATAAGTTTAAGCAACTATTATATCAACATTGTAAGAATATGCCTATCCGATAGTTAAATTAGGTTCTAATGAACCGCAAATAAATAAAAATAAATAAATAAATAAAGGGCGTTATTGTCCTGCACGTATCCTATTTTCCATATCTACTGGTGTTGTAGGGGGATTCACATAAACACGATCTTTAATGTAGCCCCACAAAAAGAAGTCTAAAAGTGTTAAGTCACATGATCGAGGGGGCCACTAAATGAATCCATCCCTACCGATTCATTTTTGTGGGTAACGATCGTTTCAAAACTCCCGACCTTCCCGGTGGTAATGAGCAGGAGCTCCATCTTGTTGAATTCACATTTGTTCCCTTTCAAAGTTATCAACTTCTTCAAGAAGCTGGGGTAATTCGTTCTGCAAAAAAATTTATTTATCTGGGTCCGTTAAGCGATTCGCGGAAAAAATATGGACCAATAATTCGAAAAATTAATATTCCACACCATACATTAAGCGACCATTGGTTTGGGTTTTGAACTTCCCGGACCCAAAATGGAATGCATGTTATGGCTGTTAACTGCTCCATTACTGCGAAAAGTAGCTTCATCAGAAAACAGTATTTTGGATAAAAAATTTGGATCGGCCTCTATTGCTCCGTTCATGGTGGTAAAAAAGTTTACTCGTCGTTCAAAATCACAGTCTTGAAGTTCTTGGTGTAGTTCTATATGAAAGGGATGATACTCGTATTTTCTTGTGGTGCGATTAGCAGTAGATTGGAAAATTTCCATTTCTTCTTCCTCATTGGTAGCATTCTGGTTTACTACTTTCCGTTTCGTATACTCAACGCTACCACTACCATCAAACCGTTCCATTAAACATTGAAAAGATTTTCTAGATAGTATACGTCTATTAGGGTACTTCGCTCCGTAAAGCCTTAGTGCCGAAAGACAATTTTTTCCCGCCTCGCCCAGTATATAAACCATATCAATTAATTCATTTTTAGGAAAATTCATAACTATTACCTTTATACCTTACTTACTACTACAAATTAAACTATTTTTACTTGCTTAATAGACATGTCAAAATTTGACAATGCCTACATTTTTTGTTTTGTCTTGGCAACTATGATGTTATCAAGTAAGTGTATTAAAAACAAGGGTAAAAAATTGAAAAATTCAAAATAAATCGAAAACTATTAGAAATAGGTATATGATATACTTAATAAAAGTTGGAAGGTTTTGTAAAATCTATCAGAAAAAATAATAATATACAGGGTGTGCCATTTAAAAAATTTGAGATTTTTCAATTTAAAAATAGTCGAAATTCATAAATTTATTTTGAACACCGTGTAGCATCTAACACAAATTTCTTTACATATATCTTTTTTTTCATCTCTATAGAACGCTCGTACCAATTATAAGTATTCCATCTTCAGAAACAATGGCGCTACTGGCAATTTTTTACAAAAGTGAAAACTAGTATTTTTTTTTAAAAAATTTAAATATTAGAAAAACTACTAGGTTTAGGTATATAACAATATTAATAAAAAAGTTATAAAATTTTACGCAGAATTTAAAAATAAATTATAAAATAGGATGTTCCATTTAAAAAAACATATGTTATATATATCAGCCACACTTTTTTGAAGTGTTCTGTATACTCAAAAATAATTTTAAACTGTGCACCTTAACATTCCCTAAAAACTATTGTATTTAACATTTTTTCGTCATTCCCGAAACAAATGAGATAATGAACTTTACTCTATCGTTGACTCACCCTGTAAATTTAAAAAAAGAATTTGAAGGTTATTAAGTGAATAATAAAAAAAAATAGCGATTATATATTTTTATTGTACTTTAATTGTAAGAAAAACATTTGTTTAAATATGTTTTAAATGTTAACATTATTTTTTATCGGGTTAAATGGACCACTGATGAAAACTATGTCGCATAATTGTGTACAGGATAACTTCACAAAAAATAATCCATTGTGCAAACATAAAAACTAATCTTGTAAAATAAAATAGTACTTAAAAATTGTTGAAGGATGTTTTTTTTCAAAAATAAGAAATTTACAATTTTCGTACAAAAAATTTATGTTTATTGTCACATGTATACAAAATAAAAAAAATTATCTGTCTTCTAAGTGAGTCACGTGTTTTCTTAAGTATAATAATAATATAAAAAGACATCCACCGTGAGATTTTTTCAGAAAACACACTTAAAGTTGCCAAAAATCCATTTTAATAAATAAAAATTAAAACTGTACAGTCATTAAAACTATGGAATAAAAGTATTATTTCGGACATCTTTAAATGTTCCGAATTTACATTTATCATAAAAACTTTGAAATATTAGGTTTTATTGTTCATGTTTAACAAAAAACACGCATACACCACCTTTAATTAAGCTACGTAACAAAATGCTGTTTAAAATAAATATGTGCAACCGCTAAATTAAAAAATTGTTTTTAATTTTTATTAATATTGAACAAAACTATTATTTCCAGTGTTTTTTGAAAAATGCTTTTTAGTGTTCCGTATGGAACCCTTATAAGATCACTTCGGTATCTGTCTATCCGTCTGTCTGTCTGTCGGTGTGTCTGCCCGTCTGTCTGTCCGTCTGCCACACCCGATTTTCTCCGAATCTATTTGACATAGAAACTTGAAATTTGGTAATAATATAGGAATTGATGGCCTCATCAGAGACGTGTAGTTTTGAAAGTTAAATTTTGACTTAAGGGGTTAGTTTTGGGGGGTGAAATCGGAAGTGAATTTTTTTTTTACCAGGTCATCGAGTGGTATGTCAAATGAAAACTTGTAAAAACACGAGTTCAAAAATATATTTAATGTAATACTTGCACACACTTTCCTTTGTGTTATTTTTAAAAAAAAATGCAAAAAACCGCTGTTCCCTCCTTATCTCCAAAAGTAATGATCAAAAAATTTGCTAATTCCGCAAGTTCAACTTGCCCTTGACCGGTTATTTACGTATATAAATGTAACAGCAAGAATTTTTTTTTCGAACAAAACTATCATTTCTAGTGGTTTTTTAAGTTTCAAATTCGAATTTGATATCCAAACATGAGAAATAGTGTTTAGTGTTGAAATATATCCGTTTACTCTTTAGGAACAAAAGGTTGCAAAATGCAATCTAATGTATACCCCTTGATAGTTTTAGAAGTCAATTTTGTGGATCGATTGATTGGATGAATATGGGGAAATATGAGTGGGTAAGTGAGGTAGTCAGTGAATGAGCAAGCGATCGAGTGAGTCAGTGAGTGAGGAAGTGAGCGAGTGAGTTAGTGTAGAAGTGAGTGAGTGCTTGAGTGAGTGAATGACTGAGCGAGCGAGTGTTTGGTTCAATATTAATAAAAATTAAAAACAATTTTTTAATTTAGCGGTTGCACAAATATATTTTAAACAGCATTTTGCTAAGTAGCTTGATTAAAGGTAGTGTATGCGTGTTTTTGTTAAACATGAACACTAAAACCTAATATTTTTAAGTTCTTATGATAAATGTAGATGTCCGAAATAATAGTTTTATTCCATAATTTTAATAATTGTACAGTTTTACATTTCGTTTATTAAAATGAATTTTTGGCAACTTTAGGTATATTTTCTGAAAAAACTTCACGGTGGATGTCTTTTTTTGGATTCAGCATAAAAAAATACTTAAAAAACATGTGTCTCACTTAAAAGACAGAGATTTTTTTTGTATACCTGTGTTATTTATAAAAAAATTGTCAATTAAAAAAATTTAAAAAAACCTTTCGACAATTTGTAGGAAAAATAATTATTAAGATTTTAAAAAAAAAGTGAAAAAATATTAAAAATTAACTGAATAATATTGCAGACAGTGTCTGAAAACAGATAGCGGTCCCAATCCGACTGAGTGCTATAACTATGTAATGAAATGGAATTTTCTTAATTTTTTTTTAATAATTGTTAAAGGTACAGAGCAGGGGTGCTCAAACTTCAACTACTGGCGATCTACCTCAATATTGTTAGACTACGATCGATCGACTCTGAGAGGCTGCAAGTAAGTGTGGTGCAGGGTGTATCGTGGCATAGATATTAGTTTTCCGCACAATATGCATTTTTTTAGTCAAGGTAAGTGTAGGTCTGCTCTAAAATGTCAAGGAAAAATTCATAATTATTCAAAATTGCGAGTTTATTGGTTCTTACAAAACAAACGTGTGTCTAAACTTAACTAAAGGGTGACTTTGGATGTTGAAGCGTGGCACTGCATGCCCTCAGCATACTTTTCATAAGATGGTACGTAATTACCGAATGCTAATCGCAAGCATGATGACATATGTTCGTCAGTTAGTCGATTGCGATATTTTGACTTAATTATCTTCATTTCAGAAAATGCAGACTCGCACAAGTAAGTTGACCCAAACATTGCCGTCAGTTGAAGGGCGATTTACCTTAGATTCGGATATTTATCTTCAGATATAAAACACCAGAATTTTGTATCAGATGCTGTGGCTTTGAGATGTATATCTGATATAATCTGCACTAGCTCATTTTCAACAGAACATGAGTCCATGTTAAACTGACTTGCTATTTCAGTAGCTAATTCCTCAATGTTTTTACACGAAAAAGGATAACTCATAAATGATGCGATATTTGCCAATTTACTGAAATCATAAAAACTTATTTCTAATTGGCCCAAAATATTTGATAATTCTGCCTCATAAATATCATAATTCAACTGAGGAATCTTGGCTTTCAAAGACGAAAAATTTTTCAGATCTTTTCTTTTCAGTTGATCTATCATAAGTTGCAATTTACTTTTGAATGCATTTGTTGCGCTAATCATCTCAATAATAGTTTTTTCTTTACCTTGAAGCTCCAAATTAATGGTGTTTAAATGCATTGTGATGTCTATCAAAAATGCCAAATCAGTCACCACCTCTTTCGTCCAGAAAAGCTGTTATTTCGGGCAATAATTCTTGAAACCTTTCTAGGAATTTTCCGCGACTCAACCACCTGACGTCCGTGTTCAGCTGACTCACTATCTTCCAACTGCAATTTAAAGAGCCGTCGTTGCAAGCTACGTGCACGGATAGAATTCACAATTTTTATTGCAATGCCCATAATCTCCTCCATGTTTAGAACTTTTGAACACAAAAACTTGTTGATGTATAATGCAATGGAAGGAGAAAAATGAAAGGAAATCATCATTAGCTCGACACAATGCCACAAAACCGTTTTTGTTTCCAGTCATTGCTGGTGCTCCATCGGTTGTAATGCACACTAGTTTATATATTGGTAGCTTGTAGTTTGTTACAAAATTGAAGAAAACGTCATATATATCTTCGCCACGGGTCTTTCCTTTCAAAGGAATCATTGTCAAAAACTCTTCCTTAGCCAACATGTCATTGAATATCATTCGAATAAAAATACTCAGCTGGGCAGTGTCTGTTATATCGGTGGATTCGTCGAACTGTAAAGAAAAGTATGTACATTCCATGATATCATGTTTTAGTTTATCTGCCATGTCCTGACTCATGACTTCAACACACCTTGTGACAGTCGGACGAGATAACTGAAGTTCTCTAATAGCAGACATAATCTCTGTTTTATTTTTAAAGTCCCCAAATAAAGTCTCAACCGCTTCAATAAATGCTTCCTTCACAACCAATCCATCATTAAATGGTTTCTTGTGTTTGTTGCTTTTGATTGTTTGGCTGGTCTTGTGAACATGGTTTATTCTTTTCCAAACAAGTTATCAAATCACGTACTTTTCGTTTTCTTAATTCACTCTGTGACGGAAAATCCTTTTCATAGTTTTTATGAACCGTTTTATGATGCCTCTCTAAGTTCCCACGCTTAGGTATTGCAACTGACGCACGGCAAATGAGACAAATGCACTTATCCTTTACCATACAAAAGAAAAATTCTTCCTCCCAATCGTTATTAAAATGATAAGTTTTACTTTTCTTTGCCGCACTCATTTTAGACTATTTATTAATAAACTTTGTATTGATGTATCGCCTTCAAGTTACGACTCAGACTGACTCCTATTCCTGCAGGCGCAACATTCATATCGGCGCGAACGAAGTCTCGAATGTTCCCGTCAAACATGCCGCCCGAAGTTTCTAGAAAAATCGGCGGGAATCAAAAACGCAGCTTTTCTTCGACAAGTACCGCGCGTTCCTTTGATAAAGCCGCCTTTTGCCGCTAGCAGGGGGTTATTACGATAAAAGAAAGTGATGAGGGGGTTATTCTGGCCTAATTATGGATTAAATAAATTTTAGTAGTTTATTCATTACATTTTGTTTTAGTTACCTAAAACAAAATCTGTGAATAGTTCTATATCGGAATTTTTTTCTCGAGATCGACTCAAAAAGCACTCGCGATCGACTTGTCGATCGCGATCGACCGTTTGAGCACCCCTGCTATAGAGAATAAAAGTCTGTAAAAAAATCGAATTTTTGAAAATCTCGGTGTCTGTAACCCCTTAAAATAATTGCTCCACTTTTTATGCTTTCGTATTTAGGATTTTTTAATTTATTCTAAAAATATGTCCATACGAACAGAAAATTTTATTATACTTTTATTACTGCTGTTGCTCAAAATTCATCAAATTGATTTATTGTTAACTTTTAAGAAGTAGTAAACCCATATTGTTCAAAAATTAGTGTGCACCTACTGACGTCTTTTAACTGGTTCCCCAGAAGAACTGCGCCAATGGGAAATATTTCATTCTTTTTCTTGAATATCTACGGTATTCGTATGAAGATTAAAGATCCAGTATTTGGTTACTGTTATAACAACCTCTGGCCACGTCGTATATTCGTTTACTATCGACGCTGTTCTTACTTACAATAAATTTATTACAAGTACGCTGTATTTCCATAAATGTCGATAAATTCATGCTATCCAACTAGGTTTTCATGGTTTCTCAGCTTTTTAATATGTACAGATAATAAACTCTTTATTTTCCTTGATAAGGGTGCTATATATAAAAATAAAGTGGTATTGTATTCGTAAAAAAAAACACTCTCCAAGATACTTTCTCGGTTTTTGGTTGCAATAATTAGATAATTTTAAGGGTTATAGTCAAACCTACAAGGGGTTAAAGGAGTGCACGAGGGTGTCAGAGATTTTTTTTTCGTTATTTTCAAATATTTTCAAACATTTTCAAACGTATAAGAGGTTAAAAAAGTTCGGTTTCTTATTTGATAGACGGTCTAAAGGGGATGTCGGAAATCATAAGACATCCTTCTTATTAATAGGGCTCACTTAAAATATAAGAATAATTAAGTTGTATTTTTTTTTGTGCAAAGTCTTATAGACGCTTTAACAATTAATATTTTCTCTTATACTTCTTGAAACTCACGAGTAAAATTTTCTAGCGTTCTCTATTGATGTCTTGACAGTTTGACAAAGTGTTCAGATGCTTGTAAGAATGCCCGTTTATTTGTGATTGATTATCGTAATAACATAGTTATAAAAGCCTCTATCAAAAACATAAAAGAAAAAATATTTTTTATGAAGCTTATATACAAAAAAAAAGCTGCAGTTAGCAGTTTAAACAGTTTATTATTTATTCTCCTGCCATTCCCTTCTTCACTTTTTATATGTACAATAGTAAATTATACCTAAAATTATCTTATTTTAACCAAAATAACGTCTTTCGGCCAAGTAATACAAATGAAATACCACAAAATATATCGACTCTTTTCTATTAACCCCTTTTTCCTTAGCCATATTGCTCCAAAGGTCTTTTTTTTTGTACCACAGATACACTAAACTAGCAATGAATATCTCCTTTCATTTGAAAGTTACAACAGGCACAGATAGATAACCAGACAAACAGACCCAGATTGTAAATACTGTCCAATGAAAGGTATTTTAAATACCTTTTATTCCAAAAGTACGTTAATACGTACTCCACCTTTTTTTGAAAACAATTCATTTTATGTATATATAGATGCTCTTAATCATCTTCACATATCGCCTCTCAACTCAATGAAGTACGGGCTGATTATTCCACGTGCCCACATTGCGGTTCATGAATTCACTTTAGGGGAATGTAATGGCTTTTGATGCTTTGGTTTTAGATTTGTTGGACTCGAATAAACGGCAATTCTGTTTATTGGGGTGACCGTTAAGGTAGAAATGTGCCTCATCCGATAATAAGATATTGATAAATGTTATTGATCTTAGTTGCTTTCCGTGTAAAACTGCTCCTGACTGTCTTTGTTCAAAATTTAGCAGCTTTGACAGCCTTATCGTTAACAAAAAATGTCCTGCTTTAAAATCTCAGGCATAGTTAAGCATAGAAAAATAATGTTCCGCTGAATCTCTCACAGTCAGAACTGGTATTGTCCGTGAAACTCCATTTCTTCAAATTTTTCTTACATCGTAAAACGCCTGTTCCCTGAATATTAAGCGATCATTAATTGCAGTAAGGTAAGTAGCTCACAGCTGGTAGTTCTTCTTTTAGCTCGAAGAAGTAGAGTATATTAGATTTATTCCTTCATACACCTATCTTCCGTACTGAATCGTTCCCTCCCTGAAACTCTTTCTTGATTTCAGCCGAGCAGAAGTCATCTATTGGTTAAACATTGGGTATCGCATGTCGGTTGCCTACTTCTACGTTTCAACCTCTTCCTCAACTTTATGAGGGACGTGGAGCTATTCTAGCTAAGGATTAAAGTTTTTCTATGGAGGTCAATTTTAAAAAACCTGTAACTAGCCTCATGGATTGGTTGAAAGTTACATACCCCTAGCTACGGCAGCAGAGCGTAAAAGGGTTTACATTTGAGTAGAAAGTTGAGCCACTGAGCAGTATAATTTGGCTTTAATTTTTATCCTAGCTGCATTTTGTATATGTACAGACATACGTCTTTACAGAGAACGTATTATAACGAACTTTTGGGTACACTTAGGGCAAACGGTTGTATATTGGGAATCGAGATTCTGGCAAACTGACACTCGAACGTACTCCACAAAGTTATACCAGCTTCCTCAAACCTTTGCAAGATGCAGTTGAACACTGGAAGCTTCATTTATACTACGTAATTATTGTTTTTGTAGAACTTTCAAACTAAGGCACATTCTGCTGTAATGAAACGCTGAATTAAATATCCGAGGACCAGGATTACGCTCTATGATCCTTGCTCGCCTCTTCCACTCGTTACATTCGTGCTCTAAACCAAACAAAGAGTAACCCCAAAAATTTTGATACAAATTTTATGCTCAATGATTGTTAATGATTATGACTTTCTCATGACAAAGTTTCAAGTATACATTTATTTTTTGAGATAAAAGGGATGGAAGTTACCATTTTGCCTTCAAACCTATTTGGATGTAATTTATACAAATGATGTTATAATAAGCGATGTAGACATATCTTATGTGTGTAACAAAACACATATAGTGATGCCAAAACTGAGCCGTATTTTCTAGAGGTGAAAATCCAGAGAAACTGGGGATGAAAGGGGTGCAAAATCAGAGAGGCAAAAATACGTCTTGCTTGTTCTGCAAGTTCGTATTGGGAGGTTTTTGGAAGTGCTGATATCTAGTGGGGTAAAAATCTAGTTATAGAACTTTATTTGATCGCGCATGTTTGCTTATATCACCCGCATATTATAACTTCAATCCCTCGTACCTCAAAAACCAAAAGTATAAGTACTCAACTCAAAACTTTGTCATGAGTAAGTCCTCATAATTAGCAATCTTTTAGCATACAAGTTGTGTCAGAATTCAAGGGTGCCAAAAAGAGGCCAAAAACGGGCGATTTTTGGCCTCTTTTTGGGGTCGCTTTTTAGCCTCTTTTATGAAACACTCTGCATTTTGAGCACAGTTTAGAGTTGTAAAATTTACTAATCATTTTCGAGTGAAAAGTAAGCCTGCGGAAGGTAAGTTAATCCACCTTAAATATATAGCTAATATTTGGAAAGCAATTTTGGCTAAATTACTTGTTTTTAGTGTTCCGTGCGGAAAACTTATAGGATCACTTCAGTGTCTGTCGGTTTGTCTGCCACACCCGATTTTCTCCGAAACTATTTGACATGAATGAATGCTGCCAAATCAAAAAAGAAAACATTGAAAAACATCAAAATATGCTCCTGGAATGTAAAAACTCTTTACAAGGCAGGAAAAGGTCATAATGCGATCCTAGAAATGAAAAGACTTGGCATATCCATTATAGGAATAAGCGAAGTAAGATGGCCAAGTATAGGTCACTGTAGCATGGAAAATTACAAAATCTACTATTCAGGATCGGCCGAAAATAAACATGAGTATGGAGCGGGAGTTATAGTTGACAAAGCTATAGACAAAAGCATCACAAATTTTACGCCTATTTCAGACAGAATAATGCTCCTCCAAATAAGAACGAAACCTGATCCTCTTAACGTCATACAAATATATGCTCCCACTGCAGATAAACAGGACGAGGAGGTTGCGCAATTTTACCAGCAAATAACAGAAGCCCTAAAAACAATACCAAAACGAGAATGAACAGTTATAATGGAAGACTTCAACGCCAAGATTGGAAGAGGTAGGTCAGGAACTTCTGTAGGACCATATGGTCTAGGTGAAAGAAACAACAGAGGCGAATGACTAAACATTTTCAGTGAAGAAATAGGTTATGTTATCACTAACACCTTCTTCAACCTACTACCATGAAGATTATACATATGGAAGTCCCCACTAGACTCACCAGACCATATCACCAGAAATCGACTAGACTCTATTCTAGTGAATAAACGTTTTAGAAATAGTATTGTATCTGTCAAAACATATCCCAGTGCTGATATAAACTCGGAATACATTGCCCTGGTAGGGGTTCTAAGAATTATCTTGAAAAAGTTAAAACGTACTTAAAAAAGATCTTAATAAAGAACTCTGAGACATAGATCTAAACGAAGACATAGAATCTGAAATACAAAAGAATAAGTATCTAACTATGGAACAAACACATAAAAGAAAGGAATGGATGACAGATGACATTCTAAGACTAATGGAGGAAAGACCGTTACTCAAAAACGGAGGAAATAAATGAAAATATAGCAGACTACACACACAAATACAGAAAGCAATTCGAACAGCTAAAGATAGGTGGAATGGTGAAAGATGTAAAGAGATAGAGGAGTTACAGGGAAAGTATGATCGCTTTAATATCTATCGA